>OX940792.1:31825810-33025810 GCA_954870985.1 Trifolium fragiferum | reverse complement strand
CATGGTGAGCGCTCAAGAAAAGCTTCGTCGTGCCGCCAAGGCCAAGAATGCCCGCAAGGGTGATGAGAACACCAACACTGCCATTCCTCCACCTGCTGCAGAAAAGCGTTCTGTTGAGACGGCCAACACAGATCCTCGTCCCTCTAAAGTACAAAGGGCTGCCATTGGCGGGGAAGGAGGCTCTGTTCGTCGCAGTCCTCATATTCTGCCCGAGGCTAGGGTTCCTGCTGGGCAATTTGTCTTGCCTCCGGTTTTTGCCCATGGAAATATGCTCGACCAGGAAACGGAGGTCGTGATAGATGAAGCCGATCAGTCCATTATCCACGACCTGGGACCTTTGGCTTTGAAGGCAGAGATAGCCAATGCAACGGTCTCTGCGTTCAAGCCCATTGAGATCGCCAACTTCCTGAATGGGCGTGAATGTCAATACCTGGGCGATAGGGACAAGTACAAGAAACGTGCAGATGACCTGAGCTTGAAGTTAGGCGAGACGGAAGCGCCCAGCAGGAACCCAGCCTCGGGCAGAATATGAGGACTACAGGAATAAGTATGCCCTGCAGCAGGAGTTGGCGAGGACGTTGGTGACTAGGGAGCGGGATTTGGAGGATCTGACGAAGAAATTCCAAGAGCTGGAGGTCACGAGCAAGCAACAAGATGCTCGCATGAAGGAGTTGGAGAAGCAAGTAGCGACTGCTCCCTCCCTTTGTAGCGAGGAAGAAGATGTTGTCGACCCCGAGGGAGTTTACCGCCATTCGAGCCGTACCGACCTGATAAAGAAAATCGCTGAGTATGAAGACTCCATGGTCGAGGTTGGGCATAGCAGTTTTGTCAATGCTGTTGCTCAACTCAAGGTTCTGAATCCGGGGATTGAGCTCGTGGAAACTGGCCTTGATGAACTCAAAGAGGTCATTGATGGAGTCATCGCCTCTCCTCCTCCTGCTTCTGAAGATGTTTGATTTTGTGCCGGCGTTATGCTCGCCTTTTTGGCACTTGGGCGTTTGTTTGCCCTTTTTGTTTTAATCAATTTGTTGGGCAGTCCTCGTGGCTGCCCTTTATTGTAACCAAGTACAATTTCTCTTAAATACACTTTATGATTCAGCTAAATTTGCCTGTTCATTATGTTCGTATCTTTATTATCCTTATGCACGCGTTTTTCTTATGATGCACGATAATTGAATACGTTTTTATAACATGAATACTTAGAACTTTTTGAATGTTTATGTGGATGTTGCACGAGATAGCATGTATCTACGAACGCCTTGCTCGAGTAGTTTGGGGAACTTGCTCGAGTGTTTGGATTGGGTTTCCAAACGATTAGCGATGATAGAATCGTCGGGGATTGTATCCTCGCGGCTCGAGTGTCCCATCGCGAGCTGGGCATCCATGCCTGGCATGTACTAGCGACGATGGGGCTCGTATAGAGTGGTTCCTCGTCAAGACAAGCTTATATAGGAAACTTGGCTTTTTTCTTCTTTTAGATTCATGCCTGTACCTAAGCAATCCTCTGTTGTAAAGGCTTAACCTCTTGTCGTTAAAGTTTGGTTATAGCCCGCTAGCAAGTCGTCGACTTCACGAGACCTCGCTAACTATAATATTGCTTCAATTTTTCTGCGTTCCATGTTCTAGGAATCTCCTCGCCGTATAAATTTTCTAGGAAATAAGCCCCGTTATCCGTTTTTGCTCGAATTCTGTAAGGTCCTTCCCAATTAGCGGCGAGTTTGCCTTCTCGAGAGTTTTTTTGGTTTTGTCGTAGGACTAAACTGCCCACTTCAAATTCCCTTTTAATGACCTTTCTGTCGTGGCGAGCGGCAATTTTTTGTTTTAGTGCGGCTTCTTTGAGGGCTGCTCCTTGTCGCGGCTCCTCGACCAGATCGAGTTCTTCTCTAAGCAACTCGTTGTTTGTTTCCTCATCTGGAGGGTTTTCCGTTCATCGAGTTGGCTCCCTTATTTCCACGGGGATAAGAGCTTCAGTTCCGTATGTTAATCGAAATGGTGTTTCCCCTGTGGTCGAGTGTGGTATGGTTCTGTAGGACCATAACACGCTGTATAGTTCCTCGACCCACTTACCCTTTGTCTCGCCTAACCTTCATTTTAGGCCTCGCAAAATTACTCTGCTTGGCCGCCTCTGCTTGGCCGGTTGTTTGAGGATGCTCGACGGATGTAAAGTGTTGGGTCACTTTTAGTTTGATGAGAAACTCTTGAAACTTTTTGTCTGTAAATTGCGTCCCATTGTCTGTTACGACAATGTGTGGAATTCCAAATCTAGCGAGGATGTTCCTTTTGAAAAAGCGAAGAATGTTGTGGGCAGTGATTTGGGTGAGGGGCTCGGCTTCTATCCATTTCGTAAAGTAATCCACCCCGACGATTAGATACCTGTTTTGCCCAGGTGCTCGTGGGAATGGTCCTAGAAGGTCCAATCCCCACCATGCAAACGGCCACGGGGATGATAGAGACTTTAGTTCGCTAGGTGGAGCTAGGTGCATATCCCCGTGTCTTTGGCACTTGTCACATTTTTTAACGTGCTCTTTGGCATCTGTTTGCATAGTTGCCCAATAATACCCTGCTCGCAGTGCCTTTCGTGCAAGTGAGCGTCCACCAATGTGTTGCCCATTTATCCCTTCGTGTATCTCCTGTAGGATGGATTCCACCTTCTCTTCCTCGACGCATTTTAGCAATGGTGTTGAAAATCCTCTTCTGAAGAGATGGCCGTCTATCAAGACATACGAGCACGCTCTTCTTCTAACCTTGACCGCCTCTTTAGGGTCGTCAGGCACTGCTCCTGAGACGATGAATTCTCTCACAGGGTTTATCCAACTATTGGCACTGATTATGCATATGAGATTTACTTCAAGAATTTTCTCAATGTTCGGTCTTTGCAACGTTTCTTGGATAAGTGATTGATTCCTCCCTTTCTTCTTTTTGGTGCTCGCCAACTTTGAGAGGACATCTGCCCTTGAGTTATGCTCGCGAGGGATGTGTTGTACGGTTGACTCTTTGAATTTAGCCAACTTTTCTTGTATAAGGGTTAAGTATTCAGCTAGACGCTCGTCTTTAGCTTGATACTCTCCGTTTACTTGAGATGCGACTAGTTGAGAATCCGTGAAGATTTTGATTTCCTCAGCATTCATGTCCTCGGCTAATCGCAATCCTGCTAGGAATGCTTCATACTCGGCTTGATTATTAGTCGTTTGGAAAGAAAGTTCCAACGACACTTCAATGTTCAATGAGGACTCCTTCGTCGTTTTCCAGGATTATCCCCGCTCCACTCCCTTTGAAGTTGGAGGATCCATCGACGTATATGGTCCATTTATTTTTGCTCGAGGTCGCTGGTAAAGTCATTTCAGCGACGAAGTCTGCTAGCACTTGAGCTTTCAAGGCTTTTATGCTTTCGTAGGTTATGTCGAACTCAGATAACTCTAACGACCATTTTAGCATTCTCCCGGCCATATCAGGCCTTGCGAGCAGTTGTTTGATTGATTGGTTGGTCAGTTCGTACTACGATTGAGTGTGCTAAGAAATAGTGTCTCAACTTCCTAGCAGCGACGACCACTGCCAACGCGGTTTTTTCGATTTGTAAGTATCGAAGTTCTGGTCCTTGCAAAGCTTTGCTGATGAAGTATACTGGCTTCTGTCCTTGCTCTGTTTCTCGAATCAATACTGCGCTTATGGCTTCATGAGCCACGGCCAGATATAGGAATAAAGTTTCGCCCATGATTGGACGTGTCAAGACCGGAGGTTCGGATAATGCTCGTTTCAAATGTTGAAGAGCGTTTTCGCATTCTTCCGTCCATTTAAAAGCGGATTCTTTTCTAAGTAATTTGAAAAGAGGCAGCGCGTGTTGAGCGGATTTAGCGACGAAACGTGCTAGAGCAGTCAACATTCCGTTGAGGGATTGTATTGACTTCTTCGAATTTGGAGTAGGGAATTCGAAGAAAGCCTTGCATTTTTCAGGGTTAGCTTCAATTCCTCGTTCTGTTAAATAGAATCCGAGGAATTTGCCCGCTTTTAGCCCAAAGGTGCATTTTTCCGAATTGAATCTCATGTTGTACTGTTTTGCTCTTTCGAACACCTTTCTTAGGTGGGATACATGATCGATTTCCTGCTCGGATTTAACGATCATGTCGTCCATGTATACTTCGAGCATGGCTCCTATTTCATTTCTAAATACTTTGTTCATCATTCTTTGATAAATGGCACCGGCGTTTTTTTAACCCGAAGGGCATTACGTTATAGTAATAATTGCCCGATTCAGTCATAAATGTTGTTTTCTTTTTATCGATTTCAGCCATTTTTATTTGATTATACCCTGAATAAGCGTCCATAAACGATAGTAATTTAAATCCCGAGGAATTATCTACTAGTTTATCTATGCTAGGTAAAGGGTAAGAATCTTTAGGGCAAGCCCTATTGAGATCGGTGTAGTCAACGCACATTCTCCACTTTCCATTAGATTTTTTAACCAATACAACATTTGACAGCCATGTAGTGTATTTGGCTTCAGAAATAAAATTTGCCTCTAAGAGGTCTTTTACAGCTTTTTCAGCAGCCTCCGCTTTTTCCGGAGACTGCCTCCTACGTCGCTGAACTACAGCTCTAGCCCTAGGATCTATTGTTAACTGATGACAAGCAACATCAGGGTCAATTTCGGGCATTTCAGCAGCATTCCAAGTGAACAGCTCAGCGTTTTCCTTCAAGCAAGCTTCCAGTTGCCTCTTCACCAATTCGGGCAGATCAGCTCCAACTTTGATTCCTCGAGAGTAATCATCGTTTAGAGGGATGATTTCGAACTCGCCATCAGGAATAGGGCGATGCACCTTTTTCGCGATGGGGTCCTCCTCGTCTTTCACCTCTTTCTCATTGATGTGTGCATCAAGGTCCACGATGTCGTTTGCCTGTAGGGCATTCACAACGGGCATTTTGTGATCATTCTTCTTCTTCGGAGTGAGAAGGGAACTCATATTCTTCGCAGCAGCTTCAAAGCATTTTCTTGCCGCAGCGATATCCCCGTTAAGCGTGGAGATTTTTCCATCCACGGTGTAGTACTTCATCTTCAAGTGGATGGTCGAGGATACGACGAATAGGTTCGCCAGAGCAGGCCTTCCCATAATACAGTTATATAGAGATGGGCAATCCACGACCAAGAATTGGACGTTAATGGATTTGGTCGCCTCTCCTTCTCCGAAGGTCACAATCAAGTCCACATACCCCCATGGCTTTGTGGTCGCTCCGTTAAACCCTTAAAGGTCAGCACCAACATACGGGGCGAGGTTTTTCTCCGTCAGTTGCAGAGTCTTGAACAAACCAGCGTACATCACATCACATGAGCTTCCTTGATCAACTAAAATTCTCCTCACATCAAAGTTAGCCATCCTTGCCCTTATTAGCAGCGGAATTTGGTGATTAGGGGAGCCTCCGGGGACTTCCTCTTTGTAAAAAGCTAAGGGAATAGATCCCTCCTTCACTTCTGTCACGAGGACAGGTTCCAACGAGCACACGCTTTCCAACTCTTCAAACTTTCTTTTCAGCGACCCTATTGTAGAAGTTCTGAATCCTCCTCCTGAGATTACCAACGATCCCATATGAGCAGTCAGATGATCGAGCAAATCTTCACCTTCCTTATGCTCGGGGAGAATGAAATCCTCGGGTCTTGAGATAGAGTAGGCTATTTGCATGTTACTGTTGCCAACCTCCGATTGTTGTTGTGCCTCTCTGGACGGTTGACCAACCTCGGGCTCTTTTTCCCGCTCACGTTCTTCCTTTCTGAACTTCTGAAGGAGTCCCTTTTGTAGCATGATCTCGATTGCCTCTTTCAGATGAACGCAATCCTCGGTTACGTGCCCGTAGCTCTTATGGTAACGACAGTACTTAGACTTGTCCATTCCCGGCCTCACGGTCATTTGCTTAGGGAAGCGGACACCATTTTTCTTGAAGTCGGCCGCGGATACTTCTGCCAGAATTCGCTCGCGGGGAGCATTCAACGGGGTGTAATCCATAAACTTACTTCGAGGGGGTCTTGGCTCCCTCATCTTTTCTTTTCCTCTCTCATTTCCTCCTCGAGAGGGTGCAGTTTCTTCCTGACGCTTTGGCTTCCTCGCGTCAGCAACCATTTGCTTTTCCTCGTAAGCTATGTATTTTTGTGCTTTTTCAAGGAAAGCGTCCAAAGTTCTCACTTCTTCAATTTCTATTGCTTTGGCGAAGTCACTGGATGGGCGCAGTCCTCGCTCTAGCAAATACAATTTCATCCTGTCATCGGTCCTTACCTCGATGGTAGCCTTGTTGAATCTGTCAATATACTCTCTCAGCGATTCGTTGTCTTTCTGGACGATTGCTTCAAGAGTAGCCTCTGTCTTTGGGTGCTTTCTGTAAGCAGTGAAGTGTGCAGTAAAAAGTCCGCACAGCTCACCCCATGAATTGATGGATCCTGGTGGTAAATTTTTGTACCATGCCATTGCTCCCTTCCTCAACGTGGTGGAGAACAGCTTGCACTTGATAGATCCTCGAACTCCTCTGTAGTCGAGGACAGCTTCAATGTTTTCTATGTGGTCGTCGGGATCGATGGTTCCGTCGTAGGTCTCCATCACCGGTGGTTTTTCCAACCCCACGGGCAATTGTACCCTCATGATCCTATCAGAAAGAGGCCCCACATGCCTTTCCTCGTCGCTTCGTGGAGAGCGATGACGATGGCGAGGAGGTGAGTGATGGTTTCGCCTAGTCGAACGTGCTGGGGATCTCCTCGCTCCAACAACCCTTCTTGCAGGGCTTATACGACTTCGAGTCTCGTATGCCCTTGGTGACCTTGACCTAGTCCTCAAGTCCCGTCGAGAGGACTCTCGTCGCCTATAGCTGCTCGTGGCCGCTCTTGTGATGTGCGACTCTTCCACAGCTTCAATTCGACGATTTTGCTCGCTGATAGCTTGTCCCTGATTGTTGACGGCGGTCAGCAGCGCGGTCATGATGTTTTCCAGG
Source organism: Trifolium fragiferum (assembly GCA_954870985.1). Taxonomy (NCBI): domain Eukaryota; kingdom Viridiplantae; phylum Streptophyta; class Magnoliopsida; order Fabales; family Fabaceae; genus Trifolium; species Trifolium fragiferum. The sequence continues at coordinate 33,018,844 of OX940792.1, read as the reverse complement.
GTAGCTCCAGGGGGGAATAGGAACGACCAGAAAGTTGGTTTCGTTCGTAGGGGCGTAGGTTGGGTCCGTTTCCATTTGAGACACGACGATCCCGTTGGTTCCATTGTTGTCAGCGTGATCACTGTGGAGGTGATTAGCGGAGTGGTCTGATTGATTGTTACCGGCCATTCTTAGCTTTTGGTGTTTTTGGATAGTTTTGTTCTTTGAGAAAGAATGGGAAAACTTTGAGTCCCCACAGACGGTGCCACTGATCTAACCTGATCAGAATGGTGGTGATCGGCAGCAGTTTTCAGCAAGCCCCTTGTTGAAGCGGATGGGGGGTGTGTACCTATATACACTCCGACGCTCAAGTCAGTATATGTGTGATAACTTGGTTTTCAAATGGTAGAAATGACGTACCTGACTCCTTCAGAATGGGGAGTATATATATCCCTCAGCGCTGGGCTAAGGCCCTTATTAAGTGGCTACCGGAACTTTGGCCGTTGGGCCATGATGAGCAGTTAATGCTCATCATTCCGGTGGTCGGCCGTTACAGAATGCATGATTCTATAACTTTGGCCGGCGGGGGAGGGTGCCCTTCTGGAGGGCACAGCCTTAGGTCTTTAAGGTGCATGGACTTAGAAGTCCAGTCCAGAACAGTTCTTAAAGTTGAAATATTTTTTGCTATTATTGACCAACAATTACAAGAGTTGAATAGTAGATTTAGTGAGCGAGTAATGAATTTGTTAACTCTAAGTTGTGCTTTGAATCCTAAGGGTAGTTATAAAGCTTTTGACATTGATACTATTTGCACCCTAGTTGAAAAATATTATCCTTTGGATTTCAATGAGCAAGAGAAGATTACTTTGCAATATCAAATTCGACATTTTCTTGTTGATGCTTGTCAATCAACAGATTTGAATAATTTATCAACTATTCAAGATTTATGTTCATGTTTGGTTGCAACTAACAAGAATAAAATTTATTGCTTGATTGATAGACTACTCCGTCTTATCGTGACCCTTCCAGTGTCTACTGCCACAACTGAGAGATCTTTTTCGGCAATGTAAATTATCAAGACTAAGTTGCGAAACAAGATGAAAGGTCAGTTTCTAGCACATAGCATGACTGTTTACATTGAATGGGAAATTTGTTCAAGTAATAGTTCAACTTCTATTATTGATGATTTCAAATCGCTCGATACACGTAGATTGTTATTTTAAGGTATAAGTAGTTTAATTTTCTAGCAATCAACTTTATTTTTATTACTACTTAAATTTTAATATGCAATATTATAGTTTATTTTAGCGGCCCACCCACATTTTTTTCTGGTTCCATCACTGCCTATAGATACATTCATCGAATGTCTAATTATAATAATTGTAGTCGTTCTTTTCTGGTATAGTCTGCTAGTTATGTAATGAACCATTAGTGTCCACTACTTAACTAGAAGATTGTTATGTTACAAAACCATGAAAATAATTGGAAATGCAGGCAAATAGAAACATAATATAAAAAATAAAAAAATGTTAATTTTCATTACAATCGGAAGCCAAATTGCATTATGATATATTATCTATATAGAAAAATTATATCAAAATTTAAGAAATGTGTTCTCCCAATAATACATACTCAGAATCTCGTGAAATCAAATGCAACTCATTTGTCTGCTTCTTAAATTATTTACTTGGTTCAATAATTATAGATATTATCGTCACGGAATCACTTGTTTACTAAGTAAGAATTAAGTATATAGAATGACTAATTAACATAAACTAAATTAAATTGATATACAAATAAATAAAGTTATTATTGTTGTTAATATTTTAGAGTGACAAATAATTTAAGAGCAACAAATATTCCAAATAAAATAAATGAGACTGAGGGAGAGAACCATCTTGAAGTTGCTCAAGTTATATATTATAATTAGAGCAGGGTAAATCAAATCATGAGTAAGAGTGGAATGACATTTCAACAAATTACTTTACATGGTGAACACTCCATTTTCATACATACACCGATATAGTATACAAACTACACTTGTTCCTGGTGTAGGTGTGGATTCACAGTTTGTGCTGGTGCTATGGCGAATTGCAGACCCCTATGCTGCCCGGATTGTAGCACGAAGGCAACTTGGGTTGCCGCTAGTGCTGCAGCCTCCTGTTTCACCAAAACATGAAACAATAAGAATACTATGTAACTATGTAACACGTAAACTTTAGATGGAAAATGTGTCTAGTGTGACACTAACACGACACTGACATATGCAGTGGTACCTTCAATAACTTGTGTCTATGTGTCAATGTCAGTATCGCAATGCGTTCAAAACAAAAGGAGCAAAAATCGTAAGTTTAAAACTGTCGCTTACTTGTCTTTGTCGCCTTCGTTGCAAAATACTGATCGCCCAAGCCATGATATAGCAAGGTAAAAGAAAGCCAGCGGCTCGAAGCAAGAAAATCTGTAGATAGATAATGGTGAATTAGCTATGTTTTTTCTACAACACTTGAAAGCCACACAACACAACAACCGTATGATGTTATGGACTACTTTGACAAAAGGAACTCAAGTTACTTACAGAGAAAAAAGTTGATGGATCATCTTCGGCATCAGCATCCGTGACAGAAAGTGCGTGCCTCAAGAGTAAAAGGGCCATTAACTGCATCATATAAATAGAACTAGTCAGTCTTACAATGATGGTCCAATTGTAAATTGTTACATCTTAGCACTGTCAATGTGTATAGAGCGTCTAAATTTCATTGCATATACAATCAATTTTGTTGAAATTTCAAACATATATACCCAAAAACTAAAAACAATATATATACCCAAAAACTAAAAACAATATGTGCCCGTATCCACTGTTTAATAGCAGGGCATAAAGAAAATGTGTTCCTGGTGGATATACACACGAGTCATGACTGAATTATGTTGGTGTACAAGGTGATGAATCAATGGAATAGTAAGAAGAGGACAAAGACAGCAGCCACAAAATATGAAAGGAAGAATTAATTGCATTGATAAAAGAGTAGCTATTTATACAAAGAGTAAAGTTTGCCACATAGGCCCTAAAACATAAAAACTTAACAGACAAGTTCAAAAAGTACTTAACATAGTAAATACTAAAATACCCTTAAATATAAATTACTTCTAACACCATCCCTTAATTTATATTTAGACAAAACTGACAACACCAATTCCATCCCTCAAACGAAGAAATTGATCAGTTTTGATAGCCTTTGTCAACACATCTGCCAGCTGCTTCTGAGTGCTACAGTGCACAACTTCAAGCACTCCATTCTGAACCTGATTCCTCAGAAAGTGATACTTGGTCTCAATATGCTTGCTTCTTCCATGCAGCACTGGATTCTTGGCAAGATTGATTGCAGACTTGTTATCAATCATCAGCTTCAGAGGCTTGTTTACCTTGATCTTCAGATCCTGCAGTAAGTTCAGAAGCCACACAGCTTGACATGCAGTCACAGCGCCTGCAATATATTCAGCTTCACAGGTTGATAGAGCAACAACAGGTTGCTTCTTGGAACACCACGAAATAGGACCTCCCAGAAATTTAAATAAATATCCAGAAGTGCTTCTTCTATCAACTCTGTCTCCACACCAATCAGAATCTGAATAACTCAGAAGTTCTGATTCAGTCCTTCCTTCAGAGGGAAATAGCACTTCATGCTTCAGAGTCCCCTTGATATACCTCAGAATCCTGACAGCAGCTTGGTAATGGGACCATTTTGGTTTACTCATAAATCTGCTAACCATTCCAACTGCAAAACAAATATCAGGTCTGGTATTACACAAATACCTCAGAGAACCAACCAACTGTTTGAAGGTTGTAGCATCCACATCCTCTCCATCAGAATCGGAATCCAACTTTTGATTCGTATCAGAGGGTGTGATAGCAACTTTGCAATTCTCCAGCTTAAATCTCTTCAGAAGCTCAAGTTCATACTTCAACTGATGCAAAATGATTCCTTTCTCAGAATATAGAAATTCCATCCCTAGAAAGTAACTCATTTTTCCAAGGTCTGTCATCTCAAACTCATTCATCAGAACTTGAACTTAGCTATCTCTTGTTCAGAACTTCCTGTCAGCAATATATCATCAACATACAAACATACCAGAATCATATTGCCTTCTGAAGTGTGCTGAACATAAACACCATACTCCAACTCACATTTCTGAAACCCTTGTTTCTTGAAAAATGAATCAATCCTCATATTCCAGGCTCTGGGCGCTTGTTTCAATCCATAGAGGGCTTTATGCAATCTATACACCATCCCTTCCTGATTCTTTTTCTCAAAACCAGGAGGTTGTGACACATATACCTCTTCTTGTAATGGACCGTTCAGAAATGCAGATTTCACATCTAAATGCATCAGAGGCCAATTCCTGTTAGCAGCTATTGCAATTACCAGTCTAATTGTTTCGTGTCTTGCTACAGGTGCAAACACTTCAGAATAATCTAGTCCAGGTTTCTGCAGAAATCCTCTTGCTACTAACCTCGCTTTGTGTTTGCCAATTGATCCATCTGGCTTTAGTTTCTGCTTGAAAACCCATCTGACGCTGATGGCTTTCTTGCCTTTTGGAAGTTCTGATAGCTTCCAAGTCTTGTTCCTCTTTATAGCATCAAGTTCTTCTTTCATGGCCTGCAACCAGACTTGTTGCTTAAGAGCATCTTCTGTGCTCACAGGTTCAGAATCTACTAACATTGCACACTGAATAATTTCTCCCTCAGAGTCTACTTCAGTGTCTTGCAACATTTCAAATCCTGCAAATCTTCTTGGGATGCTTCTGATTCTCCGTAGCCTCTGAACTTGTTCAGAAGCACCTTCAGAAATTCTTTCTTCAGAATTAGCTTCAGAATTCTGACCTTCAGAATTGGCTTCAGAATTCTGACCTTCAGAATTGGCTTCAGAATTCTGACCTTCAGAATTGGCTTCAGAATTCTGACCTTCAGAATTGGCTTCAGAACTCTGACCTTCAGAATTGCCTTCAGAATCAGAGTCAGATTCAGAATCACCATCAGACTCAGAGTCACCATCAGAGTCATCTCCATCTTCTGAATCATCTTCAGAGCCTTCAGATTCTGACTCACCTTCAGAGCCATCCTCTGAGATTCTCACATCAGAATTTGATTGAGACTTGTTCCAATCCCAAATTTCAGATTCCTTCACAATGACGTCTCTGCTGAATTCAATTTTATTAGTCTCTGGACAATAAAGCTTGTACGCACCTGTACTGTGGTACCCCACCAGTAACATTACTTTGCTTCTATCATCCAGCTTCTGTCTTCTGGCTTCTGGAACATGTTTATAGCATACAGATCCAAACACCTTCAGATGACTAACACTTTGCTTCTCTCCAGTCCACTTCTGAATAGGAACTATTTCCTTCAGCTTCTTCGTTGGACATCTGTTGAGCACATATGTTGCAGTGGCAACAGCTTCTCCCCATAAGTGATGAGGAAGCTTCTTCTCTTTCAGCATGCTTCTCACCACATCAAGCAAAGTACGATTTCTTCTCTCAGCAAGACCATTGTGTTGAGGAGTATAAGGAGTTGTAACCTCATGCTCAATTCCATTCTCCTCACAGAAAGTTTTAAACTCGTTAGAATTAAACTCACCACCACCATCAGTTCTGAGAATCTTCAGCTTCTGACCACTCTGTTTCTCAGCCTTCACCTTGAACTTCTGAAACTCAGCAAACACTTCATGCTTGAACTTGATGAGTGTTACCCATGTCATCCTTGTGAATTCATCAACAAAAGATACAAAATACTTGTTTCCTCCAAGTGAAGGTACTGGAAATGGTCCACACACATCAGAATGTACTACTCCCAAGGCATGTTTTGCTCTTGGAGCTACTTCTGATGCAAACGGCAGTCTTGGTTGCTTCCCTTTCATGCACACCTCGCATGATTTTTCAGGCTTCTTGATTATAGGAATTCCATGTACCAGATTCTTTGACTTCAGACGCCCCAAGCTTCTGAAATTCAGATGACCAAATCTTCTGTGCCACAACTCACTATCCTTCTCAACACTTGTTGCACTAAGACATTCAGAGTCTGCAGTTCTAACATTCACCTTGAATGTTCTGTTCCTTCCCTGTTCTGACTCCATAATCAACTTCTGATTACCGTCATATAGCTTCAGAAGATTGTCTTCAATAGTAACTGAAAAACCTTTCTCAATCAATTGACCCACACTCATCAGATTGCTTTTCATGTCTGGTACATACCACACGTTCTGAATCAATGCTGCTTTCCCATTGTTCAAAATGACTTTGACATTTCCCATACCTTCAGCGTTGAGGTATTTATCATCAGCACATCTGATCTTTGTACTCTTTCTAGAGTCAAAATCAACCAACCACTTCTTGTTTCCAGTAAGATGGTTTGAACACCCTGTATCCATATACCACCACTCTAAATTCACATCATCAGATTCAGAAGCCATTAGTAAAACAAATTCACTATCAGAGTCATCAGAACTTCTGGCTATATTTGCTTCTTCTGACTTTCTTTCTTTGTTTGACTTGCACTCAGATGCAAAATGGCCAAACTTCTGACAAGAGTAACACCGTACCTTTGTCTTGTCTTTTCCTTTCTGAGCATACTTCTGCTTTCCAGAAGTTGAGGTTTTTGGATTCTGAGCTCCATCAGATCTATTCTTGGCTTCTGACCAAGGCTTTTTCTGAAGCTTCTTCTCAGAGGCTGCTTTCAGAGCATGCTGCTCTACTTCTCTTTCAGAATTTCTCTCAGTTAGACGCAACTCTTGTGCTTCTAGACTGCTCTGTAACTCTTCTATTCTCATGGTTTCCAAATCTTTGGAATGTTCAATAGATACAACAATGTAATCAAACTGAGGGGTAAGGGATCTCAATACCTTCTCAATGATTACTTGTTCTGAAAGAGTTTCTCCACAAGCTTTCATCTCATTAGTAATCAGAATTAGTCTGGAGATGTACTCACAAACCTTCTCATTGTTCTTCATGTTGAGATTCTCATACTGTTTTCTGAGGGTTTGAAGCTTTACCTTCTTTACTGACGCATCACCACCGTAACACCTTGTCAGAAGATCCCAAGCCTCCTTCGCCGTCACTGAATCAGCAATCTTCTCAAACACACTCTCATTCACACACTGATGAATGTAGAACAACGCCTTCTGATCCTTCTTTCTAGTAGCTTTCTGCGCCTCTTTCTGCTCCTCTGTTGCATCTGCTGCAACAGGAACGTATCCTTCAGTGACAAGCTCAAGCACACCTTGAGCACCGAACAATACAAGCATTTGTTTCATCCAACGATTCCAGTTTTTGCCATCAAACACTGGAAGCTTGGTACTCATGCCACCGTTTCCGTTCATCTTAAACCTTGTACAGTACACTCAAATCTCACTAACACTCGTGTTTCCCAATCCCACAAAATCAGAAAAAGTGATTCTGTTCAGATTTTTGTTCAAGATTCAACACAAATCAAGAACCAAAAATCAAACACACACAACTCACGTTTCACTCGTGTTTCCCGTGGATTCCAACCGGAGCTCTAGATACCAATTTGTTGGTGTACAAGGTGATGAATCAATGGAATAGTAAGAAGAGGACAAAGACAGCAGCCACAAAATATGAAAGGAAGAATTAATTGCATTGATAAAAGAGTAGCTATTTATACAAAGAGTAAAGTTTGCCACATAGGCCCTAAAACATAAAAACTTAACAGACAAGTTCAAAAAGTACTTAACATAGTAAATACTAAAATACCCTTAAATATAAATTACTTCTAACAAATTATACAAATAATTTGTTAAAAAGGACTCCAAGGTTATAGCGCCTTACAATTAGAGCAGCTGAACGGCAAAATGCAGCTCCATTGGCATTAGAAGCGGCATATCCATCATATTCAGCTTCGAAGAATTGGCGTTCTGCCTCGGCAATTGCCAAGAGTCGAGGATCATGCAAGTCCAAGGGCGTGCCAGAGATTGTCCAGCCTCCACTGCAAAAGTGTTCACAGCTCACCAGTTAGTAAATAAGTTTCAAATCAATATTTGAAACAGATTGCTTATACGCATAGTCAACACTCGAGTGAAGACTATCTTAAAATCGAAACTTAACCTTACCCTATATCAATGGTAGTTTCTTCTGGACGCGGTGGTGGAGCAGTATAACCAGGTTCATATGACTGAGAATTACATGCACAAGAAGAAAAAACTACAATCAAAGATAGTACATAACAAATGTAGCTGAAAATATTGAAGACATGAAAATAAAAGAAGGTATAACTATTTCTAATACCTACCTATATACACAACCAAACAATGTTTTGAAATATATGAAAATGACATGTAAAATAAGCATACCTTATGACATATTTCACAAGTTGTATCTCCTTTTTCATTGCACCAGCGTTGGACACACTTTCTATGAGCATACTGTAGAAAAAGAACATATAAAAATCCAGCAGTTCATAAATTAAGAGGACAACCAATATAGAGAATACAAGACACCAATATTTTGTAAACAAGAAGGCTAGATAGTTTTCATGTATGTATGTGTATGCTATGCAGATGGAACCCACAGGACCGGTCGCCCCAAATGCTGTCAATTCCATTATCGAAATTGTTGAGGAGGACATGTACACTATTAACTAATCATTAATTGAATTGCTCAACTCATCACTATATATATATATATATATATATATATATATATATATATATATATATATATATATATACATGGTAATTGTAATTGAATTGAATAAATGCAGCAAATCAAGCACTGGCAGACACTAGCATTCTTTGGAGTTGGAGTGAACTTGGTTCTGTTCCTAACAAGAGTCCTTCGTCAAGACAGTGGGAACTGTTACATGTTTTCACTCTTGGGATCATTCCTTAGTGATTCTTATTGGGGCATATACTTAACATGCACTATCTTTCAAGTTTCAACTCTTCTTTGTTCTGGTATGCTACTATATATAATGTTTCTTTGTTAAAGGATATGCACCACAATGTAATTTACATCAAATGAAAATCTACTATTTTGCCCAATCACCCCACTTATGTCTAGTGGTCAGTCGCGGACTCACGGTTGTTTCAGTGATTTTTGTTTACTCTGTAATCATATTCATAGGGAGAAAATGGTAACGGACACTACCAATACCATTTTGTCGTGGCCTTTTCGCAGCAACGGACCATTTTTTAAAACCCTGCTCTCATTGGATGTCAGTGTAAAACCGATTAAAATTGATTTAACAATGCCAATATGTCCATTAAACACATGCAAATGTTACAGACTTCAATAATCTTAACAAACTTTGTGATGCATTATCACCAATACTAACGCTCTATAATAATAATAATCATGTTCGTTAAAATTGTCAAATACACAAAACAGAAAGCTTCATAAACATATCCTCATCAAAATCAACTCCTCAACAAACAAGAAGAAAATGACATCGCATAATTGGTTTCTACATACAAAAATTTATCCATCAATTATTTTAAAAACAAAATTGTAATTTAATTTTGAATTTTCAATCACCATCACGAAGACAAAAATTGACATAAAAACAAAAATGTACCTTAAGACTACCGCTACAGGCGCATGGATTCTCCAAATTATTAATGCTATCATCATCCTGACAAATCCGACATTCCGCCATCTGCAACAGCGGCTCATCCTCTCCATCGTCGTCATTATCATCATCATAATCTTCCGGTAAAGAACCGGAAGGTCCCGCGGGTGTTTCATTCACCGGCGGTAACGGCTCAGGAGCAGGTTCGGCCGGATGTTGAGTCAATGGCTCAACCGGCATAGGCCGAACCAAACGGTCAACAAACAACACCACATGATCGCCCATTAATCCTTCTTCTTCTTCTTATTCAATTCAAATTTAATCTAAAATTTAGAATTAAAAACTAAATTGAAAATGACAAAAATTAAAATCAGAAAAAGAACAATGAGTTTAATCTGATGAAGATCGTGCGGTGAATCGGCAGATCCCGAGAAAATGAAGGAATCTGAGACTCACCGGAGAAAAAAAGTAAAGAGAAAAAAGAAAGAGTTTATAGAACGAGAAAGAAGGAAAGGGAAGAGAGAGAGTAATAGAAAATTGGATTCGGCGTATATATAGGGAAGGTTAACGTTGGTGATGGTGTTGTTTTGTTTGGTTCGGTGGTGGCTTCGTGGAATTAGAATTGTAGAAGAAATTTGGAACGTTGAAAGGGACAATATTGGCATTTCCAGATGTTTGTGTGCGTTGTTATTTTTTGTTGTTAGTTGCCGCGTAAATGACCCGTTCCTTTTGTGGCCGGGTTTGGGACCCACGCAGAGGACAACTAATTTTTTCTTCTTCTTGGTGTTTACTATTTACTCATTTCCTTTTTGACTCAATTGCCAGGATCCGTTTAGCCTACACCCATAAAAGTATTGGTCCATTTTGGACCAATTTTTTTTCACCATGATAAGTCTTTGATAGCCATTGGATTAAATTGGCTTATAAAATCTATCATACATTCATTGCAGTATATGTTACTTCCACCTATGAGAATTTTTTTTTATTCATTCTTTCTATTTTTTCAGTGTCTGCGTTCATCCACCTTTTTTAAATTCCATCCATGGAAGCAACCTACATTTTTTTCCATTTTGCAGTTTAATTGCAAACTAAAACATTCAATTTTACAATACATTAATGTTTTTTAAAAGGCCTTTAATTTTTCAATATTGCTATCTATATCAAATAATATTGTCTCTTAAATTTTATCTCTTCCATATTTATTCTCTCATCTCTTTCTTGTTTCAGCAACATCACTGTATTTATGCGTGGCCATTAAAATCCAAACACCATTCAACAAAATAACATAAGAGAGTGTCTTTAGTCAAAAACGAGAAGAAAATTATCTTCCATGATGGTAACATGAGAAAAATAAAAGACAGAAAATCAATAAAAAAGAAACCAACTTAGGATCTACCATTTCATGGATATTTGGAGGATGACAAAGAAGAACAACATCAAATATCTAGAACAATGAAGAATTTCTTTGTCATTTTTGGGACTTATAGTGAAAGGATTTGAGAATTTGTGATGTGGGTCATGAACTCAACAAGAACAATTTTTCAACTGGTTATTGCACAAAAATTGAAGAAAAAAGTATCTTAATAAGATCTGAGGTGAAGTTGAAACAACCCAGGAAGAGTCACGGTGGGGGAGGGTTTAGGAATATTTTTTATTTCTTATTTATATGCAAAGGGTTGAGAAAGATGATTGTTTGCTGTGGGAAAAAGACAGAGGAAGAAAAATAATAATCAAGTGCAGAAGGTGTATTGTATAAGTATGTAGCTTAGATGAATCCAATGGTAAAATAAATTGGTCCATGATGGACAAATTTTTATATGGGTCCAAATTATACGGAACCCAATTGCCATGATTCATTTTGGACCAAGCAAATTTGTTTGTTTATTCAATTTAGGAAATATCACATTGCTATACATGATTTTTTGTAGTCTTTTTAAAATATCTACAGTCTTTGGGACTATAAACTCAAAAGTATCAAAAGCAAAAGGTATAAAGGCATATTGATTGTCTGAACATGCTCTCTCATGTTTGACCACTTCGCTTGATGCAGCTTTGAGAGCCGCTTGTCCTACCGTAAAAACCCCAGTCGTCAACCCCACAAGTGGTGAAATTCCAGTCAAGTCTACACAAGCATGTCTTTCCTCCTACCCACCCCATACACTAAGAAATCAGCTGGCCTCAAAGTAAATCTCCCCTCCAGTGGATCAGTCAAGAAGTTCACAGGTGCCTCTTTCTTGGCAGATATTCTCACCCGCCTAAAAACATCCAAAAGGACAACCCGCACAAGGTCGTGTCTGTATTTGAAGCCTGGAAGCTCCCGACAATAAACTGCATGCTCCTCATATCTATCCAGACACACTTTCCGACAAACAGGACACACCTCATCAACAAGAAATAAGGGAATCATCATGCGATATTTGAGGATAGTGCGATACTCCACCGGGGACATATGTTGTCTTAAATCATCGATTAGGATAGCTAGAAGAAAATCCTGAGCATGAGCAGCCTGTAAACATCCAAATACTACTTTTTGTCTGGTTGTCAATTGAAAAAAAATTAAATAGGATCAATCAAAAAGCTATGAAAGGTTGGCTTTAAATTTGGACTAAAAACACTTGCAAAGTCTTTAGTACATTGGCCAAGAACTCCAACTAAAAGTTCCTTACTTATTAAAATACAACAACAAACCTAAATAATACAATCTAAAATACAATACAAAAGCAAAAAGTCAATAAACAATAATCTATTATTCAATAAATAAAGTAATTTTCATTTTAGTTTTAAAATATTACATTAGCAAAAAAGCTGGCATTTAGCATGCACAAGTTTTAAATTTGTGCACCATGCACAATTTTACATCAACCATCAGATCTTGCAGTTGTACTACAACTTATCACGTGTCTCTCATACTAGATCTAACCAATCATTTCTCTCAACTTCATTTTTCTTCCAAAAGCTATGTTATCATCAACATCAAAGTTTAAACACCAATTTCACATCAATTTCTAACTAAGGCACAAATCTAAGATTTCAATCTCAAAACATTTAACATGAAACTGTGGATTTACTTTCTCCTCTCTCCCATTTAAATCATTTTATAATTTTATCCTTAGCTCTTGGAAGCATTCCACCTCTAGGGAATTAAAATCAAAGCAATGAAACATCAAGATGATACACATTGAAATCCAGAATTTCATAATCCTGTTAGAATTAAACTTAATTCGTAAATCCTAGAATCCAATCATGTTAATCATCAAGAAAATACTGTAGACATAAGCGGAAGCGTACCTGAGAGTTTGACATTGGAATCAATTGAAGGTCATCAGAGATATGATCTTCCAACTGTAGAGTTCCTTTTGGGCTCCCTAAATCTCTTCCGACTGGGATGAAGAGAGTTTCCTAATGAGCGCCGTTTTCACGTTATCTACAATTGGGGACCATAACCCTTATAAATAACCTAGGGTTATTTCCTAGTTTTCAATATTCTAATTCGGCCCCTCATCAAATTATATATTGACTTATGGTATCTGCACAATAATATTACCTTTCATGATATTTATACTTTTAGCCATAGACTTATTATTAATTAGACCACCACTGCTTTAGCTAATTATATAATGGCCCTAGCACATGTAACATTACATTTGTGACCAAAAAATTCTAACAATCTCCCACTGGTCACATATGTAATCCTACACATGTGTTAGACTTTATGAACTCAAAATTCGCCATTATATTCCTTAAGCATATCCAAATTATCTCGTCCATTAGTCATGCCAATATATAGAACCAAGGTGATTTTCGTTATATCAATCATAACTAAACCCGTCAATGATCACCAATAGTGACACAACTAAATGACATAGATCCATCATGAAATGTGCAGCATGAAAATCACATGAAGTTGGTCTGTATATGTCGATTTTCAACTGGTCCTCCTTAATCCTTAGTGAGATCAAACCTTAACCGAAATCAGAGTGTAAAATACCAAAATTTTATTTCTGCAGAAATTATTCTTAAGCCTTACTTAAACTGAAATATGTCTATATCATAGAAGCATAAAAAACAACAAACTTCCACTGGAACTGAATATCACTTAATGACTTAACACCCATAAAAGCAATATGCTCATGAATCCTTTAGGGTGGAAAACTTTAGTAAGCGGATTCGCAAATATGGAGTTTATACTGATATGCTCTATAGACAACTGTTCACTCTGAACTTAATCTTTAACAACAAGGAACTTGATCTCTATATGTTTTACATCTTCAAGTCCTTACTGTTATTCAAAAAGGAACTACTGAATTATTGTCACAAAATAACTTTAGTGTTTTTTCAATTCCTTATCCACTATGCGCAGCCTTGTGACAAAGTTCTATGATCAGATGCCTCATGATATGTTATCTTTGCATCCAACAAAATCGGAGTCAGTATACCAAATGATCTCAAGATGGCCCGACCTCTAATGTATGAACATGTAATCTTTAGTTCTCTTTAAGTACTGTATGACCCATTTGGCTGCTTTCAAATGGTCTATTCTTAAATACCTGCCCAATATGCCAAAATTGTATGCAATAGCCAAACGCGTACAAAACTGAACATACATTAGACTCCCTACTACTTTTGCATAAGGAATCTTTTGTATTTACTTTTCCTTAAAGTAACTCATAGGGCACTAGTTGAGACTAACCTTGTCTCCCTTAGCCATAGGGGTATCACATGGTTTATTGTCTTGTCATCGACATATAAAACCAAGAAATTATACTTTGCTCCCACAGAACTCATGGTATATAAAATCATCAACCAAATTCACCTCAAAACCAAATGAGATGATCACTTGATGAATTTTAAAATACCATAATTGAGATGCTTACTTGAGTTCATAGATGAATTTCTCAAATTTACATACCATAGACTATGAATCTTTTGAAACAAAGCTTTCTGGTTGCACCATATACATTGTTTCGTCAATGTTACCATTTAGAAATGTTGTCTTTAGATCCATCAAATGTAACTCAAGTTCTAAATGTATCACCAATGCCATTATGATCCTAAAAGAGTCTTTCGAAGAAACCGAAAAGAAAGTCTCTTTATAATCAATGCAATCTTTATTGCAAATCCCTTTGTGACAAGACGAACTTTATTCCTCTCCACATTGCCTCTCGAATCATTTCGCATCTTATGGCAATGGGAAAAGATAACAAATGTCACCGTCCTTTATGGATTTCATCACTTTTTTCATGGCATCGATCCACCTGAATGGCAAATGTTCTTGAGGTGTAAGAGTTTGTTCTTCTGGAACAATTTCTTGTATGGGGAATTAAACACATATGGATTATCATTGTCCCTAACCATATCTCCCACTGCAAACTCGACATCCTCAAAGAACCAACATTCTCTGATTCAAAAAACCAAACTTAATTGTGGGATCATAAAACTTGTACCCCTAGATCCTTTTAGAGTATCCAAAAAAAATAGCCATGAGGTTTTGTAGTTGCTATAATTGGAACCATATTAAAGACATATGCTGCAAATTTAATTGAAAAATAAATAAAAATTATTGGACGTTGTTCACCGGAATTGTTAAATCTACCATAGTATTTACCATCACAGTTAGAATTAACACTTTTGATTCTTTAGTCGAGTTGATTCACAACTCCAGCCTGAATAAATATTGAACATGTCCAATGAATTTCTTGCATCATGAATGAGATAATGGTGCCATGTAGAAAATCATCTATGAACATTGTAAATATTGTTTAGCATTCCAAAAAACCGTAAAGAATGAACGCATATATCAATATTTATAAGTTCAAAGACGTCTGAAGTCTTATTGGCAACATATCTCCTTTATTGGTTTGTTTTCCCTTTTCTAAAAAAAAAAAAAAAAAAAGAGTCTGAGATTACATTTGACACAAGTTCTCTATTTTGTTTGGAAATGTCACTCAATCTCTTGTGTCAAATGCACCTGAATCTGAATTCTCATTGGTTAATTAAATGAAGCAATTGTGTCAAATAAATAGAGATTATTGTAACCTGACAAAGAACCAAAACCAACTAATTTTGAATTTTGAACCCATTTAAATTTCCATTCTCAAATAATCAAGAAAAACCAAATAGGTTCAAAACATTAATAGAAATTAAATTTCTTTTCTACTGAAAAAAACATACAAAAGTAGTTTAATCAAAATCCAAATAAAATTTAGTCTTCATCAATAATCTAAATTTTTTTTTTCAATTGCCTCAACTTAAATTGTTTTATCGTCGGCCGTATAGATGTGTCTTTCACCATCAATTAGTTTCCGACAATTCATAAAACATTGCATAGGCACACTGTTGTGAGTTGTAGCACCATAATATATCCAACACGTGTGTCTACGCACCAAAGTTAAATTTACCTCAAAACAAACCAAATTAAGAAACCGTATACTACCTTAACACGCCATGTTTGACAGTTAAAGTAATGATTCTTTATCATTTAGCTCCACAAAAGTAACAACTATTGTTACCTGATTTAAATTATTTATGTTGTTATTCCTTTTGAGACACTGTATCTGCAGCTTATTCTTATACTTTATTGAATTAAGATTTCCCAAAAGTGTAAGTACAATTTTCCTTCTTGAGAAACCTCTTTTCAATTTCCTTAACGAACCATGTTACCGTATTTATCTTTTCAGATAATTTGCCCTTGAATGTTTCCATAATGGTTTTCCTTATGATCATCAAACATATGCAATTTGACCTCTCCCACCTTTCCAATTCCGTAAGAGGTGAGGGAAAATCAATCCTTAACATAACGTCGAGATCCATGCTTCAAGAACTATAAAAAATTTACTTTCTAGAACTTGAAGTTTGAGCCATTTAACTAAATTGTTAAGCGGTTCATAACCAAAGAGAGAACAAAAATCAAGCAAAACATGCTCAAATAAGCCTCAATATAAAAGTAATTTTAAATTCAAATAATGGTAAATCCCATCACAAGATATCGAAAATCCATTAACATTCTATCTTTGGATAAAAATATTAACTTTTCAGTGATACATTGACGTAGTAATTAAACACTGATAATAAGAACATGTCGAATAATAGATTTTCCTATAGGCCAATTTACTATTCACACGTAAAACCGAATAATTATCACGCGTTTATCAACACAGGTGCACTTATAATTCTGTAAAATAGTCACATTCCTTTGGGCCGGTAAAATATTCACATAAGTTACAAGCACATAATCTTCTATATTTCAAAATAAATTAATATCCACAAAAAAGGTTACTTTGACAACATAGTGTTTCAATCAATTCATCCCAAAATATATACCTAAACCGTCCAATGTTTGA
Organism: Trifolium fragiferum; assembly: GCA_954870985.1. Lineage (NCBI taxonomy): Eukaryota > Viridiplantae > Streptophyta > Magnoliopsida > Fabales > Fabaceae > Trifolium > Trifolium fragiferum. The sequence goes on along the minus strand of OX940792.1, from coordinate 33,001,945 downwards.
ATTTAAATTACTCAACTAACATTGCAACCAAATTTGCTTATATAGCAATGCAACTTGCAATTTTTCTTAACCAAAATTGTAACCAAATTTGCATATGTAACTTACAATTCATATAACAGTACTTAAGTCTTGTTCCAATTCCTTTATATCTTAATAAAAACTGAACAAGAGCAAATAATATAAAGACGAAACCCAAAAATTGAATCAAGCTTCAGTTCTGAATTAATGGCATGCAACATATGAAACAAAGAAGAAATCGAATCAAACTGAAAAATTGTTTCATTCTGGAAAATCTTAAAAATAAAAACACAAATAGTGTGCATGCCTTACTAATTATTACTCTTGATTAGACCTGAGTAAACTTCAATACATATACATATTGAACTGAAACAAAATCGATAAAACCCTTAATTACCCAATAAATTTTTCTTAGCCAAAACCTTGATTCAATAAAAACAGCATGTATATGAACCAAAGAAGAAACTGTATAGCACAATAATCAACTGAATAATGTTTCATTCTTAAAAATAAAAGAACAAAACGATTAGTGCAGACCAAAACTACAATTTGATTAGAATTACCATAGAGTAATTGCACTGCCATTGATAGCCAGCTGGACCAGCCCAAGTCTAAAAGAATTAGCCAAAAACCTTTTTGGTGGAACAACTTTGTTTCTAAATAAATTGCATTTTTATTTCATTATTGTAATAGTTATTTCCTTTCCTCCAAGAGGCCCATGGCCCAGTTATGATCCATATCCATTATGGAAGACCTAGTATTTAAGTGTATGTTGTTTGAGTGAATGATATGAAAAACCTAATTGAAGTCTTATTTTTCTTATCTTCCTGCCCTTTAGTTTTCTTGCACTCTTTTAATTAGTGATAGCTGTAGAACCTACCATCATTGGTGCTTTCATTGCATAACTCAATGGAATCACACAACAACCTTTCCACCATAGACCTTGAAGAATCCACACATACAACTCAGGAGCTGCTAGATGGTCTTGCTTACCAGCAACATTCAATGGAAGCATCACTTGCTGCTTCAAATCAAAATTTTCATGACCAAATAGACAGGCTCAATCTAAAGCAGAAACAGTTGGATGATAAACTGGATTTCAGATTTGATGCTCTCACCAAGCTCATCCAGCAAATAAGGCCAGATCTGCATTCTGCAGGTAATTCTTCTTCCCCAGTGATTCCTCCTGGTTTTGAATCTGTTGCTGCTCAAACCACTCATCCATACCATGTGACCCAACCCACACCAACACAACACCCCAAAAATGGCATACCTGCTGCAGCCCTAAACACACCCCCACCACCGCCTTTCCCACCCCCACCACCACAACACCAACCTTTACATCAGCAATTTCCATCATACCCCCACTTTTCCTCACACAACCATCTGCAGCAACATACCCCCCCTCAAAACCATCGTACCCCCAAAGTGGAGTTGAATCATTTTGATGGAACTGACCCATTGGAATGGTTATTTCAATCTGAGCAATTCTTTTCATTTTATAATATTCCTTTTGCAAATCGTTTATCAATGGCTGCATTTTATATGAAAGGTGAAGCTTTAGGGTGGTATAAATGGATGTTTCAAAATAATGAATTAACTGACTGGAACTCATTTGCTAGAGCATTAGAATTACGATTTGGTCCCTCTACTTATGAAAACCACCAAGCACAATTATTTAAACTTAGACAGCATGGTTCAATTGCTGAATATCAGGCCAATTTTGAGAAAATTAGTAACCGGATTTTGGGCTTACCACCAGATGCTATTCTAAACTGTTTCATATCCGGATTGAACCCAGAAATTCGTTCTGAGCTAGCCATTCACAGACCTACTGCTATACACCAAGCAATTGGATTAGCCAAACTAATTGAGGCCAAAATCAAAGACACAAAGCCTAAATTCAATAAACCAATTTTAGCCCATGCTAACACTTCTACAAACACAACCCATACACCCCCTAAATTACAACCCCACCTACCAACAAATATAAATCAAAACAACCACAACCCACAAAAAACTTCAACTCTCACAACCCCTCCATCAAAATTACCAATCAAACGGATCACAAGTGCTCAAAGAGCCGAACGTCTTGCTCAAGGTTTATGTTTTCATTGTGATGAGAAGTTTGTACCGGGACACAAATGTAAAACACCAAGGTTTTTGTTGCTTATTGCTGATGATTTAGAGTATGTGGACATAGGGGACACTAAACTTGAAGCTGAACCAGAAATTACTATTGAACCTAATGAAACTTTTTTTCAACTTTCCCCTCAAGCCCTTACTGGCCAATTTTCACCTCAATCACTTAAATTCCAAGGCCTTTTACATGGGCTTATTGTTACTGTTTTGGTGGATACAGGTAGCACACACAACATTCTCCAACCCCGTATTGCATCACACCTTCATATCCCAACAAAAACTATACCCAACTTTTCTGTAATGGTAGGTAATGGCTCTCATTTAAGCTGTTCAGGATTTTGCCCAGATGTCCCTATTACTATCCAACAAAACTTATTTCATATTCCCTTCTACCTATTACCCATTGAGGGTGCAGATGTGGTCTTAGGCATGCAATGGTTGAGAACACTAGGCCCACTTACAGCAGATTTCTCTATTCCAAAGATTTCTTTCAAACAACATGACACCAACATCACCATAACTGGTGACTCAAACACTTTGCCCACCCCAGCAACATACCACCACATATGTCATTTAGTTCACACAAACTCAATTGCTGCCATTCATTTACTCACTTACCATCCAAACCAAGAAACAGAACTATCACCCAAAGAAAAAGAAAATCTGGACTTTAATTTTTCCACACTCCCAACCCAAATACAAGACCTCCTAAAACTCTACCCAGCAATTTTTCAACCACCCCATGGCCTCCCACCACCTAGACCACATGACCACAAAATACCAATTCAGCCAAGTACTGCACCCATAACTGTCAAACCTTACAGATACCCACATTCACAAAAAGAGGCTATGACAAAAATCATTCATGATATGCTGAAAGATGGCATTATCAAGCCCAGCACCAGCCCATACTCCTCCCCTGTCCTACTTGTGCGCAAAAAAGATGGCACATGGCGTTTTTGCATTGACTATCGAGCTCTGAATGCAGTTACCATTCGGGACAGATTTCCCATCCCTACCATTGATGAGCTATTTGATGAGTTAGGTTCTGCGTCTATTTTTTCTAAGATTGACCTTAGGTCAGGCTATCACCAAATTAGAGTTGTGCAAGAAGACACTCACAAAACAGCCTTCAGAACGTTTGACGGACACTATGAGTTTTTAGTTATGCCTTTTGGCCTTACTAATGCTCCTAGTACTTTTCAATCAGCGATGAATGACCTACTTCGCCCATACTTACGACGGTTTGTTTTAGTTTTCTTTGATGATATTTTAATCTACAGCCGTTGTTTAACAGATCATCTATTACATCTACGGTTGATTTTAGATTTATTGTCATCAAATCAATTTTTTGCAAAATTTTCTAAGTGTTCTTTTGCAGTGGAAAAAGTTGATTATTTAGGCCATGTTATTGCTTCTAATGGTGTAACCCCAGATCCTGACAAGATTCAAGCTATTCTAGAATGGCCACGGCCACGTTCTCTCACGACGCTCAGGGGTTTTTTAGGCCTCACCGGCTTTTATAGACGGTTTGTCCGTCACTACGCCTCTCTCGCCGCTCCACTCACCGATTTGTTGCGTTCCACTAATTTTGTTTGGAGTACAGATACAGAGCTTGCTTTTACAACATTGAAAAAGAAAATGACAGAAACTCCAGTGCTGATCTTGCCGGACTTCTCCAAACTCTTTGTCGTCGAAACTGATGCATCAGCAGTAGCAATTGGCGCTGTTCTATCTCAGGAGGGCCACCCTTTGGCATTCTTTAGCAAGAAGATGTGTCCTCGTATGCAAGCAGCCTCCGTTTATGTCCGAGAGATGTATGCCATCACAGAAGCTGTCAAGAAATGGCGTCAGTATCTTATAGGTAGACATTTTCACATATTCACAGATCAGAAGAGTTTGAAGAATTTATTGGTACAAACTATACAAACCCCTGAACAACAAAAATGGGCTTCTAAGTTGCAAGGATTTAGTTTTGAAATATTTTACAAACCTGGAAAGTCTAATCAAGTGGCCGATGCTCTCAGTCGCCGACACACAGAAGAGGAAGCTGTTTTGTTATCCATATCATCACCAGTACCAACTATCATCACCAATCTCCAACAGTATTATGCAACAAACAAGGAAGGACAAGCTTTAGTGCAAAAAAGTGAAACAGACACACACATGCAACAAAGTTTCAAATTTAAAGAAGGTCTACTTTACTTCAAGGACAAGATTTATTTACCAGATATTCCAGATCTGCGTCAAGCTATCCTTCGCGAGTATCATTGCACGCCCACAGCCGGCCATTCCGGAGTTCAGCCGACTTTAGCCCGACTCTCTGCTTCTTTTCACTGGCCAGGAATATACAAGGATGTGAACAAGTTAGTCCAAACTTGTGTAACCTGCCAACAGAACAAATACATGCCATCAAAAAAACAAGGGTTATTACAGCCACTTGACATACCAAAACAAGTATGGGAAGACTTGTCTATGGACTTTATCACACACTTACCCCAATCTTTTGGACACACCGTCATTTGGGTGATTTGTGACCGTCTCACAAAGTTTGCTCATTTTATTGCTCTTCCGACAAAGTTTTCAGCACCTTCTCTGGCTTCACGCTTTTCTGTCGAGGTGTGTCGATTACATGGTATTCCCAGATCCATTGTGTCAGATCGAGATCCCCTATTTCTTAGTAGTTTTTGGAAGGAGCTTTTTCACCTACAAGGTACAACATTGAAATATAGTTCAGCTTATCATCCTGAAACAGACGGTCAAACAGAAGTGTTAAATAGATGTTTGGAAGCTTACTTGAGATGTTTTACTAGTGATAACCCTCGTCAGTGGTTCAAGTTCTTACACCTTGCTGAATTTTGGCATAACACAGCTTTCCACTCTGCCATCCAAATGACACCTTTTGAAGCTCTATATGGCCGCAAACCACCGTCTTTGCTGGATTATGTTGGAGGACAGACTAACATCACAGATCTGGACACTACTCTGCAACAAAGGCAAGAAATACTTGATACCTTGAAGGCCAACTTAAAAAGAAGCCGACAACAAATGGAAACTCAAGCAAACAAATCAAGAAAAGATTGTACCTTTAACAGTGGTGATTTAGTGTTACTTAAACTTCAACCCTATCGTCAAACTTCAGTGCAACGTCGTGTGTCGCAAAAACTTTCCAAAAGGTATTATGGACCCTTTCCAGTACTCCGTCGTATAGGCATGGTAGCCTATGAGCTCGACCTTCCACCATCATCTCGAATCCATCCTGTTGTTCATGTTTCTCAGCTAAGAGCCTACAAAGGTGATGATCCTCGTTCTCATTTTACTCCCATTCCTTCTGATATGAGATGTAAAAATATTTTGGAAGGAAAAGAAGGCAGTTATCAGTCTGAGGAACTTGAGAAATTTAGAGAGAAAATTTCTCAAAGTACTTTCAGTGAAGGAAAGAAGTACAATGAAAATGAAAACTCTGGTGAAAAAGAAAGTTTAACTAAGACAATCTCTCACTTGTCCTCTCCTGTTTCCAAAAATCCGCTGGCTGATTCCACACCGTTGGATGATTTACAGACCTTAAGAAAAACTCCAGGACCTTTAGATCCTACTTTGATGACTGAGAAGCAATTAAAGCCTCTGTTCTCCGGGCCCACGCGTACCAACGGTATTACTCCTTCCTCTTTCCAAGATACCCAACGGATAGATTTTCCAACAAAAAAGTTGTCCACTACTCCCAAGAGTCAAAACGTATGGCAGACAATAAAATCTAATTTATCTACCAACACACCAACCCAAACAACTCTTCCCAAGACACATGCATCACCACATGATCTTCTCCCTAAAGAATCACCATCACACGTTGGAAACACACCAACACATGATCCACCCATTCCTTCTTTGATCCACGTGCCCACCTCTCCAATTAATCAAAGCACACCACCAATTGTTTCATCAACCAACCTTGAGGACAAGGTTAAAAGTGGACCGGGCGGTGATGATAGCCAGCTGGACCAGCCCAAGTCTAAAAGAATTAGCCAAAAACCTTTTTGGTGGAACAACTTTGTTTCTAAATAAATTGCATTTTTATTTCATTATTGTAATAGTTATTTCCTTTCCTCCAAGAGGCCCATGGCCCAGTTATGATCCATATCCATTATGGAAGACCTAGTATTTAAGTGTATGTTGTTTGAGTGAATGATATGAAAAACCTAATTGAAGTCTTATTTTTCTTATCTTCCTGCCCTTTAGTTTTCTTGCACTCTTTTAATTAGTGATAGCTGTAGAACCTACCATCAGCCATATATACATAAATTAAACCAAATTGACATGGAATCATGTATATCAACTAAAAAGCCAAAATATTAAACAAAAAAAAAATTAAAACCAAAGGAGGACCTGATTGTATCCCTGATTGATACGGTAATCACAATTTGTTTGTGTTCTTTTATTTATCGGCGATGAACAAACAGTATAAAACCAAATTAGAGATAAACCAAACCTTAAAACAGAGATCATGATATCCTCATGAACACCGATACAAAATAGACCAAACCATATCATTTGTAATCGGAAAAAAAATTAGAACTGAAATTGTAGATACATACCAAATAAAATACACGCCGATAAAAAATCAAGTAGGCAAAAGTTATTTTCTAGATAATTAAACATGATTAGCTCTGATACCACTTGTTAGAATTAAACTTAATTCGTAAATCCTAGAATCCAATCATGTTGATCATCAAGAAAATACCGTAGACATAAGCGGAAGCGGAAGCGTACCTGAGAGTTTGACATTGAAATCAATTGAAGCTCATCGGAGATATGATCTTCCAACTGTAGAGTTCCTTTTGGGCTCCCTAAATCTCTTCCGACGGGATGAAGAGAGTTTCCTAATGAGCGCCGTTTTCACGTTATCTACAATTGGGGACCATAACCCTTATAAATAACCTAGGGTTATTTCCTAGTTTTCAATAATCTAATTCGGCCCCTCATCAAATTAGATATTGACTTATGGTATCTGCACAATAATATTACCTTTCATGATATTTATACTTTTAGCCATAGACTTATTATTAATTAGACCACCACAGCTTTAGCTAATTATATAATGGCCCTAGCACATGTAACATTACATTTGTGACTCAAAAATTCTAACAAATACAACTAGTGAAAATTCAGATCTGGGTGGAAAGGAAATGGATCAAGACAAGAAAATAAAGTTGTACATTTAAGTGTTGTTGGCTAAGAAATTTTATCCAAAAGTTGTGTGTTGTGATTTTTATGTTCTTAAATAAATTAAAGATGAAGAGTGAAGAAGAAGATGATGGGTTAGTATTTTGTGAGTTTTTTTTAAGAGAAAAATAACTTTAAAATAATGGGTAAGGTTGGGTTGTCGATGGTGGTGGGGTGAGAGAGGGAAGGAAGGAAGAGAATAAAGAAGACATGTGATAAGATGCAGAGGTGTATGATAAGGTTTGATGGGAATGCAAAATCCAACCTTCCATCTTACTTTTTGAGACTTTGTGCATGGTGCACAATTTTAATAACTTGTGCATAGTAAACTCCACCGCAATTTTTAATTAAGAAGTTAGTATGGACTAACGAATGCATAAGAGGTGAACTTGGAGGTAAAAAAATTGAACAATTAAAATTTGAAGGACAAAAATTGAACAATTGTGAAATTTAGTGATTAAAAACTTAAAATCAACCAATTAAAACTTAAGGGGTGGGTCAAAAGGATACAATTGTGAAACTTATTTATCTTGCGTGACTACAACCATGGTTTAGATTACAATAATTCTAAAATGGAGTTTGTTAAGTTCCTCTTAGAACGAGATAGTTCTTAAGGCAAGGCTTGAGGCATTGACGGTGGTGATTGAGTTTAAGTACGGTGGATCACGATATAAAAGGTATTTAAAATATGAGTTAACATTTCGGTTTTGTTTGGTAAAAGTAAGTTATAAATTAGTTTATAGCTGATAAGTATAAAATTAAAGTGTTTGATAAATATAAAATAACATAAATGGATATGTATGTTAGTGGGTAGTTATTTTCTTTAATTGATAGTTATTTATTTTATAAAAAATAATAAAATTAAATTAAAGGTTAAAAATTACAAAATTTGTAAAAAGCTTTATAAGCTTAAATGCTACTCGAAATAGCATCTCAAAAAACGTTACAAGCTAACTAAAAAAGCTAATTGACAAACACCTCTATTTTTTTCAAACAAACTTATAAGCTAGTCCAATAAGCTAGCTTATTGGACTTACCAAACAATGTCTTCAATAGGGATGCTCGCGGTTCGGTTTGGATCGTTTTTGAGACAAAAACTCATCTATCCAAACATAAATTTATTTGCGATTTGGTTCGGTTTTAGATGACAAATAAAAAAAATCCGATCCAACTTTATGCAGTTTAATTTGGATCAGTTTTTGGATATCCAAAGAATAAATTATAATTTGTTTATTAGATATTAACATTACAAAAAAAAAGTATAAAATAATGGTTTGACTTTTTTACGAAATAAATATTAAGTTTGATGTAAAATATAACATATAATATAGTAATAATTAATATTTTGAAATGACAATTATCAATTATATTTGAAACATGTCAAAAACTAAAATACACTAAATTAAACAAACAAATAATATTAACAAAATTTAAAATGAATAAAAAATGGGTTAATGCAATATATATTCATACTAATAAAAAGATGAATAAATATTAAAATATATACATGCGGTTTAGTTCGGTTTAGATCGGTATGGAGAAATCAATCTGAAATCTGATCCGATCCTCCAGTTTTTACAAAAGGGACATCTAAACACATTCAAAAATATTCGGTTTTTTGCGGTTATTAATTTTTTGGATCGATTTGCGATTTTATTTAGATTGAATTTGAGCACCCCTAGTTTTCAATGTTCAAGTTACACTACAAGAAATATTGTTTTTCGCAGCGATTTTTTCGCAGCGACATTTAAATTGATGACAAAAACATACATATAGCAACAAATTATTTAAGTTGTTGTTATAAATTAGTTTTTTTCTCAACAACTACGTTGTCGCCGGGAAAAATTATTTATCCTAACAATAATTATTTGTTGCCGCTAATCGTATGACAAATTATTTGTTTAGTTTTTTATTTTGACAATTATTTGTCAAAAAATTATTTGTTTCGTTAATAATAATAAAAAAAAAAAAAAAGAAGAAGAAGTGAAGTACGTATTCCATTCCGCACACAGCTTTCACTCTTCTCTCTCTCCGTTGCTCCGTTCCTGCGCCGATCGCCACCCCCTGTGTCGCCGTACGCCGCTCACGTATGCTCTGTATTTCTTCACATTTGGTACCAATTTCTTGTTTAACATTTGGGTTTTCCCCTCTTTTGAACTATATTGAAAATAGATTGATGATTTTTGTTACTCTTTTGGATTCATCTTCTGCAGTCTCTCTACTTCCTCAGTTATTAATTATTGTTTCAATGATTTGAGTTAATCTTCTAGGTATTTGCAAATGAATTGTTTGGTATTGTTCTGAGCATTTTAACTTGTTTCAAACAATTGAGTTAGACAATGTAGATATGTCTAGAAGTGATTATTTACAAAACCCCTTTCCTTTTTGACAATTGAGTTAAATAATGTAGAGATATCTAGAAGTGATAATGTAGTGTTATTTATGCAGTACTTTTAATGATCCTGAGTTTTGAGTTTCTAGAAGTGACAATAGAGATGTCTAGATTTTGTTGTACAATGGAATCCTTATGCTTACTTATCACCTGTCTATCTGCCTGCATACCATAATCTTATGATTTATATTCAGATTGATTAGTGGCTTGTTCCTCTCTTGCTGCTGACAACTTACAAGAGAAAGATGCTTTGTTTGTATCTTTGATCATTGCATATAATAAAGAAGAAGCATAGTTTCTGAATATGATTAGGATTTGAGATTGTACCGGTGGACAATTGATAGTTTAATTCGGGCGCGGATCAGGTTTTGGATTACTGTAAAGCAAAAATTGGTTAGATGATGAATTATTAAAAGCTTTTCTTAAAGAAAATTTATAAATCTATTGGATTTTGTCTTGTAGAAAGTATTTTGTTATTTATTAGCATATAAATATTTTATTAGCAATTCTTTTCATGAAAATTTCCAATTAGATTTAAATACAATTTTAATTATAATGCATTAATGTTTCATTTGCCACTTATTTTTAATGTTGTGCATATTTCATTTTAGAATCGCAGGAACGTGTGATAATGACTAAACACAATAAAAGTTGGATTAAACTCGGAGATAGAAGTTTACCGGAGTATTTAAAAGGAATAAAGGACTTTTTAGATTTTGCTTTTTCCAGGCCCGAGCGGCCTCCAATAACAATTAGGTGCCCGTGTTGCAGATGCAATAATGTTAATTTTAAGACAAGGGCTGAGGTGGATCATCATTTATATCAGTGGGGATTTGAACCAAGTTATGAGAATTGGGAGTATCATGGAGAATCCTCAAGTGATTCATCAGATGACAGTGATTTCATGGATACTGATGATGATATTGGCAATGGTGCTGATCATGAAATGCATGATGACCCTCAGATCTTCGACATGCTTTATCAAATGCATCGATCAGTTAATGCAAATAGTGAAGAGGTTTTTGAGGATCCTATGTCTAGTAATATTAATGAAGAGCCAAATAAAGAAGCTAAAAGATTTTATGGATTGGTGAAAGATGCTGAACAAGAATTATATCCAGGGTGTAAAAATTTCTCCAAATTATCTTTTATTATTCGCCTTTTCCAGATGAAATGTCTTTATGGATGGAGCAATACCTCACTTGACTCACTGCTAAAGCTGTTGATTGAAGCTTTTCCTAAAGGTAATGTGGTTCCTGGCTCAATGTATGAGGTTAAAAAGATCATAAAGGATCTTGGACTTGATTATGTCAAGATAGATGCCTGCGCTAATGATTGTATTTTGTATAGAGGAAAAGACTACGAAAATCTTAACGAGTGTCCTATTTGTGGGAAAAGTAGATGGCAAGAAAATATGAAGAAGAATGATGTCCCTGATAAGATAGTTCGATACTTTCCCATAAAACCAAGACTACAAAGATTGTTTATGTCAAAACAAATTGCAGAAGACATGACATGGCATAAGAATAAAAGAATTAATGATGGAGTGTTGAGGCACCCAGCCGACTCTTTGACATGGAAAAGGTTTGATGAACAACACATGTTTTTCTCTGCAGATCCACGTAATGTAAGACTTGGCCTAGCATCGGATGGTTTTAACCCTTTTGGTATGATGAGCACCAGTTATAGTATGTGGCCTGTGGTTTTAGTTCCTTACAATTTACCTCCCTGGGTATGTATGAAACAACCCAATTTTATGTTGTCATTGCTTATTCCTGGTCCAAACAGCCCTGGAAATGATATTGATGTTTTCCTTCAGCCATTAATTGATGACTTAAAAGAATTATGGGATGTGGGTATTGAAACCTATGATGCGTCTTCAAGCCGTAATTTTCAGTTACATGCAGCCTTGTTGTGGACAATTAACGATTTTCCAGCTTATGGGATGTTATCTGGATGGAGTACTAAAGGAGCATTAGCTTGTCCTTGTTGCAATAAAAAAACTAGTTCATGTCGTTTAAAATATAGTTACAAGCAATGCTACATGGGCCACCGTAGATTTTTACCTATTGACCACCCTTGGCGTAATAATAAGAGCTCATTTGATAATACAAGGGAGGTCAGACATGCACCACAACCACTGACCGGAGATGACGTGATAGCCCAACATGAAAATATACAACCGGTGATCTTTGGTAAAACTATAAAAAAACCAAAGCAAAAGGAAGGGGAAAAGCATAACTGGAAGAAAAAAAGTATTTTTTTTGAATTACCTTATTGGAGGACGGTATTATTAAGGCATAATCTAGATGTGATGCATATAGAGAAAAATATTTGTCAAAGTGTTATTGGGACATTGTTGAATATTGAAGGCAAAACAAAAGACACCTTAAAGTCTCGACTAGATTTGAGGCGCATGGGACTAAAAAAGCCACTTCATCCTATTAAGAATGGAGATAAGTATACAATTCCCCCGGCACGTTACACAATGTCATCGGCAGAAAAAGCTAAATTTTGTCAATTATTGAAAAATGTAAGGTTTCCCGACGCTTATGCGTCAAATATAGGACGTTGTATAAATGTAAAGGAATGCAAGATTTCAGGACTTAAAAGTCATGATTACCATGTCCTTCTTGAGAGGATTGTTCCCCTTGCCATAAGGGGGTTACTTCCAAAAGATGCTTGTCAGCCATTAATTGAATTATCTTTGTTCTTTGGTGACTTGTGCTCTAGAGAGTTAAAAGTGGATGAATTAGATTGCTTAGAAAAGAATATTGCAATAACTCTTTGTAAACTAGAGCGCATTTTTCCACCATCTTTTTTTGATGTTATGGTTCATCTACCGATTCATTTGGCAAATGAAGCAAAACTCGGAGGTCCAGTTCAATATAGATGGATGTATCCTATTGAAAGGTTAGTTTTCATAATATTTTGTAAGTCTGCATTTTAAATATTTTACTTTTCAATCAACACACACACACACACACTTGCAGATTTAATTATAATATAATTATGTTTTTATTTGCAGATTTTTACGAGTACTAAAAAATTATGTGCGTAACAAAGCACAGCCAGAAGGTTCCATTGCAGAAGGTTATCTAGCTGAAGAGTGTATGACATTTTGTGCCAGATATTTGGTTGATATGGATTCTAGACTAAATCGACCAGATAGATATATGGATTATGTAAGTAATGATCGCACAGGTTTATCAGTGTTTAAAAGTAATGGTCGGTCTGTTGGAGGAGATTCTTGGGAAAATATGAGCCTTTCTGAAATTCAACAAGCTCATTTTTACATATTACAAAATTGTGAAGAAGTCGGACCTTGGATCGAGTAAGTATGATTACTCTAATTTTCATTTATTTAATTTAAAACTGACTATATTAATTTCTAACAAAGATGTACTTTTTAATAATACAAGGGAGCACATGACAAAGATAAGAAATGAAGATAATAGAAATGTAGAAAAGAGGCACATGGAGCAGTTTCACAAATGGTTTGAAAATGAGGTAAGATTCATCTATTATAAAAATTGATGGCACTCAAGTCATGTTACTAACTTATAAAACATGTTTATAAATTGATTTTTCCAACAACATTATTATTATGTAGGTAATTCGTTTAAAACAATTACAAGATGAAAGGATTAGTGACCAACTTGTTGCATTATCAAGAGGGCCAGATTCGCGGGTACTCAATCATAAAGGGTACATCCTTAACGGTTTCAAATTTCGTACAAAGAGTTCTGAACAACACTTAAAAACCCAGAATAGTGGTGTGGTAGTGAAAGGAGACGAGCTGACAGGACACGCTGACTATTATGGGATGATTCAAAAAATCATTGAAATAAGGTATTTGGAAAATAACTTTGTCATATTATTTAAATGTGATTGGTTTGAGGCTCCTTCTCAAGTTCGAAATCATGGTAAAGGATATAAAAAGGACGAGTATGGATTTATTAGTCTAGATATCACAAAGTTGTATTACAAAAATGATCCATTTGTCCTTGGTTCTCAAGCTGGGCTAGTTTATTATGTCAAGAGGAATGACAGTGAAAATTGGTATACTGTGGTAAAAGTCAAACCAAGAAATGTTTTTGATGTTCCACACGAGGAAGATGACTCAGAGCCGTATCAATTGAGTGAGTTCAAAAATACAAATATAGCAGGTGAAGCTTCATCAATGGACCAAGCTGAGATTCTAAATAGAGTTGATATTGATGGAACATACTTAGATGATCATATTGTTATCCAAGAAGAAGAGCTCAGAGAATCAGACAATGCAAGTGACTCTGATACTGATGATGACTACGAAGATGAATCTTCTATAAACGAGGATGATTATGTAGAGAATATAGACTCTGATTCCGAATGAGAACATTTTTTTAGTACTATTGCTTATGTAATATATTTTGCTTATTTTTTATCTAGTTACATAATTGAATTTTACCTAAGAATCAAAGAAATGGATGATTATATTCCTAGATTTGTGAAAGGCAGTCTGAATTAATCCTTTATAGTGGCATAAGCTGTTTGCATATTGTGGCATTGTGGTTGTATCTCATAATCCCTATCCTGTTGAGTGCGGATCTACAGAAATTGTTATCAATTTCTACTTGCAGCCAGCTTAGCCATATGTTGTTTGGACCAGTGATGATTGATTAATTTGATTTGGCTTGGTTATGGTTCAAGAGTATATGATAAAAACTGCTCAAACACTTTTTCTTTATGAGCACAATTTTTCCTTTAGGGGATAGTTATGCCTGAAATTGTGTTTCTTTCTTGTGAAGCAATTGGACAAGTTGCAGGTCATTAGGGGATTCATTAACGCTGCAAATTGGCTCAAGACTCTATAAATGAGATTGCAGTGACGGCGAGAAATGACAATATATGTTAAAATATTGTATTGTCTACTATTTGTGAATGGAGCTGCTTGCATGTTTTGATTTTCACTTCTGAATCTTTGATATATAGTTTTCTCAAATTATTATCAGAGTTGAATTATGGGTGATGACATGTCTGTGTCTGTGCTTCATAGGTTACAATTGACTTAGTTGTTTACTGTTATTAGTTTATTACTTTTTGAAGCACAAACACTCCTCGGATTAGGCGTGTTTAGATGTCGTACAACACCGTCACATATTGACTTAGTTGTTTACTGTTATTAGTTTATTACTCTAAATTTGTTGTGTGAAACTTCATTTATGCATTTTGTTGTGTGGAACTTCATTTGTGTTTTGTTTGTTATCTTTGACTTTTGTAGTAATATTTCACTCTAGTGTGTATGCAGTGCAGCAATTTGATTTTGTTTTATTGTTGGTTTTGTTTTGGAGTTCAGTAATGCTAGTGATATTGCAGAGATACTGGTATTGGAATGACTAAAGAAGAGCACGTTGATTGTCTTGGAACTATTGCTCAGAGTGGTACCTCGAAGTTTTTTAAGGCACTTAAGGTAAGTTGTGTCATACTTTAACTGCTCGGTGAGATTATTATGTGCGATATTTTGACGATTAATCTTTAACTTTCATGTTTTGGTTTTCCCCCAACCTTTCAGGAAAACAAGGATCTAGGAGCAGATAATGGTTTGATTGGTCAATTTGGTGTTGGATTCTACTCTGCATTTCTTGTTGCTGACAGGGTATGGTGTGGATTTCTGAAGTGTTTTCTCTATGGTCGAAGTTTATGATTTTAATACTTTTTCTAATTGATTGACTATATATCTGTCAATGGCAATCAGGTTATTGTTTCTACAAAGAGCCCTAGATCAGATAAGCAATATGTATGGGAAGCTGTAGCTGATAGCAGCTCTTATGTGATAAGGGAAGAAACTGATCCTGAAAAGGTTCTGCGCCATGGTACACACATTACACTTCACTTAAGAGTGAGTGATGTTTTTTCTCATTTTTCTAATGCACAGTTTGTATGTAATGTAAGATATACTATCATCTCATATCCGTGTATTAGATATGGTTCTAAATTTCTGTTTCCACAGTATCCGAACTCGTATAAAAGAATCATATCATCTGAAATGAGCATGTGATTTCAAGAACATTTTAATGCAAACTTGTAGTTAGATCTCCAAATTGTTGGTCTAGTGAAGGATATGTATTCATTTTCAGTATTACATGTTAGCAAATGCTAACATGTGAGCATATGATAAGAAACTCGATATAGAAATATTTGTCTTGAAAGTCGTGCATTAAACTTTTCAAAGATTTAAAGCGTATTTTTCAATGCAAAAATTCTACTTTTGGATCCTTAACAGGGCACATATTGGGCACTTGTTAGCAAGACCCTACATTTTTAATGTCAACTCAAGATTTATCAAGTTATTTATATGTTACCCGTCTTCATTAATTTGTTGAACCTTTTTTGTTGCTTGTCCAGCCGAATGACAAATATGAATTCTCAGAGCCAAGCAAAATTCAGAGTTTGGTTAAGAATTACTCACAATTTGTTTCCTTCCTCATCTTTACATGGCAAGAAAAGTCTAGAACTGTGGAGGTAATCAAACTCTTTCTTGTTATAGACTTCTGTCATACCGTTGTTTCTGATAATTATTTTGCAAATTCTTGCATGTGCTAGTGGTAGCTCTCTATTTTCACGCATCACTCATTAACAATAATGATTGATAGATAGTATATTTTCCCCTTTGTTCACTATTAGTGATATGTGTATGTTTCATGAACAATTATTTCTATAGAAGGAATCACATTAGAGTTACTTATATGGCATTAATCTCCAATTCTCTGGATTCTCATATATGTAAGGTGGTTGTTGTGATATCATAACTCACTTAATTTTACGGCTAAACTATACTTTTGGATTCTCAATTGGACCATTGCTAACTTTTGTTTCTATTTATCGGAGGAAAAAATTATATATAAAAGAAGAAACAAGCCGAAGTAAAACTATACATAAAATAAGCCAAAATAAATTAACAAAATATTTTAAATCGTTGATTGATTTTCTTTACCTTAAATCCAAAATAAAAAGTAACAAAACATTCAATAAAATTTAGGAAGAATAATTTTTAACATCATTCTAATCACTCGTCGAATCTCAATATGGTAGTGGGAAGATTCTTCTCCTTCATCTTCTTCATCTACTTCTGGATATTTGTCAAATCAAAATTCCTGGGAACTCTTGATGAAACTTCTACTTCTTCAATGTTGTCTTGTTCTTGTATATTTTCAAATGAGTCTTCAACAATTTCTTCCATCAGCCGTTCCAAGGAGTCTTCCACTATTTCTTCATTTTGAATATTCATGGAGTCTTCTATTTTTTTTCCTCTCTATGATCTATTCTTTTATTCTCACTATGAAATTTTTAACAATTACCCCCCACATCTTATTTATAGAATTTTAACAAGAAAACAAACTTTTTTTAAAGAAAAAATTTAACCCTCAAATAGATAAATGCCGAATCCTCAAATAGATTAATCTTTTAACTCTCAAATAGATAAGAAACAAAACTCTAGATTTTTTTTTGAAAAAAAAAAACTCTAGTTAAAATAGAAAATCAAGTAGATTCAATAAAGAAAGAAAAAAAAGTGATAAGTTAGAAATAACTCAACAAACAAACTGATAAGATTAAACCAAAAAAAAAAACTGTTTTTTCATCTCTCCAACTATAAATCTTTAACTCATCTCTCTCACTTTAAATCTTTAACTCTCTTGTAAATCGTCTGTGATCAAAGACTACAGGATAAATCACAAATTGTTCTATAATACTTCATTGAACAAGTAAGTTGGTTTTTATATTTTCTAAATAAATTCTATGTTTGCAATTTTATTATGGATTCTAGATTTCTAGGAATCATACGTAAACTAAATTCACAAGGTTATAGTTTATGTAACGAATAATTTCTTAAATCAAACTTCATCGATAATTAACAAAACTTTATTAGAAAATATAATAATTAACGAATAATACTTTGTTGATTTCCTTATTTTTCTTTTTGTAACCAATTTTTTAAAAACAAATAACAAAACATTCTGGATAATTTTAAAAGACAAAACTTATAACCTAGATACTTGTGGTGTTGTTCACCAATTAGAACAAAACACGTGTATGCATCTCTTGCTAACTTCGAATTCACGTCGATACTAATTTTTCTTTTCCATCTACTTCTCCGCTAAATAAATAACATACACCCAAAACCACTGTGCTTGTGCTCGGTGGTTTTAGAGAGTAAAAACAACACAAAATTCAAACTTTGTTTTGCAATGTTATGGAATCAATAAAAAATTGCTATCCTTAACTAAATAACAATAACTAGACCTGATAATTCCTTTACAAGATCCATTGTAAGCTTACTGACACTCTTTTAGATCTGAACAATAAACTTTGACCAGATTAGGGGAGAGACTTATTTAAACCCAGTCGATACAAGAGACTAGTTAAGAAATTAAACTACCTTGAGATAACTAGACCAGATAATTCCTTCGCAATCAGTATGGTGAGTCAACTCATGGAATCTCCATGTGTTGATCATTGGGATGCAGTTGTTTTTCAATTTTCAGGTCAAAATTGTATAAAAACAAAGCAAATACTCATATTGTAGGGTATTCAGATACAAATCAGGTTGATTCACTTATTAATAGGAGATTTTGGTTTCTAACATACTTCTATATTTGTTTTCTTTTAATAGTTATGGCAGCCTCAAATCATGGTTCAGGTTTACAACTTTCCAATTCATTAAATACTACTATAAATCAACAACAAGAAGGTACTATTTATCTGTGTTGTTTAACTTTAAATTTTCTTATTCATATACTATTTATTCTTATATTTTCATCTCAAAATTTCACTTTATATATACTTCTCATAAATTTCTCATTTAGGTCAAAATGCAATAGAATGTACAAATACAACGAAAAATGGAAGAGGGAGAACTATTGGCTTAGGTGTCGCAAAAAAGAAAAAGAAGAGTGCTACCGGAAAATTACATGTTGATATTCCAATCGATAAAATGGTAGCTGTTGGAACAGGAGCTGCAAATTTTGTGACCGAGATCTCAATCATTGTCCTAAAGAATGCTCCTTTTAATGTCAAAAAGTGGAAAAAAATACCAGAAGATATAATTAAAAAGATAGTTTCCAAAGTTTTGGTAAATTTTAATCTTCTACAATTTTATTTTATTTATTTTATGGAGAACTTACAATAGTTTTATTTTAATTGTTGAGTGCAGGATGCTTTTGACATTGATAATACAACACATAATAAAGAAGTTATTCTTGATACTGCTAAAAGACTATATCGAAATCATAGATGTAGATTTCATCGACATTTTAACCAATACAAGACAAATGAGATAGCTTTGGAACATAGACCAGATGATGTAGGTGAAGATGACTGGAAGTTTTTGGTAGATTATTTTTCAAGTCCTAACTATAAGGTATATTTGTATTTAAGCTACCATAAATATAGATGATTTTTGTAAACAATTTTTGTATTTTATATTTGTACTATTTTTAGGTAATCAGTGAGAGGAACAAATTAAATAAAGCAAAACAAGTTATTAATCATAGATGTGGAAGAAAGTCATTTCAAGCCGTGAGCTATGATGCGGTAATCAATAACATTATGAACTATAGTTTTTTTTTTTTTTTTACATATATTGTTCATTCAATTGACAACTTAATGATGTAAATTTGTCTATAGAGAGACCCTGAAACTCAAAAAGAACCCAACTATCAAGACTTGTGGCTTATGACTCACACAAATAGCAATGGAGAATGGATAAATGATGATTCTAAGGAAGTTCACGTAAGTCGTGTTTAAGTGCGAAGTAATTTGTAAAATATATAATTGTGATTAATTTGTTAATTCTAATTATAAAATATTTTTAATAGACAAAGGTTCAAGAACGTTGTTCAGAGCTTCTAGAACTCGGATATATGGACGAAGATAAAGACAAACTTACAAATACTACTTTTGAAGCAGTTGTAGGAGTGAGATTAGGATATTGTCGTGGGTTAGGAGCTGGAATTAAACCACTAAAGGGAAAAAATATTGCAGGTTTACATGAAGAATTGAAAAAGGAGCGTGAAAAGAGACAGGACATCGAAAAGAAACTAAAAGATGTAGAGACTCAACGCCAACAAGAACTAAAAATGATGGAAGAAATGACAACAAAGATTGAAGAGAGTCAAAGACAACTTGGAGAAAAAGTGGACAAACAAGTTGAAGCAAAAGTGGCAACTATGCTTCGTCAAATGCTGAATATTCCGGTAAGTATATGAATAGTTCTTTTTGGTACAAAATATAATAAATTAGTTCATATTATAAAATTCTATTAGTTTATTATATTGAATTAATATATCTTATGGGTGTTATTTGAAATATTTATATAGGGTGGAGAATCTTCTATTGCACTGAATAGCGTCAGCTGAATCTAATCACAAAGTTAATAAAGAAGAATTGATGTTGTCGCCTCCGGGACCTTTGGTTTGTCTGTCAGCAATGGTGTTTTGTGTTTTGCTACCTTTTATTGGGGTGTTAATTTTTAGTTGTTTTTATTAGAACAAGATAATTTATAATATTTTTATCATTTTTTATGTTGATGTGCAATGATAATTTACGACATTTTATATTTTAAAGTTACAATAATTTGTGTTTATGTTTCTTGATTAAAACATTACAATGTATAAGAATTTATTTATGCATAGTTATGACAATTGAAATTAAGTGATGTATGCTAATTTCTGATAAAAAATAATAATAAAACTATATAATGACATTTATAGTTGGGAAATTTAATTTATTCCAACAACAATTTATATCGTTGACAAAAAAAAAATCGCTGCGAAAAACACTAGTTATATCAGCGACATTAATTGTTGTTGAAAAACACTATTTATGCTAGCGACATTAATTGTTGCTGCAAAATACTAGTTATGGCAGCGACATTAATTGTCCTTGCAAAACTTTTCGCAACGGCACTTATACCAGCGACATGCAGCAACAACTTTTTTGCTGCGAAAAACACTTTTTTTGCCAGCGACAGTGATAGTTGTTGCAAAAAACACTAGTTATGGCAGCGACAATAGTTGTTGCTAAAAAACACTAGTTATAGCAGCGACATTAATTATTGCTGCAAAATACTAGTTATGGCAGCGACATTAATTGTCCTTGCAAAACTTTTCGCAACGGCACTTATGCCAGCGACATGCAGCAACAATTTTTTCGCTGCGAAAAACACTTTTTGCAGCAACTTTGCGTTTTTGGCAGCGACATTTGTCGCTGTCAAAAACGATATTTCTTGTAGTGTTAGTATGTGATTGAGGAGGAAAGAAAGTGGGAATTGATTGAATTGTGTATAATACAAATTTTTGTTTTTTAAAAAAAGGAGATATTTTCCAATTTTCAATGTAAAAAAAAAAAAGAGCACAAGGCCAGAAGGTGGAGGATATTAAGGGTGGTAGGTAGTTGAGGGTGCAACTATGGTGAAAATGGAAAGAATACAAAAAAGATAAATTTGATATTAAAAATAATCTTTTTATATTTATAAATATTGACTATACAAGTTTCATCGTAGATTTACTCTATTGAGTTTTTTTTATAACATTTTCCTTAAATAATTTAGATATTAATAAGACATACACATATCACATATGCATCAACAACATGTACTGTTAGGGTTATGAAAATAGATTTACTCTACTTCGAAGGTAGAGAAGCCTCCTAAGAAGAAGATAAGAAGAATAGACTAATTTCTCATGTTTTTCATAATGATTGAATAAGCTAATACAAGTTTATATAGGGGTATCCCTTACATAATTAATAACCAAATAATAACAAAAAATACTAATAAACTTATTCTAGAATATAGACGAGTCACCACTACATTTAATTTTGGGCTTGACACTAGTTTAAGCCTTTAGGATCATAACATTACCCACCCCTTCAAAATCAACCTTGTCCTCAAGGTTGTAGAATTTGCTTTTAGCATAAATTTTACCCGGATCCCATTGCTTGAACTTGAAGGACCAAAATATTGTAGGAGCAACTGCCGGAACAGTGACGGGACTTGTTGCTATGAACTCATATGGTTGGATCATGTTGTCTCCATTTTGATTTTCTGGCTCGACGGACAAAGGTGTGTGTAATGGGATTTCTGCTGGAATGGGGAATTGAACAATGGAATCATTAATAGGTAATGCCAAATCCCGATCTGAAACAACATGTGAAGAAGAAAATTGGTTGGAATTGTTGATTCTTTCATCCACTGCTATTGGTTTTGCATCAATGCTGCTACATGGCACCCATTGTTGCACCAATTGTGGTGGTTCTAACTCCAAGTCCTCTTCAGCTACAGGTAGAATTTCTCTCCACTCATGCTTAAATTGCCAAAGGAATATTGAAGTGAATGCATCCCAATTCACACATGAATGGCGTGGGTACCAACGAAGCCACCATGTGAGAGCTGGACCTTTCATGGCAAGTCCAGCCACTGTCATCTTCAATCTCTCTGGTGTAAGCCAATGCTTGAAATATTTCTCGGTGCAAAGCACCCACCAATAGGCATCAGTTTCGCCGTCAAACACCGGAATCCTCATCTCTAATGGATTTGCAGGGGAGAGCTCATCCATGAAAGCACCAATGTTAGGGTTATGAAAATAGATTTACTCTACTTCGAGGGTAGAGAAGCTTCCTAAGAAGAAGATAAGAAGAATAGACTAATTTCTCATATTTTTCATAATGATTGAATAAGCTAATACAAGTTTATATAGGGGTATCCCTTACATAATTAATAACCAAATAATAACAAAAAATACTAATAAACTTATTCTAGAATATAGACGAGTCACCACTACATTTAATTTTGGGCTTGACACTAGTTTGAGCCTTTAAGATCATAACATGTAACTTATGGTATTTTAGTTACCATTTGCATACCTTCTAAAAAAATGTGTGTCAAAAAAAATATATGTATATAATATCAAATGATCATACGATTTGCTGACTTACATCCACTTATTTTTTTAGAAAAAGTGTTTTAATAAGCAGCTCAAAAAGTGTGGGTATAATATCTGAATTATTTAATTGGCCATAATATAATTCTCTTTCAAAAAGTTTTTTATAAGCAAAAGAATAAATTATAAGGAGTACAAAATGTATACTCAACCCTTACAATTCACAAAGCATCACTAGGTACTTTGTAAGCAAGCTAAAGGAGCATTACACCAAAAAATGTTAATACATATGGTTTATCATAACATGATCTGTGAAACTTTTTTTAATTTAACGCTTCATATAAGCAGGGCATGGTGCAAGACTTAAGTAACTCATTAATATTAGAAAAAAAATGTTAATACAGAGAATGGATCCTCTCCTTTTTTTTTTTTCTCAAATTTCTTCTCTAATTTTTTTTATGTGTCTATCTCTCTCATCATTTCTTCTCTCTCATCATCATTTATTTATTTTTAATTTTTAATTTTTCTCTCTTCACACTCACAAAACAATGAATTGGAGAGAAATCATAGGAAATGATCCAAATCCGTTAATACATATGGTTTATCATAACATGATCTGTGAAACTTTTTTTAATTTAACACTTCATATAAGCAGGGCATGGTGCAAGACTTAAGTAACTCATTAATATTAGAAAAACCCTCTTATTTAATTCAAAGTGTGTTTTGTTTTCATTACTTCTTGCAAAGTTTGATTCTATATTGTTTTGATTTTTGAATCGAGTCAAGTTGGGATTTTTATTTACCCAAGCTGCCAACAAACAAATTGGACAACACTTTTAGCTCAGGACTTCACCACCCGTATGTCTTACTAATCAAAAATAAATCCTACCTTTTTATTATTTATTTTTTTTAGTTTTATTCATAGTTTATTTCTTTTTGGGTTTTTGATACATGTTTGATTTTTTTTTTTGTGTTGTCGTTTTTGAATGAGGATAATGCGAACTGTACGAATCGTTGCTGTTTTGGGCTTGATAAGTTGATATGGTCATTCCTTGTATTGACAAGGTTTTCTTTTAGGGGTATGCTTAGTCATGTGTAATTTTTGGGCCTATGTAGTAGTTTTTTAGCTTAAGTTGTACTATTCGCACATTTCAGTTTTCATCCTTTACTTTCTGAAATTATCATAGTACTCCCCTCACCATCTATATCCCCACTATTGAGAGGTATAAGGGATACATGTTGAGGGCATATCTTCTGTTGTTGGTTCGAACCACCATTTTCTCCAACAAGACAAAGAACTACGTTGACCTGACCTGACGTACTTGACTTATTTTAGGGATTTGGATTGGATTGACAACTATGCTTGGGGCACTGCTGTATTGACATTCCTATACTATGAATTGTCAAATGCCACTATCCATCTTACAAATACGTGGCCGGCTACTTGACACTACTAGAGGTAACATTTATTTTAATTTTATTAATTTGATTTGAATTAATTTAGTTTGTTTTAATTTTGTTTGAATTAATTTAGTTTGATTTGATTTTGTTTGATTTATTTTAATTTGATTTTAAGTTAGTTTAATTTAGTTTGATTTTAATTACATTGTACCTTATTGATTATTTTGTAAGCTTGGATATATGACCACTTTCAGAACATCTATGGTGCTCGGATAGAGAGATATCAGGATGATTTTCCCCGAGCTTGTAAGTATGAACTGACAAAGGGACAGTTGTTGATGGATCGGGTCATCTCGCACGACATAACATGGAAGTGTTATGAGGATCACTGCCAGCAGATACCGTTTGAATATTTATCAGAGGGTTTTGTGTCAATTTGAATACGTGCAGACCATCCCACCCCGTCATCCACATAACACTGCAAATCCCCTTACCACTGCGGACGCGCTGACTGCATTACGTAGAGCGTGTTTAGCTGATATGCTTACAAATGTGATCTTATACATAATGACACCCATCCCTAAACAAACCACTAAAATTTGTTTTTTTAGTACTGAATGAATATGAATACTACCCTGCTTTGCTTTAACCTAGAACATTGACCCTCCTCATTAATTCCTTGTTGCACCGATTCCCTGATCTTTTACTGATGTTGTCATATGCATCTGACCCTACCGGTTACTCTAGTTTGTGGCATATACAATGTCATTAAATTTTCCAATATGTGTAGTTTGAATGCACTTATGCACATGCCTTCCATAAAGCACCACCCAATGAATACCTTAAGTCTGCTCTTTTCTGTCCTTATAACCAGCCAATGAGTTTATATTCTTAATTAATCAGTACATTTTGGTAAGGCAATAAATAGAATGAGAATCCCAATTTTACAATCTATCCCTTATTATGACCCTCCTTAAATGCAAAATATCGCGTTCCGTTGGGATTTGGTTGAAACCGTTGTATTTTATTTTATGGAAAATGTTAACACGTGCTTTTATGACAAATGTTAAGAACACAAATGTAGTAATATTTTATTAGAACGAGTATATTTAACTCTTTAAACATTAAATATTTTGTAACATTAAATGCTAAATTTCTATTTTTAAGTAGTTTAACATGTGTCTTAAGAGCATCTTCAATGATGATACTATTTTAAGTATCATATATTATTACCAAATGGTTCATACAATGTCAAATAATACTTATACAACTCGTACATGTTTTGCTCCATGAATGATACAACTTTGAGTATCATACATTATTAACAAATAATAATTTTGAAAGTTTTACCGGTAGGAGATTGGTTTTGAAACAAATTCATGTAATCGTGAATATTATTACCAGACATATTATGATTCATTTGATAGAAAATAAATAAAATACGACTCGAGAACAAAACAAATACAAATTGTGTAATATAGAAAAATATAAAATATGATTAAATATTTGTAAAAAAAAATTAAATGATCATTTACTGATAAAAAAAATGTAACATTAAATTGATGATACGATACTTTATTTAAGGTATCGGTTTTTATCAATTTTGATACCCTCTATGTCACGTCATGGAACTCCAATGATAAAAATAATAAGATACCGTATCATTAATCTATAAAACTCTTTTAGATACCCTTATTGAAGATATTCTAAAAGAACATAATAACATAACCCTTATTTTATTTTACGTTATTTTATTTTATTTTTCGACTGTATTGTCACTAGAATTGATCTACTCCTCTGTCTTAAAATATAGTCGTTTAAGATTTGAGACGGAGGGAGTAGTGATGAGGAATTTGCATAATTTTAGATTCAACTTTATTAGCTCTATTGTACATCAAAGAAAAAAAATATTGTGGTCACATCAACCTTTTATGCTTGATTAATTGTAATGTGGGAGGGAGAAAGTTTTTTATTGGCACAAATATAAATGAATAGTATTTATGCACACATACATAAAACATTACATCATTTACTTTTTTGAAAAATATTTAAAATGAAATTATTTAATCTTTTCTCTCTCATTACTCATGTGAGTGTGACTAAACACTATACATTTATATTTGTACCTATATTAGAATTCCTCTGTGGGAGGTCTCTAGTGTTTATAGTGGTGGTTTTACTTGTATCAGACTTGGTGTTTGCTGTGATTTTAGCATATTTGTGCTAAATCACTCTAATAAATTTATTTGCTTTTCAAAGGAAAAAAAACCATGCGTGTGATTCTTATATACTAATAGAAGCAAATACATAACTTGAAGAAGACAAATTCACTACTATAAGAAGGTTTATTTATTTGGACAACCTCCTAACAGAAGTTTAAACTCTTCAAGTTTCCATTTTATCCATTAAAAACTCAGTTTCCAATAATAATGAAGTTTTCAAAATACTATTATCTCTGTTTCAATATATATTCCATCCGTACTAAAATATACTGTAAGTCATTTTACACAAATTAAAAAAAGTAATAATTAATATTGTATGGAAAAGATAGATTATGAGTTAGCTTATAAAATTGTTCCTTAATTATTAATGATAAGCACAGATTCTTGTGGCACTCGCGTTGAACATGAGGCTAAGACGGTGGGGCTACCTCCGCGTCCAGGATTGTCGGATTTTAACAACTGAGGCAAGTCTCTTGAGGTACCCAGGTTCCCAAAGCATGCTGCGAGGGTGGAGTCGTTAGGTTCGGGCCCAGATCAGCGAAAGCGGGTGTTGTCATGCCCACCCTCCAGTCGCTTTGGTTTGTCGGGTCCCTGGAGTCTGTAATGGCTTCATGACCATAATCTTAGGGGTGCAGGGGTTATTTTCTCAATGAAGAAGCAAACGAGGCAAGGGAGTAATGGGGATGGAGCATATAATAAGGAGGGTGTTAAGGGTCCAACTAGGAAGAAAGCGTGGGGCTTGGTACGCCATCCGCTTTATAGTCTTAAGAAAATAGCACGGCTTCCAACAGAAGACCGTCGTGAGGTGCTAAAAATCCTTAAGAAAAATACCCGAAAACGCAGGCCAAGAGGGGCAGACAGACATCCTGGTGAGACCACCTCTCGGGTCTCAGCAGAGGGCGTTTCATCGTCTTCTTCTGTGAATAACGATTGGAAGCACTGGGTTGCTATGCAGGGTCAACAAAGTGCGGTAGAGGATGATGTGTTGGACGTGGGGCAGTTTGTCGGCGCTACCTTTAAGGGTACTTAGGCCAATATGTTTAGTGTGTTGTCTAAGGCGAGGACTGGGAAGTGCAATCTGCCTGACTCTCAGCAGGGAGGAGCAGCCCCGTCGGAGCGGAGTTGTTAGGGTTGTGTTTTTTCTCACATTTTATCGGGGGTGGGGGTGAGAAATGAAGATTGTTTCGTGGAACATTTGGGGCCTAGGCAGAGTTGATAAGAGGAAGGAGGTTCGGAAGTTGGTGGGGGAGAAAAACCCACATATTGTTTGTCTGCAGGAAACAAAACTATAGGTCTGTGATGATTTTATGTGCACATCTGTGTGGGGTAACTCTCCTTTTGGGTTTTCTTTTCGCCATTCCGTTGGGGCGTCAGGCGGTCTGCTTACGATCTGAGACACTGCAGAGGTGGAGGTGTGGTCGTCGCTCAGTCGCGAGCACATTCTTTGGTGTCATGGTCGGCTTGTCAAGACTGGCGAGGAATTTATAGTGGCCAATGTCTAGGCACCTTGTGATCTCGGTGCAAAGCAGGTATTGTGGGACTCGTTGACCGCTAGAATGCAGTTGTTGAGCGGGATGAGAGTCTGTGTGTGTGGAGATTTCAATGTTTTTAGGAGCGTCGATGAGAGGCGCTCTACAAGCGTTGGGCAGTGCCCTTTGGATCATATGGCTTTCAATCATTTTATTGTTGACAGTTTCCTGATTGACCTTCTGTTGTGTGGTCGCAAGTTCACTTGGTACAGAAGGGATGACCTCCCGATGAGTCGTTTAGATCGGTTTCTGTTATCTGAGGTGTGGTGTCTGTCTTAGCCTAATTGCCTGCAGGTGGCTCAGCCGAGGGGTCTGTCGGACCACTGTGCCCTAGTTTTGGCATCGAATGAGGAAAATTGGGGTCCTAGACCTCTCAGGATGTTAAAATGCTGGAGAGATGTTCCTGGTTATAACATGTTTGTGAAGGACAAGTGGAAGTCTTTGCATGTAGAAGGTTGGGGAGGCTTTGTTTTGAAAGAGAAATTGAAGTTGATGAAAGGGGCACTGAAGGAGTGGCATGTGGCTCACTCCCAAAACCTGTTAAGTAGGATCGACTCACTTAAAGTCCGGCTGTCTGCTCTTGACTTAAAGGGGGAGGATGATACCTTGTCTGAAGCGGAGCTTGAGGATCTGCACGGGGTTACGATCGACATCCACTCGTCGTCGCTACTTCAGACTAGCATTAATTGGCAGCAGGCTCGCTCGTTGTGGCTTAAGGAATGTGATGCCAACACTAAATATTTTGACTCCTTGTTAGCTAGTCGGCGGCGAAGAAATGCCATATCGTCGATTCAGGTGAATGGCGTCAACCTGGAAAGGGTGAAACCTATTCGGCAGGCTGTTTTCTCGCACTTCGCGACTCACTTTAAAGCCAGCAACGTGGATCGACCTGGGGTGGACAATCTTCGGTTCAATAGGTTGTCTGTGGTCGAGAACAGCAGTCTGGTCAAACCTTTCTCTGAATCGGAGGTAAAAGCTGCAGTCTGGGAATGCGATAGCTTCAAGAGTCCTGGACCCGATGGGGTTAATTTTGGTTTCTTCAAAGACTTTTGGGAGAAGTTGAAGGGGGACGTATTGAGGTTTGTTTTTGAGTTTCATCGCAATGGTAAATTAACAAAAGGTCTTAATTCCTCCTTTATAGCTCTCATCCCAAAAGTGGAAAGCCCATAGAGGCTGAATGATTTTCGGACCATTTCGTTAGTGGAAAGTCTCTATAAGATCTTGGCCAAAATCATGGCTAACAGATTGCGGGCTGTCATTGGTAGTGTTATTTCTGAGTCGCAAACAGCTTTCATGAAGGATATGCAGATTCTTGACGGGATTCTTATAGCTAATGAGGTGGTGGATGAGGCGCATAGACTCAGGAAGGAGTTGTTGCTTTTCAAGGTGGATTTTGAAAAAGCCTACGATTCGGTTGATTGGGGATATTTGGATGCGATCATGGAAAAGATGGAATTTCCGCCTCTGTGGCGGAAATGGATGCGGAAATGTGTTTGCACGGCCACCGCCTCAGTCATGG
This sequence comes from Trifolium fragiferum, assembly GCA_954870985.1. Lineage (NCBI taxonomy): Eukaryota > Viridiplantae > Streptophyta > Magnoliopsida > Fabales > Fabaceae > Trifolium > Trifolium fragiferum. The sequence continues at coordinate 32,972,582 of OX940792.1, read as the reverse complement.
TCAATGGCATCCCCACAGATGAGTTCCCCTTAGAACGTGGTCTGCGATAGGGGGACCCACGATCTCCTTTTTTGTTTCTTCTGGCGGCGGAAGGCTTGAATGAGATGATGCGGACCATGGTCGAGGGGAATAGATTTTCTGGTTATTGTGTGGGTGGACAGGAAGCTGTAACTGTGTCTCATCTACATTTCGCTGATGACACGTTGTTGTTAGGGGTTAGGAGCTGGGAGAACGTTAGGGCTTTACGTGCGGTGCTTACGTTGTTTGAGTTAATGTCAGGTTTGAAAGTCAATTTCAATAAAAGTATGTTGGTTAGGGTTAATATCTCGGACTCCTGGTTACACGAGGCTGCGTCTGTGTTGCGTTGCAGAGTGGGGAAAATTCCTTTTCTCTATCTGGGTCTTCCTATCGGCGGTGATTCGAGGCGTCTTGGTTTTTGGGAATCGGTGTTGGCACGCATTAGGAATAGATTGTCTGGATTAGAGCTATCAAAACGGGCGACGCAGCCCTAAACGAGCCGGCCCGGACGGGCTTCGGGCCATATCGGGTCGGGCTAAAAAAGCCCGGATAAAATATGGGCTCCAAAATAGGGTCCGAGCCCGGCCCGTAACGGGCCGTCGGGCCGGCCCGGTTTTTTTCCTTTATTTTTTTTTATTTTGTTGTCTAGCTAAATATTTTGGAAAAAAACATACATTTATATTATACATAAATATATAGGATTAATAATTCTTAGGTGCTCTATTTTTGCTTATCCATTACTCACAAGTTTCTCGCGCGCCCTATTTTTACTCATCCACTACCTACGAGTTTCTCGCACCCCCTATTTTTACTCATCCGCTACCTATGAGTTTTTCACGCGCCATATTTTTACTTATTCGCTACTTAGAAGTTTCTCGTGCCCCCTATTTTTACTCATCCGCTACCTACGAATTTTTCACGCGCCCTATTTTTACTCATTTGCTACTTAGAAGTTTCTCGCACCCCCTATTTTTACTCATCCGCTACCTACGGATTTTTCACGCGCCCTATTTTTACTCATTCGCTACTTAGAAGTTTCTCGCGCGCCCTAATTCTACTCATTTGCTACCTACGAGTTTCTCGCGCGCCCTATTTTTACTCATCCGCTACTTAAGTAGTAGAAAAGTGATAAATTTGATTAAAAAAACACAGTCCGCTACTTAAGTAGCGGATTATATTTGAGAAACTCTTAGGGGAATAAAAACTTTTATAATACAAATTAAGTTCAAATCATCCAAAACAAATTACTTATATTTATTTTTAATTTTTTATTATAATTTTGTCGGGCTTTCGGGCGGCCCGTGGCCCATTCGGGTTAGCCCATATATTTATCAGGCTTTATCGGACTGGGCTAAAAAAGGCCCGGATAAAATTTAAGGTACAATTTAAAGGCCCGAGCCCGGGAAAAATTCGGGCTATTCGGGCCGGCCCATTCGGGCTAGCCCATTTTGACGGCTCTAGTCTGGATGGAAGAGTCGATTCTTATCTTTTGGCGGTCGTCTGGTGCTTCTCAAATCTGTCTAGACATCTCTGCTTGTTTATGCTCTTTCCTTTTCAAAGCCCCCTCAAGTATTATCTCTTCTACTGAATCTCTTTTGATTAACTTTTTTTAGGGAGGGAGTGAGGACTCTAGGAAAACCTCTTGGATTAATTGGAAAACTATCTTTTTACGGAAGGAGTATGGAGGTTTGGGGGTTAGGCGGCTAGGGGAATTTAACATAGCTCTGTTGGGCAAATGGTGTTGGAGGATGCTGGTGGATCGTGGGGGTCTGTGGTATAAAGTGTTGGTGGCCCGCTATGGGCTAGAGCATGGCAGGTTAAGTGTGGAAGGGAGGAGGGGGTCAGCCTGGTGGAGGGAGATTGTGAGGATCAGAGAGGGAGCAGGTGTTCCTCTCTCGCGTGATCGGGTGCCAACGAAGACAAACTTGGTTGCCCGAGGCATTCTCTCTTCAAAGCTCCATTTTTGTGTGACTGGTTATGGCGGCATCGAGACGGCTCAGCATCTGTTCCTCTCTTGCAGTACTTTTGGTTCTCTCTGGGCATTAGTCCGGTCTTGGATTGATTTCTCTTTCAGTTCACTTTTTCAGTTGGTGGTCTCCGTGCTAGACGGTCCTTCTTGTAGCTCGTTTGGTTCACATGTGTCTGGGTAGTGTGGAATGAAAGGAATCTTCGGGTCTTTCGAAATTCGGCGAATTCTGTGCAACACCTCCTAGACAAAGTGAAGCTCTTCTCTTATCGGTGGATGCGGACGACAGATATTACTTTAGTCTCCAACTTTCATTGCTGGTGGTCGAACCCTTTGTTATGTTTGGGTATCGAGTGATTGTCTTTTTCATTATTTGTTACCTACTTTGTCTTTTGTAAACTCTTGTAGGTCTTCTTGGTACGCCTTGTGCTGAGGGATCTATTAGTTCTTTTGGTTTTTGGTTATATATATATATATATATATATATATATATATATATATATATATATATATTTCATTTTGGCTTTTTCAAAAAAAAAAAATGATATTAGAAAAATAAATTGAAGAATTAAAAAAAAAGAAATAAATAGTTAAGAATATAATAGGAAAAATAACATTAAATACTTCATTGGTAATGTAAAGTGATATACAATTTAATACAAATTTTTTTCTTAAAAATGACTTACATTTTATTACGGTGGGAGTAAGACTTTTTGACAAATTTTGTTATCCCATTTTATAAAATCCCTTTCAAAGTTCAAGATACTTCAATTTATTTTATTAATATGTTACGTAATTATCCTATATATATATATATATATATATATATATATATATATATATATATATATATATATATATTAATATAATATGCTATTAAATTATTTTTTTAAGAAATTATAATAGTTGGACCAGCATATATCATAGTAAAGGAGAGAGATAGTGTTTATACAAAACTCATTTTCCATCCTCCAACGAAATTATTAAAGTGTCCATCTTTTTTTAAAACTAGTGTCATTTTCAATTGTGTGTTCACTATTTTCAAAATATTATACGAATAAGAAATATTAAAATCACTTTAATAACCTTTTAAAAAAAAAAATAGGGAAACAGCCTATGAAAAGGTAGTTCATCGTGCACGTACTATCGTAAAAAAAAGTGAACATGACACATTTGAGAACTTCTGTATATTGTGCTTGCTTACTACTTAAACAGATAGCAAACCTAACACTATTACTAATTGAGATTCGAATTCCCGTGCATTAATAAATAGTTGAACACTTTAGTATACATTTTTTTTAATATTTACTTTTATGTTATTATGTGGATGAGTTTAATTTGGTTTAATTATTTGGATAATTTCCAATGTTTTCTCTCCAATGTGATTTTAACCATTCATTTGCTTATTTTTTCTCTCTTCTTAAGTATTTTTTTATTCTTCTTAATTTAATAACTATTGGATTAAGAAAATGAGAGAAAACATTGGAGAAAAAATTGGAGAGGATCCAAATCTCGAAGATTTTGTCCTATATTTCACTGATTGAATACTTAGACTTATAATTTCGTATTTTTGACATTGTAATATTAGTAAATTTTAATTTTCCCTACCAACAATTCAACATCATCATTTATATGAAACCTTAAATCAACATATTCCACGAGAGGGTAAGCCACAAAATCTTCATATTATAGTGGGTAAATAAAATAAAATATTACATGAGATAAATCAAAATTTGCTAACATTAAATGGGAAAAACATCTATTATCCCCAAAATAAAATATGTATCAAAGAATTCATGTTAATAAATACTCCACTATTCTTTTTTTGACATGATAAATACTCCACTATTATACACATTGATTTATTTCCAACTTTTTTTTTATATAAAATAGTGTTAAAGAGGGATGCAATATGAGGCAAGAATCAAATTTCTAACCATATTAATTTAATTTGACCATTACCTTAAAATTTGTGGGCTCAAATAAAACTCATCTTTAAATAGAGGGTATAATAAAGATAATAAAGACAGTGCTTAAAAGAAGATGGTAAAATAAAGATGCGTCATGCTAACTAATTTTTGGAGTACTAATTAATGAAACAAAAATGATAAAGTTTGCATTAAATGCAATATTTTTTATAATTTAAAAATATTGACTATACAAGTCTCAAGATAACATTACTATAAGAACATCTTAATTAGTGTTGTCGGAACACTAATTAACATTTTCCAATAAAGATAAAGATGATGATTGTCTAGTCAAACTCACCAAAGTAATAAAGACATTGAATCACAAGGAAAATAAAGATAAAGATGGGTAATCAAACTCATTACCAATGGATATGTCTATTATTAAGATTTTGAAGTAAATAAGTGAGATAAATACACATCTTTTTAGAATTAGTGACATCAATTGAGTATTTATACACTAAAATTATAGTATTTGTGTTGTCTATTTATTTTTTAAAAATGATCTCTACTCATCAAGTTTAACTTTGCTTCATTTACTATATATCCCCTACTTTGTTGTCATTTATAAGAGAGATACACCCAAATAAGACTTATGAAATCCATATTACTTGGATTCACTTATTGAGTGAATATTATTTATCTATCATACATTTATCTCTCTAATAAATTGACTTACAATGTACAGTAAACTAGTAAATAGAGAAAAATCACACTACTCGTCATTTTCTCTTACTTATTCAGTAAGTAAGCTACTTGTCATAGAAAATTTTCCTAAAATAAATAGTTTACTAAAATTACAATATTTTATAATAACTAACATCTAATCATTATTACTTATATTACTTTCAAATCACTATCTTTAATTTACTCCCTTTATTTTTTTTTGGTCATGTACTCCCTTTATTCTTTAATATAAGCTAAAAATCATTTTTATTTTTTTTGAACGGCAAAATATATTATAAACCAGGTCTATACACAAGACGAACAAAGACTGGTAAGAAAAATAAGTACATAATAAAGGTGCCGTATATAAGTGGAACACCCAAAGAAAAAACCCCTAAACAAACACCACCTATACAAGATCCACCTCCTAATCCAAAATCAGAAAGGCACCCCTCAGATTCCAGACTACCAGAGCAGTCACCAACTCAGCCCAAAAAGTTGCCACAACTAGACGCTAACTCCCGAACTCGAATCAAAAGCGCTCGGCCCATCAGAATCCAGAACCAGCTCCATCAGACGAACTGCCGATCAGACAAAGGTAGAACGGGAACCCATACAAACAAGTCTCGACAACGACAAAGGCACCATCATGAGGCCGATAGTGGCGAAAATAAACACCAAAGTAACCAAACACCACCCGAGGAAAAAACAGCCGACGCAGAAGAGGTCAACCCAGATACATAGAAACCTGCAAATCTCAACAGATTTGGAGACCTTCAACGACTCAAAAAGAGTCCTGCAAATCTCAACACATTTGAAAAGTGGTCAGAGAATCTAATATCAAAGGAAACCTATCACGCGACATCAACCGCAACCTCGTCACCTCCAACCACCACCTCACCACAGCACCCATAATCATCACCGAAACTAGACCCAGCGATGCCAAAACCGAACACCGCCATCACCACGTCAACTCCTCACCACCACCACCAAAAACAAATTTTTATTAATATCTATAATACATATTAGATATATCAATTATTAAATTATACTAAAATATGATTATTATTTTTTTACTTATAACAAAGAATGAGCGGAGTGGCATTTAACACAAATTACTTAGTCCATAAAAATAATTTTGTAAAAGTCATGTTGCTTGATTAAAAGAAAAGGATCATGCTAAACAATTATATCTAGTCTCTTATGTATATTTTTCTTTTTTGAATTGCTCACAAACTTTTCTTACATTTATGTCAAATAATTAAGTAGGTGAGACATGGAGTATTTTATGTATTATATCTTCGACTAAATAGGCACACTTAATCTTTATTAAGAATCATCTATAAAATCGGATATGAATTTCATGCAATTAAGATATGAAGCAGTCAGTGCATTATACACTCTTTGATTAAAATTTAATGATACATATTTAATATAATAAAATGTCTTGATCTAATCCAATATTTCTTATGGAATCTATACCATGTAACAATATATTAACCAATTATACATGTTAACATGTGCATATTAAGAATGCAAATTTAGTAATATTTTTTTAAACTTGTGCATTATACTTTTTAAATAATAAGTTTTTTTTTTTATATTATTAAATGCAAATATATTATTTTATACTCCCTTCGTTCCGTAATAATTGTCGCATTTGACTACTACACACTTGTCGATGTACAATTTTGATCATTAATATCTTAGTTGTGCATCATTAAAAATTATGAAAAATTGATATTTTGATAGTATTTATCGAGACAGAACTAGCAAGATCTCATATATTAATATTCGCATTTATATATTACTAAAAAAAATATGATCAAAGTAGTTTGAATGAACAGTGCACACAGTCAAATTATGACCATTATTTTGTCTCTACATGACCCTTATTACATGTGTATATATAGAGGCACCAAGGATTTGCTTATTGCCTAATTAACTTGAGAGAGAATATGGAGACAGAAAGCCAGCTCCAAGTTTCATCAAATTCAAGGCAGCACAAAGAAGGAACTTCTTTTTTCAAAGCTTGTTTCAATGGTATCAACACCTTGGCAGGTCTCACATTTTTTCATTCCAAACTCTTTGTTTAAAAAGTTAGTCACATGCACAAAAAATATCACATGCATCACCCACTTTACCATCTTTAATTAGCAAGATGGAAAAAAGGAAGTAATTTTTTAATAACAAGATAGTTCAGCCATGCATGCTATAGTTAGTAAAACATGTTTGAGAAGAACTTTCTTTGAAACAATGATTATTAAAATATAATTTTGCCAATGAAAAATTGCATATTTACATGCCTTTTGTTCACTAAAAGAGAGTTCTTTATCTATAAATGGTTATGTGGTTATAATATTCTGACCAATCTATTATACTTTTTCAGGAATTGGGATGCTATCAATGCCATATGCAGTTTCTCAAGGAGGGTGGTTGAGTTTTATGATGCTATTTATTTTTGCCATGATATGTTGGTACACTGCTTTACTTCTAGAAAGGTGTATGAATCAACAACCATTAATCAAATCCTATGTTGATATAGGTGAGGTTGCTTTTGGTTACAAAGGAAGAGCAGTGATAGCAAGTTTTATATATTTAGAGTTATTTTTAATTTCTGTTGAGCTTCTTATATTAGAAGGTGACAATTTGGAGAAGTTGTTTCCAAATATGAGCCTCACAATTATGGGATTTAAAATTGGAAGTAAAACATGTTTTGTTTTAATCACTGCTTTGGTAGTATTACCAACAACTTGGTTGAGAACTTTAGGAGCTTTGGCCTACATATCTGTTGGTGGTATATTTGCTTCTGTTATTTTAATTGGTTGTGTTTTGTGGGTGGGAGAAGTTGATGGTGTTGGATTTCATGAAAGAGGAAAATTAGTAAATTTGGGAGGATTATCTACTGCCATGAGCCTTTTTGCTTTTTGTTACTGTGCTCATGCATTATTGCCAACTATGTGCAATTCTATGAAGGATAGAAATCAATTTTCTAAGGTATGTTTTGTCCTAATCCTGTTTTATTTAGGGTTAAATAAAGTTTTAATTTTTAAAAAATTATCAAATTTTGTTTTTTGTTTATATAAAAAATAACTAGCTTATTTTGGTCCATATAAAAATTATTATACATGTCTTTTAATCTTTACCGTTAAACTAATGTGTAATTTTAAATGATAATTTTGCATTGTACATATTTAAAATATAATAAAAAGTTTATTAAACTCAATTTAATTTTCATGTTGATATTTTCGTTACTCTTATTTTTATCTTTTGAAATTTAAAAAATTTATATTTAATAATTCTCATTTAAAAATTTCTAAAGTTTTGTAAATAAACTTTTTATAGTATTTTGAAAAATGCCTAAAAAAAATTATTCAAAAATGTTAAAATTTAAGGATTATTAAATAATTTTTAAAATTAGCAGGAACAAAAACTCTACATAAAAATTTTATAGGGACGAAAAAATGTCACCTTTTATTATAGAAACAATTTTTTTTGTGATAATTTTATAGGAACGAAAACATATTTAATTCGTTTATTAGGGAAATCTTTGTTGTGAAATTGTAGGCATTGAATAATTTGAAGGTTTATAAAAAGAAAAATTTACTTTTGAAATTCATTGAATAATTTATGTATTTAGTTTTAGAAAGAAAAAAAAATCAACTTTAGGTTTATAGAATAGCTAAATTATTTGATATATAATACTGTATAATATAAATGCATTAGTTATTAAATAAATATAAATTGGAATTGATAGTAATTTTTCTTATTAATCCTTTTAGATTAGTCAATTTAACCCTTAAAACTTTCTCAAGAAAGATTGAAGATTTTAAATTTTAGGGATCATTTTGAAATTTTGTTATTTGCAGAGACTAAATTCCATTTCCATTATTTCAGTGACTAAATTCATGTTTCCGATAGCAAAACTGGTCCAAGTGATATAGCCATTTTACCTACTTTGTTGATTTTTCTTATGGAAGTGACATTATGCCTGTTGCAGGTTTTGCTGGTTTGTTTTATGGCAAGCACAACTATCTATGGAACTGTAGCTGTTTTAGGCTACACAATGTTTGGAGATCATTTGAATTCTCAGATCACATTAAATCTACCAACAAATACAATAAGTACAAAAATAGCAATATATACCACAGTAATAAATCCTTTCACAAAGTATCCAATTGTAATCACTCCAATAACCAATGCCATTGAAGAAAAATGGCATCTATGCAAGAGCAGACCAATTAGCATTCTCATGAGAACAACAATTGTGGTCACCAGTGTACTTGTGGCACTATTTGTTCCTTTTTTTGGATACATTATGGCATTTATTGGTGCTTTCTTGAGCGTGGCTATCTCATTGTTGTTTCCTTGCCTTTGCTACTTAAAGATTCACAAATCTGCTAGGCGATTTGGGTTAGAGTTGATCATTATCATAGGAATTATGATCATTGGTACACTTATTGGAATACATGGTACCTACACTTCACTTGTGAAAATAGTAAATAGTATGAAGTCATGAAGGTTTATGTGCTTAAAGTGTTTGAACAACTATTTTGGTAACTCTATTACTGATGTACAATGGTAACTAATGAAATTTATTTGTCGTTAAATGAAATTAAAGAGATAAAGGGAGTCTGTGTGCCTTTGATGCATATAATATCATCTTAGTTTCAATGTGACTTGTAATATGTGAGCGTTTTTATCTTATTTTATCATATAATATATGGCTAGACCAAACAAATCCTAGCAATTTGGTGTGGTATTTCAGAACAAGGACATGCATTATATAACTCTAATTGTGAATCAAATTAAACAATGGTGAGCACTCCGGTACACATATTATACACTCCGGTACACATATTATATGGACGTGTACCGGTATACTTTTGAGATGTATAATTTTAATTGGTCCATATGTAATGATAATCTTGGTTAACAAATGGCAAACATTTATTGCAGATTTTGTTTCTTTATTCGGGTTTTTATATTAAATAATACTTTTTAATATTTTTTTTTTGTATGATACTACTTTTTAATATTCGCAAATGTATCATTCACATAAATATAATCATTAATCATATTCTACAATAAATCAAAACATCAATTAAATATTTAAACACAGATTTTCACTTTTTTTAACAAGATTCAAATAATGTAATAATTATAATATCCTATAAAATAATATGATTTTAATATTTTGAAAACATATGATTTTAGTCTCGTGCGTATTTTTAAATAAATTATAATTAATATGTTTTAATCATTTAAATTTTTATTTAGAAAATATCTAAATATAAACAAAATTTAACTTATTGATTTTTCATAAATATAATGTCCCGTGCTTGATTTTGTTACAACATTCTAATTTTTAATGACAAATATTTATTCAATTTCTTTTATGTATCAGTGATAAATTATTTGTGAACAGGGCTGGTCTCGAGATTTAAGAGGCCATATGCAAATATTAAAAGTGACCTTTTAATAAAAAATAAATACAACTTTTTATTTTTTAAAAAAATCGTCAATTTTAAATTGCAAATAACATAAAAAAAATAAGTATTCTTGTAATTAACATAAAAATTCTATTTACTTTATTTAACTTAATTTCTCTCTTTCTTTTTTAGAAAAACTGGGGGTAGCAAAACCTCAATATTTGCAACAATATGTTATGTTTTACACCCCTAAATTACTAATAATACTTTTGTCAACAAAAATTACTATTAATACTACCCTGTCAATATTATAAAAAAAAAAAAATACTACCCTATCAATAATTTTGTGAGGCCTTCATACTTTAGAGGTCCGCTGCCACATATCATGTTGCACATGCATATGGGTCGAGCCTGTTTGTGAATGCACATGCCCATTGCTTTTTTCTTGGTATTTAAGTTTTTTTTATTTTTATTTTAACCACCAATTAAATCTGGTTCGGGAGTCAGTTCTAGCATCAAGTGGTTCTGATATTTAAGTTTGATACTAAAGTATAAGATTTATTTAGAATAAAGTATTTAGAAATTTGTTAAAAAATATTTTTAAAATATAAGTGAATTTATTATGGAGTTTCATGTAAAATTTATTAAATGAATTAATTTGTTTTATGAAAGTTAATGTCTCGTGTATATTTTTTATAATAAATTTGTTTTATTAAAGTTAATATCGTTATTTTTATGTACCAGTGAAAAATATTTGTCTGTTTTTTTTTTTTTTATTTTATATATTTATCAATAAGAACTAATTGTGTCGTTGTTTTAAGAAAAAAACTATTTGTTATATAATTTTTTTATGTATTAGTGATCACACTTGAGTTGTCTCACAATGTATTATTTTAATATATTTATCAATACATTTCTTCTGGATTTTTCATATAAGAGTAAGCAAAAATAGAGTAGAATTGGGCTATTATATAAAAAAATAAGTATAAATGAAAAATATAAAAATGTATTAAGAATCTTAATTCCTATGAAAGGACAATTAAGTCTCAACTAATTCTACCGACTGTGATTTCTCAAGTCGTTCAATATAACCTAATTATATTGACTAACAATAACTTATAAATTGAAATTTCGACAAATCAAACATGTCTAGACCAATATAAAAAGTTCAAAATTTAGTAGTTTTAAAAATAAAATAAATATGAATTTTTTAAATCAAAATAACAAGATAAAAACAATGAATATTTTAACCTAAAAATCAAGTTTTGAGCTATACTTATTTTAGGACAAACTTTTTATAATGCTCTATACTTATTTGCAAAATCATCATAAATACACATCGACTTAACAACATGACTCAAATTGCATGCATAACATTTTATAGGGATGAAAATATGACATTTTTTATGAAGATTAAAAATTAAATTTGGTAATTTTGCAGCAATAGAAACTTATTTAACCCTATTAGATATTACAAATTAATAAAAATTAACAATGTTACAATAAAATGTACACACATATTAAAAATTATAAGTTTTTATTGTACAAAAAATCAAATTTGTTTTAATTTGTATTAATAGTTAAACAACAAATAAATATTAAACTTTATAAACTAATAATATTAAAATAATTGAAAGGTAAAAATATAGAAATATGAAAATCATAGTTGAACCCAATTATAATAATAATTAAAAAAAAGTTGTTAAAATCATACATTTTTTTATAAGAAAATACGATATGTTGTTAAAAATACTAAAATCATATTATTTTAAGGATATTATAATAATATTAAAATATTTGAATCTTGTTAAAAAAAAGCTTGCTTAAAAAAATATGAAATTTTAGGTTGAAAGATTTGATGCATGCTTTAATTTATGGTAGACATGTTTGATGATTATATTTATGTGAAGGATATATTTGCAAATATTAAAAAAATAGTGTTTAATATTAAAAACTTAAAAAAGAAATAAAATCTAAATTAAATGTTTACCATATTTGTTAACCACCTCAGCATTGTATGGGTACACATCCACATAATATGTGTACCGAAGAATTTCCCTTAAACAATAGTCTAAAACCTTTTTATACATATATCTAATTAAATCATATCATAATACCACTTTATAATCTCAATTTTTAAGTAAAAAGTTTTACATCATCAGTACATATAAATTATATTTTAATTTCCTAATATGTATGTGTGTTTATATATACATATATGGCTAATGCTACGGTGGACCACCTTCACAAGTGATCCACCGTGGAAAGTGATATAACTGAATATAAATTTTACAAAATTTATTGGTAGATTGAAAGTTTATATCATATAGAGCATCCATAAAAAAATTTTAAAAAATTGAAAATCATTTGATATTTTATTGGGATTTATCAAGATTTACAGTATTTAATAAACCGTTAATCTTGATGGATCTCAATAACATATCAAATAATTTTCAATTTTTCTAAAATTTTCTATAGATGATCTATATGATATAAACTTTCAATCCAACGGTGGATTTTGTAAAATTCGTATTCGTTATAGGGTTTTTCATGAATGATCCACCATGGGACATGTTAGAATTTTTCATACATATATATGCTGTACTTTCATATTATAGTGATCAGTTATGGATTTTCTCCATTTTTCTCTTTGAAGTCTACCTTTATTTTTTTTGGGTCAAACAGAGACAACTTCATTCATTCAAAAAGCTAAAAGCCAAAAATTACACCGTGAATAGATTCACAACCCGCTAATTGGGTACCCACTAATGGGATTAGGTACATAATTAATGCACAACCAAACAAATAAAACTTTAAGCTCTTGATTTGCTCCTGACTTGCACATTTACGAGATCACAGCTAACTCAACATGCTGAGAATGAACAACCATCAACAACCAAAGGGACAAACACGATTTCACGCAAGAAAAAACAGAATTACATGGTTAGGAAACGGATTTGCTGCAGTAATTGCATGACGCAATTACTCACCTAGACCGTCCGATCTGAAATTGATGGACTGGATAGTTTGACTTGATTTTGATTATATGTAATAATAACCGTACAATTGAAGATCAATGGCTCAGATTAGCTACTGCGGGAAACTGTGGCAAATAATAACCGCAGGGAATCCGGGTCCAAAAATCCCATCTTTACCAAGAACAAAGTCTCTATTGGTAACATGGTATCAGAGGGCAATAAAGGCATCATACAGGTAAATCTTTTGGAAAATTGGGTTAGGCAATGTTTTAAAGAAAGGAAAAGGAATACCTGTGGGTTTATAATCAGTGGTGACATAAATTGGCTGTTTCTTGGCATAGTTATTTTTCTCCAGCATAGTTGTTATATTTCCAACACATTTTGATTGTTCTCTCTCTCACATTATGATGGTTTCTCTCACTTCAGATGATTTTCTCCATTGGTTATGATAATAACTGGTTTGAAAAAAGATTAAAAAAAGAAAAATAAGTTTTTTTTTTTAAGGATTAATTTTGAAACAAGCATAGAAATTAAGTAAGCTTTAGCTTCTTGAGAGGCAGTGTTAAAATATTAGATTTTATTGTGTATGTTTTTCATTTATTTATTTTTTTTTATTACTTATGGTTTTCATTTTTACTTAAGTAACTTTTAGCTTTGAGCGGTAGTGTTAGAATATTAGAATTTATAGTGTATGTTTTTCATTTTTTGTTTGATAACTCTCGATGTCTTCTGTCAATGCATCCTGAGTTTGAGGGGGAGGTGTTTGATGGGACTTCTATTGTGTATGTTTTCTTTTAGATTTACTATATGTTATGATATTCACATTGTTTAAACCCTAGCCTCTTTGTCATTCCCCTATTTTAGTAATCTCTATTGTACTTTTCATCCTTGAAAGTTGTAAATACTGGACTAAATAGAACTGCAAGAGTTCTAAGCATTTTTTTTTTCAATTTAAAAAATGAATGTTGCTTTACAGAAAACATACCATGCAATTAGCGTTTAGTGCTGCCACAGTCCCCAAATACATTTTAGCAAGTACTAGTTTCTGTTTCCAGATAGTATGGGTAGCTAGCTACATACATGTTTAGTCAAGCAGCAGATCATTATCCAAAATTGCAGCTACCAGATTCAGAGGTCCTTACTTCACCTTTCAAAAGCAGCATTTATGCATCTGGAACTGGTATGCTATTCTGTGATCTTAAGGGAAAAAGGAAGCAACAGGAATGAAGTTTGAAAGTGTTCGTTCCAGTCTCAGCGCATCATTCTAGAAGCCAAATTTGTTAACTGAACTATTTAGCAATAGCGTTTCTTCCTAGCAATAGTGTTTCGTCCTAGAAATGCTGAAGCTGATAACTTTGTGGTGTAACAGAATAATAAGAGCATAACCATAGCAATAGCATTACCTCAAATATTCTGCAGTATAACTGGGATGTAAAATCTCTCCACTATCTACTGACTTTTGTACCTGTAGAACTATGAAGAAAACTGATTTTACTAGTACTTGAAAAGTCCAGCATTATGAGCCTTGCCCAGAACAGACTTAACATCTCCATGAAATAAGTTCAATTTCTTTGCCACAGCAAAACCGACATGCATTCCATCTACTGCGGCACTAATTATACCACCAGCATAACCTGCTCCTTCACCAACTGGATATAGTCCTTTTACAGAAGTGCTTTCATAAGAGTCAGCATCACGAGGAATCTGGATTGGGGAGCTGGTCCTAGTCTGGAACAAAACATTGCTTAGGGGAACGAATAAAAGTTGAGAAGTAAACTAAACCAGAGCTGGGGAACAATACTACAGGGAATTTTAGTGAATATGTAAACACAATGGAGTATTATTTATAATTTATAATAGACCAAATTGAAAAAAGAAAAAAAAAAATTAATTACCTCTACACCATGAAGGAGAGCCTCGTTGCAGATAAACCCTGGTAACTGAAAAGTTTGGAAGTTTGAATTTAAAAAGGAAAAAAGAAGAAATTATTAGATCAACTTTGATGGAAAATTTTATGAAAACTGTAGTCTAATTTGTAGTAAATAGAAACTGCAAACCTCCTTGTCAAACGTTACAAGTGAATGCTTCAGAGCTTCAATTATGTGTGTAGGAAATAGCTGATGAAGATTTGATGCTTTCACACCCAAACGATAACTTGACAGTGGAACAGATGTAACTGGCACAAACAAGTTAAGCCATGTTCATCTACAGAGAGCCTGAGTAACATACAAATGGTATTATGGTAATGACCCATAACTTTACCTTGTAACTTGTTCTCAAGAAAGTCTGGAACCGTCTGAACAGGCACTACAAAATTTCCTCCTCCCATCGTAGCAGCTCTTCGTTCAAACTCTCGCTAAATAATAGTAGAATAGACAAAAACAGATAATGTCAAATTTATAAAATTTAGGACTGTTATATGGCCATCAAGGACAATGTTGTTGCAAAGAATCGCATAAGATGCAACACTAATCCATTTCTAACTCAGTTATGACTAAATGCCCAATAAACATAGTATGAACTTATATATTCTACTATTTGATAATTAAATAGTTAAATATCGCTGTCAGTAATGAAAGTTAGATGTTTTACTATGGAAAAACCTGAATGACAAAGTCCCGCACATTTTCACTTCAGAGTTTGCTTTTGATAAATATTAGAGCTGTCAAAATGGGCCGGGCTGGCAGCCCGGCCCGCCTTGGCTCGGGGGGCCATGACATCAAAAGGGGCTTTAGTGGGCCGGCCCATTAAGCTTCATGGTCCGGCCCGTTAAGTCCAGCCCGATAAGCAAAGGCCTACATGGCCCGATGGGCCGGCCCGACAAACTTTCATTTTTTTTTTTGACAAATTTTTTTACAAAACAAATTCAATGGACAATACAACTACATATATATATCACACACAAATTAATATCCATATAATTTGATTAATTTCTTTCTTATATTTTTCTATTTATAATGATTGATTAAGTTGTTATTAGTTTTTTTCAAATAAAGATAATCATAACAAACTTGGTTTAATCTTAAAAAAAAACAAATTTGGTTTAATAATTATCTTTTAACTAACAAATCTCATCTTTTGTTACTTAATTATCTAAAAATTTAATGGTAACTAAAACTCCTTATTTTTAGCTAAAACTATTTTTAAGATTTTTTTTAAAATATTTTTTTTAACTCTTTAAGGGGCCGGCCCAAAAGCTCGTGGGGCCGGCCCATAACGGCCCATTAAAAATATAGGCCCAAAGGGCAGGCCCGATAAGGCCCGGTCAACTTTTTTTAAAAGCCCGGCCCGTATAAAACTATAGGGCTAATGGGCTGGCCCGATAGCCCGACCCATTTTTACAGCTCTAATAAATATAAAGATGAAATTGGGAATAAAATAAAGAGTCATTTATATCCAAATTTTAAATTAAAAGCATATGAATACAACAAACATGTCAAGAATTCAGACCAACCTGAAATTCAACACCAGCAAGAGGACCATAATAATTCAAAGCTTCAAAATCATTCTTTGCGACTGACACCACAAGTGCAGCATTTGCCCACCTAGATGCTCGCCGAGAAAATGACATGCCATTGATGCATATCTCAGATGGACTTGTACTTGTGAGAACAACCTATAAGTTCCAATATTTCATACAACACTACTAGTTGATCGCTTAGGGAAATTAAAACAAAGAAGAATATTTTAATGTGCTAATCCTTCCAATGTAATCAAATGCAAATCATTCAGCACTGTATGTTCACAGAATCAGCACAGCAAAGAGATTAGGTTCCAACTCATCTGATATGAAAGTAAAAGGACAATGATTACCTGCCCACCGGGACACATGCAAAAAGAGTAGCAACTACGATTTTCCACAATTGAATCTGATGGTTCATCGAAATTACCCTTGTCAATATAATTTGCAACTTTGTAATCTGCCACTGGGACTTTACCACGTCCATGACAAACTTCAGATGCCAGTTCAGCATACTACATATTTAAATTTCCATGTATTATAATCATAACAAATAATAAAACTGATATACAGCTTTTATGATAAACAGAAGAATTTAGAAAGTGAATTGAAGCATATTATTCATTGTTTATTCTAATATACACAGGTTAGATTTATACAAAATCGACATAGATGGAAAAGTGAATACAATAATGTCAGGTGCAATGTTTATTAGGATTTTCTGATTGAGAGGAAACTACAATTAAATTGCACAATGCTATTAAGAGAATCTGTTAAAAGATGCAATACATTTCGTAGAGCACTAATGATTTACTAAAGTATAAGTAAACTTTTATTAATGATCATCGAAATCACACCCAATACAGAAATACACTTCGCGGTCTACTGTGACCAAAATACAGAATAACAATCCTACCTTCAGAATAACAGATCATATTAGCACATATAATAATTTAAAAGGACTAATTTGGTAAAAAAAAACTTTGGGTAACTAATATGGTGACACAAATTTTTAAAGGGTGATAGGAACACAGTATTTTGTCATTAAAAAACAACAGTGTACTCGCAAATTCAGATACAACTAGAAGAATACCATGAATAGATATCTACATATCATCCTTAATTATGTAATAACTAATTGAGTGGGTCTACCTAACAAAGAATTAACGAATAATGATGTGACACCCAATCTTTGAAGAATCAAATTGAGGGTTCATTCTTTTCTTTTTGGAAAATTGAAAGAAGAAAGAGAAATAAATAGTTAAGGGTATAATAGAAAAAAGAGCATTAAATGTTTCATTGGTAATGTAAAATGACTTATAATTTGGTACAATTTTTTTTCAAAATGACATATTTTGGTACGGAGGGAGTACCAGTACCATTCTATGTTGAAGAAAAGGCCCAGAATGATAGATTTTAGAGACCTTCAATTTAGTTCCCCATGTTTAGGCTTTGGATACAGGCATAGGGCACCCCCAAATATTCAAGGGATTAGATTGAGACTTGTAATAAAAACAATTTTCCTGCAAAAAGTATTTAGGTACAATTTTCCAAAAAACTAAAGCTTGGATATTTTCAAGATGCCTATTTCTCCTCACTTTTCCATTTTACTGTGGTGTTCAAACTAAAGATGACTTATTTATGATTGCTAAGTAATCATTGTTTCAAGAATCCCTGGGACTTATTGTTGAAGAAAAATCTCTTTTGATGTTTTAAAAATTACAAATATCTTTAATTATATTTAAAAGAGATTCTGATTATTTTGTTATCTAACAAGTGTATTTGAGTGTTTATGAGATATATCAGATTCATTAAAAGAAGTCTAGCAAGTTTTGACAGAAAATGGTAAAACAAGATCAATCTCAAAACGTTCTTATCTGACAGACAATTTTGATTAATTCACTTTGGAAAATTGAGTATAGATAAATAAATCAAGACAAGAGAACAAGTGAACACTTTTAAGATCAGAGAATAAAATCTCTACAGGTATAAAGACCATTTAAGGAAATTAAATGTGAAAGGATCAATTTCGTATCAAGTGATGAACCATTTTAAGCTTTTGGGAAAAGCCAAAGCACATGATATATTAAAAGCTTACAACATCTGAGGTTGCAACTTGAAAACATACTTCCTAGACCAATTAAAATGAAACAACAGGTTGTGACTTATAGTTAGATTGTACTTGAGCAAGTACAAAAGCTAAAAGGCCTTGTTTATAAGAAATTAGGGAAGTACAAGTAGGTTTATTCCCTAAAGGACAATTCCAGCTGGTTTAATGCAATACAACAGCTTCCATTAGCAGCTACTAATATTTAAAAATAGCTTATGGATAAGAATGAATGAGTCACACGACTGTCTACATCACCCAAAATGATTCAAAAATGGTTTGAGAATGAAACCTGGGCAAATAGCATACAGCTTTTGCTAAACTACTCCAACTGTCATACTAATCTATCTAAGAGCTACAAAACAGCTATGACATATACTCAAACTTAAGATACAAGTAATGAACAGCTAGTAACAACTCATCTCAAGCTGGACTGAAGTTTCAAGCCAAGATTTCATAGCTAAATCAATGAAAGAATGGATGAAGAACATGCAGAGTTTTATGACTGATATGCAGAAGCTACAAAGCTATTTCTAAGCCATTTGCAACGGATAGAATTGCTCTCCAACGGATATATTCTTAGTTCAAATCTGCATCTATAAAAGGGCTTCATCTATCATGTTCTAAATCACGAATTCTGAATATCATCAAGCAATCAAAATCAATTATCCTTTCAGAATTCTTTTAACTACTCTTTGTATCTGAATTACCTCACAATTATTCTATTTTAAGAGTAGTGTCATTCTTAGCTTGTCTCACTAGGCTGAGTTTTGTAAGCAAGCTTTGAACCAAAATCTCTATCATTAAACAAGATTAGCTCAAGTCAATACTTGGTTATTGATTGAGTGTGTGTAGTCAGGTGTGACTACAGTCAAGCTGTTAGTGTTTGTATTTTTGATCTTAGGTCTAGATCAAGGAAGTATTATAATCTTAATGTTGTAAGATCAAGAAGATTATAGTGGATAAACTCACTGGAAGTGGGGACTGGACGTAACCCAAAGAATTAAGGGTAAATTAGTATAATTTTGTGTTTGATTTTCTCACTCTCTAACTTTTTACCTTTTTAATTTAAATTTTATATCTGCTGTCAAGATCATTCTCAGAACGATCTTGAAACTCTGTCTGATTAATATTCTAGTTTTTATTGAAACAGAAAATTTAAAAAGGAACACAATTCAAACCTCTCCCTTTCTTGTGTTAAACTTTGCTACTTCAATTGGCATCAGAGCACTGCCTCTATAGAAAAAGCATCTAACAAGTGCTAGAGGAAAGATTCAGGAAGGAAGTAATAGTCACCAAGGCTGCAAAGTTTATTTCAGAAGGTGGATCTTCAAACAGACCTCCTCTATTTGAAGGAGATGACTACTACTACTGGAAAGACAAAATGGAACTATTTCTCAGCTCACAAGACAATATGTGGTCTGTGATAGAAAAAGGAGAATACATACCAATAGCTGATAAATCCACAGATGCAAAACCACATGTTGACTGGACCACAGCTGAATCTGATAGGGTACTTCTAAACACTAAAGCTAAATTATTTATTAAGTGTGCTTTATGCAGGGAAGAATATGACAGAATCATGGAGTGCAAAACTGCCAAAGAAATGTGGGAAACTCTTCAAACTCATCATGAAGGAACAAGTCATGTCAAAGAAACAAGAATAGATATAGGTGTTAGGAAATTTGAACTATTTGAAATGAAGGAAGATGAGACTGTAGACCAAATGTATGGAAGGTTCACAATCATTATAAATGAACTCATCTCTCTTGGAAAAACATATGCTGTTCATGAGAGAATAAGAAAAATACTAAGGTGTTTACCAAGAAACTGGAGACACATAGTCACAGCCATTATAGAATCCAAAGATCTTACCAAACTCAAATTGGAAGATCTGATTGGATCACTAAGAGCTCATGAATCCATACTTCAAGAAGATGCATCTCCAAAGAAAAAGATGATTGCATTAGATTCTCAATCAGAAGGAATTTCTCAAAATGAAAATCTATGTGAGAATGATCCTCTTGGTGAAGATGATGAAGAAGAACTAGCTCTTATATCCAGAAGAATTCAGAAGCTCATGTTCAGAAGAAATCAAATAAAGAAATCATTTCCATATAGAAGAAATGGAAATAAACCAGAGGTTGACATAAGTAAAATTAAATGTTATGGATGCAATCAATTTGGACATTACAAAAATAACTGTCCAAATATCAAAAGACCTCCATTCAAAAAATCAATGATGGCCACATGGGATGAACTAGAAAAAACATCTGATCAAGAAGATCAGGAAGCAAATATCTGCCTCATGACAAAATCAGATGAAGAGGTAAATCTTGAACCCTGCTCATCATGCATAAAAACTGAACACTTGTTTGATAATTTACTATATGACACACACATATTAAATCAAAAAAATAGTCAGCTTAAGAATGAAGTAACTGAAGTCACTAAAGAAAAAGAAAAATTTAAAATTGAAAATGATACTCTGAGACAAATAATTAAAGACTTACAAGAAAATAACTTAAATTTATCTAACCAAATTAAAAATCTAAAAGATGAATCAGCTACACATGACATTCAAAAGGAAAACCTGATTCTAAAATCAAATGTTTTAAATCTTGAAAAAGATATAACCAACTTTGTGAAATCAACCAAAACTTTTGAAAACATTATAGGATCTCAAAAATGCATTTTTGATAAAGTTGGCATAGGTTTTGAAACTAATAAAAATAAAAAATTATACAAAGAGTTTTTTGTTCCAAAAGAAACAAAAAGAATCTTGAGATATAAATGTAACTTCTGTAAGAAAAAATTCTCAAGCACAATCTAAGAACAATCTTAACAGACAAGGTTATAAAAAATTCTCTGAAAAAATTCATTATAGAAAAACTAACTCACAAGGACCCAAGACCATATGGGTACCTAAAAATCTACTAACATCAAATGCAGGAATGCCTCTTAACAATAAAGAGAAAGCCATGGTACTTGGATAGTGGTTGCTCAAGACATATGACTGGAGACAAAACTAGCTTCTTATCACTGGAAAGAAAAGAAGGAGGATCAGTCACTTTTGGAAATAATGAAACTGCTGTCATCAAAGGTAAGGGAACAATTGGTAAGATTAACTCTGCTAAAATTGAAAATGTGCATTATGTTAAAGGACTTAAACACAATCTACTAAGCATACGTCAACTATGTGACAATGGTCTTGAAGTTATTTTTAAAACTAACTCATGTGAAATCAAGAAAACTTCTTCTAACAAAATTTTATTTAATGGAACTAGAAAGAAAAATGTTTACATTTTATATCTAGATGAACTTCCAAAAGAATCATGTTTTGTTTCTCTAGATAAAGATAAATGGATCTAGCATAGAAGAACTGGACACATCAGTATGAAAACTATTTCAAAAATATCTAAATTAGATTTAGTTAGAAGACTACCTAAAATAAATTTCGAACTTGATAAAGTATATGAACCATGTACAAGAGGCAAACAAGTCAAAAGTAGTTTTAAGCCAAAGGAATTTATTTCCACTAAGAGACCACTTGAATTATTTCACATTGATCTTTTTGGCCCTATTAAAACTACAAGTCTAGGAGGAAAGAATTATGGTTTTGTCATAGTAGATGATTTCTCTAGATACACTTGGGTACTATTTCTTAAACATAAAGATGAGTCCTTTGAAACCTTTAAAACCTTCTGTCTGAAAGTTCAAAATGAAAAAGGAACAAATATCATTTCTATAAGAAGTGATCATGGAGGAGAATTTGAAAACCTCTTGTTTGAATCCTTTCTTAATGAAAAAGGTATATCTCACAACTTTTCTTGTCCTAGAACTCCTCAACAAAATGGAGTAGTAGAAAGAAAAAATAGAACTCTTCAAGAAATGGTTAGAACTATGATTTATGAGTCAAATGTTGAAAAATACTTTTGGGCAGAAGCAGTTAATATTGCCTGTTACATCTCGAACAGAGTTACAATTAGGAAAGGATTAGATAAGAATAAGACACCCTATGAACTCTGGAAAGATAGAAAACCAAACATATCTTATTTCCACATCTTTGGATGTTATTGCTACATTTTAAACATCAAAGATAATCTAGGCAAATTTGATCCCAAATCTGATAAAGGAATATTTCTAGGATACTCTCTAACTTCAAAAGCCTTTAGAGTATACAATCTCAAAACTCAAACATTAGAAGAAAGCATGCATGTTAAATTTGATGAATTTGAAGAACAATCTAGCATAATAAATGATGAAGAAGATGAAATAATTATTCATCAATCTCATGAATCAAGAGAAGAAAATCCTCCACAGGCTCCTCCCAAAACCTGGAAAATGGTTGATTACCATCCACAGGAACAAATCATAGGTAACACTGAAGATGGTGTTAAAACTAAAAGATCCTTACAATGCAAAGAAACAAACCTAGCTATGATCTCTCAAATTGAACCAAAAAATATTGATGAAGAATTATCTGATAACTCTTTGATAGAAGCCATGAAGGAAGAACTATCGCAATTTGAGAAAAATGAAGTGTGGAATCTTGTTCCAAAACCAACAGATCATTCTATCATAGGAATAAGATGGGTGTTTAGAAATAAACTTGATGAGGAAGGAAATGTAATCAGAAATAAAGCAAGGCTTGTTGCACAAAGTTACAATCAACAAGAAGGTATTGATTATGATGAAACTTTTGCACCAGTAGCCAGGTTAGAAGCTATAAGAATATTACTTGCTTATGCTGCTCATAAAAACCTAAAACTTTTTCAAATGGATGTTAAGAGTGCTTTCTTAAATGGTTTCTTAAATGAAGAAGTATATGTTCACCAACCTCCTGATTTTTTAGATCAAAATAAACCTGAGCATGTTTACAAACTCACTAAAGCACTATATGGTCTTAAACAAGCTCCTAGAGCTTGGTATGAAAGACTAAGTTCTTTTTTACTTAAAAATAATTTCACTAGAGGAAAAATTGATACCACACTTTTTAGAAAGACAAATGATCATGATTTATTAATTGTACAAGTATATGTTGATGATATCATTTTTGGTGCAACTAATGAAAAAATGTGTGAGGATTTTTCAAACCTCATGCAAAGTGAATTTGAGATGAGTATGATGGGGGAACTTAGATTTTTTCTGGGCTTACAAATCAAACAACTTGAAGAAGGAATCTTCATAAGTCAAGAAAAATATGTTAAAGATCTTCTCAAAAAATACAAAATGAATGAATCAAAAATCATGTCTACTCCAATGTATCCCTCAACAAGTCTGGATAAAGATGAGCAAGGCAAAAATATCTCTGAGAAAGAATATAGAGGAGTGATTAGATCTCTTCTATATCTCACTGCAATCAGACCAGACATTGTTTTCTTAATAGGGCTATGTGCAAGATTCCAAACCTCTCCAAAAGAATCTCATCTCACTGCAGTCAAAAGAATTTTCAGATATTTGGTTGGAACATCTGATACTGGTCTTTGGTATAAAAAGAACTCACATCTTGATCTAAAAGCCTATTGCGATGCTGATTATGCTTGAGACAAATTTGAAAGAAAAAACACTAGTAGATCATGTCAATTCCTGGGAGAAGCTTTAATAAGTTGGAGTTGCAGAAAACAAAACACCATAGCTCTGTCAACTACAGAAGCTGAATATGTGTCTGCAGCAAATTGTTGTTCTCAAGTAATTTGGATAAGAAATCAACTTGAAGACTTCTCCCTCAGGTACACAAATGTAAATATTTTCTGTGATAATACTAGTACTATCAATTTATCAAAGAATCCAATTCAGCATTCTAGATCAAAACATATTGAAATAAAACATCATTTCATAAGAGATCATGTAAACAAAAAGGACATAGAATTGATCTTTGTTGATACTGAAAATCAACTTGCAGATATCTTTACAAAACCCCTAGTTGAGGATCGTTTTAATTTCATCAAAGAAAAATTAAAAATTATCAAAAACCCCTAAGACAAGAATGATCTAAGATCAATCTTGGAAGTTAAAACACTCAACAAAATTTTTACGGTTAAAACAATAAAATATTAATTAAAATTTTAATTAGAATAAAAAACTTCCTCTTGAATGGGTGAAACCGGTTACACTTCTTCCTTGTAACTTACATTTAGTAACTAGAGTAAATAGAGAAGTAATAATTATCTCTCTCTTAGCACAAAGTACAAGAAACTATTCACTCAAGTACACCTAACTCTAACATCTACCATTCTCAAATCAATCTCTTTCTCTCTCTTTTCGGTTTGTCTTTATAACAAATCCGTTCCATCATATCAATAAATTCACAATCACTTGCCTCACCATTTTCTCTAAAAGAAACACCAAAGATCTTCAACCAAAAATGGCAAAAACAAAAAACCCTGGTTCTCGCCGTTCTCTTTCACCAACACTCAATGTTATACCTTTAACCACAATTCTTCCAAACCAAACCACTGTTTAAACCGTTTCCATACCAACTGCACACTCTGAACCCATTCCCATTGAAAACCAAATTATGCCTGAACCTATAACAGAGGAATTTGTTGCTGAAGCAATTGTGGAACTTTCCCTATCTTCTCCTCGAAGAGAAGTTGAAACTGAAACCATGAACATTCCTCCACCACTCAATGTCACACCACTTGACAAACACTTCAGTAGAAAACCTAGATCTAAGAAAACTGACTCTTTCTCACCTAAGAAGATCTTCTCGACTTAGTTTAGGAGGCAGTTCATCAAGAAAACCTGCTATTGATAACACCATCTATGTTATCAATGATGACTTTGCATCTGAAGATGAACCATCCACTCCTCCTAGAATGACCGAGTCCATTTCTCAAATTATTGAACCCTCAAAACCTACTGAGACTTCAAAATCTGAACCTACCAAAAAGCCACCAAAAAGAGCCTCCATCTCATCCATTGAAAACTTCCAGAAAAATGAAATGAGGAAAGAAAAAGAAGCAGAAAAACAAGTCATTGGTGAAGAAAAATCCTTAGAAGAAGCTGAAGAGAAGGATCTCAGAAAAGCTATAAAAGAATCTCTCAAGGAAGCTTCTAAGGAAAGAAAAGAAAAAGCTCAATCCAAGGGTAAGAATCTTGCTGAAGAACCTCCTCTGACTAGCCTCTTTCCAAAAAATAGGGTAATTCCTGTTCCACTAATTCACTTCTCAAACAAACAAATCTTTGATGATTTTTGGTCTATCAAACCTGTTCTAGTTGTAGGGTTTATGACTTTGAAAGCCTGCTTAGTGGTGGTATAAATGTGTTTGAACTGACAGAAAGTCAAGGTTGATCACACATTTTTAGAATGAAGGAAACCATTTACAATAGGCTAGTTCAAGCTTTTTACTTCAATACTGTTGTTGATGCTGAGAACAACTCCATTACCTCAAACCTAAAGGGAGTAGAAGTAAAACTGAACCCTGAGACCTTAGCCAGTATTTTGAAAATTCCAAATCTAGGAGCTGAACTCTATGGTGATTACTGGTACACCTTTGCAAGTGTTAACAAAATTGATTTAATCAAAGAACTCTTCACTTCTGAAGGAGCAACTTTAGCACAACCTTTTGCTTCTCACCTTAAGAAAAACTACAAAATTCTGTTCAACATGGTTCAAAGCTGCATCTTCCCTAGGTCTGGTACCAAAGAAAAAGTATATGATGGAGATATGATGATTCTATATCATCTAGGGACTGGCAAACAGCTAAATCTCCCTTATGTAATCATGCAACATATGATTCAAACTGCTGGGTCTGGAACAAAAAAGCTTACTCTGCCCTATGGCATGATGCTGACCAAGATTTTTAGAGAGTTCAAGGTGGATTTCAAGAAAGAAAAGAGTTCCAATACTGTCAAAACCTTTGACCTCAAAAACACTCACCACATGAAAAAGGCAATGTCTGCTGATGTAGGAGAAAGAGAAAGAGAGAGGATGAAGAAGGACAAAAGAGTGATCCTGCTGATCTGGCAGAACATTCTAAGAATGATCTCATCAAGACAACAAGTGTCAATGAGAAGAGCTCTGAAGCAACCATTCCTTTTATTGACCTAAAAACTTCACTTCACTTTGATTCCAACATTGGAATTGGTGTTAACCCTACTCCATCTGAAGCTGCTGCACGAACCTTAAAGAATTTCAATCTCTTTCCTACTGTTGCCTTATCCCAACATGTTCAATCATCCTTCAGTACCAATAATGTATTTCTCAGAAACCTACTCAAAACTCCTAGCTCTGATCTTCCAAGGATTCCTATTCCTATCTACTCTAGTTCACCATTACCATCCTTTCCACCAAACTTTGCATCCCTTGGATCCTTTTGCTCAAATTTTTCTGCTCCTATCATTCCAACTGATCCTGCTGAAAGTAGCAGCCCAAACGCAAAGAAAACTAAGCTTGAGAAAGATATCTCTATCTCCAGAACCAAAACTAACACTACTCAGATTCTGGAAGGCATGATGATTCAAAACAACATGCTCATGCATCTCATGCTTGAATTCAAGACCCTTCGTGATTGGCTTATCACCCATGTCTGTCCTACTCTCCAAATTCCACCACCACCAGAAAACCAAACTCCTCACATTCCTGAATTTCCCAAACCTCATGAAGAATCTTCCTCAGATGCCTCCAATCCTGCTGCTTGACAACTCTGTCTCTTCCCCTTCTTTTTGTGATGACAAAGGGGGAGAATGAAAAATGTAGTTCTTATGAATCTGTCTCCTGTCTATCCTACTACTACTATTAGTTGTTTAATTTCTGATTTCTGCTTGTTTAATTTCTGTAATTCCCTAAAAACATTAGACTAGATACTGTAGGAAGTTCCAATCTCTCTAGTTTGATAGGACTTCTAACATTATGTATTCTATGTCATTTGAACAATGTTCTGATTAATATAAGTTATTTATATCTTTAATATCCTGCACTTATGATTTCATACATATTGATACTATGCATAAATTTAGGGGGAGAAAAAATTTTAATGCATAAGCTGAGGGGGAGACACTTTGATAAAAAGATACTAGATAAATTATCACATTTCTTCAGAATCTACATTTTAAATAGTTTTAATTAAAGAAATTTGTCATCATCAAAAACGGGAAGATTGTCGAAGAAAAACCTCTTTTGATGTTTTAAAGATTACAAATATCTTTAATTATATTTAAAAGAGATTCTGATTATTTTGTTATCTAACAAGTGTATTTGAGAGTTTATGAGATATATCAGATTCATTAAAAGAAGTCTAGCAAGTTTTGACAGAAAATGATAAAACAAGATCAATCTCAGAACGTTCTTATCTGACAGACAGTTTTGGTTAATTCACTTTGGAAAATTGAGTATAGCTAAATAAATCAAGACAAGAGAACAAGTGAACACTTTTAAGATCAGAGAATAAAATCTCTACAGGTATAAAGACCATTTAAGGAAATTAAATGTGAAAGGATCAATTTCGTATCAAGTGATGAACCATTTTAAGCTTTTGGGAAAAGCCAAAGCACATGATATATTAAAACCTTACAACATCTGAGGTTGCAACTTGAAAACATACTTCCTAGACCAATTAAAATGAAACAATAGGTTGTGACTTATAGTTGGATTGTACTTGAACAAGTACAAAAGCTAAAAGGCCTTGTTTATAAGAAACTAGGGAAGTACAAGTAGGTTTATTCCCTAAAGGACAATTCCAGCTGGTTTAATGCAATACAACAGCTTCCATTAGCAGCTACTAATATTCAAAAATAGCTTATGGATAAGAATGAATGAGCCACACTACTGCCTACATCACCCAGAATGATTCAAGAATGGTTTGAGAATGAAACCTGGGCAAATAGCATACAGCTTTTGCTAAACTACTCCAACTGTCATACTAATCTATCTAAGAGCAACAAAACAGCTATGACATGTACTCAAACTTAAGATACAAGTAATGAACAGCTAGTAACAACTCATCTCAAGCTGGACTGAAGTTTCAAGCCAAGATTTCATAGCTAAATCAATGAAAGAATGAATGTAGAATATGCAGAGTTTTATGACTGATATGTAGAAGCTACAAAGCTATTTCTAAGCCATTTGCAACGGATAGAATTGCTCTCCAACGGATATATTCTTAGTTCAAATCTGCATCTATAAAAGGGCTTCATCTATCATGTTCTAAATCACGAATTCTGAATATCATCAAGCAATCAAAATCAATTATCCTTTCAGAATTCTTTTAACTACTCTTTGTATCTGAATTACCTTAGAATTATTCTATTTTAAGAGCAGTGTCATTCTTAGCTTGTCTCACTAGGCTGAGTTTTGTAAGCAAGCTTTGAACCAAAACCTCTTTCATTAAACAAGATTAGCTCAAGTCAATACTTGGTTATTGATTGAGTGTGTGTAGTCAGGTGTGACTACAGTCAAGCTGTTGGTGCTTGTATTTTTTATCTTAGGTCTAGATCAAGGAAGTATTGTAATCTTAATGTTGTAAGATCAAGAAGATTATAGTGGATAAACTCACTGGAAGTGGGGACTGGACGTAACCCAAAGAATTAAGGGTGAACTAGTCTAATTCTCTGTGTTTGATTTTCTCACTCTCTAACTCTTTACCTTTTTAATTTAAATTTTATATCTGCTGTCAAGATCATTCTCAGAATAATCTTGAAACTCTGTCTGATTAATATTCTAGTTTTTATTGAAACAGAAAATTTAAAAAGGAACACAATTCAAACCCCCCCCCCCCCCCCCCCCTTTCTTGTGCTAAACTTTACTACTTCACTTATTTCCAGTATTAGATGAACAGGAAGGGAGAAGTAGCAATTTCATGAGGTATATGCTTAACAAAAAACAAGGATGCAGAAATATATATTTTGACAATATACAAACCTGTATTTTGTTTATTAGCTCTTGAGGGTGCTCAATCCTTAGCCCTACCTGTTTACAATTTATAGAGGGAAAAAATTAAAAAGAGAAACAAGGGATAACAAATCATGACATGAACAAATGTCAAAGTAAGCATCACGTTATCATTTTATTCCATAAAAAAGAAAAATTGCACAAATAGGCCAGAACAGGGTGCATCATCTTAAATCAATGACTATTAAGAATTTGAAATTAAATCAATAACTTAACTAGAAATTAAAAAATGTAAAAAACATAATAACTACAAATTAAAAATCAGAAGCCGAAGAAAACTAAAACTAATAATACTTCAATTAAAAAACAAATTAGATGATGAGGCCATTGCTGAGTGCTTCACAGACGGAAGCGAAAAGGAAACTGGAAGAATTGAGAAGAGCATTGATTGCAAAAGCAAAAAACCAGAAGAACAGTGGGTGCTGCCACGTGCAGACGGAGAAGCGGAAAACACAGATGGCTTCACACACAGAAGGAGAAGCAGGAGAAATTGAGAAAACAGAGAGCTAGGCAGAAGAAGGACAAGAACATAGGGCTTCCTCGCACCCTCGAATGCAGAAGGAGAATGCGGCGTATGGCGTATGCGCTCGAGAAGAAGAAATATAAAATAGGTCACTTACAGTAATGGAAATGATATGCTCTTAAAAAATAAACAGAGCGGTTAAAAAGAGGGTTAATTGAGAGATTTCATCCATCAACCGTAAAAGCGGATGCGAGCACACAAAGGGAACGTGATTTGGTCGGTGTACCTATAGGACATGGCTCGCCGGCTGAATGTGGCGGAGTAGATGCTACCACCGCTCCCCGGTTGCCCGCTAAGGTGGCGTGATTGGCAACATTGTTGAGGACAAGGTGAAATTTTAGTGGGGGCATGAACATCTTAATAGTTGAGGGAATTAAAGGTAATTTAGTTAGTGAGTTAGTAGCGAGATAGAAGAAATAAGGCGGTCGTCTGTAGATAAGATGAGGGATTGAGAGAGATAACTAGGTATCATTTGAGTGGATTGGGGCCATTAATCAACGACATCTTCCCTAGTAACTTGTAGGTTGTAATAAAAGACAGACATTTGATATATATCACAGATAGAAAAAGCTTACATGAGGAAATGCAAAAGACAAGCATCAGAGTGTCAATATATTGAAACCAATATTAAAAAATGATGTATAAGTAAACTCACAGCAAAATCTTTGGGTACCAATTCTACATTGTGGGTAAGAAGCATTTGGTATATATCACGAGCAGAATGACCAACCGCCAGAATTACTGCATCATATTCCAACTTCTGGCTTCTTAAACGGTACTCATCAGCTGATTCGGATACCATCACCCCAAGAACACGCCCGTCTTCTATATGAAGATCATCTACTCTTGTTCCAAACTTTATGGTTACCTACAAAAAAGAAGCAGCAATGTTAATTGGACAGTATGAAGACAACTTCAAGAAGAAAAATTACACTAAGCTCGATAAAAAACGAGACTGAAATGAATTTATTTCAATGCAAAGAAGCTATTGGAACTCACACCCAAATCCTGCAGATGTTGCCTGAAGTTGCGAAGTAAAGGAACCAACCTATCTGTTCCTAAGTGAGGCTTTCCATCAATCAATATCTGTTTTGTAGCTCCAAACTGCACTAGAGTTTTCATAACCTAAAATGAAGATACAAAGTAAACCATTCAATGACATATATAGTTAGGCATAAGGGTAATTGGTAAAGAAAACCTACACAAATAACTCTCGTACTAGCTAATAAAACCTTCCAAAATAAAATATCCATGTTTGGGTCAAAAGTCAAAACCTACTGGAGAGAAAAGTAAACGGGTTTTCCCTCTTATTGCATTTTATCAAACGTTTATTATTATCAGGTTTACTTTAAACATCTAGTAACAGATTTCCTAATATTCAGGGTTATAGGGAGTAAAAGTAAACTGGAGATTGTATAAGTGAATACTGCACCGAGGATTAGATCAATAAACATCGATAACAACAAACAAAGCCTTTTATTTTACCACTAGGCCAGGTTGGCTACATGAATTAAAAAAGGGCCATAATGTCTATCTAAACTGGAGGACTAGAGTTCAAATCCTAGAAACTAACGTAACCACTAACTTACGAACATTTCTCTATCAAAACAAATTAAAGATTGGTTAAACTCATATTTCTCTTAGTGGTTTTGTATATAGTTTTCCTTGATCTTCTCTAACCATGATAGTCAAATATTTGAGTTAAATTTTAAACTCGTCCGAGCTCAGGTAATGAATTATAGCCAATTCAGAAGCAGGAAATTTTTTTATGGACTAGCACAACTCGATCACTGGAATTCTTTTATTCTCTAATCTGTCCTTCCCTAAAATTACCTCACAACTTCAATGGGTCTACAGCATAGGTCACTGGTACCAGTCGAGCTCAACTATTCTATTTTTCACTTGAAACTCAGTCTTGTGTGTAAATAGTTGTTCTTTTAATACTGATCATCCCACTTAATAGAACTCTAAATAATTGAGGTCTCTACTAGCTTGAACCTTCCTCGTCCACCATATTCTCTATTTCAGGGTCTCCTAACTCCTTCATTGTTGTTTGCGTCATTCATGTTTGGCCATTGGACAAATTAAAGGAGATGGTTCCAAATCTTTCACATTCACTAGTTTAGCTAGGATCCCCTTCATTTGTTTGATTACATTTGGTTTCTTCATAATCGTTTTTCAGACCGTGATAAATTGTTTACTCTGGTTGCAAAATTAATATTTATTGATTGATTGATTACTCTCAAGTTCAAAAGAAATACGTGACTTGCAAATGATACATTCTCATAATCTTAGCATACATCATTCTTTGCATAATTAACTATGTCTGACTCTAATTTGTCTAATGTATCGCCCATTGCTAAGTTTGAGTCATATCTCACTATCCCCTAAGCTCCAAAATTACAACAGGACCATTCATTGCATTGATTTGGTACTACTTATGTACTTATGCAGAGTACTTTGTAAACAATACAACAAAATAGAAATCTTAAATTCAAGTGAAACTAACCGCAATGACACTGCCACTATTGCGCCCAATTCTAGTTACCAACTTTCCATCACTCCAAGTACCTGCACCACCCTGCCACACATAAGTCCTTGATAAATGACTAAGTAATTAAACAAGTAATGAAGTAAATCAACATGGGTGAAGAGTAGTAGAATGTAAAGCAACATAAGAAAATCACATGCAAGCTGACCAACTATCTGTAAATCAATAAATCAACTCATTGATGATTTTTATAAACTTTTCAGAAAATCCTAGAAAATCACATGCAAGCTGACCAACTATCTGTAAATCCAATAACATTTCATAGCAAGCACCTTGCCTAATGTAGGGAAAGTTCAAACAATAGCAACAAAGAACAATCCCGTGTGTTATCTTTTGAACAAATTTTGTATATTCTGAATAACCTGATGCTCAAATAACAAAGTGGATGACTTTGTAACAGGTACCCAAAAACAAAACTATTTTATGTCAGAAGCAGCAAATGATTCAACCTTGAACACAACCAAATCTATTATACAGATGCAATAAACCATCACTCAAAGAAATAAATAGACATGAATAGTACAACCTCTCCAAAGCAGAAGTTACTCTCCAATTCTAAAATTTTCCGAACTACAAGAGCACCAATATCACGCCCCCTCTTTTCAACAGGTTGACCTCTTTCTATTAAGGTGACATCTGCACCAAGCTCTCCAAGAACAAGAGCAGCAAATAGGCCAGAAGGCCCACTACCCACTACAGCAATTTTTGGCTTTCTGGTATCCTGCGTTTTATACAACTCTTTTGAGAAGATGTTGTGTCCATTTTCCCCTTCCGCTACACCTTCCTTATTTTCATTACAGTCGCGTATAATACTCATCAGATCACCAAAATCTCCTCTGTCTTCCACACGTTCTACAAGGCCTACTTTAGGTTGCAGCTCAGAAATAAAGTCCCAAGAACGAGGCTCGAGGCTGAGGAGTTTCTGGACATCCATTTCCACAGTATGCACAAATTTGGGCTCCTTTATTAATTTATAAAAAACCATCAGCAAAACAATGTAAGAAAATGCAAGTGCAACAATGACAGAAACTGCACCACAATTGAAAACAACATTACACTTGTTATAACACAAATTCAGATTAACTTTTAAAACATTATACACATCAGAGGAGGTTTTAACTACTTCCATTTGCAACCATGTTCTTTATATTGCGTAGCATACATATCCTTATAGGTCAAAGTGAAATTATTAAAATATAAACCAAAGACGTCGTCAATTTAATTGGTCACAAAAGAATCCAAGATTGCACCAAATTAGCATTTTCTGTTCCCATTTCATATTTTAAAACTTAATACAACCAGGTTTCAGAAAGAAAAAGAAAAAAAGGTTTATGCATGCAAAATGGGATGTGACAGCAAGGTCTTTGAAGTCTCCACAACAGCAGCGTGATTGCATTCATAGTTGCTGCATTTGACCTCAATATCAATAGCCGTGACACAACCAAGATTTAAAACCATATGACTATGTTAATGTTATCTCATTTTATTTCCAGTTTCTATTTCCACACATAAGATAAACATTACAGAGTGCATTATGAATTTTTTTGAAAATGCTGTAAAATTTCAAAACTAGTATTTTCAGAAATGCATTAATCAGCTTCCGTCTTCTCTCTATCACAATTATAAAGTAAAATTCATAACTGAATGACATTCCAATCACACACATACAAAGGTCCTGTTTGGATAAATAACTTAATTAAACACTTATAACATAAGCTGTTTTCATAAGTTATCATAGAGAACTTATGAAAATAATTTAAAAACAACTTATGGACATGTCATAAGTTGTATCCAAAAGCTCTCCCAAAAGTCTCATAAGTGCTTATGTAAGTAGATAAGCTTAAGTAGTAAGTAACAGACCCTAATTATTTCTCCAAAACCAAAACATTCTCCAATCCAATGGAAATTACAAATTCACATACCTTCCTAGCATCAAACGATTTTCTAACAACCGAGAACGGTTCTCGCGGCAACATCGAAGCAACCTAAAACAAATTAAATCCGCATTTTAATTAACTGAGAATCACAATCCAAGCAACAACAAAAAAAAAAAAAAAGCTTAAACTGAATTTTGAATTTTACCGGAAACTTAAGAAGTTTAGCGATTTCATGAAGAAGAGCATCGGAAACTTCTAGAAAGTCTTTACCAGGGTCTTGATCAAGTGGAACAGCGAGGTTAGATAGTCTCCATATACCCTCAAATTTGGTCTTATCATTAGAATAAGTAGACAAAAGGTCTTTGTGCTTAGATTTCATCTTTTTCTTCTCTGACGGGTACCGTTGTTTGCCGGTTCTCTTGTTGGCACACCTTATGATATTAACATTGCGGTGTGCTTGCTTGTTTCGGTAACAGGGAGCGCAAAACCAGGAAGCGCTATGCAGCTTCGAGGAGGAGGGAACAAGAAGAAGCATGGTTTTGTGCTTTGTGATTTGTTGGGCGTATGGATATAGTAGTGAGAAACTCTATCATAGCCACAACCATTGCCTATTTAAATTTAGGCACACAAAGTTAATTAAAATTTAAAAATAAATAAAATGATTGATATAAATTGATGTGACTAAATTATTTATAATTTAATTTTTATCATTTATGTGTGTGTGTCTAAATCCAAATAGTTTGTATTTGTGCCTATGGAAGAGTTTCTCTGTAGTAGTATGCGTTTAAAAATAAAAATACTACAGGTATATAAAATATATTTTATTTAATGTGTATCGATACTTTTGTTTATGTGTACAATTGTGACCTATATTAAATTATGAGTCTTGCTAACAAGTGCCTCCATAGTACTCTTTAAACATTTTATTGAAAGAAGTTTTTTTTATTCAAAAAATGAACATTACAATTTTCAATGTGTTAACTTTACGCATTTCCATAAATTTTTTATAAAGAACTTACTATTTAAGGCCTTAAAGAGTGCCTCGGGGGCACTCGTTAGCATTTGCCTTAAATAATAAATATTGTCCCCATGAGCATAATTCAATCGACAAGGACATTGCAAATTATTGCAGGGATTGGGGTTCGAATCCTGATACTCTCATTTATTCATCTTTAAAGGTGAAATTCCAGCTATTAGTCTACTTGACCAAAAAATAAAAAATAATAAATACTATTTGTAAATGTTATTTGTTGACCTATTAAAATTGTACACTTTCGTATTAAAATTGTACACTTCAACACTATATCGGTATATGTTCAAATAAAATATTTATTAGAGCATTCATCTAAGATTATAGAATGAAATTTCAAATGCCCCCTAAAAAATGCTAATTTCGTTAAATACTTCTTTGAAATTTTTAAAATATCAAATATTCTCTTAAAATTGCAAAATTTGTAAAATACTGCTTTTAAATTTTCAAAATGTCAAATAGTCCTGAATTTGTCAGACGTCTATGAATATCAAGATTGTCAGAACCGGATCGGTCAGCGAGTAGGTGAGCTTACCGATTCAAGGTTCAAGTGATCGGACCGAGGTCGGACCGTTTTTAATTATATATATATATATATATGGGGAAGGGATAAAAATAACTAAATAATGACTCAATTTCCCTAATTTTACACATTTAAAATATAAAATGTCACAAAATCAATATAAAATTAAAACTTTAGTACATTAGACATAATTAAATATAGTAATTAGTAAGTGACTAATAATTAAAACTTTAAATAATATTTTTACTATTATTTTATTATAATATTTTAGTTTTTTTATGAATATTATAATATTTTAGTTTAAATTATATCTTGGGGAAACAACTATTTTGGTCATCGGCTCTGCAGCTCGCCGTCACATTGATCCTTAACTTAAGACAAAATAGTCCCCGAAAAGAAAAAAAAATCTTTATCTCTTCCTCCCACCCTCCCTCTCCCACACTTAGCAACAACTTCTTTCATGAACAACAAAAAAGTGAGTGATGTTAGCACAAGAAAGTGACCACTTTTATGAACAACAATGATAGTTGCCAACACTGCAGCAACTTCAAGCATATATTGAGAACCCTCAAAGCTTCCATAATCAAATCTACTTGAAATTATGTTGTCTGGCAAGACAAATGTCGTACAGAATGTCTAAAACAACTTGTGTAACAGTCCAGATGTCTTAGACAATTGATTACTTGGATCAATAGTAGCAGATACGGAAGTAAATAACAAAGCAATAAACGACATAGTTGTATGTTAACCCAGATCGATGCAAATCACACCCACAATGGGAGATACCAATCCAGGAAAGGAAAACAACTACTCTGAATCAATACTTAGTCTTACAATGCGCACCAAAAACCTATTGGCATATATGTCTTTTCTTAATCCTAGTGTTTTTCTATCCAAGAGCTCACTTCCCCTGGATATGAGAACCTACTCACTTCCCTCTGATCACTAATCCCAAGTGACCGAAATATCTTGTCGTTTAAAACAATGGTGTTCAATAAACCATTCAACAAACACCAAGCAACTAAACATTAGAACCTAAGTTTCAGAAGCTACTAATGATTTGCACAGTATGCACAAAACTTTGGACTCGCAATCTTCAGTTATTGTGGCTTGAGTTATTCGTCAGTCTTGAGTCCTTTATATAGATGTGCAGGTCTTCAGATTGTTTGATCTTTTAGATGCACATCGATAGGAATTTAGTTATTAAAACAAACTTGTTTTAAAACAAACTCCAATGGATAAAAGATTTGATTTTAGTCTTTATGCAATTAGTTAGTTATGATCCATAATCGTTCCTAACACTTAGGATCGATAACAAACTTTGTTATCTATCATAATTACAGCTAATACTTGAAGATTCGCGTATGATGCATATTTGAAGAGATGCACGCGTTAATGGATAAGTATGAATCTTCTTAGCTGGTACTGGGGCAAGATGTCCTACACAAATGTCGTAGAACATCAATTTTCAACATGTTGCTTCAACATGTTCTGTACGTAGTGACAAAATGTCTTACTTCAACATGTTGTATCTGCACATCTTGTTTATGCATAAGTGGTTTAGGCTTATTTGTTTCAACCTTGTTGCTTTAGCATTGATGTTTTAACCTTGTTGTTTTAGCCTTATGATGCAGGCAATCTCAGAAGAACTACACTACCAATAGCACAAGTTCTAAAAACAACCCATTTTTTGTTATCATATACAAAAAGTGCTTCTTGATGGTGAGTTTGATTATTAAGGATGTCAATGAAGGAGAAATAAATGATTTTGAAAAACGGATTTTGAGTCTAAATGAAGATTTTAAAACGGGAAGATAAATATGTTGTTACTTGTTATTGTGTTTGAACATAAATGCAGTATTATGAGCAAAATCAGAAAACAACCAATTAATATGTAATAACCATAACCATGGAAAATAGATTAGGAAAAGATTGGTCTCAATTTGACTATTTGCCTATTAACCTCCTAATATCTTGTTGTAATCTCAATTTTAACAATTTCCCTATTAGGAAAAGTTTCCACAAGTAATAAAAAATTTGTTAATTTGTTTTAGGTTAGAAATTAAAATTTGTATGTTATGAGTCTTTATAATGGTGACTTTAATATTTTGTTTGGATTGAAAATGAAAGAGAAGAGAGTTTGTGTTTGATTTTGAGCGATGAAAGGATTTGAGAGAGTGAGAGGAGCGATAAGAGGGAGGGTTTTTTGATTTTTTGGGTTTTTTATGAAGATTGATGAAAATGTTGATGATGAAGATCGAAGAACAATAAGATGCAGAAGATGAATATAATTATTCATTTTAGTCCTTAATGTCACGTCATCAAGCCATTTGTCACAAAAAAGTGTCATGTTATCTTTTTTGAAAACTTAACCGTTACTTTTAACGTCGGAGACCAAAGTGACTAACAGAGTGCAGAGTCAGGGACTATTTTATGTTTTTCTTTAATCTATGGACCAATGTGACAGCGAACTGCAGAGTCAGAGACCAAAATGATTGTTTCCTCTTATATCTTATTATAAATAATTAAATATAGTAAGTGACTAATAAGATGAAAAAGATAAAAGGTTTGATCTTAAAAAGGAAAAAAAAAAAAAAAAGAGCACGCTGAACTTAAGATTTATTATCTAGAATGATTCTATCTAGAATAAATAAAAATCACTATGGGCTTGTTTTATAAGCCCAATCCATAGTAAACCCTAAAATGTAGTATTTATATATCTCTCTCAAATTTTCATGAGATAAACAACAACCTCAAAATTTCAATGCAAAAACGTGTATTTTGATTGGTGTGTCTAGGAGTGAGAAGGTTTGCCTTCTCTCTAGAAACTTAGGGTTTCTCCACTCCCTAGTGCAGCGGCGGCTAGGTTTCCTCCTAGTTTAACAACTAAATAAACTATATCTCTTTCTTCTTCAAGAGGAGAGTACTTCCTCCTCATCAAGTTAAGCCTCATCACCTCCTCTTCTTCAACAATGGTGGGTTTGCTGCTCTTTCGCCAGAAGCATGTTTCTAGTGGTGGTGGCAGTCCACCCATCCCTTCTTCTCCGGCAATCAGTCGATCTCCACCAGAACCCCCTCCTCTCTCTCTAATTTTGTTCGAGTTTCTTAGTCAGGTGGTGTTGTTACTGTGTTGTTGAATATTTTTTCTAGTGCTGCTTTAATCTTTTTGTAAGATCAGTTTATTTTCGCTTTGTAGCTTTAGTTTTTCATTCTTCTACCTTCATATCTAAACCAAAGTTCACTTTGCTTAACTTTCTTCCTTAGTTTTCCCTTGCCATGGTCCTAATTTTTATTCAAAGTTATGGTCCTTGAGTCTCTGTTGGTCTTCAGATTCTTTTCCTTGTTCACAATTTTTGGTTGTGGGTCCTATTTTGAAAGTTTATCATGTTTCTTAATGCTCTAAATTATTTGGTGCTTCCGGATCTGGGTTGAAAAAGTTCGTTGGTGTTTTAGTTGAAAGTTATTGTTCTATTGCTTTGTTTTACTCCTGTGTAACCTAGTTTTCATTCTTTGGTTGTTGTTGTTGTTGTTGTTTGTTTGTTTGGTCTTTTTGTTCATTCTCAGCTTGCCGAGTTAGCCGTGATCTCGTAGATATGCAAGTCAGGAGCAAATCTTATGCTTAATTTTGTATCTTTTTTTATTTTGCATTAATTCTGAAATTTTCCCATTAGTGGGTACCTCATTAGCAGGTTGTGATCTACTCATGGTGTAATTTGGCTTTTATGCTTATTGAATGAATGAAATTTGTCTTTTTCGACAATAAAAAAAACAACAACCTCCTCTTTTTTGTGCTACTGCAATCAAGTCCAGCAACTCCCCTAATTTTTCACGACTCACTCTATGTGTCAACTCTTCTTCTTCCACCTTTTTTATCTCTTTTTTTTTTTTTTTTTTTTTTTTTTTTTTTTTTGTACTTTTCTTTGTAGTTTGTTAAAGGAACAAGATATCTTGCTATTCTATCAACCTCCATCTAACACCAATATTCTATCAACTATTTTTTGT
Organism: Trifolium fragiferum; assembly: GCA_954870985.1. Taxonomy (NCBI): domain Eukaryota; kingdom Viridiplantae; phylum Streptophyta; class Magnoliopsida; order Fabales; family Fabaceae; genus Trifolium; species Trifolium fragiferum. Next base: position 32,932,588 of record OX940792.1, on the reverse strand, counting down.
TTTTTCTTCAATAAATAATTCACAAATTGAAAAACAAAATTAATTCATCCAAATCAAATATACTTGCTATTTGTATGTATGTGATGAAATGTAACTCTTCATGTAGGAAATGACAATCTAATTAATGATTTGCCAACAATATTTGAGGTTGTAACTGGATCTGGTAAGAAACAGGCAAAGGAAAATTTATCAGACTCGAGCCACAACAACAACAAATCAAACTCTGATTCAAATTTATTCTTTCAAGGATATCTTTACTATAGATTAGAAATAGCAATACATTTTTGAACCAGACTTTGATTTGTTGCTATTGTGGCTTGAGCCCGATATATTTTCATTTGCCTGTTTCTTAGCAGATCCAGTTACAACCTCATATATTGTTGGCAAATCATTAATTAGAGTGAAAAGTAGTTTCCTGCATGAAGAGTTACACTTCATCACATACATGCATACAAATAGCAAGTATATTTGATTTGGATGAACTAATTTTGTTTTTTAATTTCTGAATTATTTATTGAAAAAACAAAAGGTTGATAGAATATTGACGTTAGATGGAGGTTGATAGAAAAACTAGATCTCTTGTTTCTTTAACAAACTACAAAGAAAAGTAAAAAAAAAAAAGAGATAAAAACGGTGGAAGAAGAAGAGTTGACACATAGAGCGAGTCATGAAAAATTAGAGGAGTTGTTGGACATGATTGCAGTAGCACAGAAAAGAGAAGGCTGCTGTTTATCTCATGAAAATTGAAGATTTCTCATCCCATCCCCGTGTCTCTTTTTAACCCCCAATAAATTCAATTTTACGCCTTGAAATGTTAAAAATTTGAATGCAAAAACTCGGTAAATACGAACCAAACTTTTCAAAAGTTCAGTTTACAAAAACCGTTCACTAAATATGTCGGTAAACAAAACCTGAACTTAATGTTTATAAACCAGAAGAGTTGTCTTTCTTCTTCATTTCCTCTTCTTCACAAACACACAATCAAAAGTTTCATACGTGATTCTTGCGCGATTCCGTCCATTGGTGGCTTGAAATCAAGATTGGAACATTGGCTAACTGTATCTACACACATTAAAACTCAAAAACAAGGTAAATTTTTAACTCTACCGTTTAGTTTGAGCTTACCTACTTTGTAGCTTAGTAGGTTTCTGACACATAGTCGCTCGGTTTATGAAAAGGAAGATAATTTTACATGGGTTCTGCAACAATGTATTGATCTATCTTTTGTTTAAATTATATTAGAACTAATATGACATGAAACATGTACCTTCTTATGAGTTCTTGGATCATGAAAATTTCTTCAATTGTATGAAGAATCTACGCTATCCACACCGAGACCAATCCTTACTAGCAACTTCTTGCGTTTGTGAAACAAATGAAAAACTAAGCAAATGCATACATGATGAAAATTAGTATGTTTTGAACAAGTTATATGGTACCTATTTATAGGCATGTGAACTTCTATCAAAATAAAAGAAATCAATTCCCACTCAATGAAAAATCTTTTCCTTTCATATTCCCACTAATATGAAAATCAATTAACATGTTAATTGCATCCACTATGAATCATTTAGCACATGTTGATTTCAATTGAGTGGAAAATTACTACCATATAGTTCATATTCCATATTAATATACATACACCATATATATATATATATATATATATATATATATATATGTATATTTCAAAAATAAATATATATGCACAATTTATTTCCTTATATTATTTATATTCTTTGTACTAGCAAAAAAATAAAATAATATTCCACTTAGAATCTTAATTTTATTTTAATTAAATTCTCTAATTTAATTGTCAAATAAAATAATTCTTCAGTAAGAAATTAGAACACTCGTTTGTGTGTGACTTTGTAGGTTCAATATTAAGCCGGTAATAAGTTAATCAAATAAATATATTAATCAAGTAACACTCCTTAACGTCCGGATAGTATGAAAGTAATATTTTACTTTCAAGAACCATTAGAAGAATAATATATATTTTTTCTTCTGTCGTTACAACTCTGGTTAACTCTAGAGCATGGTACTATTATCAAACTCTAATAAGTTAACATATGTGAATCAAGAAACTCTTTTCTATTTTCCATTTGATTTCCATGGCCAGGGCTTTAATTTTATCAGAGTTCAAACTCATTACCAAGAGTTGACAGATCCCATCTCGATTAATCATTAATTATATAAGTATTTAATCGTACCCAATATCTTTTCAATTAGTACCCTATGATACTAGGTGTCCAGAATTAGAGTACATAAATAACATGTTAATTGCTATGTCAATCTCAGGTCAAAGAAAAATTACTATATTTCTTCTTTAGAATTTTCTATTGACAATGAAGGTAATATTTACCATTAGAAATTCTAAGTTTAGTCAGTTCAATGAACATATCACTATATGCTTCATCTATATATGTAATTTAATAAATGAGATATATTAATCTTTATCCAATAAAAGACCATCACATATATATTGATCTACCCAAATTATTGATGTCCTATTCTCAAAATCATACGATCAAGAACTATTTAGATTTAAAATAACAAAAGACTTGTTTCTCATTATCATAATCTCTAGTACGATAACATGTCTATAATTTTAATCAAGGACAATATCAAATCAACTATTTTACTAAATAGTGATAGACTGACACTTTATTATATTTGAAATTGATTACATGGTTGATTGACTGTTTGTGCACTCCTTATTATTTTTCCAACAATCTCCCACTTGCACTAAAGCCAATCAGTCATGTATTTCAATCCAATTTCACACTTGTGCTTGTCAAAAACATTTATGCCAAGTGCCTTGGTGAACGGATCTGCTGTGTTTTCCCTTCCATCCACTTTCTCAATCTTGACGTCACCACGTTCAATAATCTCTCTAATCAAGTGATATCTTCAAAAAATGTGTTTAGATTTCTGATGTGATCTCGGCTCCTTTGCTTGAGCAATGGCTCCATTATTGTCACATAATAATGGAATAAAGTTTTCTATCGAAGGGACCACTCCAAGTTCAGATATGAACTTTTTCATCCAAACAGCTTCTTTAACAGCCTCACTTGCTGCTATGTACTCCGCTTCGGTAGTCGAATCAGCTATCGTAGCTTGTTTGGAAATTTTCCAACTTACTGCACCACCATTTAATGTGAAGACATAACCTGAAATAGATTTGCTATCATCCTTGTCAGATGCAAAACTTGCATCAGTATAACCTTTAAGTTTTAGTTCAGAATCTCCATAAATGAGGAACTGGTCTTTAGTCCTTCTTAAGTACTTAAGAATGGTCTTAACCACTTTCCAGTGTTCCTCACCTGGATTTGCTTTATATTGACTAGTTACACCCAGTGCATAAGCGACATCAGGACGTGTGCAAGTCATGGTGTACATAATGGCTCCCATTGCACTAGCATATGGTACTCGACTCATACGTTCTCTCTCTCTCTCTTCATGAGTTTTAGGACAATTCTCTTTGCTAAGAGAAACTCCCATTCCTACGGGCAAATAGCCTCGTTTGCAATTTTCCATGTTATACCTTTTTAAGATGGTATCAATATACAGAGACTGGGAAAGTCCAAGCAACCTTTTAGATCTATCTCTATAGATTTTTATCCCTAAGATATAAGTTGCCTCTCCTAAGTCTTTCATGGAGAATTGTTCAGATAGCCAAATCTTTGTACTTTGCATTGCTGGTATATCATTTCCAAAAAGTAAAATGTCATTGACATATAATACTAAGAAAATGATTGTGCTCCCATTGATCTTTTTGTAAACACAAGGTTCTTCTTCGCATTTAACAAAATTGAACTTTTCAATTGTATTATTAAAACGAATATTCCAACTTCGAGAAGCTTGTTTTAATCCATAGATTGATCGTTGTAATTTGCACACTTTGTTATGATCAGACAAGGATGTGAATCCTTCAGGTTGTGTCATGTACACTTCCTCTTTTAACTCACCATTGAGAAAAGCTGTTTTCACATCCATTTGCCATATTTCATAATCATAGTATGCAGCTATGGCTAATAGGATTCGAATCGATTTGATCATTGCCACAGGAGAAAAGGTTTCGTCATAATCTATTCCTTCTTTTTGACGATATCCTTTGGCAACAAGACGAGCTTTATAGGTCTCAACCTTTCCATCTGCTCCGATCTTTTTCTTGTAAACCCATTTACAACCAATCGGTTTTATATCCTTTGAAGCATTAACCAAAGTCCAAACTTTGTTGATCTTCATTGATTCCATTTCAGATTCCATAGCTTTTATCCATTTATCATGATCAAAACTTTCCATAGCCTTTTCATAAGTCTTAGGATCATCATCATTATGATAATCCTCACTCATAGTATCATCTTGCACCATTAAGTTTAATCTTTCAGGTGCACGATGTACTCGATTAGATCTTCTGACAAGCTCTCGCATTTGATTGACTTGTTGTTGAACATGTTCAACAATCGGTTCATCAAGTTGTTCTTGACCTACAATTGGTTCTTCAACAAATGCAGTCGAAGTAGATAACCCTGGTGTTAACTTTAAAACATCTAAGAAAGGGCTTTCCACCTCCCTTTCACATTCTTGAGATTTTGGGATTTCATTCATTTCTTGATCTTCATCAAGTTCTATTTGTTTGCCATGACTTCCATCAATGAGAAATTCTCTTTCAAGAAAAGTTCCCCCTCTAGCCACAAACACTTTATGGTCAGAAGGTTGGTAAAAATAATACCCCATTGTTTCTTTTGGATACCCAATGAACCTACACTTGCTAGACCTTGCATCAAGTTTATCTGTCTGTAGTTTCTTGACGTACGCAGGACAACCCCAAATTCTAATATGTTTTAGATTTGGTTTGCGTCCTTTCCATATCTCATATGGAGTTTTAGGGACTGATTTCGAAGGTACTTTATTTAGAAGATAGGCTACAGCTTCCAAAGCATACCCCCATAAATTTACTGGGAGGTCAGTGAACCCCATCATAGATCTATCCATATCTAATAAGGTTTGATTTCTTCTTTCAGATACACCATTGTGTTGCGGTGTGCCCGGAGGTGTTCACTGCGACAGAATTCCATTCTCTTTTAGATAATCAATGAAATTATCACTAAGATATTCTCCTCCCCTATCAGATCTAAGCATTTTGATACTCTTACCGGTTTGTTTTTCAACTTCACTACGAAATCTTTTGAACATTTCAAATGATTCAGATTTTTGTTTCATGAGATACAAAAAACCATATCTAGACATATCATTAGTGAAAGTTATAAAATAAGAGTATCCTCCCTTGGCTTGAATTTTCATGGGTCCACAAACATCTGTATGAATTAATCCCAATAATTCAGAGGCTCGTTCTCCACTTCCAATAAATGGAGATTTAGTCATTTTTCCTTTGAGACAAGATTCACAAGTTTCATATGATTCATAATCATAATTATCAAGGTAACCTTCCTTGTGTAACTTGTTAATTCTTTTCTCACCAATGTGACCAAGCCTACAATGCCAAAGATATGTTTTGTTTATCTGATCATCTCTTTCTCTCTTGAAACCGGAAGAAACATGCAAAACTAAATTATAGTTCACATTTGGTAAAACATATATACCTCGTTGGAGACAACCATTTGCATATAAATCATCATTATGATAAATAGAGCAAATATTATTATTAAAAATATTATGAAAACCACACTTGTCCAACATAGAAATTGAAATTACATTTGAAATAAATTTCGAAACGTAATAACAATTTTCTAGCACTAGCACTTTGCTAGTGGGTATTATTAACGAGATTGATCCTACTGCTACAGCAGCAACATTTGCTCCATTCCCTACTTGAAGGTTGACTTCACCTTTATTCAACCTTTTGTTTATCTGCAGTCCCTGCAATGTATTACATATGTGAAAACTACTACCAATATCTAATACCCATATGGTAGGATCAATAACAGTTAAAGAGATCATGAAAACATTTTTCATTAATGTCTCACCTGGTTTCCTTAGAGAATCAAGATATTTCTTGCAATTTCTCTTCCAATGTCCCTTTTCCTTACAATAGAAACATTCAACATCAACTTGATTGACGTTTACCTTTTTGTGCTTGGGTTTGGTCACACCACCCGTGGGTCCAAAAGGTTTCTTTTTCGGTTTAAACTTTCCTTTGCCCTTTGTCTTAAAAGTCTTGCCAACAACCATGACAGTTCCTTTCTTGCTTTCAGAGGAAAATTGATTCTCATAATCAATCAACAAGTTAAGCATTTCATACAAATTAGTGTTCATCTTATTCATGTTGAAATTCACAACAAATTGTGAAAATGAATCAGGAAGAGACTGTAGAATTAAGTCTTGAGAAAGTTCCTTCCAAAGTTTGCAATCCAACTTCTCAAGTTGTTCGATAAGATCAATCATCTTAAGCACGTGCGGACCAACTTTGTCATTTGCATTCAATGAAGACTTGAACAGAGTTTTAGACTGTAGTTCTTCTGAGATTGGCTGCATCATAAGGCTAAAACAACTTGGTCAGAGTACCTTAACTGAAACACCAATGCTGAAGTAATTAAGTCTAAACCACTTGTGCATATTGAAGATGTGCAGATGCAACATGTTGAACAAGATGTCCTAGACATCTTGTCACTGGGTTCAGAGTATGCTTTGGCAGCATGTCGAACAAGATGTCCCAAGACATGTGGGTAGGACATCTTGACCCAGTTCATCTTAAAAGATAATGCTTATCCATTAAGCACGCGTGTTTGTTTTAATTTGAATAAAATGCGAATCTTTTAGTAACAAGTTGAGATTAGAATTAATGATAAAGTTTGTTATTAATCCTATGTGTTAGATACGATTGGATTCGTATTTAATTAGTGGATAGAGATTAATTCTTTATCTTTGTGGAGTTTGTTTTTAATACAAGTTTGTTTTAAAACTAATTCTTATTTGAGTGCATCTGAAAGATTGAAGATTATCTGAAGACTTGCACGCCTATATAAAGGACTCAACATAGAGCTTAAAACTAAATCCACAATAACTGAAGATTGTGAGTCCAAAGTTTTGGGCCCACTGTGCAAAACATCTAGTGGCTCTTAGTATTGTTCTTGATACTTTGAAGCTTTGAGTCGTTGAATGTTGTCATTCAACTTTGTCTTTTAAATTGTGAAGTTTAAAGTTGTTTCGTCACTTGGGATTAGTGATTAGAGGGAGTTGGGTAGGTTCTCATATTCAGGGGGAGTTAGCCCTTGAGTAGAAGATTACTCGGATTAAGAAAAGGCATACATGCCAAAAGGTGTTTGGTAGTGTTGTAAGACTAAGTATTGATTCGGAGTACTAGTGTTCACTTCCTGGATTGGTATCCTCCAGAGTAGGGCTGTTTAGCGCCGAACTGGGTTAACAAATTACTGGTGTTGTTTATTGCTTTTTTTTACTTCAGTATTGCAATAACGTGTGATCCTCATAACCAGTTGTTTAGGACATCTGGACTACAGACACATTGTCCTAGACATTGTGTAAGACATCTGTCCTGCCAGAGAACAAAATTTCAATTGACATCAGAGCAGGCACCCTAACCTGCTGGGTGAGCTCCAGGGAGACAAAATCTTGTTCAAGATGGACAGGAATGGAGGATCAATAAACAGACCACCAGTTCTGAATGGATGGATCAAAAAACATGGAGGGCAATTATCACAGGTTGGAATCACCCAATAATCTCTGCAGAAGATGGCTCTTCAACATTAAAAGGTGAAGGAGAGTGGACCACAGAAGAGGAAACTGAGGCCAATGGCAACTCTAAAGCACTAAATGCTATCTTCAATGGTGTTGATGAAAATATATTCAAACTAATCTACACTTGTACAGAAGCAAAGCAAGTCTGGGAAATCCTTCAAACTGCTCATGAAGGAACCTCCAAGGTCAAGATGTCAAAACTGCAGCTCCTCTCCACGAAATTTGAAAATCTTAAGATGGAGGATGATGAGACTATATCAGATTTCAACAATAGGATTCGAGATATAGCCAACTCGTCTTTTGCTCTGGGAGAGAAAATACCTGAAGAAAAGTTGACAAGAAAAATTCTTAGATCACTACCTAAGAGATTCAACATGAAGGTAACTGCAATTGAAGAATCTCAAGACTTGAAAACGATGAAGATGGATGAACTCATTGGCTCACTACAAGCCTTTGAGATGGCGCTCGATGATAGATCAGAAAAGAAAATAAAAAACAAAGCTTTTCTATCTAAAGAAGAATCAGACGAAGACAACCTATCTAGAGCCATAGCCCTTATAAGCAACGACTTCAACAGGTCTTTGGCAAAACTAGGAAAGTACAAGAAGTCAGATGTCCCAGTCATCCGGTTCGACATCAAGCCTCAGAGGAAGAACAGTGATCAATGCAAGACATGTCAAGAAAATAGATGTTCTGAATGCAGAGGATATGGACACAACGTACATGAATGTCCTAATCATCTAGAAAAACAACAGAAGGGTATGAGTAGTACTCTGTCTAAAGAACCTGACACAGAAATCAATCTTGCATTCACCAGTAAATGCATGACAAAAGAGGATCCTTCAGAAAATCATTCACCGTGGAACAAGGAACAAGAAACAGGTGTGTGTTAGCCTGTATTTTCGACAGACATTAATGAATTGGAGAGAGAAGATGAATTCTCATTTAATGTTCTCTTGGAAATTAGTTGTTTAATAAATCAGGAGAAGATTAAGGCATTCGACGTCGAAAGCCTTTTAGTTAAAGTTCATTGTCGAGCTTGAAGAAGCTGTCGAATTCGACAGGAACATATTTTATTAAATATATGTTGTTTGCTTCGACATTGCTATATATGTGTCGAATTATATATATGTATGTATATGTGTGTTTGCTTGTATAACATATTATGCAGTACGGAGAAAGCATACTCTGAACTTAGCAAATTATTCAAAGTGGATAACGTTCGAAAGCCTCGCCAGGTGTCCAAGAAATTCAAATTGTCGAAGACACGTGGAGTTTAGTTAGACGTTAAGTAGGTTTTGACGGTTATTCTAGTTTGCCTATAAATATTAGTTTTTCATATGAGAAACGGGTTCACAATTCTCATGCAAATTCCTGACAAAACTCAAAGTACCCATGTCAACGAGCGAAATGAGTGCAAAATGGAACATGTACGAATCTGTGCAACCAATCTTTCTTTTGTAAACAATTTACATTATTGAATGCAATTTACATTCTCCAAGTATTTTACTTGCTTTCCATTTAAAGTTCTGCACTTTAAATCATTTCTGCAATTTATTTCATTGCAAGTTTAAAACCTTTTCTGCAATTTACTTTGTTGCATGCTTTTACATTTCAAAGTCTTTCTTTAAACTTTATTTGCAATTCATTTACAAGTTTTCTGCAAATTTAACTTTGAAGCAATTTATTTTTAAACAATCCATTCGACTGCGTCGGATGATTTTACTGTTTTTATTCAATTTATCCGATTTAACCCAGAAAATATGAAACATGTTTTCGTCAAATCTGCACAAGCCATATGTCCCAGGATTCACTAGTCGATCCTTCTTGTAATAACCAGACTAGCGGTTGTTTGCTAAAAATCGGGGTAAACAAATTGGCACGCCCAGTGGGACTATTGGTTTGTGTGATTTATTTTGTTTATTTTTGAAACTTTTTGCAAAATTGTTTTTGGTGTTGAAATTTGATTGTGTGTGTAATTTTATATGCATTTGAGGAGTGGTAAATCTCTCCCAAATTTCTCAAAAATACCAACTCGTACTCGTACTAGAATGGTGAGACCACCAAGCAATTCTGCGAATAATAACAATAATAATGGATCAGAAACGAATCTGAATCCAAATCCCCAGAATGTGGCAGGGCAACCTAGTCAGCCAGCATCTGGCGTTTCTAACGCCAATTCTACTGGTGGGCCAACAGGTCCTGCATTGAATTCTACAAATTCTGAAAGTATCCCATATAATAATAATAATAATAATAACGGCGGAAATTCGAACCCTGCGACGAATTCCAGTACCGTTGGCGCAAACGCCAGTGGATCAACAATGCCTGCCGTTACTTCAAGTATGATAGGAGGAGTCCCTCCTCCAAATCATAACGGTGCAGCAATGACACAACCGAACATGTCATCCATACCAACAAACGTATCACACACACATGGATACACAGACGGTAGTCAAGTTGGTGGAACACCGTCAAGACCCCCATGGTTGCCTAGAAACCCACAATTTGGAATGCCAACAACAACGATGGCAAACCTGTATAATTGGCCTTCAATAGAAAGTTCTCCCTCGTCTTCTGCGATGGGAAATAGAGGAAATTCTCTTAACTTGACAAACAATTCTATGGCAGTATTAAGGCAACAAATGGATGAGAGCAACCATGATATGGTGAATGCGTTGACCCAACAGATTGGCACAATCTTTAATCCTATGTTACAGACAACCAATGATAGTTACCTGTTATTAGCCAATCAAATGGGGAGGATGGCAGACTTTTTTGGAGCCCCTGATGCTCCAAATAACCAAAGGGTTCCTCGTGCAAACCCAGAAATTCAACCAGAAGTTCAAGCCCAACCACTGCGTATTGAAGGAGAATAGCCAGAACAAGAAGTGGTATTGGTTAATAGAAACCAAAATGCTGATAATGTTCTTAGGAACGTTCGACAAGATAACATAGCAGGGCAGAACAACTTGGCCAACTTAGTAGAAAATATCTTGGCCCAAAATGGTTTGAATATAGGATTGCATAGGCCAAATTTCGTGTCAGCATTGTCTGAATATGTTTTGCAGGCAGAACTGCCAAGGGGGGTGGAAAATCCCCAAATTTACAAAATTTGCTGGTGATACGAATGAGTCTACTGTCGAACACATTGCCAGATATATGGCAGAAGCAGGGAATTTAGCAAATAATGAGGATTTAAGAATGAAATTTTTCCCCAATTCCCTCACAAAAAATGCTTTCACGTGGTTCACCACACTTCCCCCTCATTCAATCCTACACCAGATGAGTCACCAGCATGCTTTCCCACTTTCAAAATCTCATCAAGCATGTCAGTTCCAGTATTGAGCATCTTTACAGACTTGGTCATATTCTTCAAGTTAGTTGACAGTAACTTGACTTCACTTTCAAGACTAGCTACTTGGTTCTGCAGTTGAGCCTTCTCTGTCTCTAGCTGACTGATAACCACCTTCTGTTCTTCATTGATTCTGCACAGTTCCTCACTTTTGATGGATAGCTTTTTGTAGACTGAGGCTAGTTCATTAAAGGTGAGTTCTTCATCATCAGAATCAACATCAGTACTACACACACCAGTCATGGCACTCACATGATTAGCAGCAACATTCTCTGAGTCAGTGTCAGAGTCTTCATCAGACCATGATACAGTTAGGCCTTTCTTCTGCTTCTTCAGATATGTGCCGCATTCAGTTCTTATATGACCAAAGCCTTCACATTCATGACATTGAACACCCTTGTTCTGAGTTGACTTATCATCAGTTTTGGTTTTTGTTGAAGTGTTACCTAGTTTACTGTTGTCAGTCTGGATGTTCCTCACATTCCTCCTTGGTCTTTTATCCACCCTTCTTTGAAGCTTGTTGAATTGTCTTCCTAGCATAGCTATGTCATTTGAGAGATCATCATCTGATTCATCAGCTTCTTCCTCTTCACCAGCACAAGATACAAAGGCTATACCTTTTCCTTTCTTCTCAGTTTGCTCACCAAAGTTCATCTCAAAAGTTTGGAGAGAGCTCACAAGTTCTTCAAGTTTCATATTTGGGATGTCTTGAGCTTCTTCAATAGCTGTGATTTTCATGTTAAATCTCTTGGGTAGGGATCTAAGCATCTTTCTCACAAGCTTTTCTTCAGACAATTTCTCACCTAGAGCCTCAAAGGAATTGTCCACCTCAAGCAAATTCATGTGAAATTCATGAATTGATTCTTCTTCTTTCATCCTGAGGTTTTCAAACTTAGTGTTGAGAAGTTGGATTCTTGAGCTTTTTACCTTGGCATTGCCTTCATGAGTGGTTCTGAGTATCTCCCAAGCATTCTTTGCAACAGTACACTGCTTGATCATTCTGAACATGTTCTTGTCCACTCCATTGAATAAAGCATTCAAAGCTTTGGAGTTTCCAAGTGATGCAGTGTCCTCTGCAGCTGACCAATCTTCCTCTGGCTTGACTACACCAGTGTCAACACCATTAGCATCCAAAATTTTGGGATGCTCCCAGCCTTTGAGCACAGCTTTCCAAGTTCTGCTGTCAAGTGACTTTAGGAAGGCAATCATCCTTGGCTTCCAGTAGTCATAGTTAGTTCCATCCAGGAGGGGTGGTTTGTTGACCGTTGTTCCATCCTTGTCCATGTTTCCAGAAAGTAACTTCCCTGGAGCTCACCCTCAAACAGGCAGGGTGCCTGCTCTGATGCCAATTGAAATTCTGGTGGCAACTGTCAGATGTGTAGCACGATGTGTACACTTTAGGAATCGTACGATGTGTAGCCTAATGTGTCAACATCGTGAACATGCTGAACTTGATGAACAAGTAAACAATTTAAAGTGCAGGAAACAATAAAACACAGTGAGTTTGTTAACCCAGTTCGGCGCTTAAACAAGCCCTAATCTGGAGGATACCAATCCAGGGATGAATCCACTATGGTAGTATCAATTCAAAGCTAAACTCCCCCGTTTACAACTTCTCACTTAATCACTACCCGTGCTAATTCTACCTAGGAACTCCTAGATATGAGAACCTCTGCTCACTCCCCCTCAACCTTACCCAGTAAGGATTTAATAACAAACTCAGTTTGGAGACACACTCCTAGAAACCTATGCACTCGTACCTAAAGGCTTTGAATGTTGCACACTCTAACTCCTTGCTTCAAAGCTTTGGAGAAAGAACACTAGAGATTACAACTCTATCAAACTCAGTCCTTACTTGTATCAAAATTATGATTCAAGTGAAGGCTCACAAAGAACAATAAACAGACTAAGACCTAAGACTCGATTTCTTCAACTCTTGGCTTCGTTCTTCAAAGTGTCTTCAGTCTTCCTTTATATAGAACAAGTTTCATGGGCTTGGATCTTCAATGTTGACAGCTGGCCTTTGTTAATTCTCCTTGAGATTTATTTGATCGTAATCTTTTAATTGTTTGTTTCAAATCTTTTTGATCAAAGTCGGCCAATAAAATAAAACAGAACCATGAAAGATTATCTTGTTCCTTGGCGCGCAAGCTGGCACGACTTAATTTGAAAAACAAATCTTTTTCAAAAGATCGCGTTTAAATAAATAAAAGCGCGTCCAGCTAGGGCGTCAAGATGTGAAACCTGATGTGCCACACATCATGCTTCACATCATGGAATTAGGCTTATTTTACCAAATGAAGCCAACACCCTAAAAGGTCTCAACAATCTCCCCATTTGGCAAATTTTGGGCTAAAATAACCTTTGAGTTACCCAACTAAACTTGGAGAGATGTGTAGACACATCAGAGGCATGCAGCAGCGGATTAGAGCCTCACAAACAAAGAGAGAATTAAACTCTCACAAGATAGGAAAATAAATTCCCAAAGACTGAGAAAAATAAATTCTCAGACACATACAAGCATGAGATTCCATGCACACATAAGGGAGGGTAGCAAACCCAGTAATAGTCTACTCCCCTTTGAACTAGAGCACTTTCCATGTACTCCCCCTAAATCTCATATTCCCTATAGGCTTCTTCAGAATGCATGACCTAGAGAGATATAGAGAAGTTTTAAACTTGGCTTCTTAAGAATGCATGACCAAGTTAAAACTCACAGATGTGTCAAACATCACACAAAACAACTTCTACAGGCTTCTTAAGAATGCATCACCATGTAGAAATTAGATAACATCTTCAATTGGACTTCTTAAGAATGCATCACCCAGTTGAAAATGTACAGATAAAGTCTTCAGAAAAACATGCTTTAGAAAACTAATTCTTCAAAAAGTTGTTGAGAAAACTTTTGAAGAAAAATAAGCATGTATGCCAGATGTGCCACACATCACAATTTGCTGCAGTTTTAAGACTTCAAAGAATTGTTCATTTTTATTTTTACTCCCCCTTTTTAGCCATAAATTATGACAAACATACTGAGAGTAAGTAAAACACCATAGAATGCAGATAGCATGAGATGTAGAGATGATGGTGCATGAACAGAAAAAGGCACTCAGGCCATTAATAGTGTAGCAAGTACAGAACAGGCACGCAAAGGTGCATCAGAAATCCAGGGCATAGCCCACAAAATACAAGCAAAAACAAGGAAATACTGAGTACAGGGAAATATTAATGAATTACAAAAATTCAAATATCCTGGCTCCCATCAGTTTCCTCAGCTTCAGAGTCATTGGGCTCCTCCTCCTCCAATTCCTCATCCTCAGCCATTGTTTGCTCATCCTCAAGCTCCAGTCCAGCAATGACTGCCTCCAGCTTGGCCTTCTTCTCATCCAGAGCCTTGCAAGTCTCCTTTAAAGCAGCAATCATGTCTGTCCTAGACATAGCATTGTTTGAGCTGGATGTGCCCACATCAGGAGTCACATCAGACTGCTTGAGACTAAAAGAAATAGCAGACTCTCTTCTGCAAGACAAATCATCCTTGCCCAGAACATCAGGTCTCTTGCTCAATATGATTCCACACAGTAGGGAAGGAAATGCAATGGGTAGTTTGACAGCTAGGGTTTTGGCATGTTTGATAGTCTGATAAAAAATATAGGTACCAAAATCAAAATTAGATTTGCTACCAATAGTATATATGAACCTAGCCAAACCTGTAGCCACATCACAGTTGTGTGTGGTAGGCACCCAGTTAGCAGCAGCAATCCTGTTCAGGATGTTGTAGATTGGTGTGAGCTTGCTTGCTTGCAGTTTCCCTTTCTTAGGCCAAGTCTTGACCTTTCCAGCTGTGATGGCCTTGATTATGTAGTTGTCATTTGCCTCCATCTCAGCAAAGGGCTCCTCACTTCTGTCCAGATACTTGTTGATAACAGTGGGAGAGAAGTGAATTTCTTTACCTCTCACAAAAACAGTTTGGTATTCCTTGTCCAAAGGATTGTCACAACCAGCAGGGATGTTTACCAAAAACTCTTTGACTACCTTCTCATAGCAGTCACCCAGTCCAGTAACAGTCTTCATCAAGCCAGCACGCTTGATCAACCTCATAACTTCCTTGCACTGCAAGGCTTCAGCACTGAGCTCCCTCTCCAGAGCTAACCTTCTGTGAGCAATGTATTTCCACTTTCCAGCATGTGCAGGGTTGTGGAAGGAAACCAGATCAACTGGGATGTCAGGAATTCCCTGAGGGATTTTCTTCTTTCCATAGCTCTTCTTCACAGCAGACTCAATGTGGACTACATCAAGCTCCACATTCTGCTCCTCAGCAGATTCTTCCTCAGACTCACTGATGTGAGCTACATCCTGCTCCACATCGTACTCTGAGTCACTTGTAGGTGGCTCTTTTCTTTTCTGAGTCTTCTTCTTTGCAGGTGGAACCACAGCTTTACTAAATCCCTTCTTGGGACCATACATGACTTGCCTCTTAACAGGCTTCTTCTTCTCCTTGGTAGCAGCAGGAGAACTTTCAACTATAGCAGGACCGTTTCCACTTCTGGTCCTTCTAGCAATACTGTCCTCAGCAAGCTTCTTCAAGGGGATGTCAGAATTGTAGCCTTCTACATCCACAACAACTGTATCTCCATCAGCATCCTTGTCACAAGGATTGGAGTTTTCATGATCTGAACCTTCAACAGTTTCTTTACCCTTGTCAGACTGGGTATTATCTTCAGGTTCCTCAACCTCAGCAGGTTGATCTTCTTCAACAAATTCCTGTTCAGGAGAATCAGGAATGACAGCAGGTTCTTCAACAGCAGCAGTCTCTTCTTCAGCAGGAGACTCTTCTTCACCTTGTGGCAATGATGTGCCAACATCTGCCGCAACATTAGGTTCTTGCAGGGCCTAGAGCACAGAATCAATGATCTTCTGAGTCAAGGGATGTCTTTGACTCTCAGGGATCTTCACAGCAGCCTTCTCAGGGTTAGGGTTTGAAGAACCTACACCCATAGATGCTTCAGCATTTGCATCACCAGATTTTGCAGGAAGAGGTTCAACATGCAGACTTTCCATGGTGTGAACCCTCTTTGGTGAGCCAATCTTTGGCTTCTTGCTTTTCTTCTTCTTCTTCTTGGATTTTTCTGTGGAAGGAGAAGGAACAACATCTTCCTCTGCAGCAATGGGGGTTGATTCCCTTCTTGATCGTTTTGACTTCTTCTTCTTTGATCCAGATGGCTTGATCATAGAAACAGGAGTGGCATTAACGATCATGTCACTTTGAACTTCTTCAGGATGCGGGAAATTAGGTTTTGGTGATGATGGAGGAGTCGTGAATTTGGTTGAAGGAGATGTTTTGGTTGCAGTAGACATGATGATGATGATGGTGATTTGGTATGAAGATTTTCAAAGAAAATAGCAGAGAGATGAACAAAGGGTTTGAGAGAGATCAAGAAAATTTTTGGTCGTTTGAGTGGTTGAGAAACGAATGTGGTGATCAATGTGGTAGGCAATAAGAGAAAAATCTTGAGTAAACGGATTTCTTGGAGTTTTGATCGCGAAATAGCCGTTGGAAATATTTTGTAATGATTGCCTTTGGATTGCGTGCAACTATGGATGGAGGGAAAAAAAGGTAACCGTTGCACGCCTAAATAGCTATTATGGCTATTGATCGTCAAAGAGGCAAATACCAAGTTTGCCCCTTAACACCTCAAACCTATTTGCATCTAAAGCCTTAGTGAAAATATCTGCCAGTTGATTCTCTGTGGCAACATGCTCTAGAGTCACAATATTGTCTTCAACAAGATCTCTAATAAAATGGTGACGTATATCAATGTGCTTTGTCCTACTATGTTGGATAGGATTTTTGGAAATATTTATAGCACTTAGATTGTCACAGTATAATGTGAGCACATCTTGCTGCACATTGTACTCACCCAACATCTGCTTCATCCAAAGTAGCTGAGAGCAACTACTTCCTGCTGCAATATACTCAGCCTCAGCTGTAGAAAGAGAAACACAATTTTGTTTCTTGCTGAACCATGATATAAGGTTGCTTCCCAAAAAGAAACATCCACCAGAAGTGCTCTTCCTATCATCTGCACTTCCTGCCCAGTCAGCATCACAATAACCTAACAATCTTGTGTCTTCACCATGAGAGTAGAGAATTCCATAATCACTTGTACCACTGACATACTTGAGAATCCTTTTGACTTGATTTAGATGACTCATCTTAGGCTCAGCTTGGTACCTTGCACACACACCAACAGCAAAGCTAATATCAGGTCTACTTGTAGTGAGATAAAGTAGACTGCCAATCATGCTTTTGTATAGACTTTGATCAACACTGACACCATGCTCATCTTTAGAAAGTTTGAGATGGGTTGCTGCAGGAGTTCTTTTGTGATTTGCATTCTCCATTCCAAATTTCTTCACAATGTTCTTGGCATACTTGCTTTGAGAGATGAAAATTGTATCTTCCATCTGTTTGACTTGCAGACCAAGAAAGTAGGTAAGTTCACCTACAAGGCTCATCTCAAATTCAGACTGCATCTGATTCACAAACATCTTGACCATTGGATCAGACATTCCTCCAAACACAATGTCATCTACATAGATTTGTGCAATCATGAACTTGCCCTTTTCTTCTCTGACAAACAAGGTTTTGTCTGTTTCTCCTTTTCTATAACCTTGCTGCACAAGAAATTTGGTTAGCCTCTCATACCATGCCCTAGGAGCTTGCTTTAATCCATATAATGCCTTCTTCAATCTGTAGACATGATCTGGATAATTTGGATCAACAAATCCCTTGGGCTGCTCCACATAAACTTCCTCATTCAAGTAGCCATTGAGGAAAGCACTCTTCACATCCATCTGGAATAGCTTGAATTTCAAGATACATGCTACTCCCAAAAGTAACCTTATGGACTCGAGACGTGCCACAGGAGCAAATGTTTCATCAAAGTCTACTCCTTCAATCTGAGAGTAACCTTGAGCCACAAGCCTAGCCTTGTTTCTAGTCACAACACCACTTTCATCAGATTTATTCCTATAAACCCATTTAGTACCAATGATGTTGACTCCTTCAGGTCTAGGAACTAAATCCCACACTTCATTCCTCTTGAACTGGTTCAGCTCCTCTTGCATAGCTTCAATCCAAAACTCATCTGTCAAGGCTTCTTTCACATTCTTTGGTTCTACCTTTGACACAAAACAAGCATTGGATACAACCTCTCTTGACCTTGTCATAACCCCTGACTCAGGATTCCCTATTATGAGTTCTTTTGGATGATTCTTTTGAACTCTAACAGAGGGACCCTTGTTCACTGGAGTCACATCTTCTTGCTGATCAGTCTTCTCAGGAATCTCTATAACTTCATAGTCTTCAGGCAGGGGGTGAGATGTGTCCACATCAGGATCAACATCAGGTACATTGTCTGAACAGTCATCTATGACAACATTGATGGATTCCATCATAGTTCTTGTTCTGTTGTTGAAGACTCTATAGGCTCTGCTGGTTATGGAATAGCCTAGAAAGATTCCTTCATCACTCTTGGGATCCATCTTCCTCCTTTGCTCTCTGTCAGCTAAGATATAGCACTTGCTACCAAAGACATGGAAGTGTTTGACAGTTGGTTTTCTTCCTTTCCATATCTCATACAGTGTGGTTGAAGTACCTTTTCTCAGAGTCACCCTGTTGTGTACATAGCATGCAGTACTCATGGCCTCTGCCCAAAAATAGTAAGGTAGCTTCTTGGCATGTAGCATAACTCTTGCAGCCTCTTGCAAGGTTCTGTTCTTCCTCTCAACTACACCATTTTGTTGGGGTGTGATTGGTGAGGAGAACTCATGCCCAATTTCTTCATCAGCACAAAACTCAGAGAATCTTGAATTTTCAAACTCTTTCCCATGATCACTTCTGATTCTAACAATGCCACTATCCTTCTCTCTTTGTTGTCTAAGGCATAGTTCTTTGAATGCATAAAAAGTGTCAGACTTCTCTCTGATGAAGCTAACCCAAGTGAACCTTGAGAAATCATCTACAACCACAAAGGCATATCTTTTGCCACCAATACTCTCTACCTGCATTGGTCCCATCAAGTCCATATGTAGCAGTTCAAGAACTCTGAATGTCACCTGATGTTGCAACATTGGGTGTGACATCTGAACCTGCTTTCCAACTTGACATTCACCACAGATACTGCCTTCAACAATCTTAAGCTTTGGTAGTCCTCTAATAGCTTCCTTGGATATAATCTTCTTCATTCCCTTTAGATTCAAATGACCAAGTCTTTGGTGCCAAAGCTTAACTTCTTCTTCCTGACTAATAAGACATATAGTAGAGCGAGCAGTTTCATCAGGAATCCATAGATAGCAGTTGTCTCTTGACCTAGATCCTCTCATCAACAATTCTCCTTTGTCAGAAGTAATAAGACATTCATTCTTTGTGAAGTTGACTTTGAGACCTTGATCACACAATTGGCTTATGCTGATAAGATTAGCCTTCAAGCCTTTAACAAGTAACACATCATCTAGGTCAGGTAAGCTTTTGCTGCTGAGTTTACCAGTGCCCTTGATTTCACCTTTTGCTCCATCACCAAAGGTTACAAAGCTTGTTGTATGAGGCTTGATATTAGTGAGAAATTTCTCAACACCAGTCATATGCCTAGAACAACCACTATCAAAATACCAATCTTCATTGGAAGATGCTCTGAGAGAAGTGTGAGCAATATGAGCAGTTTCAGAAACTTTTGGCTTCCACATCTTCTTAGGAGTGACCTTTGCTGATTTGGCTTGGACCTGAGGCCTTTTCTTGGGATACCCATAGAGTTTGTAGCAGAAGGGCTTGATGTGACCATTCTTCCCACAGTAGTGGCATCTCCAAGCATTAAACTTCTCTTTGCCAGCAGGTCTCTGATGTGGGGTGTGATGTGTCCACATTCTGCCAGGGTCAGGTTTCTTCTGAGCAGGAACAAACATAGTATTTGTATTCTTGTTGTGATGTTTGTTCTTAAATCCTAAACCAGGTGAGTCACCAGCATGCTTTCCCACTTTCAAAATCTCATCAAGCATGTCAGTTCCAGTATTGAGCATCTTTACAGACTTGGTCATATTCTTCAAGTTAGTTGACAGTAACTTGACTTCACTTTCAAGACTAGCTACTTGGTTCTGCAGTTGAGCCTTCTCTGTCTCTAGCTGACTGATAACCACCTTCTGTTCTTCATTGATTCTGCACAGTTCCTCACTTTTGATGGATAGCTTTTTGTAGACTGAGGCTAGTTCATTAAAGGTGAGTTCTTCATCATCAGAATCAACATCAGTAGTACACACACCAGTCATGGCACTCACATGATTAGCAGCAACATTCTCTGAGTCAGTGTCAGAGTCTTCATCAGACCATGATACAGTTAGGCCTTTCTTCTGCTTCTTCAGATATGTGCCGCATTCAGTTCTTATATGACCAAAGCCTTCACATTCATGACATTGAACACCCTTGTTCTGAGTTGACTTATCATCAGTTTTGGTTTTTGTTGAAGTGTTACCTAGTTTACTGATGTCAGTCTGGATGTTCCTCACATTCCTCCTTGGTCTTTTATCCACCCTTCTTTGAAGCTTGTTGAATTGTCTTCCTAGCATAGCTATGTCATTTGAGAGATCATCATCTGATTCATCAGCTTCTTCCTCTTCACCAGCACAAGATACAAAGGCTATACCTTTTCCTTTCTTCTCAGTTTGCTCACCAAAGTTCATCTCAAAAGTTTGGAGAGAGCTCACAAGTTCTTCAAGTTTCATATTTGGGATGTCTTGAGCTTCTTCAATAGCTGTGATTTTCATGTTAAATCTCTTGGGTAGGGATCTAAGCATCTTTCTCACAAGCTTTTCTTCAGACAATTTCTCACCTAGAGCCTCAAAGGAATTGTCCACCTCAAGCAAATTCATGTGAAATTCATGAATTGATTCTTCTTCTTTCATCCTGAGGTTTTCAAACTTAGTGTTGAGAAGTTGGATTCTTGAGCTTTTTACCTTGGCATTGCCTTCATGAGTGGTTCTGAGTATCTCCCAAGCATTCTTTGCAACAGTACACTGCTTGATCATTCTGAACATGTTCTTGTCCACTCCATTGAATAAAGCATTCAAAGCTTTGGAGTTTCCAAGTGATGCAGTGTCCTCTGCAGCTGACCAATCTTCCTCTGGCTTGAGTACACCAGTGTCAACACCATTAGCATCCAAAATTTTGGGATGCTCCCAGCCTTTGAGCACAGCTTTCCAAGTTCTGCTCTCAAGTGACTTTAGGAAGGCAATCATCCTTGGCTTCCAGTAGTCATAGTTAGTTCCATCCAGGAGGGGTGGTTTGTTGACCGTTGTTCCATCCTTGTCCATGTTTCCAGAAAGTAACTTCCCTGGAGCTCACCCTCAAACAGGCAGGGTGCCTGCTCTGATGCCAATTGAAATTCTGGTGGCAAGTGTCAGATGTGTAGCACGATGTGTACACTTTAGGAATCGTACGATGTGTAGCCTAATGTGTCAACATCGTGAACATGCTGAACTTGATGAACAAGTAAACAATTTAAAGTGCAGGAAACAATAAAACACAGTGAGTTTGTTAACCCAGTTCGGCGCTTAAACAAGCCCTAATCTGGAGGATACCAATCCAGGGATGAATCCACTATGGTAGTATCAATTCAAAGCTAAACTCCCCCGTTTACAACTTCTCACTTAATCACTACCCATGCTAATTCTACCTAGGAACTCCTAGATATGAGAACCTCTGCTCACTCCCCCTCAACCTTACCCAGTAAGGATTTAATAACAAACTCAGTTTGGAGACACACTCCTAGAAACCTATGCACTCGTACCTAAAGGCTTTGAGTGTTGCACACTCTAACTCCTTGCTTCAAAGCTTTGGAGAAAGAACACTAGAGATTACAACTCTATCAAACTCAGTCCTTACTTGTATCAAAATTATGATTCAAGTGAAGGCTCACAAAGAACAATAAACAGACTAAGACCTAAGACTCGATTTCTTCAACTCTTGGCTTCGTTCTTCAAAGTGTCTTCAGTCTTCCTTTATATAGAACAAGTTTCATGGGCTTGGATCTTCAATGTTGACAGCTGGCCTTTGTTAATTCTCCTTGAGATTTATTTGATCGTAATCTTTTAATTGTTTGTTTCAAATCTTTTTGATCAAAGTCGGCCAATAAAATAAAACAGAACCATGAAAGATTATCTTGTTCCTTGGCGCGCAAGCTGGCACGACTTAATTTGAAAAACAAATCTTTTTCAAAAGATCGCGTTTAAATAAATAAAAGCGCGTCCAGCTAGGGCGTCCAGATGTGAAACCTGATGTGCCACACATCATGCTTCACATCATGGAATTAGGCTTATTTTACCAAATGAAGCCAACACCCTAAAAGGTCTCAACAGAAAATAATGAGGTTAATATTGCTGAATTAAAACCAGGACCTCCCTATACTTGTAAAATGTTAAAACCATCAAATGGAAATAATCCTGTCGAACCAAAAAATGATAGATTTGTTGCTAAGACATATACGTTCGACATTACTAAATGTGATGAAATTTTTGACTTATTGGTTACTGATGGCCAAATAATTGTGCCAAAAGGTTTAAAAGTTCCACCTTTGGAACAACGTAAGAAAAGAGGTTTTTGCAAATATCATAATTTCTTGGGTCATAAAACCTCACAATGTGTTCTTTTCAGGGATCTGGTCCAGAAAGCCCTGCATGAAGGAAGACTCAAATTTGGCGAAAAGCCAAAATCCAAACAGCAGGTGGATGAAGATCCATTGCAGATTGCTGATGCTGCTTACATAGAGCCATTTGAATGCCTGATGTTGGAAGCATTGAACCTCACTGAAGAGGGGCAATTGGTTTCTATTCCTGAAGAAGAATACGAAAACAAAGTGGAAGAGGTGTATCCACAGGCTGGAGAGAAATTGTTAGATTTCCTTCAACGCTGCAAAGAGAATGATGGCGAAGCTACATTATGTCCTCACTGTAGTGCCATGTTCGACAAAAAGGCTGCTGCAGGCCTCACCAAATTTTTGCCTCATAGTCAGGGCAGAAACAATTGGCCAAATAAAAGGCCAACATATTCCAACATTCTGAATAGCCAACAGGCACCTGTGCATCAAAGGTTGGGACCACAAAAATCTTTTGTCCCCTCAAACAGGACACCTGTCAACCAATGGGTTCATGGGAGAAACATGGCTTCTGGCCAAAGGAATTTCGAGAAAGGAAGTTCCAGTAACTCCAATCCCAAGAAGGATTCTGAATCAAGAAAATATGATTACAGGAATAATTACAAAGGGAAGAACCCCATGACAAGATCTCAATGGCGTAGATATCAACGCCAGAAAAAGTTGGCTGCTCAAAGTTCCCAGATTACTGCTGATGGTAAGGGAAAGAAGCCTGTGGAATTGGCTAAGAAGCCAATGAGCGAAAGGTTAGTTGAACCAAAAATAAAGTCTTCAGTTGCTGATGATGTCGAAGACGAACACATGGAAGCTGATGGTTTTCTGGATTCTGAACCTGATCTCGACATAATAGTGAATGTTGTGTCAATTCTGCCAAGGGAGTTCGACGTCTGTTCTGAAATAACAGATGAAGAAGAAGAATCCGGAATGCAAATGGCCCTTCACAGGCCAGTCTGTTACTACGTTATGAACAACGGTGCTTTGGAGGACCAAATGGCCACATTTGAGAGGCCAGATGAAGGCATGAAAAATCACTTGAAGCCTCTCTTCATACAGGCTAAAGTGAATAATGTAGGGATCAACAAAGTACTGATTGATGGTGGCGCTGCTGTTAACCTAATGCCAGAATTTCTGCTGAAAAAGATTGGCAAGTCTTTGGTGGATCTTCATCCTCACAACATAGTTCTGTCGAATTATGAGGGTGAAACTGGTTTGTCATTAGGAGCAATCCAGTTGGATGTGGTTGTTGGAAGTACTATAAGGCCAACCTTATTTTTGGTTGTGGCCTCTAAGGCAAATTACAATCTGCTCCTAGGACGAGAGTGGATTCATGGCGTGGGGGCAGTCCCATCTACCTTGCACCAACGCCTGATTATCTGGCGAGATGATGGTATTGTTGAAAATGTTGAAGCAGACCAAAGCTACTTCAAAACTGAAGTTCATCATCTCACAAAGCACTCATTCGACAAAAAATTGGCAACTATCTCGCCATGCACTGAAAGGGATTTTGCGTATCGTTCAGTGAGAAATGTTCACCATTCAATTAAGTTGGACCCCACACATGGTTTTCTGTGGGAAAGAGAAGATGGGGACATTGAATATGGCGAATATGAAGGCCAGAACTACCCAACTGGGTGGGATATCAATGAAGATTACTATGTCTGAGTCTCAAACTTGGGCAAAGATTTCGGCCTATATGGCTGAAAACAGAATCAAAATGGCTTTGGAAGCCAATTCATTGTCAGAAAATATGGCTGTTGCAGCCAATGATATAAAATTTGGCAAACAAAAGCCAGAAATGCAAAAGCTGGACTGCATCTATGATGACGAACCCCTAGGATTTGAAAAAGACCCAATCAGTCAAAGTCACAAGATGCAAGCTCAGGATCCTTTGCAAGAAATTGACCTAGGAGATGGTCTGACAAAAAGACCAACGTACATTAGTGCAAACATTCCTCCTGATCTGAAGGCAAAAGTGGTGCAACTCCTGGTGGAGTTCAAAGATTGTTTTGCTTGGGACTACAACGAAATGCCAGGTCTGAGCAGAAAGTTGGTGGAACATGAATTACCAGTTCGACCAGATAAAAAGCCGGTGAAACAATTGCCTAGGAGATTCACACCAGAAATCATGTCGAAGATCAAAGAAGAAATTGAAAGGCTGCTAAGGAGCAAATTCATCAGAACTGCAAGGTATGTCGAATGGTTAGCAA
Organism: Trifolium fragiferum; assembly: GCA_954870985.1. NCBI lineage: Eukaryota > Viridiplantae > Streptophyta > Magnoliopsida > Fabales > Fabaceae > Trifolium > Trifolium fragiferum. The sequence goes on along the minus strand of OX940792.1, from coordinate 32,907,605 downwards.
ATATAGTGCCTGTGATTAAGAAAAATGGTTCTCTTAGAGTATGCATAGACTTTAGAGATTTAAATAATGCTACACCAAAAGACGAATATCCTATGCCTGTGGCAGAAATGTTAATAGACTCAGCAGCTGGGTTTGAATATTTAAGTATGTTAGATGGTTATTCTGGTTATAACCAAATTTTCATTGCTGAGAATGATGTACCCAAAACTGCCTTTAGGTGCCCAGGAGCATTAGGCACATATGAATGGGTAGTAATGCCCTTTGGTTTGAAAAATGCTGGGGCTACTTATCAAAGAGCAATGAATCTAATTTTTCATGAGTACATAGACACTTTCATGCAAGTGTATATTGATGACATAGTTGTCAAATCCTCATCAAATGATGATCATTTAGATCATTTGAGAAAATCTTTTGAAAAGATGAGGAAATATGGATTGAAAATGAATCCATTAAAGTGTGATTTTTGTGTTAATGCAGGAGATTTCCTTGGGTTTGTTGTGCACAAAAAGGGCATTGAAATAAATCAAAACAAAACAAAGGCTATTATGGAGACAAAATCTCCAACTACAAAAAAGCAACTTCAGTCCTTACTTGGGAAAATCAATTTCTTGAGAAGATTCATCTCAAATTTAAGTGGTAAAGCTCAACCGTTTTCACCATTACTTCGACTCAAGAAAGAAAGTGTTTTCATTTGGGGGCAAGATCAAAAACAAGCTTTTGACGAAATCAAAAGTTATCTGTCGAAGCCACCAATGTTAATGCCTCCAATAAGGAACAAATTCATGAAGTTGTATATATCAGCATCAGATTCGACACTGGGTAGTATGCTTGCTCAGGAAGATGAAAATGGCGAAGAAAAAGCCATTTATTACTTAAGTAGGGTTTTAAATGATGCTGAAACTAAATATAGTAGTATTGAAAAATTATGCTTATGTTTGTATTTTTCTTGCATGAAACTCAAGCATTATATAAAGCCTGTTGATGTTTTTGTTTATTCTCATTGTGATATCATTAAGCACATGCTATCTAAACCAATCCTGCATAGTCGAATTGGAAAATGGGCCTTAGCCTTGACAGAATATTCACTAACTTATAAACCTTTGAAGGCAGTTAAAGGCCAAATTGTGGCTGATTTCATAGTGGATCATTCTGCATTAGAAACTCCACAAAACTATGTAGATTCAGAACCTTGGAAATTATATTTTGATGGTTCTAAACATAAACATGGAGTTGGAATTGGGATTTTAATCATTTCTCCCTCCAGAATTCCCACCAAGTTCAAATATAAAATCAATGGGTTCTGCTCAAATAATGAAGCAGAATATGAGGCTTTAATAACAGGCTTGGAAATTTTATTAGACTTGCGGGCAAAAAATATTTTGATCAGAGGTGATTCAGAATTGGTATTGAAACAATTGACAAAAGAATACAAATGCATAAAAGAACACTTGATGAAGTATTTTGTCATAGCAATTGCTTTGCTAAAACGTTTCGACCAAGTTATCTTTGAACATGTACCTCGTATAGAAAATCAAGAAGTCAATGATTTGGCTCAAATAGCTTCTGGTTATAAAATCTCTAGTGAAAAACTAGAAGAGTTGATTGAAATTAAAGATAAACTCATTGTTGATCAACCTCCTTCATTAGAATTGTCAATGCCAAAACTTGTGGGGGCAGACTTACCACAAGACAGTGGTCAAGACACCATCTATGATTATGACGAAAATTCAGAAATTTTTGAAATTTTTGCCATTGACAATCTATCTGACAATGATTGGAGAAAACAACTTGTCGAATATTTGAAAGATCCATATGGAACAACCAATAGAAAAATCAAATATAGAGCCTTGAGTTATGTCATCATTGGTAATGAACTAATGAAGAAAACACCTGAGGGAGTTTTGCTAAAATGTTTAAGTGAAACTGAAGCTTATTTGGCTATATCTGATGTGCACAATGGTGCATGTGGATCTCATCAGGCAGGCCACAAAATGAAATGGTTGTTATTTCGACAAGGTGTGTATTGGCCAACAATTCTAAAGGACTGTATAGAGTTTGCCAAAGGTTGTCAAGAGTGTCAAAGACATTCAGGTATACAACATGTACCTGCAAGTGAACTCCATTCAATAGTAAAACCTTGGCCTTTTAGAGGGTGGGCTTTAGATTTAATTGGTGAAATTAAACCAAGCTCGTCAAAAAACCAACGTTATATTTTAGTTGGTATAGATTATTTTACCAAATGGATAGAAGCAATTCCATTACCAAATGTTGACCAAGAAGCAGTGATTAGTTTTATACAAAGTCACATCATTTATAGATTTGGTATACCTGAGTCTATTACTACAGATCAAGGTTCAGTATTCACTGGACGAAAGATGGTTGAATTTGCCCAACAAACTGGTTTTAAACTTTTAACCTCTACACCATATTATGCCCAAGCAAATGGTCAAGTAGAAGCTGCTAATAAAATCATTATTGGTTTGATTAAAAAGCATATTGCCCAAAATCCTAGAAATTGGAACAAGACCTTAGATCAAGTATTATGGGCATGTAGGAATTCTCCAAAAGAATCAACTAACACCACACCCTTTCGACTAACTTATGGGCATGATGCAGTCTTGCCTGTCGAAATACATCTGCAGTCAGTTAGAATTCAAAGGCAGACAGAAATCCCAAGGGATCATTATTGGGATATGATGTTAGACGAATTAGTTGATTTAGATGAGGAGAGATTAAAAGCTTTAGAGATGCTAACTCGACAGAAAGAAAGAGTTGCTAAAGCTTACAATAAAAAGGTTAAGTCTAAAACCTTTAATGTTGGACATTTGGTTTGGAAAGTTATTTTGCCAATGGATAAAAAAGACAGAGTCTTAGGCAAATGGTCTCCAAATTGGGAAGGCCCTTTTAAAGTTGTTCAGGTTTTTTCAAATGGTGCTTATGAAATAGAAGAATTAACAGAAGAACAACGTTCGTTAATTATAAATGGTAAGTACTTGAAAAAGTATAAACCAGTGTTGCAAGAAATAAAAATTAACGAAGAATAAAGCTTAAGAAATAATGAAAATGGTGATCATAAAATGAGTTCGCCACAAAATGGGCATTGTCAAGATTACAAAACCAAAAAACCATAACAAATTGTTCAAATAGTTGAAGCAAAAAACTAAGAACAATAAAAACTAAAACTATTACAAAGTTAAAATTTTCTCTTCAAGTCTTCATACAGGCTTTTGAATGAAGCAACTTCTGCGTCGAGAATCATGTTGGAATCCACCAAGATTTTGATCTCTTCTTCGACAACTGCAGAATGGCTGAAGTACTTGATGCCAGCATTCGCCTCTTTGTCAATCATAGCTTTGGTTGCCTTGGAAATATTAGCTTTGGCTTCCTCACGCTTAGCCTTTTCACTGGTTATCTTGGCATTGAGACTTTGTATTTTCAAGTTCAACTCAGCCACCTCATTTTCCCAATCAGCAATGTTCTTGTCATAGCCTGCAATCTCAGCATTCGACTCAATATCCTTCTCAAGGCGCTCGACATTTGCCTGAGCAGCTTTTGCTTTCTCGACCAATACAGCATGGGCTTGAGTTTGAGCTTCCAACCTTGAGGCATTACTTTGCCTTTTTTGAATGGCTTTGGTGAAACCATCAATAAGGTTTTCAAGTTGGATAACCTTACCAAGAGTAGCACCATCGGTCATTGGGTTGTGAAACTTCTTCAGAAAGCCTAAGTGGGCAAAAGCACTGCTGGGATTAGCTTCAATCAATGAGAAGACGTCCTGGTTGATGTAGTCTGTGTGCAGCTTGAGAATTAAGGAGTCTTGTCTCACTGTCGAATGAATCTCAGAGTCAGAGGCTGTCGAACTGCTGTGATGTGAAGCACTTTTGTCTTTGTTGCTTTTGCTTGAGAGGAGCATCTTTAGTGCTGCAGCAGGATCACAGTCCTTCATAGCTATGAATTGCATCTCTGACAACCCAACATCAGCAGATAACTTTGAAGTAGAAGAAACTGGGAGTATATCAGAACCTCCTTCAGCAGCCTCTGGCATAACTTCTTCCCTTTCATTGTCGAAAGCCATTTCGACATCTGTACCTTCTGACGAATGGGTAGATTCGGCAGGACGATCAAGAATAGTTTCTTCAGAATCAAGATTGATGGTGGGATTTTCTTCAGTCTCTGGACCTTTGTCACTTTGATTAGGGTTGACCTCGACATCATTGGTACCAATGCCTTGGGTCAGGTTTTCTGCATTGTCAACATTCATGTTGACATTTTCATCATTAGTATCCTGTCGAAAGGCAAGGCAAATGAAGTTATGAGAAAACTTATGAGAAAAAGAAATTTGTTCTATTGACAAAATCTTAAAAGTTGAGAAGATTTTACCTTAGCACCAAGATCATGTGAACATGAACTTGTATTTTCTTGCCTGGGGGCAGGAACTTCAGTGGTGGTGTTTTCAGCTTGGGGTGTTGGTTGGTCTTCGACAAGAAGATTAGAAGGAGTAATCTCAGCTTCTTTCTCTGCTTCTGCAGAAGCCTTAGAGCTGGACTTAACTTTCTTCCTCTTCTTCTTCTTTTCCTTGTCAACTCTCTTTTTTGGGGATTTATCAGCATCAGATTTTGTTGGTGGTGTGCTTGCCTCACTAGCTTCCTCGTTGGCCTTTCCTTTGTCTCTTTGGCCTTCTCCACTAGGGGCAGCGGCAGTGGGATTCTCTTGAACATTACCAGTGGCCTGAATTGAAACCTTAAGGCTGTTAACACAAAATTTCTTTGAAGTCGAAAAGGAATTTAAAAGGGTATGTCGAAAGCCTTACTGTTGGTTCTTAAAAACCTTCAAAATCAACTTGTTTCTTGCTCAAATGCAGTGGAAAGAACGGTGATGATGAACGAAAATGATTGACAATCGTTTTGGTTGGTTTAGATTCAATAGAAACACAAGAACAATGCAAGATTTGGAGTTTGTTTTGATTGTTTTTGGAAAAAATGCGTGAGTGCTCTCTATGGAAGGGAAGTTCAATGTTTAGGATTTCAGAAAAGTGAAAGTGTTGGACTATGCTTGCTATTTATAGACTCTGCAGATTTGCATGTAGTTGGTAACTGAAGCATCACCATTTTCCATCTCAATCGTCCCGATCCTGCCACGTGTCCCACTATTGTGCTAAAAAAGTGGAAATCATGGTTTGATGGGATTGAGTTGACGGTTACATTTTTGTCATGATTGATGTGACATTAATGTGACGTTTGCGCCGTCTTTGGTAAGCGTGCAGAAGTTGAAAAGAAAGAGAATCTTCAAAACTGCCATTTCTTCCTTTCGTATTCGACATGCAGTCGAAATTGGCATTTTTGAGGGGGCAATTTGTTAGCCTGTATTTTCGACAGGCATTAATGAATTGGAGAGAGAAGATGAATTCTCATTTAATGTTCTCTTGGAAATTAGTTGTTTAATAAATCAGGAGAAGATTAAGGCATTCGACGTCGAAAGCCTTTTAGTTAAAGTTCACTGTCGAGCTTGAAGAAGCTGTCGAATTCGACAGGAACATATTTTATTAAATATATGTTGTTTGCTTTGACATTGCTATATATGTGTCGAATTATATATATGTATGTATATGTGTGTTTGCTTGTATAACGTATTATGCAGTACGGAGAAAGCATACTCTGAACTTAGCAAATTATTCAAAGTGGATAACGTTCGAAAGCCTCGCCAGGTGTCCAAGAAATTCAAATTGTCGAAGACACGTGGAGTTTAGTTAGACGTTAAGTAGGTTCTGACGGTTATTCTAGTTTGCCTATAAATATTAGTTTTTCATATGAGAAACGGGTTCACAATTCTCATGCAAATTCCTGACAAAACTCAAAGTACCCATGTCAACGAGCGAAATGAGTGCAAAATGGAACATGTACGAATCTGTGCAACCAATCTTTCTTTTGTAAACAATTTACATTATTGAATGCAATTTACATTATCCAAGTATTTTACTTGCTTTCCATTTAAAGTTCTGCACTTTAAATCATTTCTGCAATTTATTTCATTGCAAGTTTAAAACCTTTTCTGCAATTTACTTTGTTGCATGCTTTTACATTTCAAAGTCTTTCTTTAAACTTTATTTGCAATTCATTTACAAGTTTTCTGCAAATTTAACTTTGAAGCAATTTATTTTTAAACAATCCATTCGACTGCGTCGGATGATTTTACTGTTTTTATTCAATTTATCCGATTTAACCCAGAAAATATGAAACATGTTTTCGTCAAATCTGCACAAGCCATATGTCCCAGGATTCACTAGTCGATCCTTCTTGTAATAACCAGACTAGCGGTTGTTTGCTAAAAATCGGGGTAAACAGTGTGATACTACAACAGAGAAGACTCATAGATTCTCTTCTTCATGAAGGACTAGTCAACAATAATCTCAAGGAAGAAATCTCTCTGCTAAATACAAAACTCACTGAGATTGCTCTATCAATAAAAATTCAGAGCAACAACTCAAAATCATCAAGGAATCAGAGAAAGAAGCACATGTCGAACCACATGTCCCACCATTCTGATCAGAACCAAAGATCAGCTGAAGACAAGATTCAATCTAAAAGTAAAAAGAAGATTTGTCATCACTGTGGGAAAGAAGGACACATAAGGACTTTTTGCTTTGAGCTATATGGCTTCCCCAGGTTTCATGAACAATTTTGGAACAGACACACAGCTAGAAGACAAGCAAAGAACTCCCTAAGAAAGCTTACTTGTCTAATAGCTCATACATCACTCAGAGTAACCTCCAAAGATGATTGGTACTTTGATAGTCGATGTTCAAAGCACATGCCTGGTGAAAAAGCCTATCTTCAAGAAATAAAAAATTATTCCAACAGCTATGTTACTTTCGGGGATGGAGCTAAAGGAAAAATAAAGGGGATAAGAAAGCTGAATGGACCTGAATTACCAAGCCTTGATAATGTTCTCCTAGTAGAAGGACTTACAGCTAACTTAATAAGCATAAGTCAGCTATGTGACCAAGGACTGAGAGTCAGCTTCAACAACTCTGAATGCATTGTGACCAACAAAGATCAAGAAGTTATGAAAGGATCAAGGTCAAAGGATAACTGTTATCTATGGCAGTCTCAACTCAAGAGTCAGAACGTCTCATGCATGATAACTAAGGAAGATGAGACTAAGTTATGGCATCAAAAGCTAGGACATCTCAATCTCAAAAGTATGAGAAAACTCATCATAGAAGAAGCAGTCAGAGGATTGCCTAAACTCAAGATAGATGAAGGCAAAATATGTGGAGAGTGCCAGATTGGGAAGCAAACCAAGATGTCACACAAGAAGGTTCGACATACGGTCACCACAAGAAACCTAGAGCTGCTTCATATGGATCTTATGGGACCTATGCAAGTTGAAAGCTTGAATGGTAAAAGATATGTTCTAGTATGCGTGGATGACTACTCAAGATACACATGGGTCAGATTTATCAGAGAAAAATCTGAAGCTTTTGATGTGTTCAAGGAGCTGTGCTATCTCATTGAGAAAGAACAGGGAAGTGAAGTAATCAGAATAAGAAGTGATCATGGAAAAGAATTTGAAAACTCAAAATTTTCAGAATTCTGTGCTTCCAAAGGCATTGAACAAGAGTTCTCAGCTCCTATCACACCACAACAAAATGGAGTGGTGGAAAGGAAAAATAAAACCTTGCAAGAATGCACTAGAGCCATGCTACACGCCCAAAAACTACCTTATCACTTCTAGGCTGAAGCTATGCACACAGCATGTCATATACACAACAGGGTGACTCTAAGAAAAGGGACAAAAGCAACATAGTATGAATTATGGAAAGGAAGAAAACCAATAGTCAAGTACTTCCATGTATTTGGTACGGTGTGCTATGTCTTAGTTGATCGAGAGCAGAGAAGAAAATTGGATCCCAAAAGTGATGAAGGCATCTTTATGGGATATTCAGCAAACAGTAGAGCATACAGAGTATACAACAAATGCACCAAGACAATCATAGAATCCATCAATGTCGTGTTTAATGATACTCCTGAAGAACCTCTCACTGTAGAAGAAGAAGATGATTCTCCTCAGCCATCAAGTGATCAACCAAATGTCCCGAACATTGTGCCAGACAGTCCAACAACTGAGCCAAGTACTGTATCTCCTAGGTTCAAGGGATCATCCACAAGACTTCTGAAGATGCATCCTGTTGATAACATCATAGGAAATCCAAATGAAGGAGTCATCACTAGATCCAGAGATCAAATAGCTAACTCATGTTTCATATCCTCAATTGAACCTAAAAATATCAAAGAAGCACTAAGTGATGAGTTCTGGATCAATGCCATGCAAGAAGAATTGGAACAATTCACAAGGAATCAAGTATGGGAGCTAGTTCCAAGACTTGAAGAAATCAATGTGATAGGAACCAAATGGGTGTTCAAGAACAAGTCAGATGAGAATGGTACTGTTACAAGAAACAAGGCTCGTTTAGTTGCTCAAGGATACACACAAGTAGAAGGGGTGGACTTTGATGAAACATTCGCACCAGTTGCTAGGCTTGAATCTATAAGGCTGCTACTAAGCATCTCGTGCACAATGAGGTTCAAACTTCATCAGATGGATGTTAAAAGTGCCTTTCTAAATGGATATCTGCATGAAGAAGTCTATGTAGAGCAACCAAAAGGATTTGTAGACTCCAGCTTCCCTGAACACGTTTACAAATTGAAGAAGGCTCTATATGGATTGAAACAGGCACCTAGGGCATGGTATGAAAGATTGACCGAGTTCTTGATCAACAATGGGTACGTCAGAGGAGGCATAGATTAGACATTGTTTGTGAAGAAGAATCTAAAAGAGATTATGATGGCCCAAATCTATGTGGATGACATAGTTTTTGGAGGCACGTCTGACCAGATGGTGGAACAATTTGTTCGACATATGAAGTCTGAGTTTGAGATGAGTCTAGTAGGAGAACTAACCTACTTTCTTGGGCTTCAAGTCCAACAATCAGAAGACACTGTCTTTATATCACAAAGCAAATATGCTAAAAGCATTGTGAAGAAGTTTGGACTAGAGAATGCCACACACAAAAGAACTCCAGCTGCTACTCACATCAAATTGAGTAAAGATGAGAATGGAGTTGATGTAGATCAATGTCTCTATAAAAGTATGATAGGGAGTCTTCTATACCCAACTGCAAGCAGACCAGACATAGCCTTTGCAGTAGGAGTATGTGCTCGATATCAGGCAAATCCCAAGACCAGTCATCTACTACAAGTGAAGAGAATCATCAAATATGTTAGTGGTACTTGTAATTATGGAATGCTCTACTCATACAATGCAAGTTCTACTCTTATTGGATATTGCGATGCAGACTGGGCTGGAAGTGCTGATGACAGAAAAAGCACCTCAGGAGGTTGCTTCTTCCTTGGTGATAATCTCATCTCATGGTTCAGCAAGAAGCAAAACTGTGTGTCACTATCCACTGCTGAAGCTGAATACATAGCTGCAGGAAGTGCATGCTCACAGTTACTCTGGATGAAGCAAATGTTGACAGAATACAATGTCCAACAAGATGTCATGACATTATTCTGCGACAACATCAGCGCCATCAACATATCAAAAAATTCTGTTCAACACAGTAGGACAAAGCACATTGATATTCGGCATCACTTCATCAGAGAACTTGTTGAAAAGAAAGTGGTTACTCTATAACACATAGCCACAGAAGAACAACTAGCATATATCTTCACAAAACCTCTTGATGCAATCCAATTTGAACAATTAAGGAGTGCATTAGGCGTCTGCATTCATGAAGGTCTGTAGATTGCTACAGACCAAAATGGGCGTGCAACCATCAGAAGATCCCACGCACACCTCTAACATGAGACAGAAACAAGTCAACAATCCAACACTACCTGTCTCATGTAAGTATTGTGGTCTACCAAATGTCCTAGACATTGGAGACTTTGACATCTGGCACTATGTGTGCAACTTTTGTATGATGTTTCTCTTTAATCAATGAAGTTTTTTTTTTCCTTTAAAACCTTTGACAAATTATGGTAAAAAGGGGGAGAAATAATTGATAATAAAACAACTCTTTGGCAAGAAGAATCACTCTCTTGCTTTACGGATGAAAATAGCAAGCTTTAAAAAAAAATTAAAAACTAAAAAGATATGCTAAAATAAGTGTGTCCAGAGCATAATTGAATATGCTAAAATTGAACCTCTAAGAAGTCTAGTAAATTTTGATCACTCTGATTAAGTACTTTCCGCTGCAACTCAAGACTTTGGTTCACTAAGTCACTAGGTATCTCATCCCTGGACTTAGAAAATTCATTGTAATGGATCATATGAAGACAAGACTAAGACTGTCTCATACTAGAAAAGGTTCATCACATATTCAAGATTGAAGAAGTCCTGAATATTGAAGACACACAAGATTCTGAAGATCAAAGACATTGAAGACCTGAAGATTTCAGAATTGAAGATTGCATCAACAGAAATCAATTTGAAGATTGAAGAATTTGAAGATTGAAGACTGAAGAGTGCACATTCAACAAAGTGGTTTGAGGTTGTTTTAGCCATAATTTGCCAAAGGGGGAGATTGTAGTTCTTCTGAGATTGGCTGCATCATAAGGTTAAAACAACTTGGTCAGAGTAACTTAACTGAAGCACCAATGCTGAAGTAATTAAGTCTAAACCACCTGTGCATATTGAAGATGTGCAGATGCAACATGTTGAACAAGATGTCCTAGACATCTTGTCACTGGTTCAGAGCATGCTTAGGCAGCATGTCGAACAAGATGTCCCAAGACATGTGGGTAGGACATCTTGACCCAGTTCAGCTTAAAAGATAATGCTTATCCATTAACCATGCGTGTTTGTTTTAATTTGAATAAAACGTGAATCTTTTAGTAACAAGCTGAGATTCGAATTAATGATAAAGTTTGTTATTAATCCTATGTGTTAGATACGATTGGATTCATATTTAATTAGTGGATAGAGATTAATTCTTTATCTTTGTGGAGTTTGTTTTTAATACAAGTTTGTTTTAAAACTAATTCTTATTTGAGTGCATCTGAAAGACTGAAGATTATCTGAAAACTTGCACGCCTATATAAAGGACTCAACATAGAGCTTAAAACTAAACCCACAATAACTGAAGATTGCGAGTCCACAGTTTTGGGCCCATTGTGCAAAACATCTAGTGGCTCTTAGTATTGTTCTTGATACTTTGAAGCTTTGAGTCGTTGAATGTTGCCATTCAACTTTGTCTTTTAAACTGTGAAGTTTAAAGTTGTTTCGTCACTTGGGATTAGTGATTAGAAGGAGTTGGGTAGGTTCTCATATTCAGGGGGAGTTAGCCCTTGAGTAGAAGATTACTATGATTAAGAAAAGGCATACATGCCAAAAAGTGTTTGGTAGTGTTGTAAGACTAAGTATTGATTCGGAGTAGTAGTGTTCACTTCCTGGATTGGTATCCTCCAGAGTCGGGCTGTTTAGCGCTGAACTGGGTTAACAAATTACTGGTGTTGTTTATTGCTTTTGTTTACTTCAGTATTGCAATAACGTGTGATCCTCAAAACCAGTTGTCGAACCAGTTGTCTAGGACATCTGGACTACAGACACATTGTCCTAGACATTGTGTAAGATATCTGTCCTGCCAGAAAACAGAATTTCATAGACAACTGATATCTAGCTGTCTTACTTTGTCCACCATACATCTTCTTAAGATTTCAATGATTTCAGGAGGATTCATATCCTCATGTTGCCTCTGAAGGTTAGGACTTATGGATGCTAGGATGATACATTTAGCAGTAAGACTTTGTTCCAAATACTTCTCATAAGCCTTGGTTGCTTCATCGTGGGTTGGGTCAACCGATTCATCGTCAGTTGGGTCAACCGGTGCAACCACAGCAGGTTTGTCAATGATATCAATCAATTTTTCATGCATGAGAACAATTCTCAGGCTACGGTACCAATCGTCATAATTGGATCCAACCAATTTTCCAGATTCAAGTATTCCGCGGAGTGACAAAGAAGACATACTGCTCATCAAAATAAATTAAATCATGATGTTAGATAATCATTTCTTAAGGCTTTGTTTGGATGACAAAAGAAAGTAAGAGGAAAGAAAGTGAGAGGAAAGATTGTTAACGGAAAGAAAGTGAGAGGATAGTGAGTGGAAAATGAGATGATTTTTAAGTTGTTTGGTTTGAGTGAAAGTGAAAAAAAGGAAAGAAAGATAATTTTATTGAATGATTTAAAAGCCCTTGTAATAAAAACTAATATATATACATAACAATATTATAAAAAAATGTGCTGCAATACAAAGAAGTTGCTGCCTATATTATAAAAAAATAATTATTGTAAGAAAGGAAGGCCTTGTTTTTTTTTTATCAGCCATGTGACGTGAAAATTGGTAAAGCTACCTCCTACATATGTGAAGTGAGGGCTCTTTTGTAAATTCATAGGCTTGAATGTGCTTTTCAAGCTTTTTGTCCAAATTGGGGGGGATGGGTTTTGATTGTGGGTCCCACCAAAATACTACTTTCTTTCCTCTCTAACATCACCACCAAACGACGAAAACACGAATTTCAATAAACTTTCCATCTTTCCTACTTTCTATCCATCCACTTTCCTTTAAACCAAACAATGCGTAAAAGAAAAAGCTATATAAAAGCCACTTGGTTATCAAGTCTACTCTCATATATATATATCATACCAAAAGTTCCTGTTTATCAGGCCATTCTTATTAGTATATATATATACGTACATATGTAACAGAAACAGAACTATCCTTATATCACATATGTATATACACATGTATGGAGCTTATAATCATTTCATCAAGATGAAACAGAAACAAAACTATTATTATTTCGTCACAAATTTTCTAATACAAATTTTCAATTTGAATATTATGTGGTAAGTATTTTCGTGACGAATAATACATTATAGTTTTGTAATAACTTTGAAAATATAATTTAAACACAAAAGAAGTCAAGCTTTGATACCAATTGAAGTAAAAATGTGTTCATAACACGCACAACGGAATAAAATTTGATCTATCTTTTGTTTAAATTATATTAGAACTAATATGACATGAAACATGTACCTTCTTATAAGTTCTTGGATCATGAAAATTTCTTCAATTGTATGAAGACTCTATGCTATCCACACTGAGACCTATCCTTACTAGCAACTTCTTGCGTTTGTGAAACAAAGGAAAAACTAAGCAAATGCATACATGATGAAAATTAGTATGTTTTGAACAAGTTATATGGTACCTATTTATAGGCATGTGAACTTCTATCAAAATAAAAGAAATCAATTCCCACTCAATGAAAAATCTTTTCCTTTCATATTCCCACTAATATGAAAATCAATTAACATCTTAATTGCATCCACTATGAATCATTTAGCACATGTTGATTTCAATTGAGTGGAAAATTACTACCATATAGTTCATATTCCATATTAATATACATACACCATATATATATATATATATATATATATATATATATATATATATATTTAAAAAATAAATATATATGCACAATTTATTTCCTTATATTATTTATATTCTTTGTACTAGCAAAAAAATAAAATAATATTCCACTTAGAATCTTAATTTTATTTTAATTAAATTCTCTAATTTAATTGTCAAATAAAATAATTCTTTAGTAAGAAATTAGAACACTCGTTTGTGTGTGACTTTGTAGGTTCAATACTAAGCCGGTAATAATTTAATCAAATAAATATATTAATCAAGGTAGGCGTCTAGTAACACTCCTTAACATCCGGATAGTATGAAGTAATATTTTACTTTCAAGAACCATTAGAAGAATAATATATATTTTTTCTTCTGTCGTTACAACTCTGGTTAACTTTAGAGCATGATACTATTGTCAAACTCTAATAAGTTAACATATGTGAATCAAGAAACTCTTTTCTATTTTCCATTTGATTTCCCTGGCCAGGGCTTTAATTTTATCACAGAGTTCAAACTCATTACCAAGAGTTGACAGATCTCATCTCGATTAATCATTAATTATACAAGTATTTAATCGTACCCACACTACTACAAAAAGTACTTTTTACATCTGGCGAAAAGCACATTTTACATCTGACCAAAGTCAGATGCAAACTTACGAGATATAGTAAGTTAGGCACTTTTTATTTCTGGCGAAGGTCAGAAGTAAAATGTGCACTTCTTACCTCTGGCGAAGGTCAGAAGTAAAATGTGTACTTCCTTAGATGTGAAAACCATTTGTTTAATTATTTTTAAAAAAATTAAATTGGACTTTTTACATCTGGTCAAGCTCCACATATGTAAATTCTTAATATTTTTAAAATTTTTTTTTTTAAATCCTTTTTTAAAAAAAAAATCTAACTCACAAACCAACATCCAAAACATAACTTGCATATATAAACATAACTTCACAACAAATCATCCAAAATTACTTAATCAAGAACATTGATACTACAAATTCACTTAACACTCAACATCCGAATTAAGTCAAATAGTTATGTCATTAATACAACTATTCAACAACCAAAATTAAAATCAAAACAATTCGCACAATAGCTTGCAACACTATCCTGACATTAATACAATACACAGTAGCTCCCTTCCTCAGCACCAACACTGTCATCATAATCAACCTCAGGGTTATACAAGTCAAGAAAACAAGATGTCCAACAGTTTCGCAAATCATACAACTCCTCCTCTGTTAATCTCATGATCATTGGACACCTTCAATATGTAAATAACTTAATTCAACCACTTATAATACACAACACATGGTACTTTTTTTGCAAAGGCAAAAGAGACTATATCTTTCCTAATTTTCAGACAAACCCATTAATGTACCAATCATCAAACTCAGTTAATTATATTGACAAAAAAACAAGCATTTACCTTGCAGAGCTTTCATGGCGGCGAGAGCACATTTGGGTTCAGTAAACTCCACAAAACAAAATATCATAGCCTTGTCCCCACTCTACAGTGTGCATGATCATGTAAACACAATTAAATATCCATATTAAGAATTGGTGTATATTAACATTCTACACTAAATATATTAAATAAGACTAGCTATGTATCATTAGAGGAATGTCACGGCAGGTGTAGAAACAATCATATATTGCTTAAAAACACACAATAATCACATCACAATATATATATATATATATATATATATATATATATATATATATATATATATATATATATATATATATATATATATATATATATATATATATAGTGTTAGATGAATCTTACAGTATTAGAATTATCTAAAGGAATGAGCATGAACTTCTTAATTAACACACTTACTCGTCTTGGCTCCTTGTGAACAAGTTTGATATTTTCATAGCCGATAAAGGGACGAAAAAGATCTACGCGAATAGGTCAAGGATTCATATCAGCAGAACTCTGAAATACAATTATTGTGATATAAGACACCAACTAGTTTCATTTTCATAAACCTTTAAAAAGCAAATTATTGCCCACTCAAAGTTTTTTCTGAATTTTGCTGAACTTTGAAAAAGCAACAGCTAAATAGGATCTCATATAGTAAAAATTAAACAAAGTTTAGAATTTGAAAACAAGTGCTTCCTATCCATTATCTATTATTATTATCCACACTCAATAATAGAAAGCAGATATACCAATGCATACAAGAAAACATGCAGTGCAGTGAAATGATGAACTCAAAAGAAAGAAGGAAACGTGAGAATTATTTATCAGCACCTCTTGTGTTTTATGTGACTCGAGTAAAATCATCTATAAGCTATCCAAATGAAAATCAAAATCCATCCACTGCATGGGATTCAATCAAGTCCCAGCCCACATCTGGAAAAAAATTAGAGCACAGCATTTTAGAAGACTTTATTTTTGAAAGAGCAAAAATGAATATATTAAAAAAGCGAATGGTCCATTGTACAAGGAGTACATCAAACCAAACTACAAAGCCAGTTCCAACAATACAGCTACAATACTGCGACAGAGAATCAACAAGGCCAACATTAGTTACAAATATGCATTATATATGTAACTAAGGCTAGATAACACACCACTACAACTCCAAGACAAAAGTGCAGCAATTGGAGGACAAAATCAGACTATAACTATAATTATACTTCTAGTACCAAAATACTCCCAACACCAATACTGATAAAGTCTGAAATTCACACAATTCTTCAACCACAATGGGATAAGCGAAATGTAACTAACAAATAATCACTTGAAATTAAATATATTCAAAATGAAAAGGTTCTAAAAAAAAATTAAAATTAAATAAAAACAATTTAAAGGGAAAAAATCAAGGGAATGTTACTAACCACGTGATCGCAATGCACAAGTTATTTCACACTAAGGCTCATTAGCTTTCCATTAGCCAAATAGTTTATCCCTTCTAAGGCTCCTGTGATACTAAATGCCCCACATGAATGGCACCAACCCTAATCATACCAAATCAAATCATTAAAAAGTTAGTATTATTATGATTAAATATTAATTATCAATTACTTAATTTTAACATAGTAGTACACGTGTGGTTCTTGACGGAAGAGACGGTAATTTTATCATCCCAATCAAAGGAGACGTTTCAAGAAATTGGCGACAGAACAAACCAAAAAATACAACACTGCCAGAAGACTAATTACAGCAAAAACCGCCAAGCACACTCCCACACCTAAGAAATACACCCCTACAAAACAACAACTACATGTATAGAGGAAACATCAAAGGTTAGGGACATGCATTCCAAGATAACTCTCTTCAAAATTTAATGCATGACAATAGCCTAAGAAACCAACAAAAACAGAGGGACAATGATCACAAACACATGACTGCTACTACAAACAGTGGCCACTGCTGCCCCCTAAACAAAACACCAGTATAGCAGCAAAAATTTATCCTTGGAGTTGGAGGAATAAGAACA
Source organism: Trifolium fragiferum (assembly GCA_954870985.1). Lineage (NCBI taxonomy): Eukaryota > Viridiplantae > Streptophyta > Magnoliopsida > Fabales > Fabaceae > Trifolium > Trifolium fragiferum. Next base: position 32,890,665 of record OX940792.1, on the reverse strand, counting down.
ACATGCTTACTTACAGTTACATGAATAACATGATAATGTTGCCTTCATGTTTGGTTTTGTTAGTTGCCGATAACAATAAAATGTAAATCGTGAAATCGTAATAAGGATTGTACACTCGCGCACGCACACACATACACACACAAACACTTACATATAAAAATATCATAAATATGAAAAAGAAAACCATCTAGTTCACTACAAATACTTTATCAAACTTAAAATCAAAATCTATAAGGTCATAACAAACTGTAAGTCAAATATTTAAGAGCACTACCAATATAACTAGCATTTCTAGAAGACATTTTGAGAACAACACTAACAGAACCAAACATGATAAAATGGAAAACCTAAACAGAGAGATGGCCAGTAAAACCATAACCAATCACACCAAAGAAGAAGAAGCTACAACAGAAATCTAACAGTGCTAACAGTTTTTTCAAATCTAACAAAGCAACAAGCCAAACACCCAATACTAGATAACCAAGAACCCAATTTTTTTGACATTTACAATAAATAAATCTCATGTAATCAATATACCCTTCAGAAGTGCACTGAGGATTGACCTTTAAGAATTCACAAGAGCTACTGTAACCATCATGTTGAAGCAATCCAACACACAATAATGCAATTTACCCTATAATTTCCACTGTTCCAGACAAAACAATCACTGAAACTTTAAATGAAATAAAAACTAAGAAAACATGAACAGATCTGACAGAGTTCCAAACTAAGAACATAATTTTAAAAATAAAAATTGAGAAATAGAATTTATGTTGTACATGTTTGCGTTTTCGGTGAGCCTTAATCTGCAATTAGGGATATGAATTTGTTGGATTTTGTGGTTCAGTGAACCAGCTTGATGAGAGAGGCGAGAGTTGAGTTCGCAATTCTAATTTGTTGGAGTTTGTTGGAATTTCAGGAGAGAGATGAGTTCCAGACGAGAGAGGAGACAGTCAGAGAGAGAGAGAGGGACGGGAAGAGATGGGTTCAGCAGACGGGAAGAGAGTGACAGTGAGAGAGTGACAATGAGAGATAGAGAGATGGGTTCAACGCGAGAAGACGGGAGAGATGGGTGTTCTGCAGAGTTCATCGCGAAGAGACTTAGTTGTGAGACTTTGATTCATATTTGGTGTTCAGACTGAGAGGGTTTATTAAAAATTATTATTGAAAGACATTTTACCTCCGGGAATATTATGGTCGGATGCAATATAATTTTATAAAATTTACAACTTAATTACGGAATTGCCACCGCATTTACTTTTACTTCTCGCATAGTCAACCCAGATGTAAAATGTTCTGTCTATGTATTTTTTACTTCTGACAAAATTGAAACCAGATGTAAAACTTTCTTCATATTTATTTTCAAATCTGACATCTTTTCGCCAGATGTAAAATCGTTATTAATAAATTAATTCTGTGGTGATGCCAATATCTTTTCAATTAGTACCCTATGATACTAGGTGTCCAGAATTAGAGTACATAAATAACATGTTAATTGCTATGTCAATCTCAGGTCAAAGAAAAATTACTATATTTCTTCTTTAGAATTTTCTATTGACAATGAAAGTAATATTTACCATTAGAAATTCTAAGTTTAGTCAGTTCAATGAACATATCACTATATGCTTCATCTATATATGTAATTTAATAAATGAGATATATTAATCTTTATCAAATAAAAGACCATCACATATATATTGATCTACCCAAATTATTGATGTCCTATTCTCAATAATCATACGATCAAGAACTATTTAGATTTAAAATAACAAAAGACTTGTTTCTCATTATCATAATCTCTATTACGATAACATGTCTATAATTTTAATCAAGGACAATATCAAATCAACTATTTTACTAAATAGTGAAAGACCGACACTTTATTATATTTGAAATTGATTACATGGTTGATTGACTGTTTGTGCACTCCTTATTATTTTTCCAACATCTTTTTTGTGCATGAGGCATTTCTCTACGTGCATGAGGCATTTCTTCCATATCTAAACAAAAAGAAAAAAATAATTCATTATCAATATATAATCTAATACAATTGGTTTCAATCCATATTCAAACATAATTGGTATTCAAAATTATGCATAAACTTATATTATATCTCTAACTCATTCAAAATTCAAAATTTAACCAAAACATAAACCTAAACCTATTCAAAATTAACACTCAACATTCATCTTAATAACCAATAATCAACAACTTAAGTAGCATAATTTACAAATTAATCAACAAGCATTCATCTCTAACCAACTCAAAATTTAACCAAAACCAAAACTCAATCAAATTTCACATAAAACCTAACATGCATTCATCATAATAACCACTCATCAACAATTTTAACAACATAATCAACAATAAATCACAAATCAGAGATGAAGAAATAAAAAACGTATTTCAGTGATACGAAGAAAGATGAAAGCAAATAAGGAACTAAAATCAACATAATCTTACTTGATGGAGTAGGAATTGATGAACTTTGTGAAATATGGAATAAAAAATGCAAGATTGATGGAGATTTATGTTTAGGGTTCAATTGTTTTTCTCTTGACAGAAGGGTTCTTTTGTTTCTAAAGAAACATAATAAGTAAATGGGAGAAGAGAGTTACGTTCACTTTCTATATACAACAACTTCGGTAAACGTTTACCGATTTACCACAACTTCGATACACATTTACCGAAGTTTGCTTCACTAGGAGGGGTGTAGATTAAGCGTAGCGTCGGTTCTCATTTACCGAATTTTTATTGAATACGAAGGGTGGAAGATTAAGTTTAACTTCGGAACGCATTTGTCGAACTTTTTTTTAAAGGGTATAAACGGAAACTCAGGGGGTGAAAAAGAAATACATGGGGTGGGAAGAAAAATCTTCTTGAAAATTTGAAAGAGATATAAATACTACAATTTAGGGTTTACTATGATGGGGCTTATAAAACAGGCCCATAGTGATTTTTTATTTATTCTAGATAGAATCATTCTAGATAATAACTCTTAAGTTTAGCTTGCTCTTTTTGTCTTTTTAAGATCAAGACATTTTTCTTCTTCATCTTATTAGTCACTTACTAGATTTAATTATTTATAATATTATTTAAAGTTTTAATTATTAGTCACTTACTAATTACTATATTTAATTATGTTTAATGTACTAAAGTTTTAATTTTATATTGACTTTATGACATTTCATATTTTAAATATGTAAAATTAGGGAATATTGAGTCATTATTTATTTAGTTTTTTTTATTTGGTACAATAGTTTTATTTATATATGATGATTGGATGCATATGTAAAAATATTTAGACCAAATACATTTAAGGGTCCTTTAAGTTTCATGTTTGTAACAATTAGATCATTTATGTTTTATTAGATAACAAATATGTACTTTAAGTTTCTAACTTGTTGCACTATTACTCTTTCATCCCCGTACAAAATTTGTTGCACTATTACATTTATAATTATTCTCCTCCAACATATGTTTCCTTTTCATCAAAATACCCAGTATTGTGGAAGTCAATGTTAATGACCATGTGGAACAAGGCAATAGTGATTAACTGGAAGAGTAACGGTGCAACAAGTTAGAAACGTAAAAGATATATTTTTACATAAAAAACTTAAAAGACCTAGTAATGTTACCTAAAAAAATCTATCTATTACAAACGTGAAACTTAAACTCTAAATATATTTAACATTTAGAGACCAGGGACATCACATTGTATATATAAGGTCTGCGGTTCAAATTTGAGATTCTCTTCTTATTCACCTTATCAATGGGTGAATTTCTAATCCTCGGGCTATTTATAAAAAAACATATTTAGCCTTTTTCATTTTATATTTAGTTCCTCGTAAGGTAGAAAATTTAGGATATGAATATATTTTTTGTTAGTAATATGATTGTAATCAATTTAGTATGGATAATTAGTAGTGAATTATGTTTTAAGAAAAAATTGTGTTTTTACAATACTCACTACTTACCATATGAGGGGGATAAAAATTGAAAGAGTAAATTACATTCTCCTCTTCTGAGAGATGCTTAAATTACATTATTCTCCCCTCTTATGTTAAAATATACACTCCCCTCCCCTCTAATGCAAATTATAATCTCACTCCCCTCCCTTGAAAGAGGTTTTAATTACATTACCCTCCCTCTTATGTTAAAATATACAATCCCCTCCCTCTTATGCAAATCATAATGACACTCATCTTCCTTGAAAGAAGCTTGAATTTCATTCCCCTCCCTTCTTATATCCTAAATTTATCTCATTTAATAAAAATTCATTTTAATGTAATCAAACTTGTAATGCATATATTTTAATTATTATTTTTTGCACACATATACATAATGTTAAATGTTGTTTTAAATTATGAAACTGTACAAAATAAAATACAAATCTCGGATAGATTACTAAAGTTGATTAAAAAATAGTTCTATGTTAAATTTTATATTCTAAAATAATATAATTTTCAAAGAAAAGAAAATTAATTTCTTAAAATGATGAATTAAAGTTTTTGAGTTTGTAATGAATTATTATCACAAAATTATTTATGTTAAAATGGACTGAAGTGTATATTTTCAGATAAAATCATTTTTTAATAATTGTTTTTGTGTTTGAGATTTGTATTTTATTTTGCACAATTTTATAATTTATAACAACATTTAACAATATATGTTAATGATGCGAGAAAAAAAATAATAATTAAAACATATGCATTAGAAGTTTGATTACATTAAAATGATATTTTATTAAATGAAAGAAATGTAGGTTTTAATGTAAGAGGGGAGAGGAATGAAATTAAGCTTATTTTAAGCGAGGGGCATGTGATTATAATTTGTGTAAGAGAGGAGGGGAGTGTACATTTTAATATAAGAGGGGAGGGTTGCGTAATTTAAGCATCTTTTAAGGGAGGAGAGTGAGATTATAACTTGCATAAGAGGGAAGGGAAGTGTATATTTTAAAATAAGAGGGGAGGGTAGTGTAATTTAGGCATCTCTAAGGGGAAGGAAATGTAATTTACTCAAAATGAAATGCAGGGGGAGCGCGAGAAAGTTGAGTGATGCAAAAAGAAATTCTCCACTTTATTTGGGTTGTGGGCTTTAGTTTATTTTATGTTGCACTTGCATCCAATTCAACCATGTTAGATTTTCCTTTATAGGATTTTCTATTCACACCTCCATGGATGCATGATTCAAAATCTAAAGTGTGAGCATAATCAATACAAATTTTTTGATGTCAATGAAACAAAAATGGCAAATCAAATGAGGAAGGTTTTATAGTCACATTATCTTGTATTCTATTCAATATGATGTCTGTTGAGTTCCTTGATGCCTTAATTGTGTATTGGAAACAAGATTTCTCCAAAAATAGAGTTTTTGGAGGTATATTAGTGGAGGGCGAAATATCGGTGTAGTTGTGCAGTGTTTATATATTTTTGGAGGTCAATGTGTACACATAGGAACATTTCAAACTTTTGAATACAAATTGTTTATCCTGTTCAAATTAATTGGGGTGCGGTGAGGGAAGGGAATTGGGGCAAAAACAAAATCAACGTTCAAACTCTAGAGTGCTAAAATTGTTCGAACCCTAAAATTTGAGTGGGGTATTTTTGTAATTTAGTAGGATGTTGACTGTACTATCTGGCAAATGGACCAGTCAATCGTCGAATAATAATTCACGCTCTATGTGTATAGAATGAGTTTGTATTTACATGGATCGTTCCAAGCACTACTAGCGTTATTTAAGTTTGTTGGTTTGCATTCGCTTTGGTTTTTAAAATGGTTTTAGTTTGAAAAGCAGCGATATGTTTGTGCAGAAAAGTAAAATTGATTCAGAAAGATAAGGACATGTTAGATAGATAAATTCCCTCCCCAATTCATGTTTGATAATTGGCGCATAATACAACTATTCAGTCTATTGTTCGGCGGATTAATTTATATATTTTGTGGTAATACATTGGCCTTACCCTAATACATTGTAAGTTACCATGGAACATATTAACTAGTGCACCCTGCGGGAGCCTACACCGAGTTGTCACGTACCCTAGCTAAGGTTCGGGTTAACATATATGCAATCATTACATTCAATTAATCATATTGCCACTAACACTTAGCGTCGGAGGTTCAGTCTCTACAAGTTGTCGCTGGTAGTGTATGATGTTAACGTCTTTACAAGTTGTTGCCGGTAGTGTCGGATGTTTCCATTCCTAATTACTAGCCCTACAATTTATTAGTTCCAGAATAGCAGCCAGATTCGTGACTAAATACCACTTCTAAAAGCATTCCCCGATCAACGGCTAGGAGTCGGAATTATGTCGTTAATTCATAAATAAATAAAAAACATAGATAATGAATAATAAAATATCATAACTTTTAACCAATTACATGTTCTCAAGCATTCTTAGGGGAGTTCATCTTCTCTACCTAAATCCAAAAATATCTAAGCTATGATCTGCATAATTAAATTACAAGAAAAAAAAATCATGCACCCTGCTCCTAGGCTCCAATGGCGTAGATGCCTTGCTGAGGAAGTTACCTCTCTCGTGGTGAGGGAAAATTCTTCCCGTAGAGAGCTAATTTTCCCTCCTTGCTCCTAGGCTCTGTTTGGATTAATGGAACATAACGGAACAGAGAGGAATGAAATAAAATGGTATGGAATGGACTGGAGCAGATGGACCAAAAATTTCATTCCATTGTTTGGATATTTTAACATAATGATAATAATGATTCCATTCCATTGTTTGGAAATTGGACGGAGCATAAACAAATTATAACTCTTTTATTCCATTTTTACCCTTAATCAACAATCATTATTATCATATAAAACATATTACTTTTTTAAAAAAAATAATAATATAAAACATATTACTACTAAAATCTTATCTTCTTAAAAATTTCAACCACCGAAGCAAAATTATACTAAGAAAACACATCAGAGTAAAAGAGTAAGAAATGCATTACACCAAAAATAAAAAGGGCATTCTATACAGAAAGAAAATAAACATAGTAAAAGTTTAAAAATGAAAAACTGAAACAGGTCACACCAAAATAAAAGAACATGTTTTATTTGCAGAAAAAGAACATTTCAAAAAATAAAAAGAAAGAAGATAAACATAAAAAATAAATGACATGAAAAACAAGTATAAAAGAATATTTGATAAGATACCTGCTATGCAAAAACTTTGAAGAAACATGAATATATATATGTTTGAGAAGAAGCAGCTGATTCAAAAAAAATAGAGAAGAAGAACCAGCGTTACTAATAAAGCAAAGTAGGGATAAAATGATAATAATATTTTAATTTAAAGTCTCATTCCATTCCATACACCTCAAATTGGATTGAATGAAATGAGTTCCATTGGATTCCATTCCACTCCACTCATTTTTTACAAATCTAAACAATGAACCTTGATTAGTTATCACTCCACTTCATTCCATTTCATCCTTTACCACCAATCAAACATAGCATAAGAGACTTGAATACTATTCAAGTCCATTGGATGAAATGAGATGTGGCGGGGGGAAGAAAATAGAATGATTGAATGAAATGAGATGGAATGAGTTCCATTGGGTTACATTCCATTCCACTCATTTTTTTTCAAATCCAAACAATGAAATATGATTAGTTACCACTCCATTTCCTTTCATCCTTTACCACCAATCAAACATAGCATAAGAGACTTGAATACTATTCAAGTCCACCGAATAAAATGAGAAATGAGATTGGGGGGAGGGGGTATGAAATGAGATGGGATGAGTTCCATTGGATTTCACTCCACTTATTTTTTGAAACTCCAAACAATGAAATCTGATTACCACTCCGCTCCATTTCATTTTATCCTTTACCACCAATCAAACATAGCATAGGAGACTTGAATACTATTCAATTCCATTGGATGAAATGAGATGGGGGGAGGGGGGGAAAGAAAATATAAAGATTGAATGAAATGAGATGGGATGGGATGAGTTCCATTGGATTCCATTCCACTCCACTCATTTTTTGAAACTCCAAACAATGAAATCTGATTAGTTACCACTCCACTCCATTTCATTTCACCCTTTACCACCAATCAAACATAGCATAAGAGACTTGAATACTATTCAAGTCCATTGGATGAAATGAGATGGGGGGAGGGGGGAAAGAAAATAGAAGGATTGAATGAAATGAGATGGAATCAGTTCCATTGGATTCCACTCCACTCCACTCATTTTTTACAAATCCAAACAATGAAATCTGATTAGTTACCACTCCATTCCATTTCTTTCTTTACCACCAATCCAAACATAGCCTAAGAGACTTGAATACTATTCACTAGTGAATTGTATTTTTCTAAATGAATAATTGTGAAGAAAGAGAGCTCTATTTATAGTTTTTCTAATGGGCTCGGCTAGCCATCGTGGCAATGATGGAGTGGATTTGTTTCAAATTTAAATCACATTTGCGCTATGTTTCCTTGGGCACCAAGTCTTCCTATCGTGGCAAGAAGGGAGTCATCGCGGCCACGATGGAAGCGCAACTTTATCCACTTTTTGCTCTCTTTTTGGCATTTTCTTGAATTCTTGTCTTCTTTCACGCGTAGTACATTTCTTCAGGTTTTTGCTTGTAATTAGTCTTCAAAGTTCTAAACTAATACTAAAATAAATACTAAAAATACTGTATGAATTTCTATCATCAGGTATGCGAGAAAACACGAGAGACGTGAAAAGAAAAACTTCATTTGTTTTGGATAACCAAAGGACCTAAGCGCAGTTCACACTCCATTTTTATTTATGCACTATTCATGGTTGTTTTAGTGAATTTAAGTGGCTTGAATCATGATCACTTCTATATATAAGATTTGTCACATTATCAAGAGTTTTTATTTTTTTAAACTTTATTGTTAATTTCATAAGGAATAGGAGATTAGCCTAACAAAATTTTGTACTATTTGTCAAAAAAATAAAATAAAAATGGTACCAATAGTATATTGAAAAATTACTATAGCATAAAAGAATACCATAAACTAGAAGGATCTATGAATTCTTACTTCAAATGAGACTTTTATACTTTGCTATACGGTGCTTGCTTTCTAACTTCTTTAACTTCTCTCCCTCTTGTTTAGAAGCTCTCTCTATTCACTTTCGGAAACTCTCTTGTCACTAAATGTGACATTAGTAAATTGAGGGAGATGGAACAATACTTACTAATAATAACTCCGTTCCTAAATAAATGGATCATAATATTAGAGTGAAATGTGGGGGTATAACTAGGAAAAGAGAGTTATGGATACTACTATATAACTTAACCAAGTACATGTGCTTCTTATCGATTTCGTAATTTATAGTGTATTTTCCTACATGAAAATCTCTCTCTCTTTCTCTAACGAAGAAAATAGAGTTGTGAATATTTAAATTAATTTTATTTTTATAAAATTATTTATAAATAATAAAATGAAAACTGAAAAATAAAAAGCAAAGAAAAAATAAAAAAAAAATGTGGACCAAGTAACAATTTTTTATTTAACATAAAAAATATCATTTAATAAATAAGTATTTTCTTTGTAAAATAAAAAAAATGATAATTTATTTATTATTAATTTAATAATATTAATTAATTATTATATAGTATTGGCGGCGTCTGAAACATTAACGATCGACGGTTGGAGCTTCATTGTCATCCGTCTCAAGTCGCTAGATTATTGTCGAATATCCGCCGACTGCTGCCATGGTAGTCGCCAGAGCTCTTCCACATATCACCACCAAGGTCACTGTTGCCACCACCAATTATATATATTTAATTATTTATAAAAGTCATTAATTAATATTTAAATGTTCTAAATTATAGTCAAAAGATGTTTTTGCTCCAAAAAAAAAAGGAAACTGTAATGGGCCTTGTGAAATAAAATCTCTTTTGGGCTAGTGTACATGTTCATTCATCAAAAGAAAAGAAAAATCTCACAACCTAAAACATTAAATGAAAGTAAAAATCTCTAAGAAAAAAATCAATTTATTATAAAATCTGTCAAAATAAAATCTACCTTTTTTAGCTGAGTTGTGTGGTGCTATGCTATGAATGCTATAGAAATTGCAATTTCTAAAAATTGAAACAACTTTTGGCTGGAAACTGAGTCCACTCTAGTGGTCACGGTTTCAAATCCTCTTTGCTGGTTTATTGGGCCTTAGGCAATAGATAACATAATTATTTCCTGCTTACTTAGTTCATGAATTTCGTTGTCTTCCATATTTTTGGAGAAGATAATTTTTGTGTTGATGGATTAGCTAATGCAGGTCTCACTATAGATAGACTTACTCTTTAGAATGAATTACCTCTTGTAATTAAAAACAACTTTGAAGCAAATAGACTTGCTTTAGAGTTGTAAATGCTTAGGGAGCTCTTGGTCTATGTCCCCCCCTTTTTTTTTTATCTCTATATTTGCTAAGTCAATATATATATTTTTGGAGTAGTAGCTCTTTGCTACTACTCTCTTATGAAAAATAAATAAAGAAATAAAATTTAATTGATGGGTAGGATGAATATCCGTTTATTAAAATTATAAAATCTACGGATTTGGTAGATTTTATGTTTAGTGAATGCATTGGATTAAATTTTTTAATTTAACAATATTGTTTTATCCATACATTATCATTATCATTCAAACGTAAATCTATCTAATCCATCCAATTTGCTATGTGCCCCTCCAAGTATTGAATGGAAATTTTGTATATCTAAGATGACCAGATTTTGTATTTTTGTTTTACCTAATGATGCATTATCTTAATTGTTTATGACGTTTCTAGTGTAATATGTTAATTGATTTGTGTTGTCCTTTTTGAAAATGCTGTAGTTAGCGTGAAGTAATTGATTTGGTTGACAATTTTTACAATTTTGGTGATTTGGAGGACTATGACAGAATCTCGTTTTAATATAGTTGATGTGAACTTTTCAACAGCCAAAACAAAATTATTTTTAAGCATAGGTATATTCATGAGAAATTCTAGCTCAGTTTTTAAAAAGTCAAATTTGAGAGTATATTAGTACTAAAAATCCAATATTGTAGGATTAGGGTGGTTGAAGTCTACAGCAAAACTTGCCTCAACTCAACAACAAACACAAGTTGAGCCATACATTTTTTTGGAATCACTTATAGGTATGTAACATTGAAAGAACCATAACCAATAAACAATTTGGAAATAGACAAATTGAATCAAACTCTAGAGAAGGAAGAACCTTTTTTTGATAGATAATGCAACAATTTATGAAAGATATCTAGTTTCAACATGTCCTAAGGTTCATGACAGCTCACCTAGGCCGTTATGTTACACTGTCCACAACAAGTAAATGGCCTCTACATGGAATGTATGTATATCCCCTAATTTCACTCATAATATGGACTACATGGTTGTTATGCAAATCGTCATGCATATATATACATATGCACTCACTTTTAAAGTGTAAGCATTTCACCCAATTGATATACACACTACTTGAATTATTACTAATTTGAGGGTTGTAGTGCTAATATTTTTATATGTATTTTTTTCTCGCCGTGCCTAAAAACTCAACCATCATCAAATTACACCTTATTTCACCGGAAAAACCTTGATAGTTCAAATCATAGTTTAAACTTAGCCAATAACAAATTTTGTTTCCCCTAACATTTAATCGCTATATTTTCCTATAAAAAACAAGTGTACACTCTTCTCAACTTAAAGGAAGTGTACAATTTTTGTACCCTATTAACACATAGTTGCATGTAGTCGTTGCATAACCAAAATATGTTTCTCAATGCATTTCCTTTTATTAGTTAATTAAAATCTACATAATGATTTTACCAAAATTTATATGAGATCCATATGATTTGGCGAGGCTCTTATGAATTTTAATCAATAAAAATGTTAGTTAAAAAATGTGTGTTAGAGTGTATTACTAGTGCTCCACATTTAGACATTATAGCCAAAATTGAACAAGATCTATATATCCCAACTCCATGGTTTAGACCCCAATTTGCAAAATTAATAAAATACGGGCTATTCTACTGAAATAGTAAGGTTGATAATGTGTGTACCTCAACCTATAAATTACTTTTATAGATTTAAGTTAAATCGAATTTAAATTTTCATATGATAATAAAGTTTGTTTAAGATCAATCTATTGGGCTGCTTAATATTTGGGTTACTTGAGTCACATTTATTGATCATATAAATTGATGGAGTTTCTCTTCCTCTTTGAATTTTTTTTTTTTGTTTTTGAATAAAAAATTTCGAATGTGTTTTCTGAAATTTTTTTGTTTTGAATATGAACTTCGAAACATATTTTTTAAAATTTTGTCGAATTTAAACTAAAAGAATTTCGGAAAACACATTTCGAAATTTTTATTCAAAAGTAAAAACAGAATTTTTTTTTTTTTGTGTGGGTGGAGAAGAGATAAAAGTTTTAAACTAATTTTGCAGCTTAGAGTTTGAGAGCATCTATTCTCACTTATTACTTAACATTTCTTGAACACCATTCATGTGAATAAAGTATACCTCCAAAAAAAATATTGTATTTTTTGTTGAAAATATATTTCGGGACAATATAATTAAAAATTACATTCTTTCCATAAAAATATTTCTAAAACAATTTTTTTTTTTTATATTCAACGGAACCGAATTTCAAAAGAAAAGATTACACAAAAATTAACCAGGGAAGTGAATCACTCCTAAAATAAAGAAGCAGCTTTGATGCTGAAACGAAAAACTCCCTAAAATGAAGCACAACCTAAATTGATTAAAAAAAAGGTTTAATGGAGTGTTTACAAAACACAATTATCAACCACTAACAAGCTAGAAAAAGAAATTATGGCTATAAGATATTAAATTTAAATTATAAGAGAGAACGACAAACCAATATTAAAAAGACAAATGACCAAATGAAATCATGCGATTAAAAATGTGAACACAACAAGGATGAAAGCCACTTTGCATATTTAAGAAACATTATGTATTAGCTGGTCCTAAAAGCTACCATTTCAAATGTAACAGGGTATTGACACAGAGCTTCTGTTATGTTGTCATTGCTTTATTTTACTTTTATTTTAAGTTTTATCCTTCATCCATAACAAATATATAAATATTGGGTCATGTTAGGTGGAACTTGTAATAAAATAGAAACATTGCCTAAAACAGATCAATTTTTATACTTCCATCATTTTCATCCTAGTATATACTACTATTTTAGATTATAATATGTGTAAAATCATAGTGGAAGCAAATCATGCAATTACACTTAAAGTCGTTAATAAATTCCCTTTAAGATGATTTGGTATAAATCAGATATTTTCAGCGTAAAATTATATAGATTAATTTTTCTAAAAATTTGACGTTGTTGTATGTCTAACTCATGAATCGAACTCAAAACTTTGGTTGGGATAGAAAAGACCTGAGTTATTTTGTCTAAGCGCTCTTGAATAATTCGAGTTCAACTCTTGATGTGAATAATTCATGGTTAAAAGCAAATAGGCATAAATACAATTATTATTTCTATTTTAATTCCCTTATTTTGAAATCTCGAATTTTAATCTCTTAGTTTTACAAATCTTAAGATTTTTCCCCACATACGCGTTTTGTAATTTTTTATTATAATGTTTTGTTTTTATTAATAGTGTAGAATTATATTTGATTGTGCAAAATGATTTAAATTTGACTCAGAAATCTTGTTATATCCTTCTTTTTCAATTTCATTGATTGAATGCAAATTCATTCTTTTGAAATTCACTATTTATAGTTTAAATTAGCAATATCATATTATAAAATACTACTATAATTTAACATCATCAATGAAAATGACATGTCATTAAAGATATAACATTTTTTTGTTTCAATTTCAGTGATTGAACATACTATAAAATATAATTTCACATCAATGAATATGAAATGTCATATAAGATAAACCCCAAATTGGATTGTTAGAAATTATTCTTTTATTTATTTATAATATTTGTGTGAAAAAAGTCTAAAACTTGTGAAAATGTGAGATTAAAATGAGAGATTGAGAAACGGGAGACTACAATATTGTTTCAATTCAAATATGGGGCCAAAAGGACATCTAAGAAAACCTATTATAAGCTTATGAAAAAGTTTTTATATTTATGAGACTAATCTTTATACAAAATTTGGCTTGAAATTTTTATTAATTATTTAATGCATGCTACTCTTAATTAGAAGTTTAAAGCCAACCCTTTTGTAAATGTTGTATCTTAGTTGACAAGTGGTCCAGAAACATTGGAGACAAAGGGGAGTAATATAAGGCATATGGGGATAGTGGTGGTTATGGCTTATCCCTGATATTAACATATAAAACATAAATTTGAACTTTTTTGATAATTCCATTATGACCATCAACATCAATTTGATAAGTAATTAACAATCAATAACAGTTAGTTTATTATATTTGATGTTAGATTTATGTAGCTATCAATGGAAATATATATGCAATAGAATTGCAAGCTTTTTCTAGTTGATATCAGCAGTGATAGATGTTAGGAAAACATTAGGCACAAATCTTTGAACAGGATAACAAAAAATATTGTTGCTAATAATACTTTTAATACAATGATGATAATAACAAAGAAAATGTGTATTGTGCTGAAGAAACATGGTGGCACAATGACATGTCTAAAATACTAATAAAAATGTTTTGGTTGGCAAAGATTAAAAGAAAATGATTGAACATAAAATTGAATAAATTATAGTTTAAGTTTCGAAGTGGAACCAATCCAATGAAGTGATGAAACATTGCACCATTTTGATTAATTAACAATTTCAGACCCCACTTACCTTATTTGACTAAACTTAAAATAAAGCATTACATTAAAAAAAAAAAAAAAAAAAACTTATGGCATCTTAATAATATATAAATGCAAGCACATGTTAGGGAAATTTTGCTTATTTGTCCACTTCTAAACACATCAATACCAAATCATCATTAAAAAATAGTATTTCTTTGCCATATTAAGCTTTGGTGCCAACTAGATTGCTTGACATGGAAGAAAAATTCAAATTTCAAAATTCCCTCTTCTTTTGCCACTTGGGTCTTATTTTTGCATTCAAATAATAGAAAGAAGATCTGGCCCAATATGTTGAAGCCCATTTTGCTAGCAAACAAAAAAAAATCACTTCCATGTGAAGCAAAAGAACAGAAGCAAGCACGCGTAAACTTTTTTTCCTTCTCTGGCAACTCTTTTCTCCCTCCAAGCCAATATCAGAAAACCCTAGCCCCCATTTTATGAAATTCTCTGAATCTATGTAATGTAATGTAACATCGCTTTCCCTCTCAACCACTCTTTTTCTCATAGGTAACACCGCTTTCCTCTGCTCTTTGAATCTAAACATGTCATTCTCACCTTTCTACACTAGCTTTCAAATTTCAAAATCCCCCCAAAACTTCAAATTCAAAACCGATGTCTATCTTCTCTCATTTCTCTACCGTCTCAAAGTAACATTCATCTTTCAAAATCGGATTCAAAAATGAGGCAGCACCAAGTGAATGGGTTTTGTGCATCTCAGGTGAAGTTTTTTTTAATTTAGTTTTATCGATTCTCTTCTTCTTCTTCTATCTCAGCAATGTTTGGCAAACAAAGAATATTCATTTTCTTATAATTAATTGTTTCATGATTATCGAAGAAGAAGAAGAAGCAAAAGCCATCCAAGAAGCAGTTAAAGGACCCATCGCATTGTTCCACCCCTTACTGTCGTGGTATTCTTCTTCAATGGTGAGTATTCTTTCATTATTTGTTCAATTTATGATTCCAAATTAAGAGATTATTTGAACCCTATCTCATTTTCATTTCAATTACAAGGTTTTTTTTCAACTAGGTGACAAATGTGTTCCTCTGTGTTTCAAGGAATTTGATCCCTTTTATGAAAGAGTTCTTAGAACTCATAAAAGTCTCAAACTTTTGGTCATTTTGTTTTATTTAATTGCTTTTTGTGTTTCAGTAATTATTTTATGTTTTATTTCCAAAACAGTGAAGGGTTTTTCAAACGAGTTTGCTTTAATCAAAGGATTTGAATTTGAACTGAGTTCACATCATACTGGCTGGAATACAGTAGATTTGAATTTTGAATTTCCCCCTTCAGTTTTAGAGTTGATATTTAAATCTGATTTGAGTAGTATATAAGTGATGCTTTCTTTGATTTGTTTCATCTGTTTTCAGTTTTGATTTTTTTTTTTCCTCTCATGTTTAGCAATTTGTGGTTGTTGATTTCTAAAACCCTAAGCTCAGATTATTAGTTCCCTATCTGATCATTTATAAACATTTTAAGTTATGTTTATTCAACCTTTTTATTGCAGAAAAGCTAACTTTGGTTTTATTTGATTTTCAGGATCCATTGTGAGTGTATATCCAGGTTGAAGTGAAATTATGGTTGAATAAACATACAAGGTAATTGTTGAATTTTGGTTGGGATAAAAAATTTATTTTTGTCGGTGTTATGAATTTAATCATCTTGAGCTTGAGATGTTTTATTTCAATGTAAAGCCTCACTTTATAGCTATATTGTTAGCTGTCAACTGCATTAATTTCTGAAATTTCTCAGTTTTAATTTGAAACTCTAAAACTCTATTAATTTTACAAATTGCTCTCTTTCCTTCTCTTTGGTTTTGTGCATTATGTTATGAATCTTTATTTCCTTCCAATTAGTTTTGTGCATTTTACGTTCAAGTATAATTATAAAAGTGTTATTGCTACAAACTTTTGAAAAGAATGGCAGACAAACAACGATTTTGATCATAAGGAAATATTTTTTAAATGCTTGGACACTATCATTGTTTGATTACTATGCCTAGGTTTTGTTGATTTTCAAAGTTGGATCCTTTCTCATTTCGTTTGAAAACATTAGTGCAAGTGAGGATGAACAAAGTAATTGAAAGGATTAGTTTTCTGCAGATGTAGCTA
The DNA here is from genome assembly GCA_954870985.1 of Trifolium fragiferum. Classification (NCBI taxonomy): domain Eukaryota; kingdom Viridiplantae; phylum Streptophyta; class Magnoliopsida; order Fabales; family Fabaceae; genus Trifolium; species Trifolium fragiferum. Next base: position 32,873,755 of record OX940792.1, on the reverse strand, counting down.
AGTGGTTTCCAATTTTGAAACTAGAGGAATTCACTATATCATGAATTAGAATAGGACATTTGATAAAATCTGTTTATGATAAAATAAGTTAATTTAGGCATATAAATGACACCTCATACTTAATTTGGTATCATCTCGATCTCTTTAATTTCACTTTTTTTTTTTTTTGTGGGTTTAGGGATTAAGTTCTGCATATTGATTCGATTAGTAGGTTCCCATTTGTAACAATTGCTAAAGTTGCATTTTTTTTTTCTACACAACAGTATAACACCAAGTATGAGGTTTTCTGTTTTTATAAGCAAAATCTTCTTTAATTTTATAGAGTACGGTGGTGTTTGAGAATCAATATTTGGGCTATATGGTTTTTGATAACCTGGGAAAGTTTATAAAGTTTATATAATATATAGTTCTCTTTTTATGTGATGCAGAAAAAGCATCATATAGCATATGGATTGCACTACCAAGATGGTTCATTAAATTGAGTTTTCTCCAAAACAAATTCCCTTTTAATTGGGATAATTAATAAATCAAAGTTGTACATAAAGTAGAATATACTAAAGGTCTATGTAACAGTAGAGTAAACAAGGTAAAAATTATGAGTTTGATCAATTGTGTGATTTTATTATTTAGTATTTGTTGATTAAGTGCACTTGCTTTTCCTATATCACAACCTATGACTTTTTGTTCTTTTTCAATTTAATAACCAAACAAACACTTTGAGTTCAATCAACCTACAAGTGATGAGGTGAATTTTGTCATCATTCCTATTTATCAGCGTCAAATATTTTTTTCCCTCTCACTAATTGACAATACATTGCTACTTCATGCAAGTATGCAACCTTGTTTTTGGCTGTGATACAGGACATGCAAGTTATCTTCATCCTTGAACATATAAGGGTCTTCAAATGATGCACTTTGACATTTTCCATTTTTTCAGATTGAGGACTTTGGTAAGCATATGAGACTTTGTTATCTTGGTATCCTCTCACATTATTGATTGGTTGTTGCATATTTCAATGCATATTAAATAGCTGTTAAAAGGCTTGCATTCATTATAATTTTAGTTGCTTCATGAATATGCAAATGAAGGAAGTACTTGGTACTGTTTGGAGAAGAAACAAGGAATAGAAAAATTAGGAAGAATACTAAAGATTTAAGAAAGAAGTTTTGATGCTATATGTAAGGACAATAGACACTATACTATATGATAAATATTAAGAATGGTGCTTATGTCATTTCCAGTCCTCTAAAATGTTTAATCCTCAAATTGATCCCTGTAGACTGAGTAAAACTCTGAATACTTTGTTGATTTATCTTCTTAGAGTTTTTGAAGTAAATTCTTGGGAAAACAAATATGAATGCACTATTTTGTGAAAACAAATCCCATAGCAGTTCCAATGTCTTTTCCACAGTTGTTACTAGGAAAAATAAGATTGAAGCAGTATGTTCATATAAGTGAGATGGGAGAAAAAGCTCATGTGAATTGTATATTATCGTTAAGACATATAAGCCTGTAGTAAATAATTTCATATATTATACTATTGTTAAAGTCCACCTTGGTTCTGCCATGATGCCTTCAAGTTTGATAGATAAAGTTTCTTTCTAACTTTCATTGCATCATCTACTTAATCTTATAAAATTTGTCTACAAATGTTAGGTAAGGAAAAAATTGGAATCCTATAGAGAAGAATGCAGGTATCTTCTGCGAAAGAATTTCATATGAAAATATATGTTCGGCAAGGAAAATTTAGGTTTTCTTGGCTTCTTAAACAAGTATAGCCGAAGAAGGCGGTGATGAATTGGCAATGCCAAATGCATTATGTGACAAGATTTTGTTGTTGTACTCTTTAATTTTTTTTTTTATCATTCATGTGTTATTTTTGACAGATTATGATTTATGTATTTGTAAAGTAAATTAATTGCTCAACAAGGTTTTGGGCTATAGGATAAAGTACCACTGAACATTTTGTGAAGCTATATGATTTATGTATTTATACATGAAGTATTGGTCATTATTGAAATATTTAAAGAAATTATTAATATTATAATTTTTTGTTAATATTATAATTTTTAATATTCTACTTTGACCTTGAAATATTTAATTGAAGGTCTTGGATTTATTTTAATCAATGTAATGTTGTTACAAAATCGACGTAAAATAATTATTGATTAATATTTAGTGACATTAATTTAAATGAACATTCTTTTTAAGCATAATTTAAATGAACATGTCTATGCATATATCAACTTTATTAATAATATTATTGAGAGATGATGGTATGTAGCTTTAGTATAATAAAGTTTAAAGTTTTATATTCTTAAAAAATACGGGGAGCGTCTCAGAAGGATAGTTTAGTTGGTATATTTAATATCATTAGATTAATAATTTAACTAATGAAAGTTGATATATTTACCAAAGAATATTTATTTTGTCATTCTTCTTAATATTATAGGAGCTTTATGCCATATATCAACTTTGTTAATATTATAGAGGGAATATGTTATGTAGCTTTAGTATAATAAAGGTCAAAGTTTTATATTCGTGAAAAACACGGGGGGCGTCCCAGAAGGGTTTGAGTTGGGAATATTAAGTTGTTTGTTATTTTGACACCATGTGTTGGCATGTAGTATGACTATGCATTACATTTTGATCCATCTTCGAAAGAATGATAACTTTTTGAATTGTGTAATACTCCGACTTAACAGATATTGAAGTCTTAATTGCCGTAAAGTTGTTTATTATTTTGATGTTTCTTAAAAACATGTAATATAATTATCCATTTAATTTTTTCACAAATTTATATAACATTTGCAAATTAAAACTTATGTACGAAATTACAAAAAGACGATTTTCCCCGTGCAACGTACTCCAACTAGTAATTTACACACACCTAGCGTAGAGAAAAATTAAGATTTGAACACATATTAACATATCAAATGTCATTGTCAATAAAAAAACATATCAAATGTCTATATAATTTTTTTATGGAACTAAATATATTACACTTAACTCGTTTGTGCTTTAAAATATTTGGTAATAATTTACCAAAAATAAAACTCATGCAAACAAGCAACACCCAATTGTGATCGGGTCAAAATAATAAACGATAAAAACTAATTAATTCAAACCCGAAAACTAACTAGTTTATGCATGTCATGTATCATATGATCACTAAATAAATGTGTTTATCATTTGTTTAAGATATAAATGTTTCATGCGTTAACATAGTTTATCTATTTGATTCCACACAAAAACGTCACCTAGGAGGTTGGTGCAGGATTAAGAGTGCCCTACTCTGCTTAAGCCTTCAATAAAATAGTCCTAATTTTCTCCAATAATTGCTCAAAGTCAGATTGCTATTATATGGAATAGTAATGAAAAAGAACATTTATAATAAATTAACGCAGAAACAAATGAATATATAGCCTCTAGTATTGATTCTTTGAAAACGCTATATATATATATATATTGTTTTAAATTTTTACTTTATCATTAACTTTGTAAATGAGATCAAAATTATTGAATTTTTTTATAGCTTAGTGGTTAGAAATTTCACTCTTAAGGTAGATAATTGGAATGACTAGAGTTCAAGGTTCAGTCTTACATATATAATATAATGTCCTTGTCAATTGAATTAATTTCACATGACCAAAATCATTGAATTTTTTTCATCATCAGTTTAATTTGGTTCGGAGTTAATTTTGGCATCAAGCGGTTGCAACCTACTCTTGATCGCAGTTGCGAAAAATCGAACTGTAATCATCTCTATCAAGTTCAGCGCCAATCACCTATTATATCATTGGGACATCAATTTTGTAAACGTAAGAAAATAGAACAAAAATTGCAATTAAAGGTAACATATTTAATCATTCAATCAATAGATTACATTTTAAAAAAAACACAAATCACATATTATTAAGACAAAAAAAAAAAATATGAATTGCAAATAAATAAACGACAAAGGACATGAATATTAATGGAAACAAAGTTAATGCATCTAATGAGTATTTTTTTTTTTTGAAGGAATGCATCTAATGAGTTGAGAAGTTATGGGCCATAGAATTGGCCAGCGAAGCTTGTTGAGTGGACCCGACAAAGGAAACAAGAAAAACAGTCACGTGTGTTGTGGGTGGTGGCTATAATAATTAAAAAAAAAAAGTAAAAAAGAACAAAAATGGTCAATCGTTGCCACACGTATACGTGTCGAGTGAGGTGTTGTCTCTAAGCACGTGTGAGAGCTACACCTGAAAATGTGGCTTCGCAACCACCCAACCACCGTAGTCTACGCTACACCGTTTATAAGCAATTGCACGTGAACTTTGCGCTGCTGTGTTGTTAGTGGTAGCGGTAGTTTCCCCAATAAATGTATCCAACATAATAATTTTTTTCTTTTATTTTTGACTCTAAACAATTAATCTTAGAGAAAATACAAGATTTTTATTTATTATAAGCTCATTGACTTGATATTTGATTTGGTCTGTGATATTGTTGGATTGTATAACCTAATTCTAAATGTTATTATAGTAATATATATATATATATATAGACCACATTTTTAAATGTTAAAATATCAATATGTAGTATTTCTTTATCTTTGATACTATTTACACAAACTATAAGGTCTCCAATGGTCTGCTGTTTTCATATTCTTTTTGTATGAGAAGAGTGTAACATGACAATCATGGTTTATAATACAATAATATAAATACGTTAATTTTTTAATTTATTGAATTATTAATATATAGACTGGATACATTATATTCATTATATATTCGATAAATTTTTTAGGTTATAAAGAAAGCAGCCCCGTACGTCAAACGGCTATTGTGATACGTTGTGACTATCACGACCGAGGCAATGTTTGTTGTCAGTAGCACTTTGAGCACATAGAAGTCTCTTGGTTAGTATTACCTTGAGCAAGAAAGTCTTGGACTAGGTGTATGTACAGGGACTCTTGGACTTGGTGTATAATCAATTGTAATTTTGATGATTATAGTGTTAAGCCTTCTTAATGAGAAGATTGGATGTAACCTTAGTTAACGGGGAAAATAGTATAATTTTTGCGTGTTTTATTGTCTTTCCTTTATCTCTGTCTTTACTTTGTCATGTGTACCATTTGTTTTATCTTAGCAAGAAGTTCTTAGAAAAAAAAAAACAATTCAACCTCCGTGTTGTGTTTTTTCCACCATCATGTTTGTTCTAAATGAAAGACAAATGAGAAAACAATAGGATGCATTATAAAATGTTGAAAAATAGGTACATAATTCATTTGAGTGATTATTTTTTATAGATTACTTATTGAATGATTTAAATATTTTATGTTCTTACCAAGTTGATTCGAATCACATGTTCAGATGATTTGAATCACAACTTTCAAATTGATATTCAATATGCAAAAATGACTAATGTGAATCTCATAGATGTATGACTTGAATTATAATGTTTAGATTGACATGAAACATTAAAAATATGGACAATTTGAATCAACATTTTTTACCAATTTGATTTGAATCAACGCAATTCAAAAACTTGAATTTTGAAACTAGCAGTTATGATTCAAATCATACATCACCATGAATGAAATTAAGTTCAATACTTGTAAAAAAATTAAAAGGAAAAATATTATTGAAAAAATCAATTAATCACAAGTTGTGCTTAAAAGGAGAATCAAAATTACAAAGCAAAAATACACTAAAAAGAAGAAAAGAAACAGATTCACCATATCCCCAAATCCTATACAAATTGAAGGATATTAAAGACAACTATTTAGTTCGAATCAGAAGATTTTATTCTTTGTTTTAAATCACAATCAAACTTGAACCATAATTTCCTTTAAAAATACGACTTTAAAGAAAAGTTAAGAGAAACTAAAGTATGTCACATCTAACATTTTTTTAATGAGAAATAATATATATATACACAAAAAGGGTAATAAAAAGTCTAATGTACAAAAGGGTACACAAGTAAACACAACAAAATATCTAACACCCAAACAAGACAAAACACAAACAGCAGGAAAAAAGAAAACACAGGAAGAAAGCAAAATAGACACACTGACTCCGATAAATCAAAAACACCTCAACACCTCACCACGAGAATACATGTCTACTCTTGATAATAAGAAAATGATCTACCATTGAAGCATGGTAGACACCAAAGAGTTCTACAACAACCATCGAGACTCATATCTACACCCCCAACAAACTCTAACAGTTCCGGCATAAAATAGGGTTCATCTCCCACTTAAATAAGGAATATGGGGTACTTGGATTTTTACCTAGAAATCATATCCAAGAAGTAAGTTTCACCCTATCCAAGGGTGGATGCTCTGAAAAGATTACATAGTTTCGAGAGTTCTAGATAGTCCACGCAATAACAATGTATATCAACAACCATCCCAATCTTCCTTTAATTTCTTGCCTACACTCATACCCAAAAATTTCACCAAAACCCCAAGAATACCACAAGGGGAAACCAATTGAAAACTCAGACCATCTCTGTTGGTAATACCTATTTCAATAGGAAGTGGTACCTATTAGATACTACCATTAGAGTAACATGCATTTGAATATCAAATAAGTATTATAGTTTAAATAAGCACTCTTTTTCTCTTCTTTGGGACTCACCTTGATTTTGATTAAAATATATTTTTTATGAGACCCACAAACTTCATAATTTCAATTCAAATTAGCGTACAATACATTTTTTGAAATGGATTAAATTGGTATACCTACAACACACTGTTCCACATAGTTTACAACATATTACTAAAATTTTTAATTAATATTATTTTAAATTAGTTTTAAGTTATGTAATTCTTAAAATTTGGCAATATTATTTTAAATTAGTTTTCAAATTTTAATTTTTTTTAAAAGTTACTAAAAAAATAGTGCATATAATTTTGTAACTTTATAATTCAATTATTTAACATTAAGTTCAATAATAATTTATTATTGAATAAATTATTATTAAAGCAATGATGTAGAGTTATTGTTGGGACCCATTAAAAACTTTTTAAAGAGGTTGTTAAACTAGTAGCTTAGTTCAGGTACTTGCTAGACAAGTAACTGATTTCTAACTAACTTACAAGTGTTGGTTAAATCAGTTTTAGCGTGTGTTTGGTTTGGCGGTGAAGAAAATTGATTTTAATAGAATTGATTTTGAGATAATTGATTTTAGTTAAAAGTGAATTGAAGTAAATTGATTTATGTTTGGATAAACTCTTATAAAAGTGATTCTTATGAGTAGAATGTTGTTTGGATAGTTTGAATCAAAATTAATTTTGAAAGTATAATGACCAAATTATCCTTTTAATAGATTATTTTATATTTTTTTTTGATAATTTATAAGAGTAATTTTTAATTCAAGTATTATTTTATAATGTAACATTTGTACCCAAAGAAAAAAAAAATAATGTCACCAACTACCCAAATCACTTTTTTACTGGAAAAAAAGCCCAAATTTCTCATCCCACTAAACCACCGTCAAACCAAGACACCGACTTGCCGTCATGCAAGCAACAACTTTTTACCATTAACTCTCCACTCCTTGTTCTCTTGTTTGATTTCTTCCTCTTGAAACAACAACCATGGCAGACACAATCGTCTTGATGAACAGCCATTGCAAATACTCATAAAGGGTAGTAAGGAAATATGGGCCTTGGGAAACAAAAACTAAAATTCAGAATTGATTCTTGGAAACGCAGAAGCTCCGAATGGTAGCTTCAGTTCAACGTGCGTCTGAGACATAATCGATTTTGATTGAATCTAAACCAAACATGAAGTTTTATAGTCAAACCACGTTTGACCGTGTGAAACGTGCTTCTGGACTGGTTTAACGCCAAACCAAACATGTACTTAGTTAGTTAGTGACTATGATTAGTTAGTTAGCTTATCACACACTCTATAAAAGACTTGTAATACACATTGTATAGTTTCAGTTTTTGGTGAATAAACTTCTATCTTTTCTCTATGCATTAGCTTTATCTCTTTGAGTTTTCTTCTTGCTTTGGCTCAATCCGCGCGCATAGTCCCTATAGCAAGCTTCACATTGTATCAACAATGACGTTTGCTCTTACATTTTCACATGGTATCAGGCCTCTCATGGGGCAAAGCCATCTTTGATTTTGTTTTCTCGTTCTTTTTCTATTCACCAAGTTACTCTTTGTGTTGCTTCTTTGTGTTCTTTTCTTCTACAACACTCTTTCTCTGAATCTTTCGATTCTTGTTTTCTTTCATTGCATATCTTCATATTGTTCTTTTGATTCTCATCATGTCAGTCAATAGTGATGCTGCTAGTGTGAATCATAATCCTCCACCACCTCCTCAGAACAAATGGTATCAAAATGATACCTTGAATCCTTAATTTCTACATCCTAATGAGAATCCAGGCAATGTTTTGATTACACCACTCTTATCGGGCTTGAATTATCACTCTTGGTCAAGAGCGATGACTGTTGCACTTCGATCCAAGCACAAACTTCATTTCATCACTGGTGCTTTTCCTCGTCCTCCAGATGAAGGCCATGACTCCATAGCCTGGGATCGCTGCAATACAATCATTATGTCCTGGCTCTACAATGCAGTTGAAGCAGAAATTTCTCAAAGTATCTTGTGGATGGATACTGCTTATGAAATCTGGCAAGATTTGAAGGATAGGTTCTATCAATGTGATATCTTCAGAATTTCAAATATCCAAGAAGAGATATATACCCTTAAGCAAGGTGATTCTTCTGTCTCTACATATTATACAAAAATGAAAAAACTCTGGCAGAAACTTGAAAATTTTAGGCCAATTCCTATGTCTGCTTGTCTTGATGATAATTGTCCTGCTATCCTTACTATGAAGAACTATAGGGACAGTGATCAGGTTATACGTTTCCTTAAAGGACTCAATGAACAATATTCTTCTGTTAGATCCCAAATTATGTTAATGGATCCTCTTCCCCATATTGGAAAGGTTTATTCCTTGCTTGTTCAGCAAGAAAGGCAGTCTATCACCCCTCTTGATGATTCCAAAATCTTGGCTGCAAATTCTAATGGTTATGGTAATTCTTACCCTTCTAAAGGAGGTACTAGGGGTGGCAGAGGTAATGGTATGGGTGGCAGATCCTCTAATGGAGGAAGAGGTCGTGCAAATACTCAAAGTCAAGAGAATAAATATTGCACTTTCTGTGGTCAGAATAATCATATTGTAGACAACTGCTGGAAAAAATATGGTTATCCACCTCATTTAGCTCATTTACAACAAAATGGTCATGGGAATGGAGTAGCTAATAACTGGGTAAATGAAAATAAGGATAGTCAATTTGCTCATTATGATGAAGAGCAAGCTGACACTGATTTGAGCAAGTTGTCCTTCACACCAGAGCAGCATAAGGCCTTGTTAGCACTTCTCCAAGGTTCTAGCACATTGCAATCTCATAATGTAAACCAATTGACCTCAGTAAAAACAGGTATAATCTGTACTATCCCTAATATGCATGATTCTGACACCTTTATATTAGATACTGGTGCTACAGATCGTGTATGCTTTTCAGAAAAAAAAATTCAGTGCATGAAGAGGATTAATCCTATCAATATCAAATTGCCAAATGGTTCCTTAGTTACCACTTGTTTTGCAGGAACTATTTTTTTTGACCAAAACTTTTATCTCACTGATGTGTTATATTTCCCTAATTTTTCTTTTAACCTCATCTCAATTCCTAAAATCACTCAAAATCTCAAATGTCATCTAACTTTTGATAGTAATGAATGTATAATACAGGATACTCACACCAAGAGGATGATTGGTGTAGCTAAGATGATGCATGGACTGTACAATCTCATAACTCCTGGAGCTACTCTAGCCAAAAAGCCTATAAACCACATAGCATAAGTGTTACTCATAAAACATCCTTAGATAGTACTGTTGAATGTAATAGATGGCACATGAGATTTGGACACCATTCATTTGAAAAGCTTGAAGCTCTTAATAAAAATTTTCCTTTTGTCAAAGCCATTAAGACTAATGATCCTTGAGTTGGAGTAAGCCCTAAAAGCCAATCTATTTTGATAGTATTTGATTTTGTATTGCGATTGGATTTATATATTTTAAGGTTAAATAGTTGATACCCCCTGTAAAGTAGGTCGGTTTTGCAATACCCCCTGTAAGATTTTTTTTTCAAAGATCCCCCCTTGCATTGTAAAGATTCTTTGGATATCCCCCTTGGAGTGCCATCTGGGCCAAGAATCGCCACGTAGCACCTACGTGGCTCCTCCACGTGGAATTTTAATTATTTTTTACCACGTGGCATTAAAAAAAAAACACGTTTTTTTTTTTTTTTTTTTTTTTTTTTTTTTCTGATTTCACTTGTTTTATTTTATTTTCTATTATTAATTAATTACACATTTAAAAGAAACATGTTTTTTATAAAAACACGTTTTTTCTTGTTCCTTCTTCATTCTTCATTCCTTTTTGAAAGAAATCCCAAATTGAAAACCCTAACAATCTTTCCTTCGTTTTAGCTTCGTAATTGAAACTCAATTCACAAAATCAATGGCTTCTCTTCGCTCCAATGGGTCAAATTCACGTTTCCTGGGATCTGGGTCATTCAGTTCAAGTCTGAAGCACGATGTTGAAGTGATTCGTGATTGTCGTTGTGGATTCAAAGCTGTGATTCGTACAGTTACTAAAAAGGGACCAAATAGAGGACGAAAATTTTGGGGATGTAGATATTGGAATGTAAGTGATTATTTTTGCATTTACTGAATTTGAATTATAACATTTGTTTTGATTTTGCTAAAGTGTTTTTCGTTTGTTAATGTTCATTTAGGCTAATGATGATGACAGTGGATGTGGATTTTTCAAGTGGGTTGCTGAAACTGAATCAACTGATACTATGGAGCTAAAGTGTGTTGAATGTGAGGAGAAAGATTTACAGTTTTTGAAAATGCAAGCCGAAGAAAAATCGACAAAGTTCTTGTTGAAGATTGTTGTTGTAATTTGTTTGTTGTTGGCTGTAGTTTGTATGATTGTCACACTAGTTTTGATCATTAATAGTCTAAAGTGAAGAGTTGTAATAGCTAGGTATGGGTGAAGGCTGAGAAGAAAATGTAATAGCTATGTATTGAAGTTAATGAATTTAGTATGTTTGACATTACTTTGTTTCAAATGGTTGTGTTACAACTTGATGAGGTTAATGAAAAATTTGGTTTGATTTTATATGTTGTGTAATTTGGATCAGAAAATGCATTAAAGAAGGAACACAAAATATATGGTAAACAACATAATGCATTAGATATAATAAGCACATTACAGTGCAATTGTCTTAACAAATAAGCACCTAGCAGTGCAAATTACAAAACATCATAAAGCACATTAAAGTGCAATTGTCTTAACAAACAAACAAACCACAGGCTAGAATTGTTTCAAAGTGCATAAAGCACATCATTACAAAACATAACATGACAAAGCACATGAATGTGCATACCAAAACAGTTAATCAAAGTACTAAGCACATGAAAGTGCATAACAAAACAGAAATCCAAAGTTTAATTCCTAAGTACTAAACAGTTAATCACTTCTTCTTTTTTGGAATGTCTTTCCAAGACTTCATGGATCTGAAACAAGTGCCCAGCTTTGCATCATCATCTGCTTCGGCTTCATCTGCTTCAGCTTCTGTGATTTTTATAGGTTGAGCTTGAGTTGAACCAATACCAGTGATTGGTTTTTTGAATGCATTGAGCTTAACTCTTTCACTACTTCTCCTTTCCTTTCCATGATACCTTCCATGATAAAGCACAGACACCTTTTTCATAGTTGCCCTCTTCTCTTTCAAGGACCTCCCAGGCTTTGGTGAAGCTTGGCTTGCACTTGGTGAAGGTTGGCTTGGCTTTGCTGAAGCTAGGCTTGCCTCAGCTGTAGCTTGGCCTGCATTTGGTGAAGCTAGGCTTGCCTCAGCTGTAGCTTGGCCTGCATTGGAAGTCTTCAGGCTTGCCTTTGGTGAAGCTAGGCTTGCCTCAGCTGTAGCTTGTTGGAACAAAATTATGATTTTGTATCTCCTTAATTGATTTTGATGATAACAATGTATTTAAGGTTAAATTGGAATACTAATAATTTAATTCAGTGTGCAGGATTAAAAGAACCCTAGAATTTCTGAAGGAATTACTTCTGAGCTCACCAGATCTGAAGCAAGTAATTCTGAGCCTATGAAACTCTGAAGTTATTATCTGAACCTTAGAATTTCTGAAGGAATTACTTCTGAGCTCACCAGATCTGAAGCAAGTAATTCTGAGCCTGTGAAACTCTGAAGTTATTATCTGAACCTTAGAATTTCTGAAGGAATTACTTCTGAGCTCACCAGATCTGAAACAAGTAATTCTGAGCCTATCAAAATCTGAAGAACATCTGAGCTCACCAGATCTGAAACAAGTAAATCTGAGCCTATCAAAATCTGAAGAACATCTGAGCTCACCAGATCTGAAACAAGTAATTCTGAGCTTATCAAAATCTGAAGGCTCGTCAGATATAAGTGTTAAGCTACATTTGAGAGTACAATTTTATTGAAGACTGTGCCTGACTAAGTCCAAACGCAGAAACCAAGAATGAAAAGGTTTGACCATGGAAAGGTCCTTTTCAAGTCAGGCTTCAGAAACGATTATTTCCTTATTTGGCTTTCACCAAGGTTCAAATATCAAAAGCCAAAAGGAATCTCTCATTTTGTAGTAAACGTTAAGCTCCTAAGCTACTGCAAATCAGAACAGCTAATAAGCTCACTGATCTATACAAAGGAGCGTCTCAATTCTTCAAACGGCTATAATCTTCAACGTTCATTTTATCATCTATAAAAGGAAGAAGATTTGTGAAGAAATGGAAATCAAGACTAAAGCTTCTGAACGTGCTGAAACTCTGTCAAATTCTGAAGCTATCAAACACTTAGAAACTTTGTGATAATTTTCTAAGTTAGTCTTGTAACTGAGTTGTATTTTGTAAACACCTCTGATTGTATATCAAGTGTTAATCTCTTATCTTTATTAACATTAAAACCAGTTAGAAGTCTCTTGCTTTGTGCTTGAGCATTGGAAGTCTCTTGCTTTGTGCTTGAGCATTGGAAGTCTCTTGCTTTGTGCTTGAGCATTGGAAGTCTCTTGCTTTGTGCTTGAGCATTGGAAGTCTCTTGCTTTGTGCTTGAGCATTGGAAGTCTCTTGCTTTGTGCTTGAGCAGTTAGAAGTCTCTTGCTTTGTGCTTGAGCAGTTTGAAGTCTCTTGCTTAGTGCTTGAGCATTTGTAATCTGAGTGATTATAGTGAAATCTCTTGTGAAGGACAAGAGGACTGGACTACTCCTGTTAGTGGGAGGAACCAGTATAAAAATTCTGAGCATCTCTCTCTAACCCTATCCTCATATATTGTGTGTGTTATACCTTATCCGCTGCAATTTGTTTTAACTTAGAAAAAGTCTCACACAATTCAACCCCCCCCTTCTTGTGTGTTTTTCAACCTTCAATTGGCATCAGAGCTCCGGTCTGTTGCTCTTCACTTAACAGTGAAACAGTAAAAGATCTAGGGGTACTTAGTTGAAAAACATGTCTGGTGTTACCTCTCCTTCTGCTTCCTCTGGACCTGATCACTCTGCTGTTCCACCTCCTCACAACTATGATAGGGAAAGGAACAGTGATAATCACAGAGACAAACCACCTTACTTCAACAGTGATCCTACTACTTTTCCTTTCTGGAAAACCAAGATGTATAGTTACATCATTGGGACCGATGATGAGTTATGGGATATCATTGAAGATGGTATACATTTTGAACACATGGATGATGAAGGTGTTGTAAGAAATACCTACAGAAAGTTCTTTGATGCTGAAAAGAAGAAACAGTATAAGAAGCATCATACTGTTAAGAATATGCTTATTGGTGCAATATCTCATGCTGAGTATTTAAAAATATCCAACAAGTCATGTGCCAAAACTATCTGGGACTCTCTATGTTCCACCTATGAAGGAAATAAGCAAGTCAAAGAAGCTAAGGCAAACTTATTAGTTCATCAATATGAGCTGTTCAGAATGAAGGAAGATGAAGATATTGAAACCATGTATTCAAGGTTTCAAACCCTTGTCTCTGGTCTTCAAGTTCTGAAGAAAAGCTACACTGCATCTGATCACGTGAAGAAAATTCTGAGGAGCTTACCTTCCAAATGGAGACCAAAAGTTACAGCTTTTCAGGAATCCAAGGATTTGGACAATGTGACTCTTGAAGATTTAATAAGCTCACTCAGAAGTCATGAGCTAGAACTTATGTCAGATGAACCTGTCAAGAAGATGAAGTCCTTGGCTCTAAGCTCTGTTCAGACTTCCTCAAAAGCTGCAAAGATCAAAGTGTCTGAACAAGAGGAAGAAACTTCTGATGATATGATGGATGAAAATTCTGAGAATGAAGAAATGGCACTAATGGTTAGAAGGTTTCAGAAATGGAACAAGAAATACAAAAGGTTTCCAAACAAAGGAAACAACTCAAGAAGTTCCTTTTCAAAGGACAAAAAGGAAGAACTGAACAACTGCTATAACTGCAAGAAATCTGGACACTTCATTGCGGACTGTCCAGAAATGTCATCCAAGGACAAAGGAAAGAATAAGAGCTTTGGGAAAGAAAAGTACAAAGAAAAGGTAAGGAAGAGTTTGTTAGCCACTTGGGAGACCATTGAGAATGACTCTGAAGGAGAAGATGATGAAGAAGGCAATCTGGCTTTAATGGCAAGAACTTCTGAAGGTAACAACTCTGATAGAGATTCTGAAGATGACTCAGATGATGAAAATGAGGTATACTCTAACATGACTAAATCTGAATTAATTGATTCTCTTAAGATTGCCGTGAAACATTACTCTCGTATAGTAAGTCAACACAAAATTCTGAAGAATGTTCATGAATCATTGAAAAGGGATGCCAAGATTCTTTATGATGAAAATGAATCGTTAAACATTCGTATTTGTCATGTTGAATCTAACTATGTCTTGGCAGACAAGCTCAATGATGATCATGAAGATGCTCTTCACGAATTTATTCGTTGTACCTTCAATAGGAGTAAAATGGCTTCCATGATTTATCATATGACTCGTAACTATGGTGAAGGCATTGGTTATTCTCGGTTTAAGAACTGGGATAAACCTCTGAAATCATATAGTGAGGATGATACTCCACCTGAATTATTCTCTACCTTTGTTAAAAGTGGTACACTTGATCTGAAGGCATCCAACTCTGAAGGAGGTTCTGAACCTGAACCCAAAGACTCAGAAGTTCCAAGTTCTTCTGAACCTAAAATTTCTGAGTCCAAAAGTTCTCAAGTTAAGGCTCAGAAGTCATCTGAACCTCTGAGAAATCAAGGTAAAGTTACTTCAGATCCTTGCTTGACCTTTGGAACTGTGATATACTCCAGATCAAAATCCAAGAATCAAATTAAGCCTAAACATTCTTGTCAAAGCTTAATTAATTCTAGATCTTGTGTTGATCATAGAAAACAAAGAAGGAATACTATTCAGAAGACTAACTCTAAAGGACCCATCAGAATATGGGTACCAAAATCTGAAATAATGTTTGCTTCAGATGCTCATGCAAGGAAAGGTAAAACAGCAGCCCTGGTACCTGGACAGTGGTTGCTCACGACATATGACGGGAGAAAAGCATATGTTCCAAACCCTAACTCTGAAAGAGGGAGGCTCTGTGGGATTTGGAGGAAAACAAAAAGGGAAGATCATTGGTACAGGTACAGTTGGTAATTCTTCTCTTTCCATTAAAGATGTTTGGTTAGTTGATGGACTTAAACACAATCTATTGAGCATTAGTCAATTTTGTGACAATGGGTGTGTTGTTACATTTAATAAGGAATCATGTACTGTATCAAAAGACTCTGACAAATCTGTAGTATTCAAGGGAATGAGAGTTGGCAATATTTATAAAGTAAACTTTTCTGATTTGGTTGACCAAAAGATTATATGTCTTTTGTCTCTGAGTGATGAGAAATGGCTATGGCACAAGCGTCTTGGTCATGCTAACTGGAGGTTGATCTCTAAGCTTAGCAAACAAAAGCTTGTTAGTGGTTTGCCTGACATTGATTATCACTCAGATGCACTTTGTGGCTCATGTCAAAAAGGAAAATTTGCTAAGACTTCATTCAAGTCTAAAAACATTGTCTCTACTTCCAGACCCTTAGAATTGCTTCACATTGATCTGTTTGGTCCTGTTTCGACAGCCTCTATCAATGGTAAAAAATATGGATTGGTCATGGTTGATGATTTCAGTAGATGGACTTGGGTGAAATTCCTACGTTCTAAGAGTGAAGCACTTGTGGTGTTCAGTGACTTCTGCACACAAATACAAAGTGAAAAGGATCTTCGGATTCTGAAGGTTAGAAGCGACCATGGGGGAGAGTTCGAAAATGACTCTTTCGAATCTTTCTGCTCAGAGCATGGAGTAATCCATGAATTCTCTTCTCCTAGAACACCACAGCAGAATGGTGTTGTAGAAAGAAAGAATAGATCTTTGCAAGAAATGGCTCGTACCATGATGCTTGAGGCTAACCTAGCTAAGTTCTTGTGGGCAGAAGCCGTGAGTACTGCTTGCTATGTTCAGAATAGAATCTACATCAGACCTATTCTGAACAAAACTGCTTATGAACTGTTCAAAGGAAGAAAACCAAATATTTCTTATTTTCATCAGTTTGGATGTACTTGTTATATTCTAGACAACAAGGTCTATCGAAAGAAATTTGATGCTAGAGCTTATAAGGGTATCTTTATAGGCTACTCTGAACGCTCAAAAGCATACAGATTGTATAATTCTGAAACTCACACAGTTGAAGAATCTATACATGTTAGATTTGATGATAAAGAGCCTGACGATAAAATGTCAGAGCAAGCTGAGACTTTTGCAGAATTTCAAGTTTCCTCAAATTCTGAGTGTGAAGATCTCTCCATTGCTGTATATCCATCTGAGACTCAAAATGAAGATATCTCTGAAGGCCTTGAAACTGAAGACCCTTCAGAAACTGAACCCTCTCAGACACCTGCTCCACCTAAGAGTAAATTCAAGTATAGATCATCTCATCCTGAAGAGCTAATTGTTGGTAACAAGGATAGCCCAAGAAAGACCAGATCTGCTTTCAAAGAGGATGAATCCCTAGTTGGGTTAATTTCATTAATTGAACCCACAAACATAGAAGAAGCACTCTCAGATGATGGGTGGATTGTTGCAATGCAAGAAGAACTCAATCAATTTGAAAGAAATGATGTTTGGGATCTGGTACCAAAACCCAAACACAAGAACATTATTGGAACAAAATGGGTATTCAGAAACAAGTCAAATGAAAAGGGAGAAGTTGTCAGAAATAAAGCTAGACTGGTTGCACAAGGTTATAGTCAGCAAGAAGGCATAGATTTCACTGAAACCTTTGCACCAGTAGCAAGACTTGAGGCAATTAGACTTCTCTTGTCCTATGCAGTTAATCATGACATCACTCTATTTCAAATGGATGTTAAGAGTGCATTTCTGAATGGAGTAATTTATGAAGAAGTCTATGTTAAACAACCTCCTGGCTTTGAAGATATAAAGTGTCCTGATCATGTTTACAAATTGAAGAAATCTCTGTATGGTTTGAAACAAGCTCCAAGAGCTTGGTATGAGAGGTTAAGTATATTTCTTCTAGAAAACGGTTTTGAAAAAGGACATGTTGATAACACTCTTTTTAGAAAAACCTTAAAAACTGATATTTTGATTGTTCAGATTTATGTTGATGATATTATCTTTGGTTCAACTAATGCTTCTCTTTGCAAGAATTTCTCTAAGCTTATGCAGGATGAATTTGAAATGAGTATGATGGGAGAACTAACATTCTTCTTGGGAATTCAAATCAATCAAAGAAAAGAAGGAGTATATGTGCATCAAACCAAATACACAAAGGATTTACTGAAGAAATTTGGTCTTGAAGATTGTAAACCAATGTCAACTCCTATGCATCCCTCTAGCTGTCTTCTGAAGGAAGAATCTGAAGGCAAAGTAGATCAGAAATTATACAGAGGTATGATTGGTTCCCTCCTTTATCTCACTGCATCTAGACCAGATATCTTGTTCAGTGTATGCTTGTGTGCTAGATTTCAATCAGATCCTAGAGAGTCTCATCTAACTGCTGTTAAGAGAATCTTTAGATATCTGAAAGGAACCACTAATCTTGGATTACTTTATAAGAAATCCTTAGATTATCAGCTTATTGGATTCTGTGATGCTGACTATGCTGGTGATAAAATTGAAAGGAAGTCCACTAGTGGAAACTGTCAATTTCTAGGTGAAAACCTTATATCATGGGCTAGTAAGAGACAAGCAACTATTGCTCTATCTACAGCAGAAGCAGAGTACATCTCAGCTGCTAAGTGTTGCACGCAATTGCTCTGGATGAAACATCAGTTGGAGGACTATCAGATAAGGATAAGTAGTATACCACTTCTCTGTGATAATACTGCTGCTATCTGTTTGTCTAAGAATCCTATTTTGCATTCAAGAGCTAAACACATTGAGATCAAACATCACTTCATTAGAGACTATGTTCAGAAGGGAGTAATTAAGATTCAATTCATTGATACTGAGCATCAATGGGCTGATATCTTTACCAAACCTCTTGCTATTGATCGTTTCGATTTTATCAAGAAAAATCTGAACATGGTTTTTATTTCTGAATGATATCTCTGAATGCTGTTAACTCTGAATGAATAAACTGGTTCTGAAGGGCCTCAGAAGTTTGGACGGCTCAGAAACTATTATATAGGTTCTGAAGCACTCTCTCATCTGAAGCAATCAGAATTATTTATTATTAAATATGATTTCTTGTGACTCAGATACCTACTCTAAGTGTTAGTTGACCACTCAGTTTCTCTAACTGACAGCTGGCTTCTGAAAACACTACTTATCTGTGTAACTTCCCATCATGTCTAGTAACCGCTGGGTAATGAAGGAGAGCTAATGATGATTTTATTAAAAGTAACTGCCAAGCCCCCATTACGTCACTATCTTGTTTCCCCAATATTTTGAAACTTCCACTATAATCACTTAACTACACACTAGTCACTATCACTTCTCACGTTTTCAATATTTTGAAACTTCCACTATAACCATTTCTGACACTCCTAAATCCCCTCAGAAATCTCCTATTAAAGATTCTGAGTCTACCCCAATAGCAATGGACGTAGACCAATCTGAACCCTCAAATGTTCAAAATTTTGAAGTCCCTGCTGAATCCCAAACTGAACCCCTTCAGACTTCATCTCCTAAGCCAACCACTTCTGAACCAAACCCCTCATCCATTCAAACCACTCCACCTTTTCCTGGAACTGATTCAGATCTTGAAGAAACTCGTCTTCATTCTGAAACAATTCCCTGTTTCACCATGGTACTTAACAATTCCCTTTTACCGTTGAATGCATTTACTGCTGGTGGTTGTTTGCTGTGTGCATTTACTACCCTGTAACTTGTGCTTTGACTGACCCGTTTTTGATAATGACAAAGGGGGAGAAAATATTATTTCATTTCCTATGGCAGTGAAATTATTTCTGAAGCTCTAAAGATCACATTTTCTGAACTCTACTCTTGTTAAGTTATATTAAAGTCTTTTAAACTTTTAATGAGGGGGAGTAATAAATTTTGTCCAATATAAATTCATATAATATAAGATACGCTTGCAAACCATATCTTATATTTGTCAATCTGAAGAAATAGAGCTTGCAAACCTCTAATTCTGAAGGTAGAATATATGAAATTATATTTGACATTAAATATTACTCTTAGACTGTTTTATATTTATCATTGATAAACTTTTGAAGCTTATCAGACTCAGGGGGAGCTTGCAAACCTCAGAACCTGAAGTCAAGATGTTAAATAAAAACAACAACAATTGATTTTAAATACATATAGTTGTCATCATCAAAAAGGGGGAGATTGTTGGAAAAAAATTATGATTTTGTATCTCCTTAATTGATTTTGATGATAACAATGTATTTAAGGTTAAATTGGAATACTAATAATTTAATTCAGTGTGCAGGATTAAAAGTTAAAATTTGCGTACTAAAGAACCCTAGAATTTCTGAAGGAATTACTTCTGAGCTCACCAGATCTGAAGCAAGTAATTCTGAGCCTATGAAACTCTGAAGTTATTATCTGAACCTTAGAATTTCTGAAGGAATTACTTCTGAGCTCACCAGATCTGAAGCAAGTAATTCTGAGCCTGTGAAACTCTGAAGTTATTATCTGAACCTTAGAATTTCTGAAGGAATTACTTCTGAGCTCACCAGATCTGAAACAAGTAATTCTGAGCCTATCAAAATCTGAAGAACATCTGAGCTCACCAGATCTGAAACAAGTAAATCTGAGCCTATCAAAATCTGAAGAACATCTGAGCTCACCAGATCTGAAACAAGTAATTCTGAGCTTATCAAAATCTGAAGGCTCGTCAGATATAAGTGTTAAGCTACATTTGAGAGTACAATTTTATTGAAGACTGTGCCTGACTAAGTCCAAACGCAGAAACCAAGAATGAAAAGGTTTGACCATGGAAAGGTCCTTTTCAAGTCAGGCTTCAGAAACGATTATTTCCTTATTTGGCTTTCACCAAGGTTCAAATATCAAAAGCCAAAAGGAATCTCTCATTTTGTAGTAAACGTTAAGCTCCTAAGCTACTGCAAATCAGAACAGCTAATAAGCTCACTGATCTATACAAAGGAGCGTCTCAATTCTTCAAACGGCTATAATCTTCAACGTTCATTTTATCATCTATAAAAGGAAGAAGATTTGTGAAGAAATGGAAATCAAGACTAAAGCTTCTGAACGTGCTGAAACTCTGTCAAATTCTGAAGCTATCAAACACTTAGAAACTTTGTGATAATTTTCTAAGTTAGTCTTGTAACTGAGTTGTATTTTGTAAACACCTCTGATTGTATATCAAGTGTTAATCTCTTATCTTTATTAACATTAAAACCAGTTAGAAGTCTCTTGCTTTGTGCTTGAGCATTGGAAGTCTCTTGCTTTGTGCTTGAGCATTGGAAGTCTCTTGCTTTGTGCTTGAGCATTGGAAGTCTCTTGCTTTGTGCTTGAGCATTGGAAGTCTCTTGCTTTGTGCTTGAGCATTGGAAGTCTCTTGCTTTGTGCTTGAGCAGTTAGAAGTCTCTTGCTTTGTGCTTGAGCAGTTTGAAGTCTCTTGCTTAGTGCTTGAGCATTTGTAATCTGAGTGATTATAGTGAAATCTCTTGTGAAGGACAAGAGGACTGGACTACTCCTGTTAGTGGGAGGAACCAGTATAAAAATTCTGAGCATCTCTCTCTAACCCTATCCTCATATATTGTGTGTGTTATACCTTATCCGCTGCAATTTGTTTTAACTTAGAAAAAGTCTCACACAATTCAACCCCCCCCTTCTTGTGTGTTTTTCAACCTTCACTGTAGCTTGGCCTGCATTTCCATCAGGTAGGCTTGCCATGACTTCATCAGGTAAGTCATCAAATAAATCCTGAGTTGGATTTACAACTTGGGAAGCTTGAGTTGGCTCTAGAGAAGCTTGAGATTGTGAAGCTTGAGCCTGAGTTGGTTGTTGGGAAGCTTGAGCTTCTACAGGTTGAGCCTGAGTTGGTTGTTGGGAAGCTTGAGCTTCTGCAGGTTGCTGTGTTGGTTCCTTGGAAGCTTCAGCTTTTCCTTTTCCTTTTGGAGGATTCCTTTGCCCAATATTCAAGTATCAGCAAAGTCATTATTTATGTACAACTTTAAAAAAGAATAAAAATGTAAAAAAAATACTTAAAGATTTTTACCTTTCTTTTCAATCCTTTTGGACATTGTTCCTTAGCCTTGCAAGACAGGGTATTATGGCTAGGTAGACTGCATCTAGTACAAGTGTAGGTTGAAACCCTTCTTCTTTTCCTAGCTCCATCTTCATCAGTACCTCTAATCCTTAACTTTCTTGGTCTACCAGGACCATTTTTATATGAAGGTGGTAAGATAGTATCATCCACACCTTCAGCTGGTTTTGGCCACATATCTACCCCATTTATAGCACTTATACCATAACCATAACACTGTGCATATTTTTCTCTGGAATAACAGTTATCAACAAACTCAATAGGGTCTTGTTTTCTATAGCCTAGTGCAGCAATTGCATGCCTACAAGGTATGCCAACTAACTCCCAGAATCCACAAGAACATGTTTTTTTTTTTTAGTATCAACAATAAACTGGTGTTGATTATAGATGTGTGACACTTGCCAAGTTTCAGTGTTTGTTAAAATTGGTCCCCAGCTACCAGCCATTTTAATCTCTTTTTCTAATATTCTCAAAGGTAATGGCATTATCCTATGCTCCCATTTCTCTAACTTATTGCTACTCTGCATTATCCTATTCATGAGATAGTTTCTAATCCACTCAGCTAAAGTTAGAATTGGCTTGTCTCTAGCAGACAGTATTGTTGCATTAAAAGATTCAGATAGATTGTTCATCAGAACATCACATTTAGGATAATGGCTGAAAGCATGCTTACACCACATTTTTGTAGGAACCTTCATAAGCCAATCCCATGCCTTCAAGTCAACTTTCTTCAGCTCATCCATCTTTGACTCCCATGCTTGAATATAAGTGGCCTTGGCAGCTCCCATCATCAGATCTCTTATCAAAGCTCCACCTCCAAATTTCTTTTTGAAATTGGCATATAAATGCCTTAAGCATAATCTATGCTCTACTCTTTCAAACATTTCTTCAAACACAGCAACTAATCCCTATAATACAAAAACAAACAATCCACAGACCAATTCAATTAACTTAACTTAAACACTTGAAAACAGATAATTGAATGAAATAAAAAAAAAAATTAAACCTTTTGTTGATCAGATATAAACACAATTCTATTGTGTTGTCCAATGTCTTCCATTAATAACTGAAGGAACCATCGCCAGCTTTCTTTTGTTTCTGTTTCAACAACCCCAAATGCCAAAGGAAAATATTGGTCATTTGGGTCTCTCCCAACAGCTATTAATAGTTGTCCACCATATTTG
This sequence comes from Trifolium fragiferum, assembly GCA_954870985.1. NCBI lineage: Eukaryota > Viridiplantae > Streptophyta > Magnoliopsida > Fabales > Fabaceae > Trifolium > Trifolium fragiferum. Next base: position 32,850,707 of record OX940792.1, on the reverse strand, counting down.
GTTTTAAGGTGACAACCATCAACCCCAATAAATGGTCTACAACCATTGTTAAATCCTTTTTTACACCCATCAAAACAGAAATAAAATGAAGCAAACCTACCATAAACACCATAAATTTTAGTGTTAGGATTAGCAGATCTAAAAGAGTATTACTAACAAATAAAAATAGTAGATCTAGAGATAATGAAAAAAGAAAAAAGAAAAAAAAGAGTAGATCTAGAGAGTATTACTAACCTGGGATGCAGTGAACCAATTGGTCTCTCCACCCCAATTTTGACTATGTTTTGCCTGCAAACCCTTATCAATTCATCACCATATCTCCTTAACAGTGCATATTGTCTATCTGAATCTCTCTCTATGATTGCAGTTGCATACTGCTTTGCCTTCCATGCAGTGCTTGGATTAATGTTTATAGAAAAATGGGTTCTCATGTGTTGAACTATATCTTTAATCCTCACCTTTTGGTTTGTGTGCATTAACTGGACCACAGACTTACTCACCCACTTAGAGTTAGCAGATTTATTGGTGAGTGACTTTACACACTTGTGGACCATTAACTCTTCTGGTGTCTTTATTGCAAATGTTGTACTCTGGCCCACTTGAGAGCACAACACACGATAAGGACAATCTCTAGCACACACCACCCTAACTATGTCTCCCTCATTTTTAACCCAATTCAACTCATAACCATTCCTCACATTCCAATCTCTTATTGCATCTCTGAAATCTTGCAGACAAGTAAATTTCATTCCAAAGGTTGGTTTATATGTTTTTCCCATTTGGTCTTTTCTAAATTTCTCATACCTGAGCCCTCTTTCTTCATCACTTGCATCTGGATCTGAGCTATTCAATTCTTCACTCTCATAATCTCCATCTTCAAAATTAGTGTTAGTCTCACTGCACCCTATTTCTCTAACTAAAAATCTTGTGCTCTGTTCATTTATGTTAGTCTCATCAGCAACACCACCAAACCCATCATCCAAACCCAATGCCCTCTCATCCTCACTATCATAAAATTTCACTGCCTTGGCATAATCAGAATCACACTCACTCTCACCATCAGAATTATTTCCATTTTCATTTTCAACTAAGTGCTCCACATAGATTGGTGCATTTCTTCCACAGCAATTATATAAAGCAACCTCCATAAAATCACTATCTTCTCTCAATTTAAACAGACCCCCATCATAATTATCAAATATACTCCATAGCCTAAACCTTTTCTCTGCATACCCCCAACCCTTTACTAAATTCAACACATGAGACTTTCCCCATTCCATTACCTTTTCATCACTAACTATTGTCTGGACTCCACCCCTGTAAAACCTATGATCATTTTCTTTAACAAATTCACCTCCATGGTGAAAAACAGCAGTGAAGATTTCAGGTTTTCTGAAGGGAAAAATTTTTTTTTAACCAAATATCAACTACACACCCACACACGTGTCACTCATCCAAGCCAAAACCCACAACAACAACTCTATGTACACTACACACAACACACAACTACACTAAACAACAAAAATTGAAAACGAAATCCATGTGAGAATCGGTCCTACCACTATAGAGAATCTATCATGTGATTAAAGCTATTATTTTCAACATGCAATCCATTCAAATTTGACTTTTTCGAAAATAGAAACTTACAGTGCTTCAGCTTCTGTCGTCGCTTTTTCCTTCGTTTTTGTCGCTGCTTTACTAGTCTTCTTCGTCGCCCCTTTGTTCTTCATCGTTTTCGTTCCTTTGTTCTGCATCGTCTTCACCGATTGTTCTTTATTGCTCTTCGTCTTCGTCTTCTTCATTGCAGCTTTGTTCTTCGTGTTCGTCATTTTAGTTTAGGGCAATTGTAAGGGGGTGAAATGAAATAAACCTTTCAGTTTCTTATATCCCCTCATTTTTCCTTTTATTTATTTTTAAAGCCTTTTTTAAAATAGAAAATAAAATAAAACAAGTGAAATCAGAAAAAAAAAAAAAAAAAAAAAAGTGTTTAATTTTTTTTTTTTAATGCCACGAGGCAAAAAATAATTAAAATTCCACGTGGAGGAGCCACGTAGGTGCTACGTGGCGATTCTTGGCCCAGATGGCACTCCAAGGGGGATATCCAAGGAATCTTTACAATGCAAGGGGGGATCTTTGAAAAAAATCTTACAGGGGGGTATTGCAAAACCGACCTACTTTACAGGGGGGTATCAACTATTTAACCCTATATTTTATATATATAATAAGGCTTTTCTTTATTATGTTTATGTGTTAAAATAATAGAGTCCCTAGAATAGTTAGTTCGGTAAATGGAACGTTAAGTATGACTTAATCGTGAGAATCCATTAACATGAGAACACTATTCTTAAATTATCCGTAGTCAAGCTTTATTGTGAATTGGGATAACATTAAAGCATAGAGACTATTATGTTGATAGACTGATGATCACATCTCACGGATCATGGATAAGTAGTTATCAAGTCCTCACATAGATATGAATGTTAAGGGTAACATTTATATCGGATTGACCCACCATGAGAATACTACATAGTATGTTATGAAATGTCATAAGATATTCTCATAGTGATAAATGGTGCACTCCACCCTTCGACCTGAAACCACTATGTACCCTAGATATAGGAGTGTAGTACCTAGTTGCCGTTCAAACGTTATCCGTAACAAGATGACTATAAAGTTGGTTGATGGGTACTCCACGAATCATGCTGAGGGACATGAGTGGCCTAGATGGAATTTGCCCCTCCTACATAACAGGAGAAATGTCTATGGGCCCAATATTGAACTTAGCAAGGGTGACATACTATGCCTTGTGTTCAATATAGACATAAGGGTAAAAGGGTAATTGTACACAAGATATTTATCACGGAAAAAGGTTTGTCAGATCACATGACATTTCTGTGACTTGGGTAGCAGTGATGTGTTGCTAGATATCGCTCACTGTTTGTTATAATTAAATGTATGATTTAATGTAACTGCCAACGTTACGAAAACCTACAAGGGTCACACACAAGGACAGTCTAGTGTAGGATTGGAACACCGTAAGGTACGGTGTACCTCAGAGGAATATGGAAATATGATAAGGGTATCATGGTAATTAAATAAGCAGTATACCATAAGGAATGGTGAGGGAGCACTCATGTGTACATGACACATGGGGCATGCGCCCCCTTTATGCTTGTTTAATGAAAAGGGCATTAGCGTAAATGTAGCCCAATGACAAGAGTTTGTCTTGGTGCACAAGACAAGTGGTTCTATAAATAGAACCCTTGTGGCAAAGAAAATTACTTGATGAAAAACTCTATTGCTAAAACCCTAATCCTTATTCCTCCCTCCTCTCACTAGAACCTTCATCCTTTGGAGCTAGCACTCATCCTTGAAGGTAACTGTTCGTGTGGACTAGTTAGAGGCGTTGCTATTCAACCATCAACGCTCGTGATCAAGTTTGATTGTGAATCAAAGTTTTTCCGTTACGTTCGTGATCGAGTTTGATTGTGAATCAAAGCTCCTCCACTACGAGAGGTAAAAGTTCTTAACACATATCATGCTCATTCGTAAGGATTCTTAAAGGAAAATTTTAAAATTCCGCTGCCTTTACAATCGCTATTTTCCTTCAGTGGTATCAGAGCCACTTACGAAACCATGATTTGATGTTTGTTTATTTCCTGTTCTTTGTTTTAATTCGATTAAAACACTAAAGAAAGATTAAAATCGAGTAATTAAAATTTGGCATCCTTTTATATATGATTTGGATGATTAACATTGAAACGGCTTCGGAATCCGACTTTTGTATGGTGAAGCAAGCGATATGTTAATTGTCCTAAGTTTACACAAATAAGAATGATCAAGACTTATATGTGATATAAGTGATCGCGATGCAAAGCGGTGTATGTGATACATCGTTCATAATTTCGTTCATTAAAACATATTATGAAAGTTATTCGATGTTGATGTGATTCATGTTCACTTGCTTTGGAATCCGACGTTAGTATGGTGAAGCAATGACATGTTGATCAATCATATTGAATTTCGGTCATGATAAGTTTTGACGGCATGAAATTATTGCATTAGGGTTCGCGACAACACAAGGGTTGTGCTGTCAAAAGGCGAAAAACAAGGACTGGCTGCGTACCTGCGCTGGGCGCAATAGCCGAGACCGAACAGGATTCAACACTGCAGGTCCTGCGCTGGGCGCAATAAAGGCAGAGAGCAAATTTCGATCCGGCTGCAGAATTGCGCTGGGCGCAATACATGCTGCGCTGGGCGCAATTAAAAACAGAAAACAACTGAATCTTGATCGTTCGCCAAAATTTTAATTTTAATTTATCTAGAGGACTTAAACTGATTATAATAATAATATATGTCATTATTGTTATGCTTTTGTGATGATTGGTTATGGCCCTAGTGTCCTTAACTTTGTTTTATTTGGGATTTAAATACGGCCTGCGTGTCGTGCCTTTCTTATATTTCTTGATGTAATTCTCTTCTCATCTCACTCCCTCGCATGTAACGCGAGTATTCTTATTGTAATGTAATATAAGACTAGTAAATAGGAAAGGAAGGACAACCATGAAGATCTATCTTGGAGAAGTATAGGTCGTTCTTAGGAATAGCATAAGTTCTCTCATTGGCTTGAGGGAACAATTACGCTAGGGGGCCATAACCATGTCACTTTATTATTTTGTGTATGTTGATGCATGATATGATTGAAGTGACGATATTGTATGAAAGCCGTGGTGAGGTGAGATCTAATAAAATTAATAAAACCCTCAAAAGAATATTAAGTTTTATGCTTTCCAAAGAATAGCACCCTTCAAGATCAACATCGATTAATGTAGGTTTTGCCAACGCAAAGTGCATTGTCTATATTGATAAGTTGCGGTGAGGTAACCAGTTTATCCGATTGCTATTCGTTGGGTTTAACTTAACTAAAGAAAATATAATATGATTATATGACTTTAGAAGAAAATGTTGGGATTATTTCATATGATGAATTAATAAGTGTTATTTACCCAACGGAAATAATATGAGAATTATATGAGATACAATTGGAAGGAGTTTCCTACCTAAATAGCTGCGTTTTGTGTAATCAGCCTAACGCTGACTTAAAACAAAGTGAAATACGGATCTCATTCCCACTAGAAAATCTTCCAACGGGGTTTTCCGAATCAAATGTCGAGGGTCATTTGTTTTGAGTAAAATAGTGGGAGTGCATATTTAATTGAAGTCCTAATTAAATATGTCTTAATCGTAATACAATATTTTACATATCTCTGTAATTATAACTTTTGGAATACAATACAATTTATGTTGTCCTTATGAAAGACATGAACTTCAGAAAAGAGTTTCTGTATTGGTACAAATTGAGAATTGTTCTCAATTACAAGAAAAAACTATAAGTTCTTGAAATTGAAAGAGTCAAAGATAAAAGAATGAAGTAAGACTTCGTTTTTGTACATCTAGTTATAGAAAATCAAAGTTTCTATTCTACATCAAAAGTATATGATACAAGATGTTGAATCTCATATTTGTTAAAATATAGAGAAGTTTCAAGAATTAGAACATTGATTATGAGTTAAGTCAACTTGTGTCTAGAATGAAACAAATTGTTTCATTGACAATAAGAGTTTATGCTTTGACTTAAATTCGAGCTTGACATGGAACCTAATAATTGTTATCAAGTTCCATCTAGTAATAGAAGTATCGATCCTACATCTTGTAATGACAAGAGATGGATTGTAGTTTTGAATAATGAGACAAGAATTAGTCACATCGTTTAAATAAAGTTTTCTATATTAGTGCTCTAAATCAAGCGATGGACTTAAGTTCCATGATCTTGATAAGATTATCTATAATAGTTGTGATAAGGACCAAATAAGATTTGGACCTTGTATATATATCAAGAGCCTTGTTGTTTAGTACAAATATTTGGTGTGTCAATTACTAACGGAAAGTTAAATGGCACACGATTTATTTGAACAATATACATGAGATGTATGTCTGACACTAAACAAACTTATTTGATATATTGAATTTATTTTACTTCATTTACATTACTGATAAAATCAGTAGATGTGGATATGTGTGTGACACAAATTAGAAATCATTGAATTTGTCAAAGAGTTCGATAATGGAGTAAAGAAAATAACTTTACAAAAGTATTAAAGTCATATGAATAAGTCATAATGCTAAATACTTAATTAAGGAGTATAATTACTATTTTAAACGCATTATGTTTGACATGATTTAATTTAAAATAGTTTAATTATATGTCATTGACTCCTTTTAAAAAATCATTTGCTTATAGTTATTCTTCATTCACAACTAGTTTCGCCCTTTTAAAAGTGATCATAAAGACATCATATATTTGATATGAAGGTAGAGTACTTTGTTTGTCTTTATGACAGTTTAGATTGAAAATTTATGAGATAAATTTAATTCCAAATTGGATGAATGTGGAAGTACCCTAAGGAAACTAAGGGATACTTGTCCTACATCACTCTTTAGGACAAAAGTTGTTTTGTTGCTAGAACTGAAGCATTCCTCAAGTGGGTATGCGTCTCTAAAAGAGTCAGTGGGAGTGATATAGAACTTGAATAATTCAAGTACCACAAAGTTAATATCCATTTAAAAGAAAACACAAACCGATTCCTCAAGGTTGTTGTAGGACCGCCGGTTTGAGTTGCATGAAAGCATAGACAAGTCTAAAATATCACAAGATTGAAAGTATGATTTTATCATGACTCGACAAGGTGATATGGTTTTCATAGAAGATGAATGTTTGACTTGTTAAAAGGTCATATATGACCCAAATTCTGAGAAATGGCTAAATGCCATAGAATCTTATACAAAATCCATGTACACAGACCTTATGTGGATAATGGTTAAGTCATCATGATGAGTAAGACTCATATGATAGTCTTCTTGTAGAAGACTGGCATGGATGGTATTAAGAGTACATTTCATATGTGATTGATTATTAAAGGTTTCACGCAAAATCATAATGCAAATTATGATGAAACCATGAATATAGTCACAAAGCTTAAATTTGTTTAAGTATGTACTTGCTATTGTTATACTACATGTAACAGCAGATGGATAACAAAGTTCCATTCCTTAATTGGAATGACCTCATATATATGTGCTTGACATATACATAGGGTTTTATTAATCCAAAGGATGCTTGAAAGGTATACAAATTGTAGCAATCTAATTTTGATTAGATCAAGTCCTCAGAAGTTTAATTATTTGTTCTTATTTACAAAGTTTTATGAAAACGAATTAATAAAGGACAAATATAAGTCTTGTGCACACAAGGAGGTTAGTGGGAGTAATTATCTTAATCTGGTATCATATGTGGATGACATATTAATCTTCAAAACATCTTCCTTATACATGTAAGACATGATTAAGGAAATGTCTCTTGATGAAACTTTATGCGAGACTTCCTAAAGAGTTAGGAATCATAATCTATAGAGATAGATTGTTGATGCAACTTGTCCTTAATCTAAGTACATATGTTGACAAAGTGTTTGGACACTTAATATGCATAAGTTAATGCATGTGTCAAATGGTTTTATTTGTCCAAAGGACAATGTCGTGTCTCATTGGATGAGAAAGAAATACATGAAAAGAATCCACATGTTTTGGCAGTTGGATTCATCATGTACACCATATAATATGTACTACACCAGATACACCATATCTTTATGGCATAATTAGTAAGTACTAAGATCGAATCTAGTGTTTGACACTAATTGTCCTTCAAGAATATCCCAAGGTACCCTAAAGGAACTAAGGACTATTTCTTGAGATAGGTTGGTATGGAAAAAATCATTGTAAAGAAGTTACAATGATCATAGTTTCCAAATTGATACATTGTATTGAAATTCCATTTTATGTCAGATATAAACATTATAAGCTATAAAATAATAAGCTTCATAAAGTGTTTATTTCTATTACAAAGGTCAAGTATTTGATTTGGATCGTTTAGCTCAAGATAGAGCTAAAATTATGATTCCGACGTTGCAGATCTTATTAATCACATTAGTAATGATAATGATTTAATGTTGCAAACAATGGAATAGATCTCACCAACGATTCAGATATACTTAGACACTACTATATTTCGATAGAGTTCGAAAGAGAAACTTGGGAGATATGTAAGATACCAACATAGGAAATAGTTCCTTATCCACTAATGTAGCATCTTGCTTAGAAGTTGCTCGATGCTCATGCTAAACCGATAAATGTTAGATGAACATTTGATTGGCTTTAGTGCTAGTGGGAGATTGTTGGAGTAAGCCCTAAAAGCCAATCTATTTTGATAGTATTTGATTTTGTATTGCGACTGGATTTATATATTTTATATATATAATAAGGCTTTTCTTTATTATGTTAATGTGTTAAAATAATAGAGTCCCTAGAATAGTTAGTTCGGTAAATGGAATGTTAAGTATGACTTAATCGTGAGAATCCATTAACATGAGAACACTATTCTTAAATTATCCGTAGTCAAACTTTATTGTGAATTGGGATAACATTAAAGCATAGAGACTATTATGTTGATAGACTGATGATCACATCTCACGGATCATGGATAAGTAGTTATCAAGTCCTCATATAGATATGAATGTTAAGGGTAGCATTTATATCGGATTGACCCACCATGAGAATACTACATAGTATGTTATGAAATGTCATAAGATATTCTCATAGTGATAAATGGTGCACTACACCCTTCGACCTGAAACCACTATGTACCCTAGATGTAGGAGTGTAGTACCTTGTTGCCGTTCAAACGTTATCCGTAACAAGATGACTATAAAGTTGGTTGATGGGTACTCCACGAATCATGCTGAGGGACATGAGTGGCCTAGATGGAATTTGCCCCTCCTACATAACAGGAGAAATGTCTATGGGCCCAATATTGAACTTAGCAAGGGTGACATACTATGCCTTGTGTTCAATATAGACATAAGGGTAAAAGGGTAATTGTACACAAGATATTTATCACGGAAAAAGGTTTGTCAGATCACATGACATTTCTGTGACTTGGGTAGCAGTGATGTGTTGCTAGATATCGCTCACTGTTTGTTATAATTAAATGTATGATTTAATGTAACTGCCAACGTTACGGAAACCTACAAGGGTCACACACAAGGACAAACCTTTTTCCGTGATAAATATCTTGTGTACAATTACCCTTTTACCCTTATGTCTATATTGAACACAAGGCATAGTATGTCACCCTTGCTAAGTTCAATATTGGGCCCATAGACATTTCTCCTGTTATGTAGGAGGGGCAAATTCCATTATGGTGTACGGTGTACCTCAGAGGAATATGGAAATATGATAAGGGTATCATGGCAATTAAATAAGCAGTACACCATAAGGAATGGTGAGGGAGCGCTCATGTGTACATGACACATAGGGCATGCGCCCCCTTTATGCTTGTTTAATGAAAAGGGCATTAGCGTAAATGTAGCCCAATGACAAGAGTTTGTCTTGGTGCACAAGACAAATGGTTCTATAAATAGAACCCTTGTGGCAAAGAAAATTACTTGATGAAAAACTCTATTGCTAAAACTCTAATCCTTATTCCTCCCTCCTCTCACTAGAAACCTTCATCCTTTGGAGCTAGCACTCATCCTTGAAGGTAACTGTTCGTGTGGACTAGTTAGAGGCGTTGCTATTCAACCATCAACGCTCGTGATCAAGTTTGATTGTGAATCAAAGTTCTTCCGTTACGTTCGTGATCAAGTTTGATTGTGAATCAAAGCTCCTCCACTACGAGAGGTAAAAGTTCTTAACACATATCATGCTCATTCGAAAGGATCCTTAAAGGAAAATTTTAAAATTCCGCTGCCTTTACAATCGCTATTTTCCTTCACCCTGTGATGTGTGTTTTTACGCTAAACAGAAGAGACTACCTTTTAATCTTAGTTCTCATATTTCAGAAAATGTTTTTGATCTTATCCATATGGATATTTGGGGACCTTTGTCTGAACCTTCTATGTTAGGATACAAGTATTTTCTAATTGTTGTTGGTGATAAGAGTAGGTTCACATGGCTATATTTTATGAAACTGAAATCAGAGGCTTCTGATCATATTAAATCCTTTCATGCCATGGTGAAAACTCAATTCAACAAAACCATCAAATGTATAAGGTCAGACAATGGTTGTGAATTTTTGCTTAAAGATTTTTATAGTACAAATGGAATCTTACATCAAACCTCTTGTGTTAATACTCCTCAGCAAAATGGCATAGTGGAAAGGAAGCATCATCATCTTTTAGGTGTTGCTAGAGCTTTGCTTTTTCAAACCAATTTGACTAAAACTTTTTGTGCACATGCAGTTAGTCATGCTATATTCATTATAAATAGATTGCCCTCACCTTTTCTTTCTTCAAATTCTCATTATCAAATTCTTTACAATGACACTCCTGATATTCAAAACCTCAAAATTTTAGGTTCTCTTTGTTTTGCTTCCACACTCCAAACTCATAGAAAGAAACTAGACTCAAGGTCTAGAAAATGTATGTATCTTGGTTTTAAAACTGGTGTTAAAGGATACATTTTATTTGATCTCAAATCTAGAGAATTATTCCTTTCTAGAGATGTAGTTTTCTTTGAACACATATTTCCTTATCATTCTAAAACTAATAATGGGACCAAATCCCCTTGTGCACCTAGTTACACTCACACCTACTATGATGATCTCAACATACATATCTCTCCACCATCATCCACACCTTTAACTCACTCAAATCCTCAACCACCAATTACAGCATCTACTATTCCACATTCTTCATCTCACCACACCCATCCTACTACCTTCACACCTCCTGACAATGTTCCCAACACATCTATGCCTACTCACATTTCAGATACACAACTTTCACTTATCCCAAATCAACCACCTATAAATCCTGTCAGGAGATCCACTAGAACAACTCATCCACCTCCATATTTACAAGACTACTACTACCAAATTCTAGACAGTACAGTTCATAATTCATCTGATGTTGCACAGCCATCATCAACTGACTATAAGTATCCTCTATCTTCTTTCATTTCTTATCATAATATCTCTTCTGCACATAAACATTAGCTTCTAAATTTATCCACCATTTCTGAACCCACCTCTTATGAGGATGCTATGTGTCATGAGCAATGGAAAAGTACTGTCAAGACTGAATTGGATGCCTTGGTCAAGAATAAAACTTGGATCCTTGTTAGTCTGCCTGCACATAAGAAGACAATTGGCTGTAAATGGGTTTTTAAACTCAAGTTACATGCAGATGGATCTGTTGAGAGATACAAAGCAAAGTTGGTAGCTAAAGGCTACACACAAATTGGAGGTTTAGATTACACTGATACCTTTAGTCATGTAGTCAAGATGACTACAATTAGAGTTCTCATGGCATTGGCTGCTTCTCAGGGTTGGCCCCTATACCAGTTAGATGTGAACACAACTTTTCTTCATGGTGATTTAAATGAGGAAGTATATATGAAGCCTCCACCTGGTCTTGATCTAGCCAATCCTGCCTTGGTATGCAAGTTACAGAGATCTCTATATGGGTTAAAGCAGGCCAGCAGACAATGGAACACTAAACTCACTGAGACCTTATCTTCCTCTGGTTATGTTTAATCCAAGTCAGATTACTCTTTATTTACCAAACAAGGTCCTGCAGGTTTTACAGTTATCCTTGTTTATGTTGATGATTTGGTATTGGGGGGGACATATGCTAATGAAATTCAACACATCAAATCTCTCTTAGATCAGAAATTCAGCATCAAGGACTTGGGTGTACTCAAATATTTTTTAGGTTTTGAAGTTGCAAGATCTAAAGATGGTATATCCCTATGTCAGAGAAAATACACACTAGACCTTATATAGGATGCATGCTTACTTGGTACAAAACCTTGTTCCACTCCTATGCAGCCTCAACTACAACTTCACAAGGCCTCAGGTGAATTACTTACAGATCCTAAGCCTTACAGAAGATTAGTTGGGAGATTATTGTATTTAACTCACACTAGACCTGCGATTTCTTACTCTGTAAGTAAACTCAGCTAGTTTTTAGATGCACCTACCACATACCACATGTTAGCTGGAGTTCATGTTCTCAAGTTCCTTAAAAATAATCCTGGCCAAGGGTTGTTTTTTAGTTCTTCTTCAACTCTATCTCTCAAGGGGTTCTCTGATTCTGATTGGGGTGTCTGCCCAGATACAAGATCAACCACTGGCTTTTGTTTTTTCCTTGGCACATCTCTCATCAGCTGGAAAAGCAAGAAGCAACAAGTTGTATCTAGATCCTCTTCTGAAGCTGAGTATCGAGCCCTAACTTAGGCAACATATGAAGGGCAGTGGCTTTTATATTTACTACAGGATTTTCACATCACTCATTCAGATCCATTCATCATATACTATGATAACAAGTCGGCATTACACATAGCAGCCAACCCTGTATTTCATGAGCGTACTAAACATATTAAGATTGACTGTTATGTTGTTATAGACAAGGTGCAAGCAGGAATTCTTCATCTACTGCTTGTCACCTCTCAAGAACAGATAGCAGACATTTTTACCAATTCACTGCAGCCTGGAACTTTCAACACTTTGCTCAACAAGCTTTGGTTTGATCAGCATATACTCCAAGCTTGAGGGGGGATGTTAAACTAGTAGCTTAGTTCAGTTACTTGCTAGACAAGTAACCGACTTCTAACTAACTCACAAGTGTTGGTTAAATCAGTTTTAGTTAGTTAGTGACTATGGTTAGTTAGTTAGCTTATCACACACTCTATATAAGACTTGTAATACACATTGTATATTTTCAGTTTTTGGTGAATAAACTTCTATCTTTTCTCTATGCATTAGCTTTATCTCTTTGAGTTTTCTTCTTGCTTTGGCTCAATCCGCGCGCATAGTCCCTATAGCAAGCTTCACATTGTATCAACAATGGCGTTTGCTCTTACATTTTCACAGAGGTAGTGAATTGGAGGAGTTGAGTGCTTAATAGATACTATTATTAAGAAATTATAAATAAGTAACGTGTACACGTGAGACCCAATTAAATACCAAAAAGTGAGATGTTTCATTGTGGATACTCTCAGCCACCTGAAAATACCTTACTAGACTGATGAAGTTTGACTTCATGAAAAGAACAAATGTCCAGCTAATCAAAACATGAACCCACATAAGACACATAGAATCACCTGCATGCCCAACGACACCACGTTCAAGGACGGAACTAGGTGTAACATATTTGGGGCAGCTGTCACCCCCCATGTTCCAAAGATTATATATTCACGTAGATGGATGATACCTTAAAAAAATGCATAAATTAATTGATGATAGTTTATGATTTTTCAATACAAATAAAAGATAAATAACACGTGTTAAATTTTTGCCACCCTTAATAAACTTTTTTAGTTCCGTTCTTGACCACGATGATAGAGATTTTGACGAGTCAATATATGTATCATAAAATAATTTTTCACCAATTTTGATAGCAACCTTGTTGTATCTGCAGAAAAATTCACCTCATGTATTAACTTTATTCAAAATAAAACCAAGTCTAAATTTAGGATAAATATTAATTTCGTGAAAATAAATATTATCAAGAATTACAATATGTGATTAACTTAAATTATATATATTATTCCCCCCTCCCCCCCCCCCCCCCCCCCCCCCCCACCCCTCAAAAAAAAAAAGAAAAACTTAAATTATTATCGTTGCTTATATGTGACACATCTCTCTCTATCCTTCTCTACACACATCCAAAACGAAATTAAGATCAAGTTTTCAAGTCCATCAATCATCAATAGCTTATTATTGTTTTTATTTATTTATTTATTACAATAGCTTATTATTGTTACTTCACGTGGTATCACTCATTGATTAGTTTGCGAAGTTTAAATCATCAAGTTAATTGTTGTAGATATATGCCATCTTTATCATTGTTGGTTTCCCGGTCAGCAGAATAAAGTAAGGTTCACTTTCACATAATTTGAATGAAGTTTTTTTTTTTTTTTTGCTTTCATATATATATATATATATATATATATATTTGAAAATGCTAAATAATATCCTGACCGAGACACTATTAAACAATTCAAAAGTTGGAAATTTTTTTTGAAGTTTATGAAGTCAACCTCTTAAAAGCGTAGAAAATATTCATTTTATTTTAATTAGCACCTCAAGAACATTGGTTCTTACTTAAAAAACCATCGTTTGGTTAATTGTTTTATTTTTATATACATTGTATAAGAAAAGTTTTTCAGTATATAATAAACTTGGAACACAGACTCAAATAATTATTATTATATTAGATATTAATTACTTAAATAATACTTTATCCGGTCCTTATTATAAGAAGAAGATTGTTTTCTATGTTCATGGGAGGATGTTTAATGTATTTAGTTCATAATGTGAACTAGATACACTGAACATTCTATAAATCTAAAAAGCAAACTTCCTCTTATAATAAAAACTGGAGGGAGTATATATATATATAAGATGTATATTATGAAAAATGATAAAAATATATTAGAATATGAGAATGGATATAAACCATCAGATTAAATTGAATGACCAAGATTTAAACACCACTTTGACTCCTATGATATTCCCATACGCATTCAATTCCTCTCTCTCATAATTCCTCCACCATAGTCTGTTCATTTTCCCCATCATCCCTCTGTGCAAGTCGGTAAATCTTACGCCGCTCTCAAATTGTTGTGGTTGTACGACACTTCCGTCCTTGGTTTGCCATTTTAATGGAAGGAAACTGAAATTAAAAAGTATGAAGTGCTTCGAACTGGGTTAACAAATATCATGTGTCCTTTATTTGTTGTTCTTTTATTACTTGCATTGTGATCGTGTATTTGTGAATGTTCCAACATCCCATTCAACATTCACAGTGTTGGAACATTGCATAGAACATTTCATCCCTGCGTTCCGGAATTTCAGGTTTTGGCACACATTAGGGATAAATTGTCAGGGTGGAAGAGTCGATTTCTATCTTTTGGTGGTCGTCTAGTTCTTCTCAAATCTGTCTTGACATCAATGCCTGTCTATGCTCTTTCCTTTTTCAAAGCCCCCTCAGGTAATATATCTTCTATTGAATCTCTTTTGTTAATTTTTTTGGGGAGGGAGTGAGGATTCGTGGAAAACTTCTTAGATTAGTTAGAAAACTTTGTGCTTACGTAAGGAGTACGGAGCAGTGTTTTAAAAACCGGACCGACCGGTCGGACCGGTCAGACCGGGAACCGGAGGTATAGCAGTTTGGTCTGATTACTGGACCGGGTAAGCAATCAAACCGGTGAGAACCGGACAAAACCGGTAAAAACTGGTGAACCGGCGATTTTGAAAACCGGCGGTTTAATTGCTTAAAAAAAATAGCAGAAAATATAGTAGAAAATAGAAACCCGAACTGAGATGGCGATTTGAGAAGCAGAGCAAGAGCAGATTCATATAGAGTTGAGGGCTGAACTGTAAAAATTTGTGTATACAATCTTATACTTGTTTTGTTTTGAACCACTAAAATTTTAATTTTGCACCAGTAATCAACATCTCATAAACACTCACGAGCAAAAGATGAAGAAGAAGCATATAAAATTATTATGCACAACTAATAGAAAAATAAGAAATGAAGTCAAGAAAGACACAAGATAGAAGATACGGTGGCGCCTCCTTATCTTCCATTGATAAAGCACTGTTCATTTAGGGTATTTAGGGTTGTATCTATTTGGATCAAAAGAGATGGTTATATGGAAGATTTCTCTTCCCACCCCCGTGATTCTTTTTCACCCCACCCCCCCCGAAATCCAATTTTACCCCTTAATTTAACCCCCAAAACTTCGGTTTTTACGTACCGAAGTTTTCCGATAGTGAAAAACATGTGCTTTCAATCGTTTAAAACTTCGGTACGCATATACCGAACTCTTTTTCCAAGGGTGAAAACGGAAACTCGAGGGGTGAAAAAGAAACACGGGGGGTGGGAAGAGAAATCTTCGGTTATATGTCTATTTTATTTTGGGCTTGGACCATGTATTTGTGTCACTTTTATCCATTTATTAGAGGCATAGTTTTGTACAGTAGGATTAGTAGCAAAGACAAAAAAAATGTTGGAAAAGTTGTAAGTTATAGAAACATAATAACACTCGTATATAATTGACTCTTTGTAATTGATATTACCTCTTTTTTTTAGATAGATATTATATTTTTTTAAGCAAGCTACACATTCATTATAGGGTTAATAGGTTGTTACCCCCTACTAAGTGAGCGTGTTTTGCGTTACCCCCCTGCTAAAAATTTTTTGAAGATTGTCCCCTTGCAAAGTTTTTTTTTTTTGGTTTCCCCCCTTGAGCGCACTTTTTACATCGGTTATTTTGTTCAACCGATTTAAAAAGTTATGTTTTTTAAATCGGTTTTTTTTTTCAACCGATTTAAAAAGTTCAGATTTCTTGCATCCAAGAGAGGAGAAGGGGGGAAACCAAAAAAAAAACTTTGCAAGGTGGCAATCTTAAAAAAAAAATTAGCAGGGGGTAACGCAAAACACGCTCACTTAGCAGGGGGGTAAAGACCTATTAACCCTTCATTATATTGTAGCTATAGTTTTTTTCTTTGAAAATTTGGTAATATTTTCAATTTTTTTAAGTGTCATAATTTTTTTAGAGTCCAAGTCATCCGATTTAATCAGTTTATTAATTATATAGTGTTGTTATAGACACCGGTTTAATAAACTGAGTTAACCGGTTCTATCCGGTTTAGTCATGTGGTTTGAGCAGTAACTCAGTGGTTCGACCAATGAACCAGTGACCCAGCACTATCACCGGTTTGATGATCGGTCCGGTTTTTAAAACATTGGTACGGAGGTCTGGGGGTTAGGCTGCTTAAGGAGTTTAATACCGCCCTGTTGGGTAAATGGTGCTGGAGGATGTTGGTGGACCGTGCGGATCTTTGGTTTAGGGTGTTGGAGGCCCGCTGTAACACCCAAACCCGTATTTAAGAAAATACTACCTTTTTAAAAATATTATTCAAAATACGCAACGAAAATAAAAATTGGATTTATAAAATGAATGGTTCGAGTATTACATGCTTCATCAAAATTAATTACTAACAACTTAATTAGTAAAATACCGATATACAAAATATTTATAATTCGATACATCCTTAGATAAATAAAAATAAGCGACAAAGACTCTATGTACATTTAGAGAACCCTATCCCCGTGTCATGATCAGAGCGGAGCTTCACCAACGACTTGGTCACAAAACATAGCTTGAGAATTTGAACCCCCAAAGGTTCAGCACATACACAAAACGGAGGGTTAGATAATATAACCATAAAAAGAAACTAAGTGCAAGAACACACTTAACACTTATGACATATCATGCTCATGTCTAACAACTCAATCCATAAAACATACATTATTCTCATGTTATTCATATTTCATTACCATAAAAGTACAACACATCACCATAATAATACATACTTAATCGATAGACAAGTATACACAACGTAATGAATTATCAATTATTCATCATACACCTCATAATACACTTAATCACTCAAGTTAAGGATCATCAATCAATGCCAATTACCAAGTATCACATTTAATCACATATTCCTAATGCAACTAATGTCACAAATCTCATGTCATGTCACCCTAGACATAACTATATGCATGCGGTACCATTCACCTCATATTAGGATAAACATATATTCCGTTCACCTCATTTTCAGTTTCAAGTCATGAAGGACTCACCACAAATATTTTCAGTTTCAAGTCATGAAGGACTCACCACAAATAGACTCATGAATGCATGAATGTACATATACCACATATGATGACACTATAAACAATCACCTCATAAAATATAGTACCACACAGCCTATATTCACCTCAATTCACCTCACATTATCATCATTATGGACATACATTCAAGCACATATCACACATCAACCATTAAGTTGTTGCAATTCATTATCATCATCAACTCGTCAACACATCATCATTACAATTCATTATCATAAAGCATCATCTTAATTCATTTAGAATCCAAACATAACATATTATTAATTAATCTCTAATCACCACATATCATTAGTTAATCAACATGAATCATTAGCTAAGTCTCACACCTCATAAATTATCATACATCATATACATTACATAAAGTTCATCTCATACTTCAAATTATTAATCATTAAATTAATCATGCAACCATAAGCACAATATTCACATATCTTCAAGATATAATCAAGCTAATCATATAATATGTTATAAGATTATAATTTAATCATGTTATAAGCATACAAATCATTATTAATTATTATCTCTTATTCACCCATGAACATACACTTTAATTCATCATTTATTCATCAACATGCACATAATTAATCAAAGTCTCAAACACTGCAAAATAGACTTCCTACTTCAAGTACTCTTCGATAGCTAACCATAGAAACAAACGGCATCGAAAACGGATTAGAAATGACTTCGGAATCATCAAAACAAACAAAACAGTTTTTGTTGTCCAGAGGACCTCGCCGGGCGAGCCTGGGCGAGTCTGGGCGAGCTCAAGTCAGAATTTTCCAGTTTTTGGGCGAGACCTGGCGAGCCTGGGCGAGCTGAGCTCGCCGGGCGACCACTGTGCAGAAGCAAATGTTCTGTTTTCGGGTTTAGATGAAATCCACTCGAAAACCATCATTCAAAACTCAAAAATGTAGAAAGTTACCAACTTTAAGCTTATAAAATCATGTTAAACATAGAAGTACAACTTAAAGCATCATCAAACATCATTTCATGTCATAAAGCATAGATTTTCATGTATTTACTCATAAAACCCATTTATCACATAATCATTCAAAATCAAAGTTCAAGTAACCAATTTTATCATGGATTTCATACAACAATCATAAGTAGAAACATATTATACATGAATCATTATCAAGCTTCAATGATAAACACCTTCCCAAAACCCTTTTCTTCCCAAAACCCAAAATGAGTGAAGAGAGTTTGCGTGTGGAGTCATAGACAAACTCCCCTCTCTTTGATCACCCAAAATTATATTATCTAAGTCTCTTACCTTAGATTGAAGCTTTACATCTCTAAGCTCTACACTTTGACTCCCTTCTACATCTTCAAGCTTTGGTCTTCTACACTTTCTCTCTACCTCTCTTTCTCTCATTTTGTGAGAAATGAAATCACAATTCTACTCATCATAAAAACTACTCCTTTATATACTTTCTACTTAGGTTAGAGTCAATTTCCTATATTACCCTTAATTTCTCTACAAATCCCACTCACAAACTCAATTTTACTCATACCATTAATTCTTGTACTATTTACTCAATTGCTACACTACTTCCTCCCCGAGATACTCTATCCTTTTAGATAATAACCAAAGTGTCATTCTTATCTCTACACAATCCACTAACTCATACTAAATTACTACATTAACCTTAATTCTATCACAAACTCTTATTCATTATAATTAAGCCCAATACTCATAAAAGCCCATTACTAACAAACATAAAGGTAACAACTAATTAATGCATACAAAACACATCAATTAATTAAATAAAATCAATCAATCAAATATAATAAAATATAAGATTTGGGGTGTTACAACTCTCCCCCACTTAAAGAATTTTTGCCCTCGAAAATTACATTATCCAAACAATCCCATAAGACCACTTCATCCAACTTTCCAATAAAATTTCCAAATTCCACACATTATCAATTTGACAAAACTAGTTTATTCAATCAACACAATTTTCGTTTACCATTAACAAAAGATTAAGGCTGATCAATTCCTTAATTTGCCAATAAGTATCTGATAAATATGATGGTAGAATAAATCATCTTTACCAAACTTCAAATATGTTCTCTTATCAAGAACCTTCCATCATAAATATTCTTCAATCTTTCACGCTCCAAAAATAATCTTCATCTTCAAAGGAACATTCACAACTTCAGACTTTTCAAAAATCTTTATTCTCAATTTCGATCTCTTAATTTCTTTCTTAATCCGTATACTTCATGTCTAATTCTTATCCAAACACATTCCAAATTTCATCATCTCATATCCATTTGTCAAGAAGGTTTTCTAAATTCCATTAATAACCAATGAAACTACTTCCTTAGTGACACAAATATCCCTTTCACACTAGTCCTCATACTTATGCCAAATTCCAACACAATTTCTAATCCCCAAATTAGCGTTTCACGCACATCCTTCCCATAGTTTCAACAATACTACCATAACAAGAATAACCATTGAGACTCTATCCTTAACGACACCAATATTATTTGCATCAAATTTCCGACATAATCATGTTCTTTCCTAATTATCTCTTACCCAACTTTTGTATTCCTTAACACAAACAATCTCACTCCCACTTCTTCCTTTGAGATACTCTCATCCAAATATATCTTAAGTCGACCATCAACTCACACACTAATGATATGCCTATCTTCCTTACACTAAGTACCACTTCTAATCCTTTATATCCCTCATCATCTTTTCTATACTCAATACTTTTCCAATAGACAATTACTTAACAATTTTATCAACACGTTTTTCCGATGGTTAACTTACTCATCCATATCTTCCATTTAGCGTCGCTTTTCACTCATCTTTATTTGGTCAACTAATACTCCAAACTCTTGCGATTACCAAACACCTCTAATTTCAAACCATGCAAACAACGCTTCCAAAATCATCAACACTTTGCAATTCTTTCAATTGTTCCTTGTCTTTAATCAACTTCGAAACAAACTTCACCAACTTATAACCACTCTCCTTCGAACATCTCTACCTATCTTACTCAACCATATCTAAGGGTTATAACATTCTTCCCCACTTACCTCAAACTCATCTACAATCTTCTATTAAAAACTCCCGATCCTCACATCTAACTGTAGGCTTCTACGGTTCTAACTTATTATTCCCAAAAGAACTAATATCGACAGTGTTTGCGCACATGTCGCATGCAAGGGGTAAACTACAAACATATATCTAAGATTGCACAAAATCAAATTAAATCATTTCATACAGAAGTTCAAGTAACATGCATCTTCTATAGATCTTAAAAATTAAGAATCAATTCAAGACAAGAAAAGATGAATATTACATAACAATCAAATCCAAACAATCTAATAGTTCACATATATTAAATCATATCATGCAATATAACAATTAACTTAGCATCATAGTTCACATGGTGAAACAAAACAATCGAATATATGCATCATGTTATCAATTCTATCATAATGGAAATAGCATAATCACCTACTACAACCTATAGATAATAAATGAACAAATAAGTTTCATAATGATAATTTAGCACATATCATATAAAACAATCATGCATCAAACATGTCTTATAATTCTACTCATTTTATTTCTATAAAAAGTTAATTCCATTTACTCAAAGAAATAATTAAACTTCAACAAACTCGCATCATGAAGAATTAAAACTAGTCCTAAAATGATCACATGTCATAAGGAACTACGCACAAATCATACATCCATGAAAAATTCATATAAACTCTACTTCAAATAGTCACATTAAACTATCAATTCAATTATCATACTCAAGTCATATCAAATCACGTACATAGAAATTATTCTAATATCCTACATCTATTCACTCAACAATCAACGATCAATGATAATAAAACATGAATCATTGAATAACAATCAACCATTCAATCATTAGTTTCGCATATACTTGAATCAAAATTTGCATATAACACAAGTAATCATGTACTTAAGCAACTAGATCAAAGCATCATTCATCATCAATTATGCACAATTATATCATGTTATAATCACTCACTCATCATAGAATCATAACAAATAAAATCATGTCAAAACCACACAAAGATTATAGTTTTAAGCTCATACAACTATTATAATCATAAAAGCATAACATTCGTCATGAATCATCATCAAAGAACACATAATCTAATTCATACCTCTCATAGTTCATGAATAGACAACATCAAGTAAATTCATAAAACAAACACATCACAACTTAATATCATTTATGAAACAATAAATTCATAAATCAACATCAATTCAAACATGAGTCTCAAAAATTAAGTAAAACAAAATGTCAACAAAATTCATGAAACTAGTTATACATTTGCAAAATAGTAAAATAGTGACTAATGTGCAAGTGTAACTTAACAATTAAATCACAAGAATCATAATCAATCACACAAACACACGAGTGACTCTATGCGCACTTAGTCCGACCGCACGGACTTGCTCTAATCGACACTTGACCCACACAGTCCGAAGAACCAGAGCTCTGATACCAAATTGTAACACCCAAACCCGTATTTAAGAAAATACTACCTTTTTAAAAATATTATTCAAAATACGCAACGGAAATAAAAATTGAATTTATAAAATGAATGGTTCGAGTATTACATGCTTCATCAAAATTAATTACTAACAACTTAATTAGTAAAATACCGATATACAAAATATTTCTAAATCGATACATCCTTAGATAAATAAAAATAAGCGACAAAGACTCTATGTACATTTAGAGAACCATATCCCCGTGTCATGATCAGAGCGGAGTTTCACCAACGACTTGGTCACAAAACATAACCTGAGAATCTGAACCCCCAAAGGTTCAGCACATACACAAAACGGAGGGTTAGATAATATAACCATAAAAAGAAACTAAGTGCAAGAACACACTTAACACTTAGGACATATCTGAAGGTTGAAAAACACACAAGAAGGGGGGGGTTGAATTGTGTGAGACTTTTTCTAAGTTAAAACAAATTGCAGCGGATAAGGTATAACACACACAATATATGAGGATAGGGTTAGAGAGAGATGCTCAGAATTTTTATACTGGTTCCTCCCACTAACAGGAGTAGTCCAGTCCTCTTGTCCTTCACAAGAGATTTCACTATAATCACTCAGATTACAAATGCTCAAGCACTAAGCAAGAGACTTCAAACTGCTCAAGCACAAAGCAAGAGACTTCTAACTGCTCAAGCACAAAGCAAGAGACTTCCAATGCTCAAGCACAAAGCAAGAGACTTCCAATGCTCAAGCACAAAGCAAGAGACTTCCAATGCTCAAGCACAAAGCAAGAGACTTCCAATGCTCAAGCACAAAGCAAGAGACTTCTAACTGGTTTTAATGTTAATAAAGATAAGAGATTAACACTTGATATACAATCAGAGGTGTTTACAAAATACAACTCAGTTACAAGACTAACTTAGAAAATTATCACAAAGTTTCTAAGTGTTTGATAGCTTCAGAATTTGACAGAGTTTCAGCACGTTCAGAAGCTTTAGTCTTAATTTAATTTCTTCACAAATCTTCTTCCTTTTATAGATGATAAAATGAACGTTGAAGATTATAGCCGTTTGAAGAATTGAGACGCTCCTTTGTATAGATCAGTGAGCTTATTAGCTGTTCTGATTTGCAGTAGCTTAGGAGCTTAACGTTTACTACAAAATGAGAGATTCCTTTTGGCTTTTGATATTTGAACCTTGGTGAAAGCCAAATAAGGAAATAATCGTTTCTGAAGCCTGACTTGAAAAGGACCTTTCCATGGTCAAACCTTTTCATTCTTGGTTTCTGCGTTTGGACTTAGTCAGGCACAGTCTTCAATAAAATTGTACTCTCAAATGTAGCTTAACACTTATATCTGACGAGCCTTCAGATTTTGATAAGCTCAGAATTACTTGTTTCAGATCTGGTGAGCTCAGATGTTCTTCAGATTTTGATAGGCTCAGATTTACTTGTTTCAGATCTGGTGAGCTCAGATGTTCTTCAGATTTTGATAGGCTCAGAATTACTTGTTTCAGATCTGGTGTGCTCAGATGTTCTTCAGATTTTGATAGGCTCAGAATTACTTGTTTCAGATCTGGTGAGCTCAGAAGTAATTCCTTCAGAAATTCTAAGGTTCAGATAATAACTTCAGAGTTTCACAGGCTCAGAATTACTTGCTTCAGATCTGGTGAGCTCAGAAGTAATCCCTTCAGAAATTCTAAGGTTCAGATAATAACTTCAGAGTTTCACTTGCTTCAGATCTGGTGAGCTCAGAAGTAATTCCTTCAGAAATTCTAAGGTTCTTTAGTACGCAAATTTTAACTTTTAATCCTGCACACTGAATTAAATTATTAGTATTCCAATTTAACCTTAAATACATTGTTATCATCAAAATCAATTAAGGAGATACAAAATCATAATTTTGTTCCAACAATCTCCCCCTTTTTGATGATGACAACTATATGTATTTAAAATCAATTGTTGTTGTTTTTATTTAACATCTTGACTTCAGGTTCTGAGGTTTGCAAGCTCCCCCTGAGTCTGATAAGCTTCAAAAGTTTATCAATGATAAATATAAAACAGTCTAAGAGTAATATTTAATGTCAAATATAATTTCATATATTCTACCTTCAGAATTAGAGGTTTGCAAGCTCTATTTCTTCAGATTGACAAATATAAGATATGGTTTGCAAGCGTATCTTATATTATATGAATTTATGTTGGACAAAATTTATTACTCCCCCTCATTAAAAGTTTAAAAGACTTTAATATAACTTAACAAGAGTAGAGTTCAGAAAATGTGATCTTTAGAGCTTCAGAAATAATTTTCTTTAGAGCTTCAGAAATAATTTCACTGCCATAGGAAATGAAATAATATTTTCTCCCCCTTTGTCATTATCAAAAACGGGTCAGTCAAAGCACAAGTTACAGGGTAGTAAATGCACACAGCAAACAACCACCAGCAGTAAATGCATTCAACGGTAAAAGGGAATTGTTAAGTACCATGGTGAAACAGGGAATTGTTTCAGAATGAAGACGAGTTTCTTCAAGATCTGAATCAGTTCCAGGAAAAGGTGGAGTGGTTTGAATGGATGAGGGGTTTGGTTCAGAAGTGGTTGGCTTAGGAGATGAAGTCTGAAGGGGTTCAGTTTGGGATTCAGCAGGGACTTCAGAATTTTGAACATTTGAGGGTTCAGATTGGTCTACGTCCATTGCTATTGGGGTAGACTCTGAATCTTTAATAGGAGATTTCTGAGGGGATTTAGGAGTGTCAGAAATGGTTATAGTGGAAGTTTCAAAATATTGAAAACGTGAGAAGTGATAGTGACTAGTGTGTAGTTAAGTGATTATAGTGGAAGTTTCAAAATATTGGGGAAACAAGATAGTGACGTAATGGGGGCTTGGCAGTTACTTTTAATAAAATCATCATTAGCTCTCCTTCATTACCCAGCGTTTACTAGACATGATGGGAAGTTACACAGATAAGTAGTGTTTTCAGAAGCCAGCTGTCAGTTAGAGAAACTGAGTGGTCAACTAACACTTAGAGTAGGTATCTGAGTCACAAGAAATCATATTTAATAATAAATAATTCTGATTGCTTCAGATGAGAGAGTGCTTCAGAACCTATATAATAGTTTCTGAGCCGTCCAAACTTTTGAGGCCCTTCAGAACCAGTTTATTCATTCAGAGTTAACAGCATTCAGAGATATCATTCAGAAATAAAAACCATGTTCAGATTTTTCTTGATAAAATCGAAACGATCAATAGCAAGAGGTTTGGTAAAGATATCAGCCCATTGATGCTCAGTATCAATGAATTGAATCTTAATTACTCCCTTCTGAACATAGTCTCTAATGAAGTGATGTTTGATCTCAATGTGTTTAGCTCTTGAATGCAAAATAGGATTCTTAGACAAACAGATAGCAGCAGTATTATCACAGAGAAGTGGTATACTACTTATCCTTATCTGATAGTCCTCCAACTGATGTTTCATCTAGAGCAATTGCGTGCAACACTTAGCAGCTGAGATGTACTCTGCTTCTGCTGTAGATAGAGCAATAGTTGCTTGTCTCTTACTAGCCCATGATATAAGGTTTTCACCTAGAAATTGACAGTTTCCACTAGTGGACTTCCTTTCAATTTTATCACCAGCATAGTCAGCATCACAGAATCCAATAAGCTGATAATCTAAGGATTTCTTATAAAGTAATCCAAGATTAGTGGTTCCTTTCAGATATCTAAAGATTCTCTTAACAGCAGTTAGATGAGACTCTCTAGGATCTGATTGAAATCTAGCACACAAGCATACACTGAACAAGATATCTGGTCTAGATGCAGTGAGATAAAGGAGGGAACCAATCATACCTCTGTATAATTTCTGATCTACTTTGCCTTCAGATTCTTCCTTCAGAAGACAGCTAGAGGGATGCATAGGAGTTGACATTGGTTTACAATCTTCAAGACCAAATTTCTTCAGTAAATCCTTTGTGTATTTGGTTTGATGCACATATACTCCTTCTTTTCTTTGATTGATTTGAATTCCCAAGAAGAATGTTAGTTCTCCCATCATACTCATTTCAAATTCATCCTGCATAAGCTTAGAGAAATTCTTGCAAAGAGAAGCATTAGTTGAACCAAAGATAATATCATCAACATAAATCTGAACAATCAAAATATCAGTTTTTAAGGTTTTTCTAAAGAGAGTGTTATCAACATGTCCTTTTTCAAAACCATTTTCTAGAAGAAATATACTTAACCTTTCATACCAAGCTCTTGGAGCTTGTTTCAAACCATACAGAGATTTCTTCAATTTGTAAACATGATCAGGACACTTTATATCTTCAAAGCCAGGAGGTTGTTTAACATAGACTTCTTCATAAATTACTCCATTCAGAAATGCACTCTTAACATCCATTTGAAATAGAGTGATGTCATGATTAACTGCATAGGACAAGAGAAGTCTAATTGCCTCAAGTCTTGCTACTGGTGCAAAGGTTTCAGTGAAATCTATGCCTTCTTGCTGACTATAACCTTGTGCAACCAGTCTAGCTTTATTTCTGACAACTTCTCCCTTTTCATTTGACTTGTTTCTGAATACCCATTTTGTTCCAATAATGTTCTTGTGTTTGGGTTTTGGTACCAGATCCCAAACATCATTTCTTTCAAATTGATTGAGTTCTTCTTGCATTGCAACAATCCACCCATCATCTGAGAGTGCTTCTTCTATGTTTGTGGGTTCAATTAATGAAATTAACCCAACTAGGGATTCATCCTCTTTGAAAGCAGATCTGGTCTTTCTTGGGCTATCCTTGTTACCAACAATTAGCTCTTCAGGATGAGATGATCTATACTTGAATTTACTCTTAGGTGGAGCAGGTGTCTGAGAGGGTTCAGTTTCTGAAGGGTCTTCAGTTTCAAGGCCTTCAGAGATATCTTCATTTTGAGTCTCAGATGGATATACAGCAATGGAGAGATCTTCACACTCAGAATTTGAGGAAACTTGAAATTCTGCAAAAGTCTCAGCTTGCTCTGACATTTTATCGTCAGGCTCTTTATCATCAAATCTAACATGTATAGATTCTTCAACTGTGTGAGTTTCAGAATTATACAATCTGTATGCTTTTGAGCGTTCAGAGTAGCCTATAAAGATACCCTTATAAGCTCTAGCATCAAATTTCTTTCGATAGACCTTGTTGTCTAGAATATAACAAGTACATCCAAACTGATGAAAATAAGAAATATTTGGTTTTCTTCCTTTGAACAGTTCATAAGCAGTTTTGTTCAGAATAGGTCTGATGTAGATTCTATTCTGAACATAGCAAGCAGTACTCACGGCTTCTGCCCACAAGAACTTAGCTAGGTTAGACTCAAGCATCATGGTACGAGCCATTTCTTGCAAAGATCTATTCTTTCTTTCTACAACACCATTCTGCTGTGGTGTTCTAGGAGAAGAGAATTCATGGATTACTCCATGCTCTGAGCAGAAAGATTCGAAAGAGTCATTTTCGAACTCTCCCCCATGGTCGCTTCTAACCTTCAGAATCCGAAGATCCTTTTCACTTTGTATTTGTGTGCAGAAGTCACTGAACACCACAAGTGCTTCACTCTTAGAACGTAGGAATTTCACCCAAGTCCATCTACTGAAATCATCAACCATGACCAATCCATATTTTTTACCATTGATAGAGGCTGTCGAAACAGGACCAAACAGATCAATGTGAAGCAATTCTAAGGGTCTGGAAGTAGAGACAATGTTTTTAGACTTGAATGAAGTCTTAGCAAATTTTCCTTTTTGACATGAGCCACAAAGTGCATCTGAGTGATAATCAATGTCAGGCAAACCACTAACAAGCTTTTGTTTGCTAAGCTTAGAGATCAACCTCCAGTTAGCATGACCAAGACGCTTGTGCCATAGCCATTTCTCATCACTCAGAGACAAAAGACATATAATCTTTTGGTCAACCAAATCAGAAAAGTTTACTTTATAAACATTGCCAACTCTCATTCCCTTGAATACTACAGATTTGTCAGAGTCTTTTGATACAGTACATGATTCCTTATTAAATGTAACAACACACCCATTGTCACAAAATTGACTAATGCTCAATAGATTGTGTTTAAGTCCATCAACTAACCAAACATCTTTAATGGAAAGAGAAGAATTACCAACTGTACCTGTACCAATGATCTTCCCTTTTTGTTTTCCTCCAAATCCCACAGAGCCTCCCTCTTTCAGAGTTAGGGTTTGGAACATATGCTTTTCTCCCGTCATATGTCGTGAGCAACCACTGTCCAGGTACCAGGGCTGCTGTTTTACCTTTCCTTGCATGAGCATCTGAAGCAAACATTATTTCAGATTTTGGTACCCATATTCTGATGGGTCCTTTAGAGTTAGTCTTCTGAATAGTATTCCTTCTTTGTTTTCTATGATCAACACAAGATCTAGAATTAATTAAGCTTTGACAAGAATGTTTAGGCTTAATTTGATTCTTGGATTTTGATCTGGAGTATATCACAGTTCCAAAGGTCAAGCAAGGATCTGAAGTAACTTTACCTTGATTTCTCAGAGGTTCAGATGACTTCTGAGCCTTAACTTGAGAACTTTTGGACTTAGAAATTTTAGGTTCAGAAGAACTTGGAACTTCTGAGTCTTTGGGTTCAGGTTCAGAACCTCCTTCAGAGTTGGATGCCTTCAGATCAAGTGTACCACTTTTAACAAAGGTAGAGAATAATTCAGGTGGAGTATCATCCTCACTATATGATTTCAGAGGTTTATCCCAGTTCTTAAACCGAGAATA
Source organism: Trifolium fragiferum (assembly GCA_954870985.1). Lineage (NCBI taxonomy): Eukaryota > Viridiplantae > Streptophyta > Magnoliopsida > Fabales > Fabaceae > Trifolium > Trifolium fragiferum. The sequence continues at coordinate 32,821,587 of OX940792.1, read as the reverse complement.
ACCAATGCCTTCACCATAGTTACGAGTCATATGATAAATCATGGAAGCCATTTTACTCCTATTGAAGGTACAACGAATAAATTCGTGAAGAGCATCTTCATGATCATCATTGAGCTTGTCTGCCAAGACATAGTTAGATTCAACATGACAAATACGAATGTTTAACGATTCATTTTCATCATAAAGAATCTTGGCATCCTTTTTCAATGATTCATGAACATTCTTCAGAATTTTGTGTTGACTTACTATACGAGAGTAATGTTTCACGGCAATCTTAAGAGAATCAATTAATTCAGATTTAGTCATGTTAGAGTATACCTCATTTTCATCATCTGAGTCATCTTCAGAATCTCTATCAGAGTTGTTACCTTCAGAAGTTCTTGCCATTAAGGCCAGATTGCCTTCTTCATCATCTTCTCCTTCAGAGTCATTCTCAATGGTCTCCCAAGTGGCTAACAAACTCTTCCTTACCTTTTCTTTGTACTTTTCTTTCCCAAAGCTCTTATTCTTTCCTTTGTCCTTGGATGACATTTCTGGACAGTCCGCAATGAAGTGTCCAGATTTCTTGCAGTTATAGCAGTTGTTCAGTTCTTCCTTTTTGTCCTTTGAAAAGGAACTTCTTGAGTTGTTTCCTTTGTTTGGAAACCTTTTGTATTTCTTGTTCCATTTCTGAAACCTTCTAACCATTAGTGCCATTTCTTCATTCTCAGAATTTTCATCCATCATATCATCAGAAGTTTCTTCCTCTTGTTCAGACACTTTGATCTTTGCAGCTTTTGAGGAAGTCTGAACAGAGCTTAGAGCCAAGGACTTCATCTTCTTGACAGGTTCATCTGACATAAGTTCTAGCTCATGACTTCTGAGTGAGCTTATTAAATCTTCAAGAGTCACATTGTCCAAATCCTTGGATTCCTGAAAAGCTGTAACTTTTGGTCTCCATTTGGAAGATAAGCTCCTCAGAATTTTCTTCACGTGATCAGATGCAGTGTAGCTTTTCTTCAGAACTTGAAGACCAGAGACAAGGGTTTGAAACCTTGAATACATGGTTTCAATATCTTCATCTTCCTTCATTCTGAACAGCTCATATTGATGAACTAATAAGTTTGCCTTAGCTTCTTTGACTTGCTTATTTCCTTCATAGGTGGAACATAGAGAGTCCCAGATAGTTTTGGCACATGACTTGTTGGATATTTTTAAATACTCAGCATGAGATATTGCACCAATAAGCATATTCTTAACAGTATGATGCTTCTTATACTGTTTCTTCTTTTCAGCATCAAAGAACTTTCTGTAGGTATTTCTTACAACACCTTCATCATCCATGTGTTCAAAATGTATACCATCTTCAATGATATCCCATAACTCATCATCGGTCCCAATGATGTAACTATACATCTTGGTTTTCCAGAAAGGAAAAGTAGTAGGATCACTGTTGAAGTAAGGTGGTTTGTCTCTGTGATTATCACTGTTCCTTTCCCTATCATAGTTGTGAGGAGGTGGAACAGCAGAGTGATCAGGTCCAGAGGAAGCAGAAGGAGAGGTAACACCAGACATGTTTTTCAACTAAGTACCCCTAGATCTTTTACTGTTTCACTGTTAAGTGAAGAGCAACAGACCGGAGCTCTGATGCCAATTGAAGGTTGAAAAACACACAAGAAGGGGGGGGTTGAATTGTGTGAGACTTTTTCTAAGTTAAAACAAATTGCAGCGGATAAGGTATAACACACACAATATATGAGGATAGGGTTAGAGAGAGATGCTCAGAATTTTTATACTGGTTCCTCCCACTAACAGGAGTAGTCCAGTCCTCTTGTCCTTCACAAGAGATTTCACTATAATCACTCAGATTACAAATGCTCAAGCACTAAGCAAGAGACTTCAAACTGCTCAAGCACAAAGCAAGAGACTTCTAACTGCTCAAGCACAAAGCAAGAGACTTCCAATGCTCAAGCACAAAGCAAGAGACTTCCAATGCTCAAGCACAAAGCAAGAGACTTCCAATGCTCAAGCACAAAGCAAGAGACTTCCAATGCTCAAGCACAAAGCAAGAGACTTCCAATGCTCAAGCACAAAGCAAGAGACTTCCAATGCTCAAGCACAAAGCAAGAGACTTCTAACTGGTTTTAATGTTAATAAAGATAAGAGATTAACACTTGATATACAATCAGAGGTGTTTACAAAATACAACTCAGTTACAAGACTAACTTAGAAAATTATCACAAAGTTTCTAAGTGTTTGATAGCTTCAGAATTTGACAGAGTTTCAGCACGTTCAGAAGCTTTAGTCTTAATTTAATTTCTTCACAAATCTTCTTCCTTTTATAGATGATAAAATGAACGTTGAAGATTATAGCCGTTTGAAGAATTGAGACGCTCCTTTGTATAGATCAGTGAGCTTATTAGCTGTTCTGATTTGCAGTAGCTTAGGAGCTTAACGTTTACTACAAAATGAGAGATTCCTTTTGGCTTTTGATATTTGAACCTTGGTGAAAGCCAAATAAGGAAATAATCGTTTCTGAAGCCTGACTTGAAAAGGACCTTTCCATGGTCAAACCTTTTCATTCTTGGTTTCTGCGTTTGGACTTAGTCAGGCACAGTCTTCAATAAAATTGTACTCTCAAATGTAGCTTAACACTTATATCTGACGAGCCTTCAGATTTTGATAAGCTCAGAATTACTTGTTTCAGATCTGGTGAGCTCAGATGTTCTTCAGATTTTGATAGGCTCAGATTTACTTGTTTCAGATCTGGTGAGCTCAGATGTTCTTCAGATTTTGATAGGCTCAAAATTACTTGTTTCAGATCTGGTGTGCTCAGATGTTCTTCAGATTTTGATAGGCTCAGAATTACTTGTTTCAGATCTGGTGAGCTCAGAAGTAATTCCTTCAGAAATTCTAAGGTTCAGATAATAACTTCAGAGTTTCACAGGCTCAGAATTACTTGCTTCAGATCTGGTGAGCTCAGAAGTAATTCCTTCAGAAATTCTAAGGTTCAGATAATAACTTCAGAGTTTCACTTGCTTCAGATCTGGTGAGCTCAGAAGTAATTCCTTCAGAAATTCTAAGGTTCTTTAGTACGCAAATTTTAACTTTTAATCCTGCACACTGAATTAAATTATTAGTATTCCAATTTAACCTTAAATACATTGTTATCATCAAAATCAATTAAGGAGATACAAAATCATAATTTTGTTCCAACAATATCATGCTCATGTCTAACAACTCAATCCATAAAACATACATTATTCTCATGTTATTCATATTTCATTACCATAAAAGTACAACACATCACCATAATAATACATACTTAATCGATAGACAAGTATACACAACGTCATGAATTATCAATTATTCATCATACACCTCATAATACACTTAATCACTCAAGTTAAGGATCATCAATCAATGCCAATTACCAAGTATCACATTTAATCACATATTCCTAATGCAACTAATGTCACAAATCTCATGTCATGTCACCCTAGACATAACTATATGCATGCGGTACCATTCACCTCATATTAGGATAAACATATATCCCGTTCACCTCATTTTCAGTTTCAAGTCATGAAGGACTCATCACAAATATTTTCAGTTTCAAGTCATGAAGGACTCACCCGCTATGGGCTGGAGCGGGGGAGGCTGAGGGAGGGGGGAAGAACAGGGTCGGCTTGGTGGAGGGAGATTGTGAGGATCAGGGATGGAGTAGGAGGAGTTAAGGATGGTTGGTTCGGGGAGTGCGTGACAAAACAGGTGGGGGACGGGACATACACCTTATTCTGGACCGATCCCTGGTTGGGTGGGACTCCGTTGAGTGAGAGGTTTGGGCGTATGTTCGATTTAGCGGCGTCCAAGTTGAGTACGGTTGCGGAGATGTTTTCCACAGGATGACGGTCAGGTGCGGATGCGTGGATGTGGCGAAGACGGTTGTGGGTGTGGGAGGAGAAGATGATGAGGGAGTGTCATACCTTACATTATTCAGTGTCTTTGTAGGTTGGTTCTTCTGACAGGTGGCAGTGGCGACCTGACCCAGCTACAGGTTATTCCGTCCGAGATGTGTATCAGATTTTGACGTCTCAGGATTTAGTTACTTTAGGGGAAGCTGAAGATTTTATATGGCACAAACAGGTTCCCTTGAAGGTGTCTATTTTTGCGTGGCGTCTTTTGCGCGATCGGTTGCCCACGAAGCAAACCTTGTTTCCAGAGGCATTATCTCTCCAAATCTACATTTTTGTGTGACGGGTTGTGGTGGAATAGAGTCAGCCCATCATCTCTTTCTTTCATGCGGCACTTTTGGTTCTCTTTGGCCTTTGATTCGGTCTTGGATTGATTTTTCGACAGCAGATGCCTGCCGCCTTGTAGATCATTTTGTTCGGTTCACTTACTCAGCTGGCAATCTCCGTGTCCGACGGTGTTTCCTACAGCTCGTCTGGCTTGCTTGTGTCTGGGTGGTGTGGAATGAAAGAAATCTTCGAGTCTTCCGTAATTCGACGAATTATGTGCATTAGCTTCTGGACAAAGTCAAGATATACTCTTACCGATGGTTGAGGGCGACAAATGTAAATTTAGGCTTAAACTTTCATTGTTGGTGGTCGAGCCCTTTACTTTGTTTGGGCATCGACTGATTATTGTATTTTGTTGTAGTCCTGATTCTCTTGTAAACTTCTGTAGCCCTCCTTGGTACATCTTGTGCTGAGGGGGCTATATATATATATATATATATATATATATATATATATATATCATTTTTTCCTTTTCAAAAAAAAATGTATCAAACTTATAATAATATGATATATCCGATGATTCTTTATCAGATAACTATCTTACAAAGTTGACCATTCAAATGAAATATAATATAATATAAATAATGTATATAAAATATGACATTAATCGGAAATTATTTGATAAGATACATCAAAATTCACTCATTTTTAAAAAGTTCGTAAAACGTTAATTTTGATGTATCTTATTGACGTATTAAATGATTTTCGATTCATGTCATATTTTATATACACGATCTATATTATAATATCTTTCGATCTAACGGTCAATTTTGTAATACGGATATCTGGTAAAGAATTATCGAAGAAATAAAAAAGAAGATGAGCATTTCTCTTAATTGGCAGGCAGACCAGATAGTATGGGTGTAATTGAACAGTTTGGTTCGGTTTTGAGTGAATCCGATGTTCGAACCAATGAACCTTCGATTGGTTTGGTTCGATTTTCACCTTTTTTTCAAAAATGAATTAGAACCAAACTCGTCGGTTTGGTTCGGATATTTTGATCGATTTTTATCGTATTTTTTTCGATGTATTTCATGCTTTTTTAATGGCAAAATTTATTCAAATTGTCTATGGTGACTGTTGAGAGAAGATTAGCCCGAGGAGGATGAAGGTGAGGTGAGATAGCTCATAGATGAGAGCATATTGTTTGTGGTGAAGGTGAGGTAAGGACGGAGAGAAGTACGCAGCTGTGAATCAGTAATGAAGGTGTGAATTTAAATTAGGATTTTCAGTGAAGGCAAATGTAGTAACATTTATTTTAAAGGTATTTGGGCAAAATGTAATTCGGTTGGGCTGCCTAACATTAAAAAAATTAACATAAGAATATATACCGGTTTGGTTTGATTCAATCCAATGGATCTGAAAACGGAACCAAAAATCGAATCAAACCACATCAGTTTTCAATTGGTTCGGTTCAGTTTTTGATCCAAACCAAAAAAATTGGTTTTTTTATTTGGATTGAATCATCGATTCAATTGGATTTTTTTGATCTACTTACACCCCTACCAAAGAGAGTGATAAAACCCGTGGGGCCCACAGAAGTATATCACAAAAATTCTTTAAGACTTGCTTAAAGGTCTTGTTTTAACAATCAGAAAAAGACTCATTAAGAATGGTGAATTTTGCTCTGTTAGATTAACTGTTTGAATTGTTTATTGGTGCATTACAATTGTCAATGGAATCATGTTTGGACACATCATCACAATTTGCATCACCATTATGGTGTTGAGATGCAATAATGGAAACAATAGATATTTGTTCAAAAGTTAACCACGGACCAAAATATGAATCCATGGCTGGTGCAACAAAGAAATATGAATGAAGCTGATGACAGGAATTAACATGATGTTTTAAGAATGTTTTTAAGTTTATTCTAAATAATTTTAGTAATTTTTAGTGAGTCAATCATGTAAAATATCTAAGAAATGAAGTTACTTGAAAGTTAAAGAAATTACACAAAAAAAAAAAAAGCAAAAAAAATGAAGATTAGCTCAGAGCACATCGTGCCACAATGGGAGGAAAATTTATGTAGAAAAATTAATTTGATGAAGATATGTATCTACATCGTGCCACGATGAAAAATTTTGAAGGATCGTGCCATGATGGCATGCTGATCCAAACTCAAAAGAAGTCGATAAATGGAACATTTCTCCACTATAATTCACACATAACAAAATATCAGAAAACATCATTCAATAACAATATGTGTAACAGCTCGAGTCCCATTTTAGGTGATCTCAACATTGTCACCTCACAATCTTCTTCTCCTCCTCTCTAGTGAGTTTTTTTTCTTCCGTAAAAATTGAACCATGTATCCTGAGGTTCAAATACGTGTTCACTCAATTCTCACTACCAATTGAGTTACTAGCTAAGTTAATGACCATCATTTTGAGAAATGGTCGCATGGGTTTGTTAGAAGTCCCACAACGGATATGAGATGGCCTGAATAAGTGTTTATAAAGTAGAGGTAATCCTCACCTTACAAGCTGGTTTAGTGAGGATGAGTTAAGTCCAACTCTCAATTCTAAAATGGTATCAGAGCCTCTCCACAATCCGCTGGGCCGCCTGCTAACCTGATTGGTTCTCACTTCTCGTACTAGCACTACACTAACGGACTCCACTGATACTACAAGGTACAAATATATCCTCACATTGTGCTTGTTGAATTGTGATTGTATCTTTTATATCACTTTTGTGTATATTGTTTATTGTTGTAAATATCCTCTTATGATTAGCTCTTATAGAGATACATATTTCTTTTATGATCTTGCATGTTTAAAGGTTAGTTTACATAAAAACCTAAAAACCACCGGCCGCCGCTGCCTCCCCAAAATCCAAACCCTCTCTTTCTCAATGTAGCTGTCTTGGCTGGTGGTGTGAGGAGTTATTCGCTCCACACCGCCTTGCTTCACACCTTCCTTTTCGGTGAGCATCTTCCTTTGTCATCGTCGATCGCGGAGCTTTTTGGTTCGTTGTGCTCTGTCTTTCTATGCGCTGGAGAGGTACAGGTTTATCTTTGTTGTTCGCTATCAACCCCTTTTGGGGTAGCAGAAGCTGCCGCCGGTGCCCATGGCCGCGGTTTTGCTCTTCTTTCTCACACGTTCAGATTTTTGTTCTGTTCGTGTTGTTATCCTGTTTGGATCTTTGGAATTTCAAGTGGATTGGAGTTCTGGTTGGATTTTCAGTTGCTGGATTTCTGATGTTGTGTGTGGCTTAGAAGATCTTGCAGATTTGTTCTACTGCCTCTTCTTCCTCAGTTGTTTGGTGTTTGTTTTTCTCAATGTAGCTGTCTTGGCTGGTGGTGTGAGGAGTTATTCGCTCCACACCGCCTTGCTTCACACCTTCCTTTCCGGTGAGCATCTTCCTTTGTCATCGTCGATCGCGGAGCTTTTTGGTTCGTTGTGCTCTGTCTTTCTATGCGCTGGAGAGGTACAGGTTTATCTTTGTTGTTCGCTGTCAACCCCTTTTGGGGTAGCAGAAGCTGCCGCCGGTGCCCATGGCCGCGGTTTTGCTCTTCTTTCTCACACGTTCAGATTTTTGTTCTGTTCGTGTTGTTATCCTGTTTGGATCTTTGGAATTTCAAGTGGATTGGAGTTCTGGTTGGATTTTCAGTTGCTGGATTTCTGATGTTGTGTGTGGCTTATAAGATCTTGCAGATTTGTTCTACTGCCTCTTCTTCCTCAGTTGTTTGGTGTTTGTTTTTCTCGCTTTGTTTCCTGATTCCTTGCCAAGTCTGTTGAGATTTGCAGGTCACAAAGCTTATGGATTACGTCGCTGCACCTAAGGAGTTGAGTTGTTTTTAAATTCGTCTCAATCTTTGACTGATTTCGGATAGTTTGACTCGAAAGGGTCTTTGTTGCTTGCTGTGTTTTATCGCAGGGAGTTGTCGGTACGTGCTTCGGTCTGTGTTGGCAGTCGATCATTCGCCGTTCCTTACCTCAACTAATGCTCACACGTTATTTTTTTGCTATTTGGTTTCGCGCCCGTACGCGAGTTCGCTAAATAGTGCTCGATGTGTCGGTGTTTTGTTTTGGTTTTTCACCTATTAGGGTTGGTTCTACAACCACCGGTAGTTGGATTGGAATGTTTTATTTTTAGTTGCTACTTTGTGTGGTTAACTGGGTCAGGTTGATGTCCCCCGGTTTGCTTTGTAATATCCTTTCTTTTATGTTTAATATATTTGGGATAGGGCTGAGGGTTTCCTCTGCTCTCCTTGTTGCTTAAAAAAAAAAAAAATTAGCTCTTATACTTTTTTGTAGCCGCTTAGTTAGTCCTCCACTTTTTGAATTTTTTTATTTAATATATTTTCTTTCTTTCATTTTGGAAAAAAAAAAAAAAACTCCCTCAAACCCAATGCTGAATGCTCTAGTAAAATTCAAAATGAAAAAGTAAAATTCCTCGGACTAACTCTACCTTTATTTATCTACCATATCAATCATTATCGTTCTCTTTTCAATTAACCTTCCTTATCAATTTTGTGAAAAACAAAAACCTCCATTACAATTAAGAGAGTGATAATTATTTTTGAGTAATCCTAATCTTTCAAAATGGCAAACCATAAAAAACAGATAAAAATATTAGTCTTAAATCTTAACTTTATTATAATATATATAATTAAATATATCAATTATTCAATAAATTTTAAATTAAAAATATTTTTTATAATAAAGACGAAAAAGAGTACATATTTGCTTAGACAAATTCAGCACACACCGCAAACATTGTACGAATCTTATCTCCTTTGTCACACACACTGCCTCTTTAAGTGCTTTTTGCTGCTTTATCAGTTCTGAACCGAACACATTTTTGTCTCTTAAAAATTTGTTGTCTCTTTCTTCTGGGATGTCTACACTGTGCATAATTTTGTCTCACACACCCTTCAACTGCTACTACATGTTTTATATTCCTCATTTTTTTTAAAAAAAAAAAAGAATTAATTTTTATATAGTACTGTTTTTTGTTTGTTTTCAAAGAATATAAAAGCATAGAGGGAACATCACTCTGATTACACTGATTCTTTCTTATCTACAACTACTCACTCCAATCCAAAATTTTCTTGGCATTGCACTCATCCTCGTTCCTTGACTAGTCTTGTGATTCTCCACAGTTTATTTGCCTGAAAATTGATTGAATTGGTCTTTTTGTTGGATCAGTGGGGGCAATGTGTTCAGAATTTTTTTTAAAACAAATTATTTTGAAATTTGAGACCAACATTTTGTTTTTTGATATTGATATTTATTCGACCATGATGTGACTGCAATTGAGGTTTTACATCCATACTTCTGTGATGGTAACACGACTACTATTGAGGTTTTATCAGTCGGGTTTGATTGTAATTTGTAACACGACTGCTATTGATCCTTGCATATATTAGCGGAGTATGACCGTACATAACTTTGCGCATTGTCATGTGACCAATTGATAAAATCACAATGATACTATGATTTTGTTAAAACTCCAAATATCCAAACCATAATGGTCCGTCTGGATCATAACAATCTTATTGTTAGTTCAAACATGCACACCGGGAGTATGATACTTTATTAGTTGCATTTTACAACTACTCTATATAATAGGAAAGAAGGTCCATATGACCACAATTTTCAACCTTGACAGTGTGAATGTGAAAGTGTAAAGGGATGTGTGATCATTGAATTTGAATTATATGTCGCTACATAATTGAAATTTGAACTTTGTTACAAGTATACATATATACACATATTAATTTTTTTAATAAAAGCATGTTTCAACTAGGGATTTAGTTTAGTTCCTTGATTTAGTGACAGAATCTAACACAAAACAACAATTTGTTAAAATGGATTCTCAAGAAAATATTTAAGGTCTTTAATCAATAATTTTGACACTAGATTTATCCACTAAGTAGTAGAATTTTTTGCAGACAAGTCTTAATCAAATTTGCAAATTTTGTTTCAAGAATAGCCTCAGATTTACTTAGTGAAACATGATAATTTTTTTTGCTAGTGTTTCTTTTTTAACTTTACATAATTAACTTTGTTATGATTTGTTAGTTAGACATTATAATAGTGGAATTTTTATGAGAAAAAGTTGTTATGCTTTTTCCCAAAAAACAATAGAAAAAGAAAGGTGTTCAAAAAAGTGATGTCTTTTGTTGTTTGTTTTATACACCAAATAAGCCCCATGACACTTCACAAAGCCATTTTATCATGATGGAACTATAAAGTTACAAGAAAATATAAATGCTAATTTTACTGGATAATAATAATTGTCAAAATAAATAATTAATAACTAATGATAATAATATGGATAAAAAAAAGACAAAACAGCTTTCTTTCAAACAGAAATTGCTTTTTACAGTGGCTAGATTCACTTCACTATGCAACAAGTTACTAATAACAAGAACTAAAAAAAAAAAAAGTGAGATAGAAAAAGAGAGAAGAATTGAACTAAAGAAGTCTTTAAACATGGAATTAACCTAAAAAGAGTGATTAAATTTGTTCTTCTCCCTAACATAATTGGCCATAAAAAACAGTTCACATGAACTGCCATGAAAAGCTAACAAGTACCAACCACATAATAATAATGTAGCTAAAGATCCTTTTAGATTCTTATTACAAATTATTAAATTTCAATTCTGATTGATCCATTGTTTGTGACCAGGAACCCATTTTGGACATTTTGGACTAAAGTAGCTTGACATTACCCTTGAGTTCAAGAGTTCAACAACTGGTGCAAATTTCACACACCTTGGTGTCTTGTATTGATTGATTGAAGCACCTAAACTAATGGCATAGTCCATTAGCTTATCAAAAGTACCCTGTTCAACAATCTTGATTTCAAGCGGACCGATTGATTTGTCTGAGACACGCCCCTGTCGATAAACGCTGTTGAGCGATTCTTCAATTGTTAAGCAGCAATCTTCAAAAACACAAGGTGGAATTTGTGTTGATTTGTTCAGTGTGAGTTCCCAGTATAAGACATAGTGTCCAGGGATTGATGTTGTGTCTGCATAGCTTGTGTATTCCGACACAGTTGCGTCGAATGGCACTAAATGTGTCACAGCATTCGACATTGCATTTTGAAGCTCAACTTCATCAGTTTTGTCTGAATCAATGCTCAATACAACATTTTTCCTACATATGAAATTGAATTGTGGTGCTTTGTTCTTGAATCCAGCTACCTTCAGCACATCACCAACTCGATAACGGTATAGTCCTAAGAGAAAATTCACAAACACAAATGAGTCAGCAAAACCAAAAAATCTCATGTTCTGTTCCATATCTGTCTACAAAAATCATAATATCCAAATAAATCATTCGGGAGAATCCAAGTCCAAATAAATCATAATAAAATGTTTAAGATGAAAATTAAGCAACAATAATAATGATAATCTTACCAGCATAAGTAGTGACAACAAGTTCATATTCTTGACCAAGTTTGACATCAACAAGCTCAACCAACTCTTTCTGCTCTTTCTCATTAAGAGATCTAGGTGTATGAAGAGAATCAGTGACACCATTAGTTCTATTAACAGGCAAAAACTCAAAGTAACACATGGTAGGAATAAGTGTATAAGAAACTTGACTAGGTTGACAAAGAGGGTTCAAATTAACACCAAAGTAACATTCACTTGAAGCATACATAGTGCAAACAAGTGGTAAACCATTGCTATAATGATCCAAAATAGGAATATACTGTGACATTGTTCCTGTCACAATAACATCCACATACTTAGTATTTGGCCATAACCTAGTAATTATCCCCTGCCAAGAACTTTTACTACACTCAGTTTCAATAAAATCAGCAAGTTTAGGATCAGGTTTAAGGATCTTCATAACAGAATCTCTAACTGTTATGTCAGTGATTAAAGGGTTAACAGTTCCAGTTCTAATATCATTACAAAGAAGAGTCCAATGTTTTTCAAGGAACCTAATAGCTCTTATAAAACCAGAGGCAAAAACAGCACCAACCCTTAAAACCTCTTTGTTTTGACAAAGACCACAAAGTAACTGTGAATACATACTTTGGTATGAATCAGGACAAAGAACAGTTTCATTTGGGCTTGTATAGTTTGTGTAAGGATCATAAGGTCTGTCTCTAAAATAGGAACTTTTGTAATAGCTGGTTAAAACTGGTCTAGCTACAATTCCACCAGGTGTTTTAGCCTCAGATTTTATAAACATTAGGTACATTCCTTTCCCTTTTTCTAATCCAGGTACAAACTCACTCATCACTGGCATCAATAAGCTATATAACAAACTTCTCCTCCCTAACTCTTCTTCAATTGTTGGCATCAACTTTCTCTCACCTCCTGATGTTCCAGAGCTGCAAACACAAACAATTAACACAACCCATCAATTTTTATATTACCGCTACACTCAGAGGTTCCGGTAATTCAGAGTTCGGTCAGAAAAGACCAGTCTTGTATTAAAAATTCTAAAAGTAAATAAACCACAAGAAAATAAAAAAGGTTATTTATATATATTTACCTAGTGAGAAACTCAGAAATGGGTTTGGAGCAAAGGATAGGAGAGGTATCACCATTGGAGATGCGGTCGATATCGGGTTGAATATCTTCATAGGAAATAACAGGTAAAAGTTTTTTGAAGGTATCACGGTCAGTATGACCATTGAGAGAGTATCTTTTAAGATACTCAACATTTGCATTGCGAGAGAGGATTTCAGAGAGGACTTTTTGTTGAACTTGGTCTGCGTTTGAGGTAACATCCTCAATGAAGTCAAGGATTTTTTTGTTCTGTTCAACCAGGTTGTAGTCTCTAGGTGCCTCAGGCATGGTGTGTTGTGAAAATATGATAACAAAGAGAGGAGAAAAAATGTGTGTTTTTTAGAACAAGACTTTTGGTGTGTAAAGAGAGAGAGAGAGAGAGAGAGAGAGAGAGAGAGAGAGAGAGAGAACAAGACAACTACGCTAATAGAAAACTTGTTTGTTGAGAAAGAAAGAAGAGAGAGTGTGTTGTGTTGGGCGTGAGTTGAAAACATGAGAGATGATGTATATATAGAGGCACTTGCACATGTCAAGCTGGGTTTGTTTTATGAGTAGGGAGGGATGAGAGAGTAAATATATGTTGAAATGGAGGGTGAAATTGAGAATGTGTAATAAACTCTTTTTTTTTTTTTTTATTAATTTATTTTATAATATCTAATCCAAAATTTATATCTATGTCAAAGCATACAACTTCCATGCATTTATGGTCAGGCTACATGTTCCTCACCAAGTCAAGCAAGACTTTTTCTTTTTTGACAAAAAAAATATAGATGATTGAATTTATAGTTTGTAAGTTAGTTTATAAATTAGGTGATTGAATTTAAAAGTGTTTAATAAAATTAGTTGGTTAAATTAGTATATAGATATGAAATAACATAAAAAGATATGTTTAATGGGTGGAGTAGTTCAGTTTCATTTTAAGTGATTAACTACGGCTTGCATATTTTGTTAGAATGTAACAATGTTCTTTTATACGGAAAATTGGCAAATTCTCTTGAGATGGTCAACAATTCAAGTGTCTATCTTGATCTTGGTTTGTATATAGGGAGGGTCCTAAAAAAATGCCCTTATTGTTTGTCTTTAAAGTGTTTATTTTGTATACTTTTGTAATGGATTTCGAGTACTCTTTGTATTCGCATGAATAAAATTTATGGTAAAAGATGTAAGTCCATTCATGGGCCTTGGCTTTAGGTTCCACATAAGGCCCACCTTAAACTTATGAGAGTTTCTTATAAATACTCGTGTAAGTGTTCATTTAGAGTTATCTATGAAATGAAAATGAATTTTTTTAGAGTCAATGATGTGTTATGTCTCACATCTTTTTTGTTCTTGAAATTCTATTCTAATTTCCATACCATTGTGGTGTTTCATCAATTAGCTTATCAATCTTCTTGATTGTGAGGGTTATCATTCTTCATCTTTCTCATTCTAATTCATCTTTTGTTATTTCTCCTCTCTCGTGTGCTATTTTGTTTCAAGAAATCACTTGGTTATATCTTCCTTTCATATTGTTCCTGCCTTGAGACCGGATGGTGTATAATGATATGATGTAATACGCAGAGTCTATTGACTGTGTAATTTGTGAATTGATTGGATCCCTTTTTTTCCTGCTAACTATCTCATATTTATAGTGTCTGATAGAGTCCGTGGATGAAGCTTAACTTTTCCACGAACCCACGTTCTAGAGAGAGATCGTGGATGAAGGAAAGTGTTTCCCGTGTTTCCTTTTCCTTCTCCATGATCCATCATGTTCAAAGGGAAGTTGATCATCGTGGTTAGGGTGAAAACAATTGGGCTTCAGAGAATGGCATTGGGCCGCCTTCAGTAGTAGGGCGTGATGTACCCCTATGTCGGAGTAGGCAAGGCGCCCTTATGTATCTGGGCGAGATGCCCTTCCCATTGTTGGGCCAATTTTGATCTATGGACTTTCATGGGCCTTTGTTGGATATGGACTCATATTTGATGTGGGTCTAAAATCTCATGACCGTTACACATATGGAATCAATGTCATCCACATCATAATCACTCTTACACGAAACAATATTATATCACAAAAATCAAATTGAGATCCTCTCAATTTTTCAAAAGAAATAGAAGTCTCCATTATTTTAGTGATATTAACTGAATATTTATATACCAAAACTATATAGTAATAAAAATGTTCATTTATTTAAAGAAATAGAGAGAGTCTCTACTCACACAACTCACATACAAACACAACTAAATGAATTATAAATACTAATATTTTAAAAATATCCTTATCAGTTATTAAAGGAAAAACATCACCATAGAGAATTTCGCTTTTAGAAAAAATAAAACTTGTAATAAATTAAGGGTATAAAGGTAATATTAATAAGAAAAATGTTAAATGGTGTCCCGGGACACTAGTTAAGCATATAAATATAGAAATTATGTCTCGGAATTTTTGCATTTAATGCATCGAGAATGTAAAAGTTATTTTATCAATATTAATTTTGTCTATTATTTCTTTATTTGGTATTCTTAACAAGTGCACCGGAGACACTGTTTAGTACGACCCTATTAATAATTAATACACTTAAATGTTCTATATCAAGTATTAAGGACCAAAATAAAAACTCCATAAAAATAAAGGACAAAAAAAAATATGTTAATGATTTTTTACAATTTTTATTGAAGAGATTTGAACCATGCATGTCTCTTGAGATTTTTACAATATATTTTTTACTATGAGCTGACTCCTAATAGACAAGCTCAAGCAAAATAGTAAAAATGAGTAATAGATTTTACTATGAGCTAACTCCTAATATATTTTTTGCCACAAATGAAAGTAAGAGTTTAATTTTATGTAAAATGAGTAAAAAAAATTATTTCTATGTAAAAAATAGTTTAGACATTAAATCAAAAACAATTATCTTTTAAATATGTTAAAAAAAGTTATATTTTAAAATATCTATATTTATTTAAGATATAATTTAATACACATCTAAAATTATTTTACACAATCTATACATATAAATTAAATTAAAAAGAAGTAGAAAATAAAGGATAGTGTACTTTATGAGATAATACAAAATCTCAATTGGATATATAAAAGGAATGCATAATATATATGGAGTCACATCGAATTGCTTTTGTAGTTGTATTATCAAAATGTTTAATCAATAATCAATCCGATGTCATATATATAAACAAAAATATTGTTGCACACTTCTTCAAAGATTGGTTAAACCTTTATAGTTAATTTTTTAAAGTAATCAAATGGTAAGAATATGTAGTAACATTTTCTAAAGTATATTCGTCATTGTAGTAGATGATGATTACTGAAAAAATAAATAAAAGATGACTCTGAGTTGATGAAGAAATAAAAAGAGATGAATCTAACTATCTAAATATCAAATAGAATGCAATAATTTAGTAAAAAAAATAGAATGCAATAATTAAATTTTGTTTATATTTTGACTCATTAATTCAAAAGAAAATAATTGTTGTTTACATAAAGATCTAAGGATCTAGGACACTAGTAGTGGAATAATGACAAATGACAAATGACAATAGTATATCCCATTGTCTTTGGCAAATCCTAATTCAACTGTTTCACTAACTTTTTTTCTTAAGAAAACAAAAACAATATATATATATATATATATATATATATATTGAATTAACAAAAAAAATCAAATTAGCAACATGCTGTCGTTTGGCAGCAGAAAGAAAACGGCGAAACAATTTTTCTTTTTTTGGTATTAAACGGGAAACAATTTTGGAACCCACTTGTTGAATCAGGAAAAATTAAAAAAAATAAAAAATTATTTGGCTAATTAAATAATTAACCGGCAAAACCCGGTAAACACGGTGATTAAGTAAACTGATGGTTAATGACCTGTGCGCTTAGACCGCGGATGAGGAAGGATGTCCCAATAAATACCGGCAAGGTCTACTTAATTAGTTAGTTACTTGCAATTACCGGTAAGAAAAATAACGGCGTTGGACGAAAATCTCGTAGTCAAAAACTCGCGAGTTTTTGTGTGTGTTGAGAAAAGGAAAAAAGGGTAGGATTGTATGCTAGAGGTGTACGGTAAACAGCTGGAGTTTCTTTTTTTAAGACTGCAAACAAAAATGTACCCTAACCAGCTGGATGTCAAACTTGTTAGGTGAACTCGTGGAGAAAATATTTCACACGCTATATCATGCACCTTCTTAATGCAATAATTCTTAAACATGGTTTATTAATTGGAAAATGTTAACTAGTGCCCCGGGACAATAGTTAAGAATACTCAATATAGTAAAGTTGCATTGGGAATTGTGCAGTCAATATCTATAAAATATAAAAATTGTTGTTTTCAATATAGAATTTTCCTTTTTTTTTTTTTGTTCTTAACTAGTGCCCTGGAGACACTAGTTAGCATAACCCTTATTAATTAATTGAAGGTGTGGGTTTTATACGGGTTTTGGCTTACTTGTGATTTCTAAAAAGAGTGGGTGGACAATGGATGGGTATGTACGGGTTCAAGTTTAAAGTTGTAATTCAGACCAAACAGAAGTAAAAATGTGGGTGGATTTGGACGGGTTCAAGTTTAAAGTTGTCATTCAGACCAAACAGAAGTAAAAATGTGGGTGGATTTGGACGGGTTCAAGTTTAAAGTTGTCATTCAGACCAGACGGGTTCAAGTTTAAAGTTGTCATTCAGACCAAACAGAAGTAAAAATGTGGGTGGATTTGGACGGGTTCAAGTTTAAAGTTGTCATTCAGATCAAACTGAAGTAAAAATTCAGGTTTGATTTGTCCAAAAAATGGAGAACAGTTTTCACTGGTTTGGATTTGCGTTTTAAACGAGTTATTGAGTAGTTTGATTCGGTTAGAAATAAAAAGGCAAAAAAAAAAAAATTAATTACATTAACAAACTCAACTTTTGAAGTTTTGATTCCAAAAACATGCAACTAAAGATGAGAGAATCTTGAAACAAACACAAAAGAAAAATCTTACAAACCCTAAATCAAGTATCAACATAGAAAGTAAGAAAAAATAAAAATCTCAAATAGAATTAAAATTATAGCATTTGATTTCAACAAAGTTAGACAAATAAGATGAAGAAGAATCAAGGTTTAGGTTCTAAAATGTTTCATGATTGTTTCAATCTCCATGAATTTTAGTTGAAGTGAAAAGTGTGAAGAGAAGGCAGAAAAAGAATTTAAAGTGTGGATATCGCAAAAGAAAAATGTTAAAATGTGGCGTTTTGATTTACTCATGTGGACAAAGTTTGAGCAACACCGGTCTAATTTCCTCTTTCTGAACTCATCCATATCAATTTAGTTCAAATCAAATTTTTTTAACCTGCTGATCTATGAACCATTATAAAACGCTCAAATTATTTGTTTACAATATAATTATTAGTTTCTTTTTTTAATCAAGTAGTCTAGTGGCTAAAAATTCCAACCGAGTCAAGCTCACGAAGAATAATTACTAGTTTTTTACAATTGTATTTTATATTTTTGTAAGCATTTATGAAATAATAATGTGAATATGATTGATTTCTATTCTATTAGGCCCAATTTAAGGTCAAAAAATAAAATTAATGAAAATCCAATATTGCCCAATAATTTTAATGAAAATCCACATTGTTATGACTTAAATCAACTGAAGTTCAATCTAAAATTTAATCCTTCAATATATCATATAGAACATTTTTATTTTTGTGTATGATCTCATAAGATATTGTATGACATTTTTCTAGGGAAGTGCTGACAATTAGTTGAGCTTTACTTAAATGTGCAGCATTCTTTGCCATGCTTATCATAAACAAGTCAAAAATATCATTCATACGAAACATCATACGATACTCGTATTCTGTCTGTATATATACTTTTGTAATCTTACGTTAAGAAGCAATAAAGTAATTAATTGGCAGCCACTAAATCATTTCTTTTTTATAATAAAAAGATGACATCTTAAATTTGTACAGTATTCCGCGATTTCTTGTACGGCTCAATGATTTTTGGCAATGTCCAACATTCCTATTCCTATAAAAAGCAAAAGGATTTAGAAAATAAAGATCTTCAAATACCTCATAATAATTAGGTAATTTCCTCATTGATTTTGAGTTGAAGATATACGTGGATTGTATTCTTAAATATACATGTGATGCGATAATTCTTAGTTATGCCTGTAATACGGGTGTTTACATTTTTTAGTTTAAATTTTTTTATAGATAAATATTAATAAGTTAAATAGTTAATAAATCCTAATCCAATGGACAAAAATTCTAAAATTATTAGGTCAGGCGATAAGATTAGGATATGAATTTCAGTTAACCCAGTTCATGTGTGTGTAATTCCAATGATTTGTCATTTCGTCCATATATATCTACAAAAAATAAAAATATTAAAAAGTTATTAATTATATATGTTAGTTTTCACAGATCATCATTCAGTATCACTAAAAGCATCTACAATAAAATACTAAGAAAGTATCATAGACTAATGATCCGTATGTTATTTTTATCATTGGAGCAATCGTAACATGACATAGTGACTAGTGAGTATCTAAAAAATTATTCAAATATTTTATTTAAAATAATATCGTATAATCAATTTAATATTGGTTTATTTTTTGTTGTTATGCACAATATTGACTTATTTAGTGAATCATATATATATGATTGCACTCAATTTTGATTAAGCTCTATTTTTTTTTTCTTTGGGAAATGCTAAAATTATATTGTATGGAGGATATGTTGCTATGAGAAGAATTGAAATTTAAGACACTCTACATAAAGGGATGAAAACAATCTTTATTTGATAGCTAAACATAATTCAATAAAAATCCTTTACTTATTAATTAATATGTAGCATAAGAGATTAAACCTATACATTATATGACCAATTAAATGTTCAGATCTTGGCTAAAATATATATTCTCACATTTAGGAATATCATTACAACTTGGGTAATTAGTGAAAGTCTTATGTATCTTTTGATTCTCTTTACTCATTATATAATTTGTATTTTTAATGCATTAATTGACTAAGAGATTATAGTTAATTATGATCAAGTTAGAGATCGAACTATACTTTGTTCGTGTTATTTTATCAAAATGGTTTTTAATCAACTTATGCATGTTTAATTACAATTAGAAAGATAGATACATGTACTCATCATTACTTTGTCACCCCTAAAGACGTGTAGAAGAATGAGCATGATAGTGACAAAATTGCACATAACGACTAATATTTCTGTCTTAAGAGAATAAAAAGAGAATCATATACACACACATGTGGATGATCCAGAATTGACGAAGAAAATAACTAGTGATTAGGGATTTTTCCCTGAAAAATCGGTACCTAACAAATCTTTTAAAGTCGTTAGGACTCAAAGTCAACCACCTCATACTTAATTTTTATGCTGCACGCACGCACAATTTGTACCACAGGTTTTGTCAAAGTATATATATAGACACACATGTAAAATTTTAATTTGACTAATTATTCCTAATTTATACGTATGTTGAATTATTATTTTTGACGCAATTTATATGTTGAATTGAAAAGTGTATTGTTAGCATTTTAAGTTTTCAATGCAACATAATTTTTTTTATTATATTTTAATAAATGTATGCATCACAGTCAAATTATTATTTTCTCTTTTAATTTATAATAATAAGAATCAACATTTAAATAAGATAACCAATTTTGTTATTATAATGCAGTGTACTATCTTTTATCGTCCTTTTGCAATTTTCGTGCGTGGGAGGAGTTATTTATATTTATATTTACATTTGCATATTAAAAAAAAAAAAATTGAGTTCAAGGCATGAAACCTTACAATAATTTGAACAATTTCATTTTTTCTTTGTTAGAAAAGATATTTGTTCCTTAAGGTTAAAAATCACGCAATTGTTAAAAGTTGTTTAACACACATTATGTTAGAGATGCACCTATTAGCTGACATAGTGATGCACCCACCTATCACAAGCCTAATGCAAACACAAGGAATGGAAGGCTGAAGAAGGAACAATGGAAAGAATAAGAGAAAATAGTGCTTTTATTGATAATAAATTGAGTGAATATTGTGAGGTGAGTTACATTATATATAAGCATTCTCTCAAAACTAGACTAGTTAACTTTCTAATCAAGTAATTGCCCTATGGTTAGTTACTCCAATTGTTGAGAAAAGAACTTGTAAATATTACTGCTGTAATTAGTTTAGTGATGGTTTACTTGTATGTAGCTTAGTTACTTGTCATAGTATAATACCACATAAAGCTTAGTTAAAAGTTATAGCTTATGACTTGAATTATATAAGCTCTATAACCTACTAGTCCCAAATTAATCAGAATTATTTTCTCCTATTTCTTGATTCATTCTCCTTCATCTGTAACCGTTTCTAACTAACTCAACATGGTATCATCGACCTGAAGATCCATTTCCTTTCGCTTCCGCTATCATGCCGCTGCGTGTAACACCACCGCCACCGGAGGATCCTTCCACCGATCCTTCTAGTCCCTATTTCGTTCAGTCCAGTGACGGCCCCTCTTCTGTCAAGGTTACGCCACTCCTCGACGGCGTCAACTACCATTCTTGGGCGCGAGCTATGCGACGCGCTCTCGGAACTAAACTCAAATTTGAATTTCTTAACGGTTCAATTCTGATGCCGATTGATGCTTTTGATCCGTCGTTTCGAGCGTGGAATCGCTGCAATATGTTGATTCATTGCTGGATTCTGAATTCCGTTGAACCTTCAATTGCTCGCTCTATTGTTTTCATGGATAATGCTTCCAATGTGTGGCTCGATTTGAAGGAGCCTTTCTCGCAAGGTGATTTGGTTCGTGTTTCTGAAATTCAATAGGAGATTTATGCTTTGACTCAAGGTACTAGTTCTGTAACTACTTTCTATTCTGATTTGAAAGCTCTTTGGGAAGAACTTGAGATTTACATGCCGATTCCGAATTGTACTTGTCACCATCGTTGTTCTTGCGATGCGATGCGTCTTGCTCGTCGTCACCATAATACGCTTCACATTATGCGTTTCTTGACTGGTTTGAACGATGAATTCAACGCTGTTAAGTCTCAGATTCTTCTAATTGATCCTTTGCCTTCTATCACCAAGATTTTCTCTATGGTAATTCAGTTTGAACGACAAAATTGCACTCCCTGTAAGTTTAAGAGTGCAACTTAAGAGGGGGGTGAATTAGGTTCTATAATTTTTTCGGTTATTTTAGAGATGTTATGGTAATTATTATTTTCCGGAAAGTTTATGATGAAGGTATGAACAATATGGAGAAAAATAAAAGGTGTAGGGAAGAGAAGAAGAACACAAAAGATTTATACTAGTTCCCCTTCTAACCTAAGGGTACGTCCAGTCCCTTCACTTCCTTGAAAGATTTCACTATAAACTTTACAAAGTGAAACAAGAGAACAATCCTCTCTTTTTCACTCTCTTGCTTTCAACAATCCTGAACAGCAAGGTGATTCCCCTACAAAGTGAAACAAGAGAACAATCCTCTCTTTTTCACTCTCTTGCTTCCAACAATTCTGGACAGCAAGGTATTCACAATAAACTGAATTTGATACAAGAGTTTGAATACAATAAAATTTTGATATACAAAGTTCTAGACTTTGTCTTCTCTTTCAATATAACAATTCATAATTATAAAATTCAAAGTGCTCAAGAAACTTTAACTTTGATATGAAAAATATGCAACAAAGTTTCAAAGAGTTTGTGATAATTTTGACAAAAGAATTGTTATGAAAATTTTTGTGAAAGAGGTAATTTGATCTTAGAAAAATTATGAATATATAGAAACTTTTAGAATTGTTCATGAAGCAATGCAATTATTATTATTATAATAAAAAATTCCAAAAAGAAATAAATGAAATAAGACAATGTTACAAGAAAAAGGCGTGACTTATTTTTAAAAAAATCTGCCCAGAACGTTTAACATCTGTTGCTACGAAGAAGCGATGTAAAAAGTTATGTTTTCAAATATTCAAACGTTGTATTAAATCAGCCCACTTCTTTTTACATCTGTTGCACAGAACGACTGATTTAAAATGTGCTGACAGCTTTTCTTGAAAATCAAGCTTTTATATTTTTTTAAAGGCTTGTTTCATATGGACTTTTATATTTAACTTAGAAATTTATTTGTAATTAATTATTAAAATAATTTATGAGCATTCTAAGTTGAAATACTTTTGAAAGTCTTTTATGTATAATTGTAATAATAACTTTAGACAAGTTTATATATTTATTTGTGAGCACTTAAAGCTTATAACAATGAATTGCATATTGTACCTATGATAAAAATATATCTTGATCAAGATCTTCATAAGATAAAATTGATTGCTTCAGTCTTGAACTCTTGAGCCATAATCCATCTTTATCTTCTTTTCACATATTTGTTTTCATCAAAATAACTTTAATTTAGAAGCTTGTCTTCACACTCCCAATCTTGATGATTCCAAGGCTCTTGTTAATGCCTCTGTTAGTAAGAATCAAGGTTCTGGTAATGGACGCTCTACCTCTGGTAATGGTTCCAAGCGCTATTGTACCTATTGTCACAAATCCAATCACTTTGTTGAGAATTGTTTTCTAAAGAATGGTGTTCCTCCTCACATGATGAAGAATTACTCTGGTTCTGCTCATCACTATGCAGTTGATGGGGGAGAAAGGGTTGAATCCTCAACTGCATCTCAGAACACCACAAGTGCACCTCTGGCTCCTTCCCTTACTCAAGAACAGTTAGATAAACTTCTGGAGTTAATTCAACCTTCTTCTGTTAATCATTGTCATGCTTCTGCTTCTAATCAGGTTAGCTCATTCCATAATGCTGGTCCTTCATCAGTAGCTATGCCAGGTATAACAATGTCACATTGTCTTTATTCTTCTGTTTGTGATAACATTGCTCTTGGCACTTGGATCATAGATTCAGGTGCTAGTCACCACATATGTGCCTCACTACACTGGTTTCACTCTTATAGTGAAATCAATCCAATGGTTATCAAATTACCAAATGGTAATCATGTTACTACTAAGTATGCAGGCACAGTTGTTTTTTCTCCTCTGTTCAGTATTACTAATGTGTTATATGTCCCCACCTTTAATGTCAATTTGATTTCTACTTCTCAATTATGTCATAATGCACACTACACACTAAACTTCACCAACACAGTTTGTTCTATACAGGAGCAGAAATCACTGAAGATGATTGGTTTGGGTGAATGCAAAGATGGCTTGTACTACTTAATTCAGACACCTAAGGATAGTGCCTCATCCAACCACAATGTTTCTTCCAACTTTATTTCTGAAAATAATGGACACTTGCCTGAAAGTGCACTTTGGCATTTCAGATTAGGTCATTTGTCTAGCTCTAGGACTGCCCTTTTAAATTCTCAATTTCCTTTCATTGTTAATGATTCTGGTTCTGTGTGTGACATTTATCACTTTGCAAAACACAGAAAATTACCTTTTGTACAAAGCTATCATAAAGCAATGCAATCTTTTGATTTGATTCACTTTGATATATGGGGTCCCATTTCCATTAAGTCTGTTCATAATCATGCTTATTTCCTTACTGTTGTTGATGATTACTCTAGGTATATTTGGCTTACCTTAATGAAAACTAAGTATGAAGCTAGAAATCATGTCCAAAATTTCATCAATCTTATTAAAACCCAACATAATCATTCTGTTAAATCCATAAGGACTGATAATGGTCCTGAATTTCTAATGCCAAATTTTTATGCTTCAAAGGGGATAATTCTTCAAACTAGTTGTGTTGATTCCCCTCAACAAAATGGTAGCGTTGAGAGGAAACATCAGCAAATCCTAAATATAGGAAGAGTTCTCTTAATCCAGTCTAACTTACCCAGATCTTTCTGGTCATATTCAGTCTCTCATGCTCTTTACATTATGAATAGAATTCCTGCTCCCAATTTACAAAATAAATCCCCCTATACCTTACTTTACAACTCTGTTCCTGATCTTACTACTCTCAAAGTTTTTGGGTCTTTAGTTTTTGCATCTACTTTGCAGTATGATGAGTTCACGTCATTACTACGCTTTTACAATAAATTCAAGGCAAAATAGTATATTTTATTATGTTATTATGCAAGAAATAAAGAGGAAAAAGAATCATTACAAGACTGCTTGAAGTACAAGGAACAGAAGAAAAAAGGAGAAAAAAATATACATATGGCGCGCGGTGCCCAGAGAGGCCTAAAAAGCCCTGTCAACTCTGTTTGTTGTGCGCAGCGCGGCCCAGCTGGCGCGCGGCGCCGGCTCGTTAACGTAGGTCTATATATTAATATTCTCTCCTCATTCTAAAAGAGTTCGTGACGGCAAGAAAAAGCCGATTTTTGAGAACAAGTCCAGAGCAAGTTTTCCTTATTCTGTAATGAATTCTTTTACTCTATTTATTGTTTATGTATTAATCATGTGTAACTAAACTTCCTTGATTTGGTCCATGGGGATTCCAATTGCTATTGTTCTTGAACCATGTGGTTTCATATGATGTTTTAATGAATTACGAAGTTAGTTTCAGTGAATTATTCCTTGTTCTTAATGCTTTATACAACCTAGTTAATTGTATGATGATTCCAATTGTTTGTTTGCTAAGAGATTAGAAATAAATTAATTGACCTAGGAATAATCATTCAATTAACCTTCGCTTAAGAGATTTTGGTTTGTTAATTGAGAATTCTTAGATTAACGTGCGAAAACCTCAATTGATCATAAGTCACCTAAGAGATTAGGGGTGTGTGATCAAGGGAGAGGGTTATGTACCAAGAGATTGGGCATAACTATTTTGTTAATCGAATCGTGGAACTACACTTGTAATTCGTTACTGCGCGTGTACCACCATGACAATAGTAATTGGATGAACCGAACGACCCAATCACCTTCTCATCTTCTCAGATAAACACTAATTAATTGCCGTGATTTTCAAAGAACCCTCGATTTCAAACAAAACCCCCCTTTTAACTTAATTGCAATTTTTACTCTCGTATGATCTCGATTACCGTTATTGATACACAACAATCTCTGAGAAACGATAATTTTATACTTACTTTGACACTTCGTCAAATGGCGTCGTTGCCGGGGATTGTCGATTGAATCAACAAGGCAATCGAAAAATACGTAGAGTTAATTTTATTTAGTATTTTTATTTTTTCAAAAAAAAAAACAAAGATTTTATTTCTGTTGATTCTGTTAGAATTTATCTAGGATCATTAGTTATTTTATTCTATTTTTTAAGATTTTGTTAAATTTAATTAGATTTTATTTTTTTTAGTTAGTAGTAGTAGTAGTAGTTGATATAAAAAAAACACAACACAAAAAGATATATTTCAAATAAAAAATAAAAAATTATTGTTCTCTTTATGTCTTCTTCATTGTGCTTGTGCTACTAACTATTTTCTCTAAGTGTTGTAGAAATGAGTTGCATTGAAAATAGTTTGGTTGATTGCGAAGAAATTGTTATTATTCGTTATCAACTTTGTCTACTAGATTATAAGAAAAGATGGATAAATGGAGAGCTTCAACAATCGAAGGTGAGATATGATCATCGTACCAACTATTGTGAGAAGCCTTACATTGAAGAAGAACATGAAGTGATCAACATCGATTACAACTTTCAACTCATCAAGTTCTTAGATGAATTTTTGAAGTGCCATCAAGGTTCAATTGGTGGATTTGAAGTTGAATGTGGTAATCTTGTTACAAAGGCAAATGAGTGTGAGAAATTGGTTGATATGGTGACTAAAAATCATGTTATTTGGGTAGAAGAAGAGATTTTGAAGCCCAAGAAGAACGGTATTAGAAGAGTGAACCATGATGATCTCTGTGTGACAATTTGATTCTTAACCAATGAAGTTAGAAGAGAAAGATCATTTGCCAAAGAAACATCAACCTTCTTCAAGGTTGGAGAGCGCTCATTCCATGAGCTTATTTGTTGGAGGATAGGGGCACTTGATTCTCTATGTGAAGTTCATGGAAGTCTTACCAAATAAGAGGAAGAAGAAGGGTGACGTGTTCTTCCTTTAATTTAGGCCACCCTAACAGTGGTTGAAGCGTCAAGCTATTGACGTTAAAAGAGCGCTTCTTCTTGGGAGGCAACCCAATATTTTTATTTAGTAATTTCTAGTTTTTGATAGGCCTTGTTTTGTGTTTGCAGGTTAAGCAAAGGAGTAAAGTCGATTCACGAGACGTGTGGTAATGCTTGACTCCTTGTTTGGGTCTGTTTGAAAACTTGTGCACTATTGAAATTTGTTTGTTCTGAAATATGTGAAGTCTGTCGAGTTAGCATCTAGGATACATGAATATGTGATTTTTCTTGTTGATTACCTGGTATGCTATTAGAAAAGCTGAGGAAATTTTTCAAACATTGACCACTCGATAATCTGGCCAAGCCGTGAGGATTCGAGCCTAAGCACTTAAAAATTTTCTTGTTATGAGATATTCCACAGCTTAGCTAAGTCTCTAGAACTTGTTTATGTTCTCTTGATTGATTGATTGCTATAATTTACACACCGAGGCAAGTTGTTTTTACCTTGAGCCTTTTGAAGCCACTCATATTAAATGTTATATCCTTCGTTAACCCATTTGAGCCGAAATAAAAATGTTATTGTTTGCTGAACCAAAAAATTTCACAAAATGAAACAAAAAAAAAAAAAAAAAAAGATGATTTTCTAGGAGTTCAGACACTTAACTAATATTTGACCACATTGCTCATTAAAAGTTTGGGGTTGCTTTTGGAATTAGCAACTGATTAAGTTTGGGGTGGGGTACTAGAGAACTAAAAAAGAAAAAAAATGAAAAAAAATATAGAAACGCTTATCAAATACAAAAAGAAAAAAGAGGTATATCTTAAAACTCTCAAAAAAAGTGTGAATAAAAAGAAAAGCAAAGCGTTTGAAAACAATAATAATAAGTTCTCTCGTATAAATTTCTAAAGTATAGGGCGAAAAGAAAACAATTGATTGTTTAACAAAAAAGTGATCTTAGAAACTCCAAGTTTTTCTGCTTACCATCCAAAAACATCCACCCTTAACCTTAGCCCCATTATAACCCAAAAGTCCTCTAAAGGTGTGAAATTGTATATGGGTCGATTAACATTAGAATGTTTGCAAGCTTATGGTTGAATAGTTATGACTGTGTTGATTGACTGAAATTTGACCTTATCAAACAGAAGAGAGTGTGAGGGAGTGATGTGATTAAAGTTTGGTCAATTTTTGTGAAAAGTTCTCTGTTTTTCGATAGCAATTTTGTGTGTAAGAATATTCATGATAGGAATGATCATAGGAGTGTTGATTATGATGGTTGACTTGACTGACTTTGCTGATTAGAATTAAACTGTTGAGATAGTGCCAAGTTTTCCGATTGATACAGATATTCCTTGAGGACAAGGAAAAGTTCAAGTTTGGGGTTGTGATGACTTCGCGTCATTACTATGCTTTTACAACAAATCCAAGACAAAATAGTATATTTTTATTATGCACTATGGAAGAAATAAAGAGAAGAAGAATCAATACAAGATTGCTTGGACCACAAGAAACAAAAGGAAAAAAGGAGAAAAAGATGCAGAATGGCGCAGCTGCGCAGGTACGTGGCGTGCGGCGCCCAGAGGCAGCTGAATAAGCCTGCCAGGTCTGTCAATCGCGCGCAGCGTGGCCCATCTGGCGCGCGGCGCAGGCCCATTACCCTAATTCTATAAATTAGATTTTTCTCCTCATTCTTGGACAGTTGGTGACGGCAAGAAAAATGTGACTTTTGAGAGCAAGTTTTCCTTATTCTGTAATGAATTTTTTTACTCTATTTTATATTTATGCTTTAATTATGCGTAACTAAACGCTTTGATTGGATCCTAGGGGATCCTAATTACTATTGTTTTGAACCATGTAATTCATATGACGTGTTAATCGAATTACGAAGTTAGTTTCAGTCAATTATCTTTTGTTCTTAATGCTTTATACAAAGTAGCTAATTATATGATGATTATAATTGTTTGTTTACTAAGACATTAGAGGCAAATCAATTGACCTAGGGATAATTGTTCAATTAACCTTCACTTTAGACATATCAGTTTGTTAATTAAGAATTCAAAGATTAAAGGGCAAAAACCTCAATTGATTATAGGTCATCCTAAGACATTAGGGATTGATAATCAATTGAGAGGATTATGTACCAAGACATTGGACATAGTTATTTAATTTAATCGAATCGTGGAACTAAGTTTGTAATTTGTTAGCATGCATGGAATACCAAGACAATTGTAGTTGGGTGAACCGAAAAGATCCAAGCGCTTTCTCTCAACTTAAGAACCCTATTACTTTGCCGTCATTCGCTAAGAAACCATAATTCCAAAAGAATTCCCCCCTTTTATTTAATTGCAATTTTTACTCGCGTATGATCCCGATTACCGTGATTGATACACAACAATCTCTAAGGAACAATAATTTTATACTTACTTTGACACTTAAAATTGTTGAAAGACTTTAAGCAAGACCAGAGTGCTATAGGTTTCAACTTGGAAGGTACCATTCCGATTATTTACTCACATAAAGTAAAAAAGGAAGAAGAGCCCGCTCCGAGTGATGTGTCATCGGTGTCCCATACTCCAACCTTGGAGGAATTAGTCAAGAAAGAGGTAATGAAGCTTGTAGAGGTCGGAATGGTGCATCCGGCTCCAACTATCTGTAAGAAAGAAGGTGGTGTGGAGAGATCCAAAAAAGTTCATCCCAAAGTCAAAAAGAAAGATAGAAACAAAGGGAAGAACAAGTGGAATGAATTGATGAGTGATCCGGTTCTTGAAAAATCATTGAAAGTCGATCATAATGTGACTCCTATGAGGGAGGAGCAAAAGAGGAATCGGATTGAATCACATTTGAAGTACCCCCCATAAGTGGGTTTTGTTCGTCAAGCATCGGGACGTTAAACAAGCGCATGATCTTTGTGGTCATGGAACGTCAAGCTATTGATGTTAAAAGAGCGCTTCTTGGGAGGCAACCCAATATTTTTATTTAGTAATTTCTAGTTTTTTATAGGCCTTGTTTTGTGTTTGCAGGTTAAGCAAATGAGTAAAGTCGATTCACGGGACGTGTGGTAATGCTTGATTCCTTGAACTTGAATTTAATTTTGTCTTATATGAATGCTTGGGTCTGTTTGAAAACTTGTGCACTATTTAAATTTGTTTGTTCTGAAATATGTGAAGTCTGTTGAGTTAGCATCTAGGATACATGAATATGTGTTTTTCTTGTTGATTACCTGGTATGCTTGAATGCTATTAGAAAAGCTGAGGAAATTTTTCAAACATTGACCACTCGATAATCCGTCCAAGCCGTGAGGATTCGAGCCTAAACACTTAAATTTTTTTTCTTGTTATAAGATATTCCACAGCTTAGCTAATTCTCTAGAACTTGCTTATGTTCTCTTGATTGATTGATTGCTATGATTTACACACCGAGGCCAGTTGTTTTTACCTTGAGCCTTTTGAAGCCACTCATATTAAATGTTATATCCTTCGTTAACCCATTTGAGCCGAAATAAAAATGTTATTGTTTGCTGAACCAAAAAATTTCACAAAAATGAAACAAAAAAAAATAAAAAATGATTTTCTTGGAGTTCAGACACATGACTAATATTTGAGCACATTGCTCATTATAAGTTTGGGGTTGCTTCTGGAATTAGCAACTGAATAAGTTTGGAGTGGGGTACTAGAGAACTAAAAAAGAAAAAAAAAATATAGAAACGCTTATCAAATACAAAAAGAAAAAAAAGAAGAGGTATCTCATAAACCTCTAAAAAAAAAAGTGTGAATAAAAAGAAAAGCAAAGCGTTTGAAAACAATAATAATAAGTTCTCTAGTATAAATTGTTAAAGTATAGGGGGGAAAAGGAAACAATTCATTGTTCAAAAAGGTGATCTTAGAAACTCCAAGTTTTTCTGCTTACCGTCCAAAAACATCCACCCTTAACCGCAACCCCGTTATAGCCCTAAAGTCCTCTAAATGTGTGAAATTGTATGCGTGTCGATTAACATTAGAATGTTTGCAAGCCTATGGTTGAATTGCTATGACTGTGTTGATTGAGTGGAAAATTAACCCTATTAAACAGGAGAGATGTGAGAAAGTGAATTGATTACTGTTTGGTCAATTTTTGTGAAGAGTCCTTTGTTTTTGGATAGCATTTTTGTGTGCAAGAATAGTCATGATAGGGATGATCATAGGAATGTTGATTATGATGTTTGACTTGACTGACTTTGCTGATTGGAATTAAACTGTTGAGATAGTGCCAAGTTTTCCGATGGATACAGGTATTCCTTGAGGACAAGGAAAAGTTTAAGTTTGGGGTTGTAATGACTTCACGTCATTACTATGCTTTTACAACAAATTCAAGTCAAAATAGTATATTTTATTATGTTATTATGCAAGAAATAAAGAGGAAAAAGAATCATTACAAGACTGCTTGAAGTACAAGAAACAGAAGAAAAAAGGAGAAAAAAATATACATATGGCGCGCGGTGCCCAGAGAGGCCTAAAAAGCCCTGTCAACTCTGTTTGTTGCGCACAGCGCGGCCCAGCTGGCGGGCGGCGCCGGCCCGTTAATCTAGGTCTATATAGTGATATTCTCTCCTCATTCTAAAAGAGTTCGTGACGGCAAGAAAAAAGCGATTTTTGAGAACAAGTCCAGAGCAAGTTTTCCTTATTTTGTAATGAATTCTTTTACTCTATTTATTGTTTATGCATTAATCATGTGTAACTAAACTTCCTTGATTGGGTCCATGGGGATTCCAATTGCTATTGTTCTTGAACCATGTGGTTTCATATGATGTTTTAATGAATTACGAAGTTAGTTTTAGTGAATTATTCCTTGTTCTTAATGCTTTATACAACCTAGCTAATTGTATGATGATTCCAGTTGTTTGTTTGCTAAGAGATTAGAAATAAATTAATTGACCTAGGAATAATTATTCAATTAACCTTCGCTTAAGAGATTTTGGTTTGTTAATTGAGAATTCTTAGATTAACGTGCGAAAACCTCAATTGATCATAAGTCACCTAAGAGATTAGGGGTGTGTGATCAAGGGAGAGGGTTATGTACCAAGAGATTGGGTATAACTATTTTGTTAATCAAATCGTGGAACTACACTTGTAATTCGTTATTGTGCGTGTACCACCAAGACAATAGTAATTGTATGAACCGAACGACCCAATCGCCTTCTCATCTTCTCAGATAAACACTAATTAATTGCCATGATTTTCAAAGAACCCTTGATTTCAAACAAAACCCCCCTTTTAATTTAATTGCAATTTTTACTCTCGTATGATCTCGATTACCGTTATTGATACACCGCAATCTCTGAGGAACGATAATTTTATACTTACTTTGACACTTCGTCACAGTCTCATAGAACCAAATTGGATCATAGAGGCAGAAAATGTATATTTCAGGGTTATAAACCTGGGGTCAAAGGCGTTGTCCTTCTTGATCTCCTAAATAATTCCATTTTCTTTTCTAGAGATGTGACTCACCATGAGCACATTTTTCCCTATCAGTCCTCCTCTCCTAAAACCCCTTGGGAATATCATTCTACTTGTCCTATTCCCACTGATAGTGACATTCCCTTGTTTATTACTGCTGACCAGTCACCATCACCACTTTTGTCTTCCAATAGTCCAAGCAATACTATACTACATAATAACCCTGACCCCACTCCTTCACCTACTGCTCCCTCTACGCCAAGTAATCAAACTTCTGACTTTTTACCCTCAAGACCCATCAGACAAAGAAGGGCACCATTACATTTGTCTGATTATGTTTGTCACAATGCATCTTCAAATTCACAAGAACCTCTCACTTCAGATACAAAGTCTAAATATCCTTTGTCTTCTTTTCATTCACTTACACACTTGTCTCCTTCTCACAAGGCATTTAGTATGTCAATCACACACTGCACTGAGCCTCAATCTTATGAGGAAGCTATTAAGCATGAACATTGGGTAACAACTATGAAGGAAGAATTAAATGCTTTAGTCATAAACTGCACTTGGAATATTGTTGATCTACCACCTCATACCAAACCCATAGGATGTAGATGGGTATATAAAGTTAAGCACAAAGCAAATGGGGAAATAGAAAGATACAAAGCCAAATTAGTAGCCAAAGGCTATAATCAAGTTGAAGGAATTGATTACTTTGAGACCTTCTCTCCTGTTGCTAAACTCACCAATGTCAGGACCCTTCTAGCAGTGGCTGCCATAAAGAATTGGTATCTTCACCAATTGGATGTAAATAACACCTTCCTTCATGGAGATCTTCAAGAAGATGTCTATATGAAGACACCAGATGGGGTAACTTGTGATAAACCCAATTCTGTTTGCAAATTACAAAAAAGCTTGTATGGACTGAAGCAAGCTAGTACGAAGTGGTACGAGAAATTAACTGCTTTGCTTCTTAAAGAAGGGTATACACAATCAGCATCAGATTATTCTCTATTCACTCTCACCAAAGAAAATAAGTTTA
Source organism: Trifolium fragiferum (assembly GCA_954870985.1). NCBI lineage: Eukaryota > Viridiplantae > Streptophyta > Magnoliopsida > Fabales > Fabaceae > Trifolium > Trifolium fragiferum. Next base: position 32,788,328 of record OX940792.1, on the reverse strand, counting down.
CTGCTCTGTTGGTTTATGTGGATGATATCATCCTTGCAGGTGATTCACTTGATGAATTCGAAAGGATCAAGACTGTCCTTGATTTAGCTTTCGAAATCAAAAATCTAGGTGAGCTGAAATATTTCCTTGGTCTTGAGATAGCTCATTCAAAACTGGGCATTACTATTTCTCAGAGAAAGTACTGTTTGAATTTACTTAAAGACTCAGGTTTACTTGGCTGCAAACCTGCCACCACACCACTTGACACTTCCATCAAGTTGCATAGTTCTGCAGGCACTCCATATAGTGATGTTTCTGGTTACAGAATAATGGTTGGAATGTTGTTGTACTTAAACACAACTAGGCCAGATATTGTCTTTGCAACTCAACAATTGAGTCAATTCATGCATGCACCTACAGATATTCACTTCAATGCAGTTTGTAGAGTATTGAGGTACTTGAAGAATAACCCAGGCCAAGGTGTTTTCTTTAGCAGAACTTCAGAGATGCAACTTATAGGCTATTCAGATGCTGATTGGGCAGGTTGTAAGGACACTAGAAAGTCCATACCAGAGTATTGCTTCTTCATAGGCAAGTCCTTAGTTTCATGGCGTGCTAAGAAACAAGCTATTGTGTCTAGATCGTCCTCAGAAGTAGAATACAGAGATCTGTCTTCAGCTGCATGTGAGTTGCAGTGGTTGTTGTACCTTTTAGCAGACTTGCAGATTCAACTGTCTAAAATTCCTACCCGTTACTATGATAACCAGAGTGCAGTACATATTGCCTCCAACCCAGTGTTTCATGAGCGCACTAAACACTTGGATATAGACTGTCACCTAGTTCGTGAAAAGGTTTTGAAGGGAGTTCTCAACTTACTACCAGTTTCAACTAATGATCAAATGGCAGACTTCTTAACTAAGGCATTGACACCACCAAGTTCCATGACTTTATATCCATGCTTAATATGATTAACATATATCATGCTAAGCTTGAGGGAGGGTGTTGAGAAAAGAACTTGTAAATATTACTGCTGTAATTAGTTTAGTGATGGTTTACTTGTATGTAGCTTAGTTACTTGTCATAGTATAATACACACATAAAGCTTATTTAAAAGCTGTAGCTTATGACTTGAACTATATAAGCTCTGTAACCTACTATTCCCAAATTAATCAGAATTATTTTCTCCCAATTCTTGATTCATTCTCCTTCATCTGTAACTGTTTCTAACTAACTCAACACCAACCAATACACGCCTAACTAACTTCTATTAGACTATGGTTGAATTATCAAACAACACGTTATACTCAAATTAGGGATAACAATGTGTATTGTATTAGTGAACTAAAATATAAAGTTATACAAATCAGAATTGAGATTGAGCAATATATAAGTGAAAAAACCAAAAAAAAATTTTTTTTAAGGTTTTGGGTGAAGATGTGGTGTAGAAATCACTTGTATTGTTGTTTAAGATTCAATGTGTTGATCCAACCCAGTGAAACTCTCACATGCTCCAACTTTGATATTAGAGTCTGATATGACTTGATGGTGGACTAATTAGAGAGTGATGATGGGTCGTGGATCCGTGTTATAAAAAAAGTGATTTCAAATATGTTACACAAACTTTTGTAAAAAGCAGGGACTAAATATGAAAACAAATAATTTAGAGGGACCAAAATTCGATTGAACTTTTTAGAGAGACTAAAAATAATAGTTGGTATATTTAGATGGAATAAAAACATATTTAATCCTTTATAATAACCCTCTATCTTTTTTTTTTTCCAACGACTCGATGTGAGACTTGGATGAGTACCCAATTTCACACAACATATCCTCACTTCACTTTGTTATCCACTTCATCTTTAGAAAGGAGAATATCATCATCATAACCAAATAACATTTTCAGAAGGATTGGTCTTCAATTTTTTTATATTCTCCTTAAAGGCTTCATAAATCTTTTATGACTTTTGAATATTTAACTTGCATGTGACCAAACTCTTCGTCGTAATGGCACTTGACAATACTCAGATATCCTGGTTGAACTCTTAATCTTATACCATATACTTATTACCATAATTCTTTCCTCGTCCACCTTTAATTACTAGTATTTGATTGTCTTCAAAAGAATTATTAACACTCTTCATTCTTTCTTAATTTAATGATTGCACCACCTCATCTAGATGCAGTGTACTTTTTCCTGCTAACATTGATTGCACAAGTGATTTGTAGATTTAGATACTTTAGCCAGCAAAAGTAACGCTTACTCTTCGTTTTTGATATGGTCACTTGCCATCATACGTCTAGATACCATCTTGTTGAATTTATTAATATGATAAAAAATGTTACCTTCTTCCATCTTTAGTGGATATAAATTTTTTTTGTCACTAATTGATCAGTTGATTAATGTGGTTGATGCAAACTTGGATTCTAAAAAATTTCACAATTTCTTTTGACAATATGTAGTAACATTAATCTGTGAAACAAATGTCAATCGAATTGTGATCACTACTATTTATTTGTACTTCACTCTTAATCTTTTACTTCACTCGATTTTTCTTTTTACGAAGTAAACATGCACAATCAATCAAATAATATTTTATTGTGCACCATAGGAAAAAATCTACCATTCCATCTAACAAAAGAACATTGAACTTTAAAGTAAACATAACACTATATAAAGAAACCACAAATAAAAGGATAATTAACCTCTCTTATGTGGCTTATATGATCCTAATTAACCACAAATAATCATACTTATACTTATGTGCCTTATATGATCCTTATTATTTAGCTATGACTTATGAGCCTATGGGCTATATATGGTAATATAGACGTGGCAAATAAGTAAAGGTGGCTTCTAGGTTGCATTCTTAAGTTGGAAAGTAAATTGCATACCTTGATGTGGCATTAATAGAAGACAGCCACATGTACATAATTTTTTATGAAACACTTATGCTTTTATTTTATAAATTTTAACACATATGTTTTGTTATTTATATATTCAACCCACTCTCATTAATGACGTTTTTATGTTTCCAACCAAGAAATTAATTGGATGCCCCTTTCAGATTATTTTGAGTGCACCATCAATATATCACTTTATCATAATCGTGTATATCATTTTTTTTCTTTCTAAACACCACCAAAAACATCATCTTATTCACCTAAAAAAAAAAAATTATCTTATCTTATTCACCTAAAAGAAGAAATCTTCATCAACCAATTAGAAAACTTAATAAAATATTTTTTTTTCAATTTATTTAATTTACTACATAATTTATAAATTTTTTAATTATTACTAAAGAGGTCTACAAAAAGGACGAATTAAACAGATCGATCCCACGGATCCTACTCGTTTTGCCGCCCCTAGATAAAATTCTTCATGAAATTTTTACTAAACAGTGAGACTTGAGACTATTGTCTCAAGAGTTTTATTTAGTTCTTTCCACCATAAAATATTACTCTTCTTTCGTTAATGGGGGCAAAAAATACATAAATTGTTTATGTTGATCGATCTCAATAACATGTCAAATGTATTAAATAATTTTAAATTTTTATAAATTTTACATAAATTATCTATAAGATATAAATTTTTAATTTTAATGATAAATTTTATACTAGTTAAAACATCACCGATAAAATTAAATTTCTCTAATATTATATATATTGAAAATTTGTATATATATTCTTGATCACAACTATCATTATTTTTTGAACAGGCAAAAACTCAACTATCATTATTGATTTATTGTTTGTTTATAATATTTTGTTACTAGTTTTAAAAAATTATTAGTATTATTATTGTTTATAAAAAATTGTTACGTGTTTTTTTAATTAATTAAATGAAACTTACAAAACTATTCTTTTACTTAAAATTGGTTTAAGTAATGATAAGTAAGTGTTTTGGTCAGGTTTTTTTTTTTATGATTGTAATAGAAAATCATAAGAAACAATATTAGTTATTAATTATGAGACATTTACTAAAATTAAGAAACCATGTTCCTAATATTTTGTTTTTAAATTAGAATAAAATAAAAATTTACAAAACAAACTTTATTACTTATGTTGGTTTGTATGGATATAATTGGCTTTTAAGTAAATAAATAGTGGTTGGCATGGGTGTCCATACTAGTAAAAAATTATTTAACGAGTAGTCTTTTACTCTTTTTAAAAAAGGGGAACGAGACAATTAGATTTTATTTATAAACAAAAAAGCACGAGGACAAATATTTATCACTGATACATAAAAGAATTGGATAAATAAAATAATATATTACTCTTGTCTTGAATAGATATAAACAAAAAATCAAGAAAATCAGAAAAAATAAAATAAAAAATGAAATATATGAAGTTACAATGAATGACATAAAAAATCTCTGGTAAAAAACTTTTCTATGTTTTTTTTAATAATAAATAGCTTCTATTAATCTTGACGATGTGAGTGAAGCTTTTCTCGCTAGTCAACATTAATGTTGAGCTAGGGTTTTTCTCTAGTAGAATGATGATCAAGAACATGTCTTTTTAGTGTCTAAAAGGTCATTTTTAGTGCCCCTATCACGAGGAGTAATTGAGATCGTGCCCTCGAGGTGGATCATGTGGTCCTATTATGCAGGGGGAAATTAGGTATGTGTCTATCTGTTGAGCATAGAGGGATGGGTCGCTCGATTGGACTGACTTGTGAGGACGGTCGCCAGTCCCAATAATATCTTGATGGCAGGCCCAATGGATCCAGGGAACTCGTCCAATCCAATTTATAACAAAAATAAAAGTTCAAAATTATTATAATTTTGTGAATGAAAACTCACTCATATATGATGCGGGTTCGAACCTTCAATTTTTCATTTATAAATGTTAATTTCAAAATAAAATAAGCATTTTTTAAATTTATAAAAAATGGATTTTTTTAGCCCGTGCTTGACACATGTGTCAATACTAGTATTTATACTATTTTATATTTTACATCAAATTTATTATTTATTTAGTCAAAAAAAATTGAACATTTATTTTGCAGTGTTTTTATAATATTAATATTTAATGAACAAAATTATAATTTGTAGTAACACTTATTTCTCTATCGTCGAAAAAAAAATATCAAATATAGCTACTCTTGGCAGCTTATATAATACTTACCTATTATTTAATATTTTTATAATTTCTACATGGACTTATATTGTTTTTAAATTTTATTTATATAATTTTTAAGTCATTAACTTCGAGAGAAGTATTACCCTTAGTTAAAGACTAAGGTTAATAGTTTCAGTTGGTTGAACCGAAATATAATCATCAGTTAAAAACTATGGTTGAATAGTGCTTCAATTGAACCAGAGTATAATCTTAAGTTAAATTATACTTTGTTTTTAAATTTACCTTTATTTATGTAATTTTTAAGTCGTTAACTTCAATCGGAGTATAACTCTCATTCAAAAACTAGGGTTAATAGTGTTTCAGTCGAACCAGAATATAATCATCACTCAAAGACTAGGGTTAATAGTGTTTCAATTAAACTGAAGTATAATCTTAAGTCAAATTATTTTTTTTTTTAATAATTTAATCTTATTTATATAATTTTTAAGTCATTAACTTCAAGTCGAGTATTACCCTTAGTAAAAGACCGGAGTTAATAATGCTCCAGTTAAACCGGAATATAATCATCACTCAAAAACTAGGGTTAATAATGCTTCAATTGAACCAGAGAATAATCTTACGTCAAATTACACTTTATTTTTAAAATTTTACTTATATTATTATCTTAAGTCAAAATTATACTATATTTTTAAAATTGACTAGGGTTATGTATTTTTTAATTCTTTAATTTCAACCGGAATATTATCCTCAATAGAAGACTAGAGTTTTTTTTTTTTTTTTGATTAAGCAATATAAGACTAGATTTAATAACACTTCATTTGATCCGAAATATAATCATTAGTCTTTTAAAATTTTACTTTATTTGTGTAATTTTTTCTTTTTTTTTTTTAAATAAATTAAAAATCATTTGATTTTCTTAATTTTGTTGTTAATAACATGTCAAATGATTTATGTGCAAAAAAAAGTCAAATAATTTTTGCACTTTTTTACACATAATTTATGCATTATTATTTATTCTTTTTAAAAATTCTACAGGAATATTGAAAATATAAAAAAATTTAATAAACTTTTAAAAAAAAAAACCAAGGAAAGACTCAAACCCTTATCTTTCCTATATCAGCAATGAAACCTATCCACTACACCACAATTATCAGCCTATCAATGTTTACAGAAATAATATATATATACCCTCTACTAACTAGCTTTTTGTTTCAACGAAAATTGGTTGTCTTCAACCTTTAGCTGGGTCTGTATATGACCCGATGATCCATTTTAAATCCGATTTGTTTTGACATTGTTAACACCGAAATCAACGTTTGAAATTACATAAACCTTAAAAAACTCTATTACCACATGATTTCCAAACTTATTTTCAATCAAAAATACCCTAAAAGTTGCATCTAAAAATAAATCTCAAATTGAATTTGGTAACTCTTTATTAATCAAATCAGAATTGAATGGGAATTGATATGTATCCCTTGATAGTTGCTATAGGTTCAGATTATTATTTTTGTTGAAAAGAAACTATTCTTGGTGATGATATTGGAAGGATGACCTGTATAATTGAAAACAAAAACAAAAAAAACCCGGTTGACCTGTATAATTGTAAAGAAAAGGGATTGGAAGGAGAATTAGATTAACTTGTGAAATTGTGGTGTAGATGAAAAGATGAGTTGATTTGTGTAGGATGCAAATAGGACGAACACCAATTTAATTTTGTTAAAGAAACCTAGAAAGAGGAATGGAGAAGAAGAATAGAAAAGAAAGAAAAACTCATAAATAGGAATAATAATGTTCTATGATGTTTTGAGTGGTAGAAACAAATTTCTTGAAAATATTAATAGTCATTAATGCAATAGGGTCAATTTTAAAAATAACAAAAATATAGATAATAATATGTAAAGTAATAGTTATAAGTGTGAGAGAGATAAATCATACAGCTGTCATATTTTAATTGGATCCACATGGTTATGGACAGATTGTATTTCTCTTTGTGAATGTAACCTAAAAAAAACCATAAGTAAAAGAGAAGTTCATAGATGATATATTGACTTGTGACACATAATTATTTAGTACATTGTTAATGTGTAATGAAAATCATAGTACACTAGTATTTATGAAAATTGAAATATGTAAATGGTTGAAAGCAGCTGGTTGGGAATTTAAATTTGATGGAAGGCGGGTGCACCAAGGTAGCAGGTAGGGTCACACCCAAGTGGGACGCATTGTGCTTGGTGGCGTTGTGAGGGTTTTGGGGAATGTTATTTCTTAGTGTGTGTGTCTCATATGTCTAATGTGTGTATGTGTGGGAGACATAGACAGTAATGCAAATCTTTGACCGTTGACCTTTCCATAGTGATATTTTAAAAATCATCTAATTATTTTTATTTTGTGATGATCCATTTAACATCTCGAGATAAATGCTACTAAGATCTAACAATTAGATTGGAATTAAATTATTTGCATTAGTGTGAGGATGTGATGTTTTAATAATGCTCTAAAATGGCTTGCTTCTCTCCAATGTGTGTCTCCCATTACCCAATTTGCCACTATTTTTTTGGTGTTATCTATATTCTATTTACATGCCTTTGCATAATTGGATGTTCCAACTGCAAAACCCAATAATTTATTCCCATTTTTTCTGGTCAAATATAGTTTTTTATATGTCAATATATTTGGACCCCTACTCTCTCCGGAATTCCCTTGCTAGGCACTATAGGTAGTGTTAATATCTAGGCTTGAAGTCAAAAGATATATGAGATTGAGTGAAGGTATAGCATTTTGATGGGAGGGGAAAATATGACTTTGTGTGCATTAAAGATGTTTAACTCCAATCAAAGCCCTCCTAAAAAGATGTACTCCTATACTGTGCTTAAATATTATTTAGGATATCGTAAGCAAATAATGGTTCTAGATAAGATCTTAAGGGTGTGTTTGGATGAGAAAGGAAAGTTAAAGGAAAGAAAGTTAAAGGAAAGAAAGTAAATAGAAAGTAGGAAGAAAGTGAGATGATTTTGAAGTTGTTTGATTTGAGTGAAAGTGAAAAGAAAATGAAAGGAAAGAAAAATGTATAATTATTGAATGACATAAATACCCCTATATTAAAATGATTCTATATCTTATATAAGTATTAATTAATATATGTAAATTTATTTTTAATATAGTTGTAAATATATATATTATATTAGTCTATCTGAATGTTTTATTTTTACATATAAGAATTAATTAATAAATGATGGCATAAAGTTAAAATTTAGATATAAAACATCCATACAAATGCATCACGTGAGAATTATATGAATTTGGGGCATTTCGGTCATTTTTCAACATTGCAAGGTTCCATGGTGCTTTCTTCTCATTGTTGAGCAGAAAGTTTTTTACACATGGGGCCCACCAAAACCAATCTTTCCTTCCTATCTGACAAGTGATCCAAACGGTGGAAGGATCTCGATTTTTGCACTTTCTTTCCATCAAACAATCAATCCTTCCACCTTCCCTTAGGCTCCGTTTGGATGAAAAAGGAAAGTGAAAGGAAAGAAAGTAGAGAGAAAGTGAGTAGAAAGTGAGATGATTATTTAGTTGTTTGATTTGAGTGAAAGTGAAAAGAAAGTGAAAGGAAAGAAAGATATATATTTATTGAATGACATAAATACCCATGTATTTAAATGAGAGGTTATTAATGTATATATTTATTTATTATTTTTTTATAAAAGTGTTTATTTATTATTTATAAAATACATCTATAAATATATAATTTTTTATTAAATCTATGTAACTTTATTTTTATTTTAATATACATATGAATACTAATAAGTGCTGGAAAAAAAAATCCATATAAATGCACTGCATAAAATCTGCAAGTTAGTTTTTCAAAAGTAAGGGCAGTTTCGTCATTTTTGTGAGTTGCAAACTTGCAACAAGCTTTCAACACTTTCTTCCCATAACTGGGCGGAAAGGATTTATACGTGGGCCCCACCGAATTCATACTTTCTTTCCTTTCTGACAAAGTTACCAAACGATGGAAACACGCTTTTTGAGAAACTTTCTATCCTCTTTACAATCTTTCCTTTATCTTTCACTTGTTCCAAATATAGTGTTAAACCAAACAGGCCGTAAAAGTTATGATAAATCCACATAATTGTGTATATGTATTAATTTATTTCCCCTTTATTATATAGAGGGTAATTCTTCCTCTTTCTAGTGTTATCTTTAGTACACCTTAAACTTGGTTAACACTTATAAATAAAATTTGATGAATTCAGAAAAAGAAGAGAAATTCTTCTATACCTAATCCGTAACAAACTTTACTAGCTCTAAAGATATACTCCCTCCGTCCCTTATTATAAGCATCCTTACAAAGATTTTATTTGTCCCTAAATATAAGCCTCTTTTCAATTCCCTAGACACATTTATTATTACTTTTCCAAACATAACTCCACTTTGCATTGAAATACGTAAAGTCAACTAGAAATACATCTTTTCATCAAGGACAATTTAGTAATTATAATACCCAAAAAGTATACATCAAGTACACTATCAACTTTTCTTAATAAGCATAAAATTTCTCTTGGGGGCTTATATATAGGAACAGAGGGAGTAAAATGTTTTACCGCACGCTAGCTCACATAAGTGTATGTTTTTAGTGATCAATTTTTGCATGATCATCACTATAGGACTATTCATAAACTACATAAAAAATTCTTCAACAATCTCAATAAAATTTACATTTAAACTTCCTTATAATTTGATCAAATTCTTCAACAATCTCGATAAAATTTTCGGCAATCAAGCCCTCAAAAAACAGTAGCGTGAAAAATTCGAAGACTCAAATTTTAAATTCATCAAAGATTAGCGTTTAACAAACGTAGACCTTTGTCTTTCTTTCCCAATTTTAGTTCCAAACATAATTTTAAATCCTTTCATCTTTACAAATTTCTAGAGTCACGTGAATCTTAATGGACCATCGAAAAGTAACCAATTTTTTTTGTTTGAAATTACAGTCGCATGCCAATGTCAAACTTGCGTGCTTTTGGTGGGAGCAAACCAACCAACGAACCAAATGAACACCGGCGAAAAGTACATAACTTAACTAGCAACTTTTTGATATTTTGGAAGACCTTTGTTGCGCGATATATAGTTCCAATTTTTCTCTTAGTGCAATGAGGGTACATAAATATTGCTACATATTTGTTTAATCACTATAAAGCATGGTATATGATTAATATAATTGATGTAATTTGGGAAGATAAATATTATCATGCTTTACTGCGTGCATCCTATGTTTGTGTACACACAAGCAACCTAACCAATGCATGAAATCATGCATAAAAAACAAATTAACATCATGGCTTGAAGTACTAATAAGTACTAGGTTAATGGTTTTTCAGGACTTTCATACCTTTGGCCCATTGAACTAGAAAAAGATAGGGTAAACAAATTTAGTTTAACAACATAGTTACAACCAAAATCCCAACACATTATAGTACATTGGTAATAATAGTAATTGATAATTAAACATCTTCTCAAGGCATGATTAACTTTATGAAACCAATTATGTGGACCCTAATATCATGCTACCATTTGGGCATAACAAGGAAGAAAATTGTCAGTGGCAGCCCTAACACGGAGGAAACATTTGAATGAATCCATAAGGAATACATCATCACCCTTTCGTTAAGCTAGGAGTACTACCTTAAAAAGTTAGTAAAATTATTAGCATAGTTACAGTATTAAGTAAAGTACATCTTTTTTGACTTAACGCTAATTGGCTATTAGAGATCCAGAGAGACTGTAGTAAAATCTTAAACTAATTGTTCATCACATGCACCTTTTTTGCTTTGGATATATATAACATCGCATAGTCAAGGTAGAAGGGTATCAATTTTTTGCCACTTTTTCTTGAGAAATCAAAAGGGCATTGAATCTTGTAAATTTTTATTACTTTATCAACTAGAAAAGATGTATTAAGTAAGGGTGTGATTGGGTGAAGATTTTTTTAGGATAAATATATTTTAATCTTGCGGTGTTGGGTCAAGACAACTTCAGAAATTATCATATTGAGTCTTGAACAATTTTATAAATGAGTTGAACATCATATTTTTATCAAAAACTTTTAAACATTAAATTTATAGGTTATCTCGGTGTTCAAAATTCACTATTCTATCCAATGTGATGCCCAACTTACACTTGAAATATCAAAAATCTCTCTCAATGTGAGTCCATTCATACTTTATCTTTCCCCTCAAACGAATGTTTTTTCATGCATACACTTGCACCACCGTTGTAATCCATCAACGTGACACGCTGTGTTGGGACCAGAGTGCACAGCAGAAATATACGGAAGCGTTTAATTAGTCTCTTTTTGTGAAACCTGAACAACCAAATAATCCAGCATAGCCAACGCCAACAATAACAACAATAAAAGGAGTAAAAACTTTAAATAAGGGCACCGTAATTTTAATGTGGAAAACCCTCAACGTGAGAGTAAAAAACCACGGGTCGTGCAGACCAATCAAAAACTCCACTATATCAAATAATGAGTACAATCAATGTCAACAAGAGAGCTAACAACCTCACAACAAGTGGGTATCCAAACTGACACAAAGAGAAGACAAAACTACTCAGAACAATTTTCTAAGTAACTAACAAAGTGACAAAAATAACATACTCAAATTTCAGCCAAAACGGAGAATGTTTGCCGAACACAATTTCGTCACCGGTATACCAATTCTTCTCTCTTGCGTGCTGCCCTCTGTCTCTATTTCTCTTGCGCGGTACTGTAGTGCTGCTACCAATCCAACTCACGCAAGGCACTGTATCACACAATTTCACAATTGTTATTCTCACAATTGCACACACTGCAATTTCGGTGGCCACCAACCTGCTAGCAACAAGGGTTTCATTCCCTATTATAATAACAAACACACACAACACGTGGGCCTAGCCCACCACATAAAAACAAACTTTTTTTTTTTTCTTTTATTCTTTTCTATTTTCTTTTTCTTTTTATTTTGTGTGTGGTTTCCACTTGAGCAGGGATCCACCCAACACGCTGCCTAAACACCTTGTTGGAAAGACTTTCGACACAGGAGCCGGTTGAAGCTAGTTCAACCATATTCTAATACAATTGTTGTGTCATGAGGGGATCATCACATTGGGCCTTAAGCAACTTCACAAGTGAATTGGACATCATATTTTTACCGAAAACATTAAGGCATTAGGTTTATGGATTATTTCACTTATAAAGTGTTCAACAATAACATCCACTATTTTATTAATTGTAAAACTTTGCTCACACTTAAAATACCAACGATAAAATACGTTATTGGATACAAATCACTGTATACTGAAAAATAAGAATAATTTCTCAATCCAACTGCTAAATATATGGAGGTTCATCAAAAATATGCTTCTGATAGTGTATTTTGATAGGAAAAACACTAAAAGCATATTTATACACGCTATGGTATATTTTAGAAGATTTGAACCTATCTATTGGTATTTTTGCCAAATTACTTATATTGTAGTTAAGTGGAGAATTAATGAGATATGTGATCTATATATTTAACGCATTAAAGTTTTAGACGGAGATGCTGTATCAAAATCTTTTGGTCATCTTGACAATTAGCGGAAATGGATTTGATGCAATTACTGCGTTAATGCAGTAATTGTTTATGACCATCCAATAAAAAATAAGTGGTCGAAATTAATTTTTATATAAATGTAATCAAATAGATCAAAATTGTCTGGTCTATTTTGTGTGATTGTGATCGTCTACTACATATAATTTTGTATAATAACAATTATAGCAGGCGATCCAAATCCACAATTAACTAACTTATTGTTGTTTTCGGTGCTTCCCCGAAGTCCCATCTAGTTTTGCCAAAGGTTTTTACAAATTCATGCAATAATGATATTAAGACCTTCAACTGTTACTATAGTCTAGCAGCCCCACCTGGTGGCATTATTGCATCAACTTTTTTATATCTTCTTGAGATGGAAAAGTAATCAAGTAACAAAATGATGAATTTTCTTTTCCTTCTTAAAGTTACAGTAGATAGAAAACACGTTGAAAGCAGGAAAAACATGGCAGTGCACTTGACAGTTATTATGTTGCCAATGCTATAATTTCCTCCTCAATCAAAAGAATAACATTTCTCTAAATACACACAAAACTCTTAGTTTTATTTTATTTTTCCTTTTCAATTCACATTAATATGTTTGTATGCTATGTATTAATTCATTTGAATGTGATTAAGTTAAGGCAGTGCACATTGCACAATGATGATTTGAGTGAAATTTAGTTAAGTTTATAATTAATGAATTGTCCGATCTTTATTCAACGGAATTTTTCGACCGGAAAGTTGACATTGTACATAATCCACATCCATGTCTTCAAGCATGTTCATTTTTCTTTTTGGGTTCAATTTACATCCCTTGACTATAGGATTACAATGGATGATAAAAATCTCCTTCAAAAGTATAAATTAGATTTGGATAATTCATGATAAATAATTGGGTGACAAAGATATATATTCTAGGTCTAGAGAATTGATATTACTTAACCCACATCTTTGCTCTTCTCTTTTTTGATTTAATCCAAATATTTTTAATACACAACTATAAAGATTAATCACTCGAGTTAGATAAGACTAATAGAAAGTGAAACTCTTTCACCGATTTTAACATTATTGCATATTGAATTTTCAAAACAATTCAAACTCAACTTTTAGTTAAATTAAGAGGCGCCGGCATGAACATTCTTGGATTACAAGCGTGCTTTTTAGTTAAAGACATACCATCCATTTTTAATTTACCATTGTTTATGTTGGGATTCTCTTCATTTTCAATTATTTTTATTTCTTCCATTATTATATATAGTTTTGAAAATATAAATACAAAAGTGTAACATTAAATAAAGTTAAATCACTTTTATACACTTAAAAATATTTAAAAACTTTGATAATAAAAAAATAAAAATAATTAAAAATGAAGAGAATTTCGATAGAAGATAATTAATGTGACTTAATAATTTAGTCAAAGTAGATGATATGTGTTTATTTTCCACATTGCACTTTTCCTTTTACTTTGTAAGTTGGAAAACTTTTTCACCGACACACAAGGGGAAGTGCTTAGGCCACACTTGACCGACAATAGGATCATCACAATATGTTGAAAGAGATGAAAGTAATATGACTTTGTGTGTACTATGCTTGTACCTCTACCAGGACGTGTCCTTACATATGCTTCAAATTCAAACAAAATTTTAAATATCTAAAAGAAAGAATAAAAAAGGCAAAGAAAAAGGAACTGTATAAAGGCAAAGTTAACTTATAACTATATAGCTACATAGATCAATGGTTGATTTGATGAGCATTATGATATGCCTTGTCCACCACTTCATGCAACAAACAATTATACTTACAAAAGTAAAATTTGCTGTCAATTTCTGATTTCTGCAACAAACTGTCAAAGAGAAAGTATTTATAGAATTTCAAGATATTCTTTATGAACCCTTTATCTCAATAGTTTGTTCATACTTCATGCATAGCATTATTAATTACTGTTTAGAAGATGATGATCAAATGTCATTTTGAGGTAAATTCTAACATGGACCAGTTATGAATACTATTACACCGAATATGAATTTTACAAAATTCACCGTTGGATTGAAAGTTTATATCATATAGATCATCTATAGAAAAATTGAAAAATATTTGATATGTTATTGAGACCCATCAAGATTAACGGTTTATTAAATACCGTAAATCTTGATAAATCCCAATAAAATATCAAATGATTTTTAATTTTTCTAAATTTTTTTATGAATAATCTATATGATATAAACTTTCAATCTACCAATAAATTTTATAAAATTCATATTTGATAGATCAATTGGTCCACGGTGGACCACTTATAACGGTGGTCCACCATAGCATTAGCCGTCATTTTGAATGTATGCCAATAATTTTGTACTTTAAAAGACTGATGTTATTCACCCTACTCCTCCTATATGCTTTTACTTTTCCATATTCACTGCATTTGGAAAAAACGGCGGTCAATGAGCTCAACTGGTTTGAGTTAAAGGTGAAAGGAGTTAAAGAATAAAAGTTCAAGGTTTTTTTTTTTGACAAATAAAAGTTGAAGGCTTAAGTTCCGACAAAAGTGTAAAATAATAATACTAACTTTGGTCTTTAAAAAAACAAAAAGCTTAATCAAAGAAACTTGATCATTTGATATAGATTAAACAACATTTTAACTTTATGAAATTAACTTTAAAATTCAGCGAGGAATATAGGTAAACTGATCTTCATCTAATAACTGATAAATTGTTTATGGTTTTTAATTTGCGGTACATAACCGCAATTATGATTTCAACATAAAGAAATTTGAGGTAGTATCTCAACTAGAATCTCGATATCAGCTACATTTTCCTATAATATAAAGGTATGCAATGTAACCACAACAGCGATCGCATTTAAAAAGCATGAAACCATCTAGTTTCTGCATTCAAATACGACTTGGCCGCTAAATGAAGGTCGATAATACTTTACTAACGTTACCTTTGAGAGTAACAGCATAAACCTAAATGTTACATGTTACGCACACACATAAAAGTTTGAATAAAATAATTGAAAAGATGATGAAGTGATGTTAAATGATGTGACTAAATTTTTTTATATTTAAATTTTCTCAATTATGTGAGTGTGTCTAAAGAAATATTATTTAAGATTATGTGATATGATTATTTAAAATTAATATGTATTTTATTTGTAATATAACTTATTAATTATGTTTTTATATGTTTTAGGAAATTAGTATATTTTAATAGGAAGTTAGTATTGAAAAGTAGTTATAGGAAGTTATTTATGTATTCTATATAAATGTTGTACAATGTGAATGAAGGGATAAGAAATGATTCATAAATAATTCAAGTCTTTTCCCTTTCTATGGAGACATATTCCTTCTCGAAGTGGAACAATTATAATTTCCAGCCTTCCCCTCTTTCTTAGGAGACCTATTCCTTCTCGAATTGGAATACTTGTTACTATAATTTATCACTTCCTATCATTGGTGCTTTCATTTCGATCTCACTCTAGCTAATTGAAGTAAAAGATGGAGTTTTCCATTTTTGATGGAGAAGAAGATGCATATTGGTGGATCCTTTGTACTGAAAAGTATTTCAAAATAAAAGGAACATCAGAGGCGGGGAAAATGATGGTTGCTGGGTTAGCCATGGATGGTTGTGCTCTCAAATGGTGGCTATGGTGGTCTCACCGCCACCCGACGTCTAATTGGGATACATTTACCACTGCTCTTTTATGGCGTTTCAAGCATGAATGGCGGCATCTTTTGCCGGCATTAGATGAGAATATGGAGGAAGTGTATGAACCATTGAAGTCTATAGAGAAGTCTTCCATCTTTGACGATTCTGTTGTTAATCATGTCGCTACTATTGTTGGTGACCAACACGATCTAAGTCCTCCACCATTTTCAACGTAGGAGGGGAACCACTTGCTTTCTTGCAAGCCATCTCCACATCACCCAAAAATTATAGATTTTGTAACCACCATAACTCCCATGCTCAAACCCCAATCAATTGGAAGAGGTTTTTCCAATGCTAAAAAAATCATGATTCCACCATGGAAACCACGAGACAAAGTTTATTCCGCAAACCATGTGAATGCCTTAAAACAAAAGGCTTCTTATCATTGGCATATAGTTTGGCTTTGGAAAATTGTATGTATAACGTTTGCAACACAAAAGAAAGGCTTATCATGTGTGCTACCCTGTTAAAAATCAAGCAACAAAAACATGATATGTTGTGAGCCAGGGAGAAGGTCCTTAGATTTCAAGCAATGGGACCCAGGGAAATACATCTCATCAAAAATATATTTTTCCAACCTTGAGGACAAGGTTGTTGTGGATGAATGAAGTAATAATATGATTATTTAAAATTAATATGTATTTTATTTGTAATATAACTTATTAATTATGTTTTTATATGTTTTAGGAAATTAGTATATTTTAATAGGAAGTTAGTATTGAAAAGTAGTTATAGGAAGTTATTTATGTATTCTATATAAATGTTGTACAATGTGAATGAAGGGATAAGAAATGATTCATAAATAATTCAAGTATTTTCCCTTTCTATGGAGACATATTCCTTCTCGAAGTGGAACAATTATAATTTCCAGCCTTCCCCTCTTTCTTAGGAGACCTATTCCTTCTCGAATTGGAATACTTGTTACTATAATTTATCACTTCCCATCATTATGCCTATATAAAAATTACTCTACCTTTGAATTCAGATTCATTCCACTCAAAAAAACACTGTTAAAAATATTCACTTATTTCTCAAAATGAGAATCATTTAATCTTAATCTAAGAATCTCAAATCATATACAAGATTTTTTTCACATTCATATTTACTCTTATCATAGATATATGATAAAAATGTGTTCAAGATGTGATCATGAAACTTGATAGATACATTCACCTTCCACTCACTATTCAAGCCATCTAGTTAGTCAAGTTTCACCTGAAAAAGTACTGTGTTCATGAATACCTATAGATAGGTTAATCAATGGCTACTAGAAGAATCAAGATTATTGAACATTAAAATTGGTAGCATTAAAATAGCCTTATATGCATGCTTTCAAAAAAATTGCTTTATGTATTATTAACCTCCAATGGTGAACTGTTGACAAAGATATTTTGTGGACCCATTAATGTCATATCATTTTGAAGCAACTCACTGTTTTTTTATTCTAATGGTGCAACTCTAAAGAAATCATCTTGGGTCCTATAACTTTACATTACATATTAATATTTTAATCATATTTAATTTTATTGAAACTTAAAATATTAATTAAATTAATATTAATATGAGAAATATATTAAAAAAAGAAGAAACTTAAAAATTTTATAACAATAATTAAAAATTAATGTTAAATAATCACAGAATTAACTTAAAAATTAGTATATATATATATATATATATATATATAATTTAAAACAAAAAACTCAAAATAAATTAAAATAAAATAATAAATAGAATTACATAATTACTCAAATTTAAATTTCGTTATGCTCATGTCCAAAGCGTTCCCAAATATACTCCACTAAATCTGTTTGAAGTTGTCGATGAATTAGTTTTTCACGAAGCTCTGCTCTCCTTTTTAGTCTTGTTGCAAGATTCGGATGAGGACCATGAAACATTTCCGTTATTGAGACATCGTTATCCACGTTATCATAAGAGTAATCAAAATCACCTCCATAAGTGTGTCGTTCGTCTTCAACAATCATATTATGTAATATGATGCATGCATATATTGTATGCTTAAGGGTTTCCATGTGCCAAGCGCGGGCTGGGCCACGTATAATTGCAAACCGAGATTGCAACACTCCAAACGCCCGCTCCACATCCTTTCTTGCTGATTCTTGACGTTGGGCAAATAATTTTCTCTTTTCTCCTTGCGGCATTGAAATGGTCTTGACAAATGTTGCCCACTCAGGATAAATACCATCCGCAAGATAGTACCCCATATTATACGAAGTTCCATTAACTGTATATTGAACTGTGGGAGCTTGTCCTTCCAAAAAATCGTTAAACACGTTGGATTGATTTAGCACATTGATGTCATTGTTTGAACCTGCAATGCCAAAAAATGCATGCCAAATCCACAAGTCTTGTGATGCCACAGCTTCAAGCACAATCGTGGGTTTACCATGATCACCTCGACAAAATTGGCCTTTCCACGCAACTGGACAATTTTTCCATTCCCAATGCATACAATCAATGGAACCTAGCATGCCTGGAAAGCCACGTGTCTCCCCCATTTTTAATAGGTGATCAATATCATTGTTGTTGGGTCTTCTTAGGAACTCAGCTCCAAACACCTCGTTTATGCCTCTTACGAATCTCTCTAAGCACTCAATTGAAGTGCTTTCACCAATTCAAACATACTCGTCTACAATGTCAGCAGGAGATCCATATGCCAACATACGAATAACAGCAGTGCATTTTTGCAATGGTGAAAGACCCATTTTACCTGTTGCGTCGGCCCTCATTTGAAAATAATCGTCATGATTTCCAAGGGCGGTTACAATTCGAAGAAACACATGCCTATGCATTCGAAACCTTCGTCGAAATTGAGCATCTGTGTACACTGGATTTTCAGAAAAATAGTCATTGAACAATCGACTATGTCCTTCTTCACGGCTTCGATCAATCATTTTTCTTTTTCGTTTAGGTCGGGTAGAACTTCCAGATTGTTGTTCCCTCTCAAGCGTTGTCATCAACAGTTCTTCATCGGTGTTGTCGATAAATTCATCTTCTATCAACTCCCAAAAGAGTCTATTGAGATCATTTGAATTATTTGGATCCATTAGAGTGAGGGAAGAATAGAGAAATTAAAATATTGAGTAAAACAATTGTGAAACAAACACCAAATAGATGAAATTGTGAAATTAAAATTTGGAGAGTAGAATTGAGTGTAAAATTAAAAATAAAGAAATGAAATTGTAAGTAAAAGTGAGTGTAACAATTTTAAAAGACCACAATTTATAGTAGAAGAATTAAAAAAAAAAAATCAAAACAAATAAACTTGATTTATAAATATGAAATAAATTGTAGCTAGCATTGTGCAGAACGATAACAACACTGGATTTGGAAATATATGAACGGAAATATGTTAACTCACAATTAATTGCCTCAACACAAAATAATAATATTTTATTGAAGAACTTGCAAAATGACCGTTGCTTCATGATACTACATGCTTCCACCTGGCGCAACGGCTCTTTCACAAGAAGACAAAAAAACCTTGTTTGTTCACTGCCATGCTGGAGGACTTGCAAGAAAATAACCCCACTGTAGGTGCTCTAAAATGATACAAACCACATTTTATATATCATTTCACTTTCAAACTTTTGACTCCTGTGAGTTATCCACACATTTTTTTTTTTTTTTTGAGTAAAAGACATACATGTATAATGTATTTATTTTTTTTTGTGAAAGAAGACATAGATGTATAATCACACTCATATGACTGCCAATATGACAAGAAAACACTAATTTGTACAAAATGACAGAAATTCAAACAATGGATTCGCTTTTTTTGTTTCTTTAATCAGTAATCCCTGATATATGTAAGTTATGATAGGAATCCAATTCATGCATTGCATATATTAAGGAAAAATTATAAGAAAGGAATAAAAAACAGGCACTAACACAGGTTATAATATTGACATATCGAAACTGATAATAATTAAGAAAATTAAATAAATTGTGATTAGTCTACAAAGATGCATAAACAATAAGGTTCACGCAAAAGCAAGTTAGCTTTACAATATAATACTCCCTTCGTCCTACAATAATTGAATTATTTGCAACATTTTATCTCAAAATAGCTATATCACTTTCAATTTTCTAGATGATATAAATTATATTTTATCAATTGTACCATCTAATTAATACTACGTGCGCCACTGTCAATTCAAGCTCTTTAACTTTGATTTTTAATAATGCTAAATACATCAATATAGGGGTGGACAAAAAATCACGGTCCGACTCAACCCGAGGAAACCAAAAATAAATAAGGGAAATGGGCGGTTTGATCGGGCCACGGGTTTGCGTGTTTAAAAATTCGGTTTGAATAGAGTTGACATGGGCGGGTCTGGGTGGAGAGAATCGGACCGATGGGACCCGAAACCCGTCCGTATTAGTAAATCAAAATTTCGCGTTTAACACTTTTCTTTTATGATATACACACTCTAAGATCTTTTTCCGTCTCTTCTTCACACTTTCTCATTTCACCTCAAATCCATAGAGATTGAAACAATCATGGAACATTTTGAAACATAAAATTTAGGCTAAACTACATATTTGGTCCCTTACGTTTATTTTAGTTTTCAATTTGGTCCCTTACGTTTAAAAAGTTTCAATTTGGTCCCTTACGTTATCAACGTTTGCATTAGTTGGTCCATTCCGTCAGATTTCACTGTTCCACTGTTTCAATTGGACGCGTGTCAACGTGTCCAGGTGTCCACGTGTCAATCCACGTGTGCAAACTGTCTGCCACGTAAGCAAACCGTCTGCCATATGTGCAAAAACTGACGGAAGGGACCAAATTGAAACCTAAAATAAACGTAAGGGACCAAATTGAAACTTTTTAAACATAAGGGACCAAATTGAATCCTAAAATAAACGTAAGGGACCAAATGTGTAGTTTAGCCTAAAATTTATCTTTCTTCATCTTTTTTATCTAACTTCGCCGAAATCAAATGTTATATTTTTTTTTATTTTTTCTTACTTTTTATGTTTATTTAGGGTTTGTAACACTTTTATTCTGTGTTTGTTTCCTGATTCTCTAATCTCTTGTTGCATATTCTTAGAATTTAAATTTCAAAGATTGAATTTGTTACTGATTTTATTATTATTTCTAACTGAATCGAACCGAATTAAACCGCCCAATAACCCGACTAAACTGCAACCCGAATCCGTGAAAACCGATCTCTATTTTATGGACAGATTGAGCCTTATTTTCTGACTCTGCGGTTTGACTTGGATGACAACTTTAGACCTGAACCCGCCCACTGTCCATCCCTATATCAATACATGATAAGGGAAATATAGTAAATAGATTATTCTATCTCTTTTATTTTTACATTTTTTTCTTAATTCGTACTCCCTCTGATCATTAATTATAAGCAAAAAAACAACTTTATAGATTCAATAAAAAAGTAATCTATTTTGTCTATATTATTGACTAGAGAGTATGACGGTCAAATAGGTCGATAATATGTTATGGCATAGAGATGAGGATATGGTATCGTGCTAAGTGAAAAATGTAAATACAAAACAAACAGAAGATATGACATCCTAAATATCTTAGAGAACATTATTCATAATTAATCTTCCTTTGACTTGAACAAAAGAATAAATAAGTAGCTAACTAAAAGCATTCAAGAGTTAACAAGAAATTGTGAAGTTCATGTAAGTAGGGGTGTAATTGGACCGATTTTTGATGAATCCAAAGTCCGAACCAATATGTACTCAATTGGTTCGTTTTGGATCGGTTTGTCCTATTTTTGAAAAATGAAACCGAACCAAACTAATCGGTTTGGTTCGGTTTGGATCGGATACTTTGATCGGTTTTGTAATGCTTTTTTTTTTTGCAATATTTTTCTTACTATTATTTTTTTCTACTATTATTTTTTATCTGATATCCTGCTATAATTTTTTTAATCACACATAACACTTACATAATCAATTATCACCATACATCATACTTTAATTGATTTTCAAATACATTTTAATTCAAACAAAGTTAACAAAATACAATCCATAGATTTTCAAATACAAAATACAACCATAAAATTAAGTTCATAAGTTCAACATCAGATAAAAAAGCAAACTAAAATAAAATTTCAATTTTTTTCCCACTTGAATCGTCAATACACCATCATAAAATAATAAATTAAAATATATATATATATATATATATATATATATATATATATATATATATATATAATATAGAACATTGAATTTATTTTTAATTTGAACATTGAAATGTTATATGTATAGGTAGAATTTAGAACATTAATTAAATATATGGTTAATAATATACCTATTGATTCGGTTAATCGGTTCATCGGTTTTTAAAAATTAAATTCGAGATCCGAACCAAACCACATTGGTTTTTAATTGGTTTGGTTCGGTTTTGAATCCGAACCATAAACATCGGGTTTTTTTTCGGTTTGAATTGGTTTGAATCGTCGATTTAATTGGATTTTTTTGATCCGCTTACACCCTACATGTAAGTTGCATCAAAATTCACTAGTATTCAAACATGATCGGTGAAAGTGAGACCAACCAACCACTGTTAAAGGTGAAATAAAATAATATAATAGTTATTATTATATGAAAAGATTTAGCAGGAAGAATCTAATTGAGATACTTTATTTCCTGGCTGGCTGGACTCAGCTTTTCATCAAACAAAATCCCTCCAAGATTTTCATTAACATGGAGCTTAGATTATAATCATTCATGTCAGGTTTTGAAGCATAATTCTCATGACATAGTGATATTAATTAATTGAATATACATACATAAAGAAAACATAACAGGCAAGGAATAGGTTGATTAATGAGTATTGGCTTTATTAGGCATGTTTGCTAATTAAGGAAATTAAGAACAAGGGGCAGTTAAGAAAAATTATGATTGTTTGTTTATATATATGTTATTCTAAATTCTTAGGCCATTTGAAGTACCATACCAATAAAGAAGAACCAAACAAATGGGTGACTCTGACTTGGTTGAGGCCACAAATCACATGGTAGAACCAATAAAATGAGTTTGTCGGCTACTTTTGAAGGCAAAGGATTGGAAGGCTAGTGAACAAGGCACAAACATTTTGATTATGGTCTAGTATGTAGCAGAGGATAAACATTAATCCAAAAGTTGAAAGCATACATTGCAAGTAGGGTAGCGAATAGGCCAGACCGGCCTACAGGGGCCTATGGCCTAGCCTACATAGGCTCATGTTAGGTCGGTCTATTTATTTAAATAGAGCAGGCCAAGGCTTTGTAATAAACCTATTTAGCTAAAAAAGCCAGGCTTCAGGCCATGAAAAAAGTCTTTTAGACCTACTAGGCCGGCCTATTTAAGTAAATATGAATAATATTTTTACATTTATTATTATTATTATTATATATTAAAATTTGTACTTTGATTAAATTATAAATCTATTAAATTTTTCCGTAGTTAAAGTTTATTAATCTACAATAACTTTTCACATATATAAATGTATTATTATAAACTAAAATTGAAATACGATGTCATATATAGTCAAATTCTCTAAAATATCATGTTAAATATCAAAAAGAAGTTTAATATCATTGACTTATTAGTTCATTAGTATATTTAAAAATACATATAATTATTTATTTAAATATATTCATGTGAAATAGGCTTTTAAACAGGCTAATAGGCCATGTCAGGCTTTCAAAAGGCCAGGCCCAGGCCTAAAAAATAAGCCTATGATAGGCCACAGGCCAGACTTAGGCCTTCAATTTTTTGGCAGGTCAGGCTCAGGTTTGACAAAGCCTAGCTCGGCCTAGTCTATTCCCAACCCTAATTGTAAGAAAAAACAAAAGGGTATTGTAAAGTGGTGGAAAAGAGTTGGAGAGGAACTAGGAAACAAGAAAACTAAAAAGACAATAAAGATTTGGAGGAAATGGTTGTGTTGTTATTGCTTGATTGATTCAAAGTACATTGTGAACTCCTATTTATAGGAGAAGAGTGACTACAATGACTTACATGCATAGAGACAAGTGTCAAAACAAAAACATGCAACTAGACAAGTGGTAGAGAAACTACATGCAACAATACAAGTGGAAATGGAACTTCATGCAACAATACAAGTGGAGGCATGGACTTAAGAAAAAGACCAATTTCTAACACTCCTCCTTGAGATTTTTCTTGAATACTCCAAGCATTGATCTCAACTCTTCAAATTTTCCCTTAGATAGAGCTTTAGTCATTATATCTGCAATCTGATTTTCTGAATTGCAATGGTCCAAACTGATTTCCTTTGACTTTTCTGCTTCTCTAATAGCATGATATTTAACCTTGATGTGTTTGGTTCTTCCATGTTGGACTGGATTCTTTGCTATGGCAATAGCAGATTTGTTATCCACCCATATGATAGTAGCTTTGCTTTGGAATTGTCCCACATCTGATAAAATCTTCCTTAGCCAAATAGTTTGATTTGTTGCTGCAGCAGCAGAAATATACTCCGCTTCAGCTGATGATTGGGCGACCACTTCTTGCTTCTTTGAATTCCATGAGAACACGACACTGTCAAATGAGAAAACATAACCAGAGGTACTTTTCGCATCATCTACACTTCCAGCCCAGTCACTATCTGTATATCCTTGGAGGTCTCCACTATCTTTTTTCAAAAACCACAAACCATAATCAGTTGTACCTTTAATGTACCTTAAAACTCTCTTAGCTGCACCAAGATGAACTTGACTTGGAGAATGCATAAACCTTGAAAGTAAGCTAGCAGCAAACATTATATCAGGTCTGGTCGCTGACAAATACAACAAACTTCCAATTATACTTCTATAAATAGAAGCATCTGCAATATTATCACCGTCATCCTTTGATAATTTTTCATTCACAACCAGAGGTGTGGAAACAGGCTTGCATTTATCCATATGAAACTTCTTTAAAACCTCCAAAGCATATTTCTTTTGTGAAATGAAGATTTCAGCACTTGACTGAAAGATCTCCATTCCAAGAAAATATTTCATTTCACCCAAATCTGTCATCTCAAATTCATTCTCCATAGCTTGCTTGAATTGGTTTAGAGAATTGGATTCATTCCCTATAACCAACAAATCATCAACATACAAGGACACTATTAGTTGCACTTCATTCTTCGACCACTTAACATACAAAGTAGCCTCATTTTCACTTCTTTTAAAACCACTTTGCAGAAGATAGCCATCAATTCTGCTATACCATGCTCTTGGTGTTTGTTTTAAGCCATAAAGAGCTTTGTAAAGCTTGTAAACTTTATTTTCACTTCCAGCAACCTTAAATCCTTCAGGTTGTTCAACATAAATGTCTTCATCAAGCAGACCATTTAAAAAAGCTGATTTAACATCAAAATGATAAATTTTCCAGCCCAATTTTGCTGCTAAGGCAACCAACAGCCTAATTGTATCATGTCTTGCAACAGGTGCAAAAGTATCTGAAAAATCAACACCATGTTGTTGAAAATAACCTTTTACCACCAATCTGGCCTTAAGTTTATTTATAGAACCATCATGATTGAGTTTGGTTCTATAAACCCACTTAACACCAATAATCTTTTGATTTTCTGGTTTGTCTACAAGTTGCCATGTTTGATTTTTCTCTATCATTTTCATCTCCTCCTGCATGACAACTTTCCATCCTTCAACATTAGCAGCTTCAGCATACCGTGTAGGCTCTAAGGTAGCTATATTGCACCTTGCATAAATATCATCTAAGGTTCTAGTACCTCGGGTTGGAAAATCATCATCACCAGCATAATTTTCTCCTTCATCTTCTGAATTTTGATCTTCAAAGGTATCTTCAGCAGACAATTCTTTACTTGAACCTTCTACTTGACTTTTCTCCCAATTCCATTTAGAGAACTCGTCAAACTTCACATCTCTGCTAACCAGAATTTTTTTTGTCTCCAAATTATAAATTCAATACCCTTTGGAGTTACTGCTGTACCCCAAAAAGATACCAACCACAGACTTGGTTTCCAATTTATCTCTTTTCACATTTGGAACATGAACATAGCACACACATCCAAATATTTTTAAATGCGCAATAGACGGCTTTCTTTTATACCATGCTTCAAAGGGTTTTTTTCCCTTCAAGGCTTTGGTAGGCAACAAATTCAGCAAGTACACTGAGGTGTTTACAGCCTCAGTCCAAAAGGTTTTAGGAATACCTTTATCAAATAGCAAACACCGAGCCATCTCCATGACTGTTCTGTTCTTCCTTTCACTCACTCCATTTTGTTGAGGAGTGTAAGGAATAGTAAATTGATGTTGGATTCCAGCTTGCTCACAAAAAGCTTTAAATTCTCCTGCTGTATACTCAGTTCCATTATCAGATCTGAGCTTTTTAATTTGACAATTAGCCTATTTTTCAACCATAAGTTTGAAACTCTGAAATGCGGAAAACACATCTGACTTCTGCCTTAGAAAAAATACCCAGCTCATCCTTGTAAAATCATCTATAAATAGCAAAAAATATTTGTTGCCATTTAAAGATGTTATTGGCATCGGACCACACACATCAGTGTGTATGAGCTGTAACTTTTCAGAAGCTCTCCAGGTTGACGCAGTAGGAAATGATAATCTACTTTGTTTTCCAAATTGACAGACATCACACATGTCAACAACATCATCAATGATTGGTAAATTGTCAACCAAATCATGAGAACTCATTTGTTTCAAGGTTGAGTAACTAAAGTGACCCAACCTTTTATGCCACAAGGTGGAATCATCAACATTGCTTGGAAAAGCATGCATGGTTGTTTGCTTCCATTCTACTGGAAAACTTTTACCTCTCATTTCAACAGTCATTAACTTAGATCCTGTAGGATCCTGAATAGTGCATCTCTTGTCTTTGAAATGCAATGAATAGTTCTTCTCCATCATTTGCCCAACACTTAAAAGACTTTGATTTATTTCAGGTACCAATAAAACATCTGAGATATATTCGATACCTGAGGGAGTTTCAACAGCTACAACACCTTTTCCTTTGACATCAACTTGTTCTCCATTGCCTATAGTAACTTTAGAATAGAAGGACTTATCAAGTTCCTTAAAAATACCAACATTATGAGTCATGTGATTGGTACACCCACTATCAATTAGCCATGTTTCTTTGCTACTATTTGTTGAATAGCAAGAAGCCATGAATAATTGCTCCTCTTGTTGGTGGTGTTTAGCAACTTGGGCTTGTTGTCTCTACTGGTTTGCTTTGTTTTTGCAAACCTTCTCCACATGACCAAGTTGATTACAGGCTCTACATTTAACATCAGGCCTGTACCAACAAAACTTCTCTAAATGAGTATCTTTTTTGCAATGTTGACAAGTTGGAAATTTCTTTTTCCAGCCCTTTCCTTTGTTGTTGACTTCCTCCTTTTTTTCCTTTTCCTTTCTTCTCACTAAAAGGCTTTTTCCCAAAACTGTTGTAGTTTTGGTTTTTGCCTTTGGTTCTGGCCACAAAAGCACCTTCAACGTTTTCTTTCAACCTTAAAGACATTCTTTGCTCAGTAGCATGCAAAGCATTGACAAGCTCTGCAAGTGTGATTTGAGAAAAATCCTTAGTTTCTTCAAGAGAGGATATTTTTGCTTCAAACCTCTCTGGAAGACACACTAAAACTTTTTCCACAACTCTTTGATCACTAAGCTCCTCGCCCAGCAATCTAATTTGTGAAACAACCTTCGAAATTCTGTCAGAAAACTCTCTAACAGTTTCAGTTTCTTTCATTTTTAGTGCTTCAAACTCCCTTCTCAAGTTCAACACTTGCATCTTCTTTGTTCTTTCACTCCCTTGGAACTCATCCTTCAGCTTGTCCCAAGCTTCTTTTGGAGTCTCAAGATTCAAAATCTTGATAAATATATCATCATGTAGTGCTGCATGTATTATGGCAAGTGCTCTTCCTTCTTTAGCAACTTCCTCATTGTGATTTCTTATTTGAGCTACTATTGGGTTATTTGGAAGAGGTGGTGGGTTGCTTCCATTTTCCACAACATCCCATAAACTTTGAGCTCTCAAATAAGTTTTCATTTTTGCAGCCCACAAATGATAGTTTTCTCCTACAAACATAGGAGGTGGAGGTAAAGAACTATTGTTGGAGGCCATTTGTGGTGTTTAAAGGTTTTTGTGTGAATGTTTTCTTGCTAGTTTTTGTTTCCTCACAGACCCGTTAAGATCAATGAAGCTCTAGATACCATGTAAGAAAAAACAAAAGGGTATTGTAAAGTGGTGGAAAAGAGTTGGAGAGGAACTAGGAAACAAGAAAACTAAAAAGACAATAAAGATTTGGAGGAAATGGTTGTGTTGTTATTGCTTGATTGATTCAAAGTACATTGTGAACTCCTATTTATAGGAGAAGAGTGATTACAATGACTTACATGCATAGAGACAAGTGTCAAAACAAAAACATGCAACTAGACAAGTGGTAGAGAAACTACATGCAACAATACAAGTGGAAAAGGAACTTCATGCAACAATACAAGTGGAAGCATGGACTTAAGAAAAAGATCAATTTCTAACAATTTCATTGACAAGATGAATCAAAAAGAAAGTGACTATGAGATTAGCAATGTGTATTTAGTGACAATAGCTTAATTAGTAGGTGATTTTCTGATTCCAAAGTAATCATGGTTAGTGAAAGCATCAACTTTTTTGCATAGTAATAATTCTTATAATTTTGGCACCCAAATTAAATGCAATCGTAGTAGTCATGATTCTAAATTGCGGTTGCAATTGCAATGACGATGCAAGCATTTGTATAACAATACAAATGTGCCCAATATCATTGTAATTGCAGTTGTAATGTTGTTTCAGAGACTTCTAAAACTGTTATATTACGACCACAATAATAACTGTGGACTGCAATTTAAAATCATTTCATTACCATAGTTGTATAATAGTGATTTAGACTATGAAGTTCATGTCAAATCCTAGAGTTCAACTGGCTTAATTAGCTTAGAAAATCTTTCGTCCCATCGTTTCATGTCGCCCCATATACTAGCTAGTGGGACCTTGAAAATGTAAATGCACTCTTGACCTCAAGTACACTACAAAATTATATCTCTTTTAGATGATGATTGCAGCCATATGGACTGTTGAAGAGGGGCATGCTTTGATTTGATTTCATCACTCTTAATTCCTAATACCTTTTTGCCTTTTAAGTTTGTTTTTTGGGAAAAGACTAGTGGGGCAAACAATTAAATAAACTAATGTAAGGATAATAGAGAGAGAGGGAGAGGTTAAGACCATGCAAGGTGGGGAACATATTCATATAGACGTTGAAATTAAATTATGTTCATAGGTTAGTAGGTTTCATAAGGGCATTCCCTTGCTTTAAATGGGATTAGAAATTACAAAATTTTCCAATATAAACAGTGTTAACAGAGGTCTAGCTGTGACCTGTGGACCATCATTGGTTGAAAGTGATGCTGGTTTTCTCTAGATAGTGCTGTGTGATGCACAGATATAACAATGTTTTTGCAGAATTGAAATTTGACTTGTATTCTCTAAATTTGTGAGGTTGTAATGTTGAAAAATAAGGTGAATAGGGAAACCGGTCCCATTAACAAATTCATCTAAAACTAGAGAAGGGTGGTGTGCCTTGTCCCCCTACAATTGCCCCCCCATGAAGAATGGAAAGGGAATTACATGATTATGTTTTGTATAGCAGTTTGTCTGTTTGGCCCCCTTCTATCTCTCATCCTTATGGAAAGAAGTGGACGAACATAAGAACAGCTGAGTTTGCCCCCACAATTCCATCTTCAATGAAGTCATATTTAATTTAATGTTCCTTCAATAATGGTTTGTATTGATTACAAGTACCTAGACATTGTCTGTAATGACTTCCTTTTTAATATAAAAAAGTTTAGGTCAGTTAGGTCTCGAGATTTAGTAAGATCAGATAAAACATCAAATCTCACAGAACATTGATAAAAGTATTTAAAGTTTTAAATATTATTCACCAATGACGTTTTCACACCGGCGATGATAATCAAACTCTTGTCGTTGTAGGATATGAGTTGAATCTTTTTCGGCCTTACGTTGGCATTGTCTTGGATGACTTGTGAGCTACACCAATTCCTCATGCCATATACTTTAAATTTTTCATTTCTACACAAAAATAATACAGAAATGAAGGTAAGTCCAGAAATTGAGTGTAGGAAATTGCAAAGAAATGTAAGAACTGTTTCATGAGATTTGGCATTGAGACCTTGAATATTTGAGGGAGTGTCTTGCAATTTGAAAGGTGATATTTGTTGCTACAGAACTACATTTTATTATGTAGATATACCCTTTTACCATAATATCTTTTAGAAAGTTATAAGGTCTAGAAAATCTCTATAGTCATGAACACCATATTTATGTCTTCTTTATATTCCATAGTGGGTATGGAACAGATTCATTATCAGCCAATTCAGAAGCTAATGGCAAACAACATCCCTTACCAATGAGTACATACATTATCAGAAACAGTTCTTCAATAAGAGGGCAATATCAGAAACATTTAAAGCACTTTAATTTTCATCCATCGTAATAACTTTCTACACTATTTAGTAACAAACTGTCACATCATTATAGTTACTATCATATTTCACTATTGGAAAATAGTATACTTCAAAGTTTAAACTGTTATAAAAAATAAAAAACATCAATATTCACTACAATTATTAATTAGATGAATATACATTAAATCTTGCAGGAAAACAGTGAAAGCCACACATGTAAGAAACAACAATTACAAAGGTAAAAATGGATATTGAGATATTACTTCACCCTTTTGGCAGTAAAATAGGTGCTATCAACAAACTCTCTTAAATCAAATGGGTCTCCTAAATCATTTAGGCCCCACAAAAATTTAGTGTAATCTTTTTAAATTTTAACAAATACTAGCAAGAGTGTGTGTTGAGAACAGTATGGTAGAAAGTGTTTTGCTAGCATAATTACCCACAAAATTAAGACTGCCATGGAATTGTTGGTTGGATGATAATAAGAAACTCTACTCAAATACCAAAATACTTCCATCCCATGAGCATGAAGCAATAACATTAGGCATAACTGGGTGAAAGGCAATATCCAAGCATGCTTGATCAAAGGCCTTTATTTTCTTCAAAACTTTGGAGGACTGATAATCATAGAGGTAAATATATCCATCAGAAGAGCCAGAAGCAAGCTTTTTCCCATCCAAGCTGAAATTGCACTTAATTGGGAACCCAGAAACTCCATGGTTCTCATATCTCTTATATTTGTTGAGTTTGTATGGTGAGGTTGTACTAAAGATTGCAATATAATTCCCATTTGACTGCGCAACAAAAACTGGATCAAAGGGATGCCGTCTAACACAGGGACAAGTATAAGCTTCCACATAAACCTGATTCAGAACCATAACATACACATTAAAATTTAAATGCACGGTATAAGCGTATATGGGGTCAAATTGATATTTGAAGAATAACTGGATGCTTATAGCACTAGTAGTAGTAGCTCTTGTTCACTCCCTATCATGCCACATGAGTCACGTTCAAGATGCATGAAGGTTGTGTGTTAGCCTCAAATTAAATGAGATATGGTCTAAAAAGTGTTAGTGACATATATCTCTCACATTACAAACAAGTTTTGTAGAGTTGAGTTAGGCTCAACCCAAATTTTAACATAAGCAATGGAAATATGAATTTTGTGAGCATGGGCATTTCAAACATTAGAACATGTAACTTGATTGATGGTTTAAACTGAATTACTTCTAGAACCATTAGAGTGATGAATTTAAAGAAGCAACAGCAAGACAGCAGTCAGTCTCTAAGTTGTAAAAATCACAAGTTTGTAATGTAATGTCTAATTTTGTCAGCAGTCCAGAACACTAAATAATGGCGCGTTCATTCATGGTTTTCTATCCTCCTTTAGAGGAGCCGTTTCCATTGAAAATTTGGTTAAACAAATTTATTTTATTTTTTAAATAATATATATATATATATATATATATATATATATATATATATATATATATGTGAATATAATAATTACACCTTAATGAAAGGCAAACGGGCAACAAGTTGCGCCGCTAACCCTTTTTGGATGGCAAAACCAATCCTTTTAAACAAATTATAAATATTTATGTTAATTGAAAATAAAATAAAACAACTTTGATTATATTTTAGGAAGCTAAATTTTCAATTATAAAATAGAAAATACTTCGATTATGTTACTCCCCCTTGTGGCGAGTGTTTGATGAGCAAGGTATGATCTCCTTGACTTTGCTTGTACCCCAAAGATGTCATAACCTTTGTGAATATTCCAAACCATGCCCGAAGTTATTGTTTCAGGCCATATGACGCTTTTTTGGACTTGCAGACTGTATTGATGGGCACATTTTTATCATACCCCACGGGTACCTGCATATAAATTTCTTCCTCAAGTTCCCCATGTAAGATGGCATTCTTCGCATCAAATTGTTGTAAATCCCAACCATAATTGGCAGCAAGAGACAAAATTACCTTGACAGTATTCATCTTT
Source organism: Trifolium fragiferum (assembly GCA_954870985.1). Classification (NCBI taxonomy): domain Eukaryota; kingdom Viridiplantae; phylum Streptophyta; class Magnoliopsida; order Fabales; family Fabaceae; genus Trifolium; species Trifolium fragiferum. Next base: position 32,755,432 of record OX940792.1, on the reverse strand, counting down.
AAAACCGGAGAAAATGTCTCTGAATAGTCAATTTCGTAGGTTTGTGTAAACCCTTTGGCAACCAACCTGGCTTTATATCTTTCAATTGATTTGTCAGCCCTATATTTTACTGTGTACACCCATTTGCATCCAACTGGCTTCTTCCCTTTTGGTAAAGTCACTAACTCCTAAGTTATATTCTTCTTCAATGTGTCCATCTCGATACTCATGGCTTGCTTCCATTTTTCATTAGACAATGCTTCAGAAACATTAGTAGGTATGGGTGTAGTGTTTAGGTTTGTAAGGAAGGCTCTATGGCTAGGGAGAATTTTTTAAAAGAAAGATAGTTTGAAAGGGGATATAAAGGTTATTTGGTGCATTTGACTTTCTCATGTAAACCAGATTCTTTCCATATCTTACATCCACTTCAGGTCCACCTTCAGCTGCAGGTGAATTTGATTGATTTGTCTCAGCTCCTAGATCTTCAGCCTCTGATGGATTTGGTACAAGTAAGTTTGACTCGATACCGGAAAGATTGGGTCTATTTGACTCGTAAACGGAAAGATCAAGTGTATTTTGACTCAAGATCAGATGTATTTGACTTAATACCATAAAGACCTGACCGAGTGTATTTGACTCAAGACCAGAAATATCGAGTGTTTCAAGCTTATCTTCCTTACAGTTCTCTCCCTGAAGTTAGGGTGAAGTATGGTTCCCTCTCATGAAAGGTTACATTCCATGGCACAAAAGTTTTTAGATGGAAGGAGGGAACACTTATATCCCTTTTTGAGTAGGGGAATACCCGACAAAAACACCTGAAGGATCTAGGATCAAGTTTTTTTCTGTCTTGACTATGAACATGGAAAAATGAGACACCCAAAGATTCGAGGTTTAAGATTACTACTACTTGTTGACAAATTTGGATAGAAGGAAGAAAGAACATCCATAGGACTCTTGAACCCTAATACTCTAGAGGGTAATCGATTAATAAGATATGCGCTAGTGAGAACGGCCTCCTCCCAGAAATTTTCGGGAACATTTTGATGAAACAACAATGCACGGGTTTGGTCTAATAGATGCCTATTTTTCCTTTCTGGGATTCCATTTTGTTGTGGTGTTTTAACACAAGATGACTCGTGGACAATTCCCTCCTTTAGGCAAAAAGAAATAAGAACATGATTGAGGTACTCTTTTCAATTATCAGACTAAGCCTTTTGATGCCCACTCGAAATTGATTTTTAATCATGTAGAAAAAATTTGGGAAAATAGTACAGATGTCAGACTTGTTTTTGTGTAAAAAACCCAAGTAACCTGGGTACAATCATCTATAAAGGAAGCCACCTAGCACCGGTTACATTTGGAACAGTAGAGGGACCCAAAACATCTGAATGAATAAGATAGAAGGGGGAAGGTCTTCTTTTGTCGTTTAATGGAACAGGTAGACGCTTGTGTTTAGCAAACTCGCACACATCACAATGAACACTTTCAACATCTACCTTAGTGAATAAAGATGGAAACAAAACTTTAATGACTCTAAAAGAAAATGACCCAATCAATAATGAAAAATAAATATTTTGTCTGTTTTAGTCAGTACCAACTCTGACATAAATGAGTGAGACAAGTGGATTTTTGTACGCTGACCTGGTTCTTCAAGATAGTAAAGGCCATTCGTTTCTCTAGCTCTTCTAATCGTCTTTCCCGACTCCTTATCCTTTAATATACAACAATCATTCTGAAAAGTCACACTAGAGGACAGATAGCTCATAAGTTTTTGTATGGAGACAAGGTTCACAGATAGTTTTGGAACATGGAGCAACAGGGGAAGCGATTCTCAAACTCCCCCTCAGAGAAGGGAGTGTACTCCATCTTGATCCAAGTCCCCACAACCAGAGGGTCGCAAAAGGGTCCAGTCTCCTGGCAGAAAAACTCAAACTCCTCCCAGAAGAAACCGAACTCCCCCTTGTAGAAGCAACACTCCTCATAGAAAGCATCATACGCCCAACCATATTGACGAAGAGGGATTTGTGCGAGGACCGTTGTCTAGGAGAATTAAACAGTACCAATTCCCATAGGACTTGAAAAGCCGCCTTCAATGGACGTGTACGATGGCACTTCAAATCCCGACAAGCATATCAAAATCATATAAGTTGTACTGGATTATCGCGTGCAAGTTGTTTCCCACAACTTTGAAGAAAGGTGCTATGAATTGGTACAAGAGCCAAGAGCCTACCCCCAGGGTCTATTGACTCGTGGAGAGATATTTGTCACCAATTTACCGCAACATTTTACAGCTTCTCTATTGGAAAATATATAGTTTCCTATTTTGTTATTTATAGGAGATTCTAGTTTTTTATATGTTTTCTATTATTTTCTTTTATAACTAGTTGTACTCCTATTATAAATACCAGCCTTGAGCTGATGAATAAATCAAAACAGTATTCACATATTATTTTCTACATGGTATCGAGAGCTCCCGATTTTGGAGGTCTTGCTTCCGCAAAACCCTAGCCGTCGTGTTTACATTCCGATCACGACTGAATGCAAATATTGTCATCGTTTGGGACATACTATTTTCCAATGTTGGAGATTACATGGTTTTCCACCACCTTCAAATCGGAAAAACAAAAGTGGACGTGAGGATTATACATTCGAAGCTAGTAATTTTGGTAAAGGACATTCACCCTCCTCAGTTCAGATTCCTTTCACAATGGAACAACTAAACAAACTGTACAAAATTCTTGAATCTGACACTCCTTGCTCTATTGCCCCAAAAGGTAATTCTTCCCATCTTAGTGTCAGTCCCAGTCATGCTTGGATAGTAGATTCAGGTGCAAGTGATCACATGACAGGTGATTCTACTCTGTTTTCTTCATATAGTCCATGTGCAGGTAATCAAAAAATAAAAGTTGCAGATGGCTCTCTTTCAGCCATTGCAGGTAAAGGTTCAGTTGTGTTGTCTCCAAGCCTAACCCTTAAAGATGTCCTTCATGTCCCAAATTTATCTTGCAGTCTCATGTCTGTGAGTAAATTAGCCAAAGATATCAACTGTCAAACTAATTTTTTCCAATCTCACTGTGTCTTTCAGGATTTGAACTCGGGAAAGATGATTGGCAGCGCTAAGGAGAGTGGAGGACTCTACTACTTTGACGTTGAATCTGCATCACAACTACATTCTAAAACAATAAGTTCCTGCTTTGAGTATTTTTTATTTTGAATAATAATGATGACGATATTATGTCGTGGCATTTACGATTAGAGCATCCTAGTTTTCCCTATTTAAAACACTTGTTTCCAAAATTATTTCATAATAAGGATATTTCTTTGTTTAAATGTGAAGCATGTGAATTTGCAAAACATCACCGTTCCCATTTTCCAATACAGCCTTATAAACCATCAAAACCTTTTTCTATTATTCACAGTGATCAATGTAGTCAGGTTCTTGAGCTGGGGCGTAGGTTCGTACGTACCTACGAGCTGGTCAAGGTTAAACGTGCTTAGAACCTCTTCTGGTTCGATTTTTGCTGTTTTTGTAGTCAGGAACTCGTTTTTGGAGTAGGTTCGTAAAAAAAAAAACGAGCTGGGCCATTTGGAGACAAAAAAACGGTTTGGGCTTTGCACAAACCGGGTCGGGTCATAAAAAGAAAAAAAAAAAAAAAAAGTGCTGTCCTAGAAAGAAAAAGAAAGCACAGCTTTCATTCTCCAAACAAACACGCAGCACTGCAGCTTCCCTCTAAACACACACACACACACACACACCATGAAAGCTTCCTTTTCTCAGAGCTTCTCCAAACACCACAGCTTCTGTCCATCCTAACCCATCCTTAAGCTTCTGTCCTCTCCTTCATCTCTTTCCCTTTCACGATTTTATTCACCCTTGTCACAATTTTATTTTCAAATTTTTTTCTCTCAACAGTAGCTAATGGCTTCAAGCTTTCTTCAACCTTCTTCTGACCTTCACCTTCAATCTTCAACCTTCACTTTTTCTGACCTTCACTTTTTCTTCAACCTTCAATTTTTCTGACCTTCACCTAACCCTACTTCAAAATTCTGAACCCACAATCCTCTGTTTATTTTTTTTTTCTTCTTTCAAAATTGTGAATGGCTTCATCTAACCTACTTCAAATGTTGGTGGAGCTTCTTCTTCTAACCCCACTGTTGCTTCACCATCTGCTGCCCCTGTTAGGGTTCGTCCTAAAAATGCAGCTAGAAACCAGACAGATCCAGCATGGCAATATGCTGTATCCATTGATATAGCAACAAGAAAAGTGCAATGTAAATTTTGCAACCATCCATTTGTAGGAAGTGCAACAAGAATTAAGCATCATTTGGCCGGAACTAGTAGAGATGTTAAGCCTTGTACAATGTGTCCTCCGGAACTCCGGAAAACAATGTTGGATATTGTTAATGGCTTACAAATAAAGTTGCTAAAAAAGATACATGTGGACCTTAACATTGAAGGTGACAATTGTGGTGAAGATGCTGATCGTGAGGTTGGTGATGGTGCAAAGGGGAAAAGAAAAAGTCAAGGAGAACTAGCAACTAAAGATTTGCTCAAAAGAGGGTTGACAAAAGCCAAACAAACCACAATCAATGGTGCCTTTAAAAAGGAAGTCAGAGAAGATGCTTGTAAGGATATTGCTCTCTTTTTTTACAATAATGCTATACCATTTAATGTTGCTAGGTCTGATGAATATCTTAAGATGTTTGACAATGCTGTAAAACATGGTATTGGATTTAAACCACCATCTTATCATGAAATTAGAGTTAAATATTTGGACTATTATTATGGTGAGATTAGTAAGGTTGTGGCTGGATATAGGGAGGATTGGGAGAAATATGGATGCACAATAATGACTGATGGTTGGACAGATAGGAAGAGAAGAACAATATTGAATTTTTTGGTACATAGTCCCAAGGGGACTGTATTTCTAAAGTCCATTGATGCATCCGATATAACCAAGACGGCGGACAAAATATTCAAGATGATTGATGATGTGGTTGAAGAAATTGGAGAGGAAAATGTTGTCCAAGTTGTTACTGACAATGCAGCGAATTATAAAGCGGCGGGGGAATTGTTAATGCAAAAGAGAACAAAGTTGTTTTGGACACCATGTGCTGCACATTGCATCGACTTGATGTTAGAAGACTTTGAGAAGAAGATCCCTCTTCACAAAGAGACAATTTCTAAGGGAAAGAAGATAACAACCTACATTTATGGTAGGACGAGTCTTATTTCAATGATGCATAAGTTCACCAACAATGTTGATTTGATTCGACCTTCATTGACCCGATTTGCAACATCTTACTTGACATTGGGTTGTTTGAATGATCATCAACAAGAATTGATCAAGATGTTCAAATCAAATGAATGGAAGACAAGCAAGCTTGCTAAGACTAAAGATGGAGTTATTGTGAAAAATATTGTTTTGAGCAAATTGTTTTGGAAGAATGTATTGACTTGTTTAAGAGGTGCTTTTCCACTTGTCAAAGTGTTGCGTATGGTGGACTCGGAAGAGATGCCGGCCATGGGATACCTCTATGAAGAGATGGATCGTGCAAAAGAGGGTATTAAAGCACACTTTAAAGGAGTTTCTAGGAGGTAACTAATTTAATTATTTTCACTTTATTCTTTTGTTTTATACTATTTAGATTTGCCTAGTATGAATACCAATTCAATTCTTTTGTCTTTTTTAGCTACAAACAACTTTGGGACATAATTGATGCAAGGTGGGATAAACAACTTCATAGGCCATTACATGCCGTGGGCCTTTACTTGAATCCCATGCTACATTATGCTCCGGGATATGTTGATGATGAAGAGGTCACGGATGGCATGTATGAGTGTTTACTTAGATTGGTGGAAGATCCCGAAAAAAGAGCCAAAATTGATTACCAACTTGAAGATTTCAAGGCGAGGAAATCAACATTTGGTAATGAATTTGCAACATATGCACTAGGAACCAAAACATCAACCCAATGGTGGGATTCTTATGGAGGCAAACATAAAGAATTGCAATGGTTTGCTTTAAGTGTACTTAGCTTGACTTGTAGCTCATCCGGGTGTGAACGGAATTGGAGTGCATTTGAAAGGGTAAATTTTTAAACTTTTGAACAAATTGTATTACAAAATGTATCAATTATGTTTTAATTTATGTTATAACTTATAATCATTTAGGTTCACACTAAGAAGAGAAATCGCTTGAAGCAAGTCACGATGAATAAGGTAGTTTTTGTGATGGTTAACTCAAAATTGGGAAAGAAGAAGATTAAGAGAAAGAGTGCAAGTTATGATATTGAAGAAATTGATTCCGATGAAGATGGAGAGGAATGGATTGAGAATGTGGAAGATGAGGAAGATGAAAATGACGGTGATGACATCTCACTTGATGATGGACAAGATGTTAGTATTGGTGATGTTCTTGGTGATGATTTGGAACTTCCACCAATTGATGAAGAAGATGATGATGTCGTTGAAGTGGAAGAGAATGAGGATGAAGATGATGATGTCGTTGAAGTGGAAGAGAATGAGGATGAAGATGATGATCTTGATGACTATCAAGATTTTGGATTGGAAGATATTTTAAATGTCTAGATTATATATTGTGAATGATATTGATGCATAGGTCTTTTTTTTTGTGAATGGTGATGCATAGGCCTTTAGTTATTAATGATAGGTCTTTTTTTGTGAATGATGCATAGACCTTTAGTTGTGAATGATAGGTCTTTCTTTTGTGAATGATGCATAGGCCTTTAGTTATGAAATTAATTAGTCCTTGGTTTATATGAACTTGTGAACATTTAGAATGATGATTATGAAATATTAATTAATTGAGTTTATTTTGATCATGTATTATATTTTTTTATGTGTTTGTTTGTATATGTATATATGTGAAATTACATATTTACCCTTGAGTAGGTTCTTACGAATCGAGCTACGAACTCGAACTTACGATCCTCCACCAGCCCTACCGAACCTACATAGGATCTCGAACCTGACTACATTGACAGTGATGTTTGGGGCCCTAACCGTACAAGTACACTTTCGCTTAAAAAATGGTTTATCACCTTTATCGATGACCATTCAAGGGTATGCTGGGTGTACTTGTTAAAGGGGTAATCTGATGTTTGTCAAGTTGTAAAGGATTTTTGTACAATGGTGCAAAACCAATATCAAACTAATATTCAAGTCTTTCGAAGTGATAATGGCAAAGAATATTTTAAACACTAATTTGGGTGATTTTTTTCTTCAAAATGGAATTATACATCAAAGTTCATGTCCTAATACTCCTCAACAAAATGGAGTTGCAGAAAGAAAAAATAGACATTTATTGGAGGTAGCTAGAGCTTTACTTTTCTCAAGTAAAGTACCAACCTATTTGTGGGGTGAAGCTGTTTTAACTGCTGCACATTTAATTAACAGAATGCCTTCAAAAATTCTAAATTTTCAAACTCCAATTAATACTTTCAAAGAATGTTTTCCTAGTAGTTTCAATTGATTTGACATTAAAAATCTATGGTTGCACAGCTTTTGTTCATGAACATAAAAATGTTGGAAAACTTGAACCACGTGCTATAAAATGTGTTTTTGTTGGATACTCCCCAACACAGAAGGGATATAAATGTTTTGATCCAAAAAAACAAAAAATGTTTGTCACTATGGACGTTACATTCTTTGAAAACAAATATTTTTTTGATGACACTCATCTTCAGGGGGGGAATTTAAACGAAGACTCGTTTCAAACTGTGGACATGAGTTTTTTTAATAATTTATATTTGCCTGCATCACAAAGTTCTAAGACTTATACTTTTGCACCAACAGAAAATGGCCATGATTCTTTATTTGATCCTACTCCTGTTATGAGTAAGGAAATTGATGAATCTGAGCATACACTTTCTCATGAAGAAAAATTTGAGAATTTTGAAAGTAATGATAATAATGATCTAATTGAAATGCCACAAAGTAATGAGCCATCTAAAGATAATAGATTTGAAGCAGAAAACAATATTTGGAAAGGAAAGGTTTTTGTGAGGAAGAACCGCAAAGAAAGTGATGAGTCCACATCTCAACAGCGTCATGAATCTGAACCGGGGAATGATCAACCTCCTAAAACCAGAAAAGGTAAGTCTATCTCTATTTCTGAGAGTCGTGTCTTGTATCCCGATATAGATGATCCTATTGCTGTTAGAAAACCTGTTAGATCTTGCACTAAACACCCCCTTATCCAATTTCATCTCATATTCAAATTTGTCTTCATCTTTTTCTGCTTTCACCTCAAAACTGTCTATTGTAGAAATTCCAAAAAGTGTACAGGTTGCTCTAGAAGTTCCAAAGTGGAGGGAAGCTGTACTTGAGGAGATGAGAGCTCTTGAAAAGAACAAAACCTAGAGTGTTATGACACTACCGGATGGGAAGAAGACGGTTGGATGCAAATGGGTGTTTACTATGAAGTATAATTCAGATGGGTCGATTGAAAGGTATAAAGCTCGATTGGTGGCTAAGGGTTTTACTCAGACCTATGGTATAGACTACTCAGACATTTGCTCCTGTTGCTAAATTGAATACTGTCAGAATTCTCTTATCTCTTGCGGCTAACCTGGATTGGCCCCTACATCAGCTGGATGTGAAAAATGTCTTTCTCAATGGAGATTTAGAAGAAGAAGTATATATGAACATTCCTCCTGGCTTAGAAGATAGGTTTGGATCAAATGTATGCAAACTAAATAAGTCTTTGTATGGATTAAAGCAGTCTCCTAGAGCTTGGTTTGAAAAATTCACCCAGTCCATGAAGAAACAAAGGTACATTCAAGGACAGGCTGACCACACCTTGTTCACAAAGTTCTCCCAAGATGGAAAAATAGCTATCCTGATTGTTTATGTCGACGATATTGTTTTTACTGGAAATGATACAGTTGAAATGGGAAGAGTAAAAGAGAAATTAGCAGTAGACTTTGAAATCAAGGATTTGGGATCCATGAGATATTTTCTTGGTATGGAGGTTGCTCGATCAAAGGATGGTATTGTTGTTTCCCAGCAGAAATACATTCTAGATTTATTAAAAGAAACAGGAATGAGTGGATGTCGACCAACAGATACCCCCATGGATCCTAATGCAAAACTTTGGGAAGAAGGTAGTGTTCCTGTTGATACTGGATGATACCAAAGATTGGTTGGAAAATTGATTTATCTGTCACACACCAGACCTGATATTGCTTTCTCAGTTAGTGTAGTAAGTCAGTTTATGCACTCTCCTTTTGAGGAACATCTTGAGGTGGTCTATAGGATACTGAGATATTTGAAGGCAAATCCCGGAAAGGGATTATTTTTCAGGAAGACTAATGAAAGGAATGTGTCTATCTTCACTGATGCTGATTGGGCAGGTTCAATAACTGACAGAAGATCAACCTCTGGATATTGTACCTATGTTTGGGGTAATCTTGTGACATGGAGGAGTAAGAAACAAGGAGTTGTAGCAAGAAGTAGTGCAGAAGCCGAGTTTAGAGCTATGGCTCAAGGTATTTGTGAAGGATTATGGATCCACCGAGTCCTAGAAGAGCTTAAGATGAAAATTGAGCTTCCGTTGAAATTATACTCTGACAGTAAAGCTGCTATTAGCATAGCTCATAACCCAGTTCAACATGACGGAACCAAGCATATTGAGATTGATCGACATTTCATATAAGAGAAGTTAGATGCCGGAATCATATGTCTACCTTTTGTAACTTCGAGTCAGCAAACTGCGGATATCTTGACCAAAAGTTTAGCAAACCCACCTTTGAGCATTTGATAGGCAAGTTGGGCATGATAGATATCTATGCACCAACTTGAGGGGGGGTGTTGGAAAATATAAAGTTTCCTATTTTGTTATTTATAGGAGATTCTAGTTTTTTATATGTTTTCTATTATTTTCTTTTATAACTAGTTGTACTCCTATTATAAATATCAGCCTTGAGCTGATGAATAAATCATAACAGTATTCACATATTATTTTCTACATGATGACAGCCCAGAGCAGAGGCAACACTCGAAGCTATAGTGCAAGGGAATTTTAGTATCAATTTTAGTATAATTTCTCATTTTAGTAGAGGGGCCGGCAATCCTTGTTACAATCTTACATTTTATGATCTTGCTACCCACTTGACAGCATTGGACAATTAAATAGGAAAGTAGATTGAAACAAAGAAAGCAGCATCAGATATTTTCTTCTGCCAAGCAAGAAATGTCAGATGAATGCAATTAGAATCTTGATCTTCATCTGACAGGAATCTGTTAGACCTCTTGTTAGTATTGTTTTTATATTATTAGGCTGCAGTTATTATATTATTAAGCATCAGTTATGTATTAGGCAGCAGTTCTTTATTAGGCAGTAGTTATTTTATTAGACAATTGTTGAATAAATAGGAAACTGGAAGGAAAAGTCGGTGGCTATTTCATTTTGGGACTGCATATTGATTGGAAGAGACAAACTCTCGGATTCTTGGAAGGGAGAGACCAAGAATCTCAGATTTTTTGGATAGGAGTTGCCTTGTAACAGTAGACTATCTCTTTCCTGAGTTTATGTGTTATTTCCTAATTCTGATGTGTTATCTTGTAATATTGCTGTTTCTCTGCTTCTGATACAGAATTCCAGTGTTTCAGTGTAACATATTTATTTTTCTATTCTAATTTATTAATATATAGATACCAGTTTCTATTAGAATTGTAGAAGGATTGTTGGTCCAACAAGAGAGTAAGGAAGTCTGTGAGAGCCATGATTATAGACTTAAACCATAGGCACCACAAGACAAAGTTATGTTCATTGACTTGACTAGAAAACATCACTATAAGAAAATAAGGAATCATGGTCGAAAAATATCTGGTGATCCGAGAACGTGTATGCAGCGAAGAAGCTTGAAACACATGTGGTAGACTGGTAGGTAGTGGACAAAGAGTATGTTCGAACTAAACCATCAGTGACCTAGGGATCTTGATACTAGCATGAACTTAAATTGTTAGAAGAAAATGAAGATAGATTAGAGAGAAAAATGAATTATGTATTTGAGTTGGCAAAAAGAATTAATATTAATATTAAAAACATCATAAATGAATTCATATATTAACATTAATTCCAATTAGAGTCACAATCCAGTAATGTTTGGACTACTAAATCATGAATGTGTCAAGTTACTGGTTCGGTTATAAGTCTGGTTTTAACCTTTAAAACCATACTAGAACTTGCAAGCTATGGTGACTTTTACTAGGCTATTTGCTTTAGTAAATTCCCTCTAGAACGATTTATTGTTCCAAAATAGTTGTAATCAATATCAACAATGAAGCCTAGACTAATGATAAGCAACCTTCACAACAATTTTAAAGAAAATATGTAAACCATAAAACAATAGTTAGCTCACCTGATTAGACAATGGTACTTGTCTTGACGCATCCCAAATGATAATCGAATTCTCACTGATATTGCTCCCAGATACATCACTAGAAGAAATGAATTGCCTCCCATTCATTGTAAACTCAACATCTAGAATAGAACCTAAATTTCGATTGTAGTTATGCACATCTTTTCCAGTTCTGATATCCCATAGTTTGATATGTCCCTTTGATCCCCCAGAAAGGAAGAGATTTGAATTGTCTGGGTGGAATTTTATAACTCCAACCATTTGGTCTTCTCTGAAAACCTGAGTTTCCATCCCCTTTTCAACATCAACCAACCTTGATGTGCAATCGTATCCACAAGAAAGCAGGAAGTGCCGTTGTTGAGACCACTTTACATCTCTCACTGCAGCATTGTGGAAGTTTAGCTCACATGCTTTCTTCTTATTTATGCTCCATACGTTCCATATACAAACAGTATTGTCCATCCCAGCAGATGCAAGGAGGTGAGCTGCAAAGTAACTAAAATGAACAGATCATTACTAATAACATATGCAGCAAGGATATCTCTCTTGCTCTGGTCTAACCTCTCATCTTTGTGCAGGTGTGTGATACTTTTAATATTTTGATTTAATATGTATTCTAGTTTTGAACAAATGCACACTTTAAACAAAAATATATAATACAATATTTTCACCAGTAAGAAACAGTATAAGAAAAACAGTATTTTCTAAAAATTATATCACAAACAAGGGCAACAGTTTGTCAACGAAGAGAATTTACCATGAGTTGATGACCAATGTATAGCATTGACAGCTCTTGTATGTCCGCATAGAGTTGCAGATAGCTTGTCAGGTACCAAGTTCAGGTTTTGATGACCATTTGCTTTACTTTTCAACAATGCTACAATGTTATGGGGTATATCAGCATCCGAGATAATCCCTATGTTTATGAACAAGGAAAAGGTCAGAGTAGTTGTCTGTGTCAAAGGTATAAAGTTCAATATAGAAGTGACGGAATAGATAGAAGCATTAAAATATTATCTTAGAATATTAAAAAGTCAAGCTCTGTGTGAAGTAACAAAGAAATTGTAATTATACAAGTTCATCACTCAGCCTGAGCCTCAGATTGTAAGATACTGAAATGCTACTACAAATCGACGTCCTTAAATTGTGAACTAGATTATGGGCTAAGATAAAACCACACCAAAGGAATCTAGGTATATATAAGGCAAGGGGTCTTATTGTTTCTTTTCTATAATATATCTTGTTTAACATTTATTAAATTTACTTAAATGCCTTAACTGAATACTAAGTAGAGAAACAATGAGTGGTTTTTGTCTTTGTTGTTAATCTAATCTCATATAGCAGCACGTAGCGCCAACCCCCAAAAATGCTATAGCAGGTAGCAGGATGACCGCTGTTGCGAAGACTAAAAAACCATGCACAAAATAAACCTAAATTCCAATAACATACATAAGTAATATAAAAAAGAAAGAAAAAGAAAACACACAATTAAAGGGGCATTCGTACTTAATAATTATAATAAACTTTGTCATTGCCCATCAAAATAGGTTCTAAATGAAGATTAAATAACATTTCAGCAAGTTCTCTCCTTATCCCCAACTGACGTTTCTTTGCTCTTGTTATTCCTCAAGTTGAAGGGTGAAAACAATAATAAAAAACATTTGTTTTCTTGGTCTTGCCTTTATAAGAATTCCACTGCCAACTTGTATCAAGGTTGTCACTAGTAGGCTTAACATAACCTTCAGAGAGCAGAGCGATGAACTAAAAGAAGGAAATGGTGCAATGGGCATTTATCACATGATTTTGAGAAATCAGAACACCCAAATAGGTGCGAAGAGGACCAAAATACCCCCAACCCCAACTTCATGAGATAGTAACCGCTATTCGTGGATGCTTCTCTAAATAGCGGTTCGCGACCCTCTGGTGTAGCAGAGAGGGGGGTCACCGCTACGCTATAGCACGCTATTAACATCATAGGTATTTATATCGTGGAACGTAGATAAAAATTATGTTCACAGTCCAATGTTATAATGTTATAACAGATTAGTATGCTTTCTTTACAATTCATAAATTGAAATATCGCATTTCAAATTTAAAATATATATAGTTATAAACTGAGGTATGCTTTCTATACCACTCATAAATTGAAATATCTATATTTCAAATTTTTAAAAAATTAATATCATTTTACTCAATAGCAAACTAACAAAAGGAGAGAGAAATCTCCTTCATAGGGTTTCCTCATTTACAATTTAGCTAATTATCAGCTTTCCAACTTATAACTGTTAAAAATGAATATTCTTCCACACCCCTATTGAAGCTAACCCTGATCAAATTCCTTAACTAATTTCTTTAGCTACCTAACTGATTCCGTCTCTCGAACAAAGTCTATACACTCTAACTGCTTTACCTCTGCATCTTTCATTCTCATGTCCTAGGTCCTATCAATAATACCAGCCCGTGAAAGTTCAATCATGTCCTATTCCTGTAGTTGAAAATTAGGGATTTTCGATCTTTATTCCAGTAAAACATAGCATTTTCAATCTTTCATTACATCATGTAACTTTAACACTATCAATCTTATTCAATCACATGTCTACACAAGAATAGATGAAACAAGTTGAAGAATTTGCAAAATAAAGATAAAAGAGATAAATTGGAGCAGATTAAACGTAAATGAGAAGAAAAAGATGAGTACCAGATAGTGTGAATGAAGATGACGAAAGTGGAACGGAGTGAGCAGTAGAGATGGAAGCCATAGATGCGCGTTGTCGTTTGGAAACGTAGCTACCTGGAATGAGAGCTTGTGTATGGAGGTTGGAAGAAGGAGAAGGGAGATAGGGTTTTGGTGGGTTTGAGAAAGTGTGGGAAAATTTCTGTCGCTTAGGTTTTTCTTCTTCTTCTTCTTCTTCTGAGGAATTCGAATAAGCGTCGCACAGAAGATCCATTTTTCTTCGCTGCTTCCAATTGCACCTTCTCTTTTTTCCTTACGTTTGTTGGTTTTGAACGTAGTTGACGCCGTTAGCTATATATCCTTGATTTTTTCTACTAACACCCTAAACTTCTCATCGAATAAATATAATTTATTATAACGACTCAACTAAATACTCCAAATATTAATCTATCACAACATAAAGGATTTATACAAAAAATTACATAATTTAATTACAAAAATAAAATCATGTTACCTATACCTTTCCCGTGAAGGAGAAAAGTTCTTTTCGTAGAGAGCTCATTTGTCCTTCTTGCTCCTCTAGAACAACTCTATAGTAGTAGAGAATGCTCTCAATTTCTGAAGGAAAAATAATGAGGGAAATGAACTCTATTTATAGTTTTCTAAACGGACCTCAGCATGCCATCGTGCTGCGATGGACCTATCGCAGTACGATATATGGATTTCCTTAAAAAATAAAACAGGTTTCTGCGGGTAATCACCTTGTGCACCAAGTAATTCCCATCGCACCACGATGGCGTGCTTCTTTTAATCCACTTTTTGCTCTTTTTTGGTATTTTTTTGTATTCTTGCTCCTTTCCGTGCTTTGCTTCAAATCTTTAGATTTTGCTTCATATGTGGGCTTGTCTTGAGTCATTTTATTACTAATATTATACCTAAAATACCACAGAAATTCCTGTTATCAGTACTCTTTTGAGTTTTGCTCCAATGGGGGTACCTATTAGGTACCAATGAAGGTGTGAAAAACACAAGAAGGAGGGTTGAATTGTGTTTTGGTAGTTTTAGAAAATTCTTCCAAGTTAAAAACTTCAGAATGTACAGCGGATAAAATAACACAATCAACACACAAGCAAGAGAGAGAGAGAGAGAGAGAGAGAGAGAGAGAGAGAGAGAGAAATTTTCATACTGGTTCCCTTCACAATCCGAGAATACTCCAGTCACCTTGCACTTCCAAAGGAGTTCACAATAATCACAAAAGATTACAAGCTGCTCAACCACACAGCAAGAGACTTACAATGCTCAAGTAAACTTACAAGAGACTTTCTATGCTCAAGCACACAAGCAAGAGACTTCACAAAACTTACAACGAAATAAGAAATAAGTTTAAACACTTGATACAAGTATTAATGTTCTTAAGAAACAAATACAACTCAAAAACAAGACTTATCTTAGGATCCTAATAAAAGAATACTAAGGTTCAACTACTGTAATGATCAGAAGCTGGAGCTAAGGTCTTAAGTTTTTCAAATGAGTGCAAGTTGTATTTTCAAAGAGTTTTTGTGCTTGTATAAATTTGACAGAGTAACAATACTTTTTTGTAGTTGATGTGCACAAAAACCTTCAATTCAATCTCCTATTTATAGGCAGTAGTGGAGCGTATGAATTGAGTACAATTGCAGTGAAATAGCTAGCTGAATATCGTATAATTTTCTTCACATGGTATTTTAACCAAATCAGGTAAAGTTTATCTTATCACTTCCTTGCATACAAAGATACGCCCATATCAGGTAATGAAATAGTACAATAGTAATAACGTCACTATATGTGAGGATAAGGATGATGTACTATGATTATTCTCCAAATAATTTGAATTTGTCAAACTGCTGATGATTTCCAATCATAAAGAGTGAATATTCCCTCTGACAAAAACAGTTACAAACTGCACTTATCAGAACCTTGTGTATCCAACACAACTTCTGATGAATGAGCTTCTGATACGCTTGTGACATGTAGCTTCTGCTAGCTGTATCTTCTTGAGCTTACCTTCAGAACTTGCTAGAGTCATCTTCTGATATATCTTTAGAATGCGTTTCAGTGCTTCTTAAATACTCATTATTAGTGCATATTAAATTTTAACAAATATACATGCACACTTAGAGTAAATTATCAGTGTACTCTATTGTATATTAATAATATTGTTATCATCAGAACTCAATTAGGTTATGTCAGAACCACTTTTGTTCCAACAACCAATTCTTAAAAAATAGATACCCACCATTGGAGATGGTCTTAATCTCCTCAATTTTCACAATGGGTCTTATAATTAGGGATGGAGGTAGTATATATCTCTTATTATAAAAGTTTGTTCCATTTGCAATTTTTACCCTAATTTTCTTAACCTAAATTTGTCCCTATTTTTTTATGTGGTCCACATTATTAATTGCAACATTTTTAAGGATTATAATTATAATTTACTTACCTAAATTATAACCTTAATTACTATATTATTACTATATTGCTATAATTTTTTTAAAGCCAAAAAGGTGGGAAGCAAAGAGCTAACCACCCCTAAATATATTAAAAGGATGAGAGGATAATTACAAAATGGAAGGGACTAGGCCAAAACTCCATCTAAGAGAGACAAAATTTGAAACTAGGGGTACCAAACTTGTTCCTAACTAAGCAGTCATTAATAAACATAGGAGGATCATTCCAAAAGACTAAAGAAGGAAGAGATATACCATGATTGGCCAAAAGATCTGCAACTTGATTACCCTCTCTATAGATGTGAGTAATAACACAATTCAATTGATTTATCTGAAAAATAGCATTTTTCTATCTGTTTCTTAGCAACCAAGCAACTGATTTATCAGGATTATTGAAGGCTGCAACCACAATAGTTGAATCAGTCTCAATCAAAAGTTGTATCCAATTCTTTTGAAAGGCAATTTCAATGGCTCTCATTGCCCCACTCAATTCAGCTATATAAGAAGAAGTGATGCCTAAAGGCTCAGCAAAACCATACATAAACTTAGCTTCATGGTCTCTAAATATACCTCCACAAGAAGCATTCTGTGGGTTGCCATTATGCTCCATCAATATTGCATTTAACCCAATTTAATAAAGGAGGGTGTCAACAAACCTCTTTAAGTACAGGGACTCTAGGTTGGTGAATGGAAATTCTAAATAACTTCAGAAAAGAAAAATCTCTCTGACAACTAAAAGAATGTTTACAAGTCTTATTACCTGATAGAGAAGTGTTTGAAATAATCATGGAAATGACAGATCTCCAGGTTATGAAAGTGTTGTTGAATCTAGCTTGATTCTAACAGTCTATATAGTATATAGGAGATTAACCAATGCAGCAGTAGTTGTTACTTTACTCTGAGGAGACCAATTTAAATCACATGATTTCCACATATCCTCCACAGAATTAAACTGAAGAGTCAAGTTCAAACAACCTGTCAACCATGACCAAAGCTTGACAGCAAATTGACATTCAGAAAAGATGTGGAAAGAGGATTCTACATGATTGTTACAAAGATTGCATATAGAAGGGATATCACAGCCTCTTATTATTAGATTCTCATCAGTTGGAACCTTCGCTAACATCAATCTCCACACTAGGAGAGCTTTTGAAGGGGGGGGATATCAGGAATCCAAATCAACTTAGCCCAATGTAAATCTTGGAACTGTTGCATTTAGAACTTGTAGGCTTGTTTCAAATCCAAGTCACCATAATGAGTGTGTTGCCATAAGAGTTTATCTTGAGAAGGTTGGAGTAACAAGGTTTGTCATAAGAAAAGAGAGGGGGGGGTTGAATTGTGACATTTTAAAATTTTGCTGCAGCACTTAATAAATGTTGGTCAAAGTAACAAATATAAAACACACATTTATGAGAATGTTCTGAGAACGTTCTCTACAATAAGTTAAATTGAAATAGATGTGATATGTGTGATATGTGTTTGATCAAATTAAAGAGAAGCGAAAGAGAGAATCAAACACCACAATATTATCCTGGTTTACCCCTTAATAGTATGGGCTACTCCAGTTCCCACTTGCGTGAGATTATCCAATAATAATCTAGACCAAGATATAACTTCAAACCCTTAACCTAATCCAAGGCTAAGTTGCAAATCAGTAATCACCTACTCATTTAAAACCACCACTCAATCAATTCTTCCCAATTGACTTGAGTTTACAACTTTCAATTAATTTGGGTATGATGTGGATCTTTCAAGCTTATACTAAGTACTAACCTAAACTAGTTTGTACAGCTTACAAATGAAATACACACTGTTTTAAAAAAATTTCTTCTAGTTTCTTCTTGGGAGACCAATCTTTTGGTGGTCTCTAACATAGACAGTTGTTCTTGTCATAGATGATTCCTTTGGATAGTTGTTTCTGATAATATATTCGTTGGATAGTTGTATCTTGAGTGAGAAGCATAGTTTGAAACAGCTTGTATATTCAATTGAAGCATGTGATGAAATTCTGGGAGAACATAGAGAGACCATGTTTCAAATGCTTGAAGATAATACCAACGTGTTTAAAGGACAAATGCAAGTTGTGTTGCAGCTGGAGTGTGAGATAGAAGGGTAGAGTAGCTCCTGTTCATCGTCTTTTGAAGTACAAGTGAATAGTAGTGAGAAGGACACTTGTAATTCTTTTTAAAGTGAAGCTAGTGTAGCCTTGTCCTTGCTTCAACATAATGGACTTAAACAAAACTGATGTACACTTGTTGTCTTTTTTTTTTTTTTTTCATCAAGTAGCCTAGTGTCTAGAAAATCCACCTTAAAGATGAATAAGTGGAGTGTCCCGGGTTCGAACCCAGGCTTCTGCACATATAGTGCGATGTCTCTACCAACTGAGCCAAGCTCACGGAGACCACTTGTTGTCTCTTTCTTATTGGTCTAGATTAAACTCTTAATGATGTCTTGAGAGAACATGAAGCCTTTGGTGAAAGATAAGAACTTATTATTCCTTAAAAACTCTTCAAAGAGTAAGCACTTATACCAAAAAGATTTATTGCCTTAAATGACTTATTTCAACTGTTGGGATACAATAAATATGCCTTTGTGCAAAGATCATTTTTGTCTTGTAACAAGTTGACTTGAAAAAGTGATTATCTTTATTGTACGTGAAGTTGGGAGACTATCCTGCTATGGTCTTCTGTTGGTCTACTGGGCATAATGTTTCATAGTTTATGTATGAGGAATAAACTTCATAATTATTTCTCTAGTTATCTGTCTTATATGAAAAGCACTCAAAAATACTTGTTAGATCACAATATGATCAGAATCAAATTAAAATTTAATTAATTATGTTTGTAATTTTTAAAACATCAAAATAGGATTTTGTCTCAACAAAGGTATCATATGAATAATGACTTTGTTGACAATGGATCTTAGATTGTTAAACATAAGAGGAGCAGGTAGAGACCATTGACCATCAGGAATGAAGTCACTTATAGAAGCAGTCAGCAAATGCCTAATCTGAGGAGGAATATTAAGTTGATCAACTAAAGGAGAACCACACCAATTATCATGCCAGAAACTAATATCCTCTCCATTGCCAAGAAGCCAGAATGAGTTGACAGAAATCATTTCAAATTCTTCTTTGATACTACTCCAAATGGATGAAAAAATGTGATGCTGGATAGCTCTTCTATTTCTCAACACTTTATCCCTCAGAATCAGAGCCCACTCGTTGATACTATTGTTATTGTTGTGATGATTGGCTCATTTTGGTAAAACAATACTTGTAACAATGTTGGATGCAATGTTTCAACATCCGGATACGCATCCAGGTTAAGTGTAAGCGCGTCTCATTAATGCGTCGTCTTCTATATATGGAATCCACGCCTTTATTCCATGCTTTGATTACGCATGCTTGATCAGAATTTACGCGTTTATTTCCAAAAACGTCTCTAGTATAGTTTCTGGAAACCTTTGATTTTACACATGGACACGAGCTGGAAATGTGCAAGTTGATTTGAAGCCCAAGTCCTGAAGAAGCCCATGAAGTTCTAAGTATATAAGCTTCTTTGTAAACCCTAATTGTTTTACGTGTGTGTATTATTTTTGTATTGCTACAAGTGTGCTGCATTAGGGTTTTTGGGTGTTAGTACTTTGTGAGCCTACCTTGCATTTCTTTGATGCAAGTCTAGGACATAGGTTGTTGTACTTGTGTGAACTACTCCTAAGCTTTGAAGTACGGAGTTAGTTTGTTTTAGAGAGTGTTCTCAATCTTTGTAATCTTGATAATCTTGTAATCACTGGTTGTGTGATTAGGTAGGAGTTGAGATGGGATCTCAAGCTTAGGAGTTCCTAGGTCGAAATTATACGGGTAGTTGCTAGGTCATAAGTGTAAACTGGAGGTTTGCTGAGAGCTTAGGACTAGGGCTATTATAGTGGATTTCACTCCTGGATTGGTATCCCCCAGAGTAGGTAGCTGTTGTGCTCCGAACTGGGTTAACAAATATCGTGTGTCTTTTATTTGTTGCTCATATATTACTTGTAACATCATTTGAGTATTTGTGAATGTTCCAACATCCCATTCAACATTTCAAGTGTTGGAACATTGCATAGAACATTACATCCCTGCGTGCCGGAATTTCAATTGGCATCAGAGCAGGCACCCTGCCTGTTTCTAGGGTGAGATTCAGGGAAGATATATTTTAGTACAATGGAAAAAGAAGGAGGGTTCGTCAACAGACCACCTCTTCTAGATGGTACAAACTATGACTACTGTAAATCACACATGGCTGCTTTCCTCAAATCCATTTATGCCCAGGTTTGGAGAGCCATTTTGTCAGGCTGGGAATATCTAGTGTGAAATTCTGTTCTCTGGCAGGACATATGTCTTACACAATGTCTAGGACAATGTGTTTGTAGTCAAGATGTCTTAGACAACTAGTTCGACAACTGGTTATAAGGATCACGATTTATTGCAGTACTTAAGTAAATAAAAGCAATAAAGAACACCAGTTATTTGTTAACCCAGTTCGGAGTTAAACAACCCTACTCTGGGGGATACCAATCCATGAAGTGAACACTACTACTCCGAATTAATACTTAGTCTTACAACCACACCAAACACCTTTTCGCATGTATGCCTTTTCTCAATCCTAGTAATCTTCTACCCAAGGGCTAACTCCCCCAGAATATGAGAACCTACCCAACTCCCTCTAATCACTAATCCCAAGTGACGACACTTTAAACTTCACAGTTTAAAAGACTTAGTTGAATGACAACATTCAACGACACAAAGCTACCAAGTATCAAAGTACAATACAAGGAGCTACTAATGCTTTGCATATTGGGCACAAAGCTTTGGACTCACAATCTTCAGTTATTGTGGGTTGAGTTTTAAGCTCTATGTTGAGTCCTTTATATAGGCGTGCAGGTCTTCAGATAATCTTCAATCTTTCAAATGCACTACAATAAGAATTAATTTTAAAACAAACTTGTTTTAAAACAAACTCCATAAGATAAAGAATTAATCTCTATCCACAAATTAAATACGAATCTGACTACGTTATGTCAAGTGGACCAGTTTGTCGTCGAGCAATAATTCACACTTTAGGTGTCTAGAATGAGTTCGTATCCACATGGATCGTGTCAAACCTTCGCTAGTGCTATTCTAGTTCGTGTGTTTTTGCATTCACTTTGGTTTTTAGGAAAAAGTTTTTAATTTATAAAAAGAGTGATATGCGTTGCAATAAAAATAAAAGTTTTGATTCAGAAACATAGAGGATATGTATGGTGGTTGAACTTACTCCCTCCTTCATACTTGAAATAATCGGTGTATAACATAGTCATTCGTACTATCGGGCGTCGATTCTATCCTTGTTTTAGTAGCACCTTACTGCTACCCTATGTAGGCAAAGTCTCCCTACTTTTGCAACTAAGGTACCTACGAGAGCCTAACCTCGCTTTGTCACATACCCTAAATTACTAGGTAGAGTTATTCACAAACATGCATTATGACCATCGACCATCCAATACCACTAGATCTTAGTTACAGTTATTCAGTTCTAATTGTTATTACAACTAGTTCCTAATTCTTCCTCTAATTATTAAGTCATAACTAGTTCAAGATTGTTTTGCCGTTCCTTTAACATAGTGTTATTCATTACTAGTTCCAGACAAATAATAGAGAGAACCCTAATATGCTACTATTAAAGTAAACCCTAATTATTTATTCTAAGATGTTGCCGTTTATCCGGCCAAGATTCCGACTAACGATATTAAAGCAAGAAAACAAATAACAAATAATAATTTATAAAGACGATTTATTATAACTTTGACTCAATTACATGACCTAAGTATTCATCGTGGAGTTCATCTTCTCCACCACAACCTAAGGAATTATTACAAAAGACTACATAATTAAATTACAAGAATCTAACTATAAAAAGCCTAAAGAATCATACCTTGCTGAGTTAGTTTTCCCGTAAGGGGAGAAAACTATGCCCTTAGAGCTCCTCCGAACTTCTCTCCAAAAGGAATAGAAAGTTCTTCTATTTCTGAATGAAAAATAATGAATTATGGAGGCTCTATTAATACTTTTCGTAATGGGCCTCAGCAAGCCGTCGTGGCACGCTAAGTCCATCGTGCCACGATGAGCAGATTCCATTTGAAATTATAATTGATCCTGTGCGTTTGATCTGCGTGATCTCCACGCAAAGTCATCGTATTGCGCTGTGAGCCATCGTGATACAATGCTATGATTGTTTTCAAAAATATTATTGATTCTGTCTTGGCGAGCAAGCAGCTCTCATCGTGTCACGTTGGAAGCCATCGTGACACGGTGAGCTGTTTTTCTTCATTTTTGAGCTTTTTCTTGTCTTTTGCGTATTTTCACCTTGTCTGTTTTTCTTCAGATTCCATTTAAAATTATAATTGATCCTGTGCGTTTGATCTGCGTGATCTCCACGCAAAGTCATCGTATTGCGCTGTGAGCCATCGTGATACAATGCTATGATTCTTTTCAAAAATATAATTGATTCTGTCTTGGCGAGCAAGCAGCTCTCATCGTGTCACGTTGGAAGCCATCGTGACACGGTGAGCTGTTTTTCTTCATTTTTGAGCTTTTTCTTGTCTTTTGCCTATTTTCACCTTGTCTTGAAGCTTTTTCTCGATTCTTCAGGTTTTTGTTGACATTTGGGCCTGTCTTGGTCATTTTAATACTAATAATACTACCTAAAATACTGCAGAAATTCCTGTCATTAGAATCCAATCGTATCTAACACTTAGTATTAATAACAAACTTTATCATTAATCATAATCTCTGCTTGTTACTTAAAGATTCGTGCCTTATCCAAATTTGAAGAAAAACGCGTGCTTAATGGATAAGCATTATCTTTTAAGCTAAACTGGGTCAAGATGTGTTGAGACCTTTTAGGGTGTTGGCTTCATTTGGTAAAATAAGCCTGATTCCATGATGTGGAGCATGATGTGTGGCACATCAGGATTCACATCTGGACGCCCTAGCTGGACGCGCTTTTATTTATTTAAACGCGATCTTTTGAAAAAGATTTGTTTTTCAAAGTATATCGTGCCAGCTTGCGCGCCAAGGAACAAGATAATCTTTCATGGTTCTGTTTTATTTTATTGGCCGACTTTGATCAAAAAGATTTGAAACAAACAATTAAAAGATTATGATCAAATAAGTCTCAAGGAGAATTAACAAAGGCCAGCTGTCAACATTGAAGATCCAAGCCCATGAAACTTGTTCTATATAAAGGAAGACTGAAGACACTTTGAAGTGACGAAGCCAAGAGTTGAAGATATCGAGTCTTAGGTCTTAGTCTGTTCATTGTTATTTGTGAGCCTTCACTTGAATCATAATTTTGATACAAGTAAGGACTGAGTTTGATAGAGTTGTAATCTCTAGTATTCTTTCTCCAAAGCTTTGAAGTAAGGAGTTAGAGTGTGCAACACTCAAAGCCTTTAGGTACGAGTGCATAGTTTTCTAGGAGTGTGTCTCCAAACTGAGTTTGTTATTAAATCCTTACTGGGTAAGGTTGAGGGGGAGTGAGCAGAGGTTCTCATATCTAGGAGTTCCTAGGTAGAATTAGCACGGGTAGTGATTAAGTGAGAAGTTGTAAACGGGGGAGTTTAGCTTTGAATTGATACTACCATAGTGGATTCATCCCTGGATTGGTATCCTCCAGAATAGGGCTTGTTATAAGTGCCGAACTGGGTTAACAAACTCACGTGTTCTTTTGTTTCCTGCACTTTATATTGTTTACTTGTTCATCAAGTTCAGTTGTTCACGATGTTGACACATTAGGCTACACATAGTACGATTCCTAAAGTGTACACATCGTGCTACACATCTGACACTTGCCACCAGAATTTCAATTGGCATCAGAGCAGGCACCCTGCCTGTTTGAGGGTGAGCTCCAGGGAAGTTACTTTCTGGAAACATGGACAAGGATGGAACAACGGTCAACAAACCACCCCTTCTGGATGGAACCAACTATGACTACTGGAAGCCAAGGATGATTGCCTTCCTAAAGTCACTTGACAGCAGAACTTGGAAAGCTGTGCTCAAAGGCTGGGAGCATCCCAAAATCTTGGATGCTAATGGTGTTGACACTGGTGTACTCAAGCCAGAGGAAGATTGGTCAGCTGCAGAAGACACTGCATCACTTGGAAACTCCAAAGCTTTGAATGCTTTATTCAATGGAGTGGACAAGAACATGTTCAGATTAATCAAGCAGTGTACTGTTGCAAAGAATGCCTGGGAGATACTCAGAACCACTCATGAAGGCAATGCCAAGGTAAAAAGCTCAAGAATCCAACTTCTTAACACTAAGTTTGAAAACCTCAGAATGAAAGAAGAAGAATCAATTCATGACTTTCACATGAATTTGCTTGAGGTGGACAATTCCTTTGAGGCTCTAGGTGAGAAATTGTCTGAAGAAAAGCTTGTGAGAAAGATGCTTAGGTCTCTACCCAAGAGGTTTAACATGAAAATCACAGCTATTGAAGAAGCTCAAGACATCCCAAGTATGAAACTTGAAGAACTTGTGAGCTCGCTTCAAACTTTTGAGATGAACTTTAGTGAGCCAACTGAGAAGAAAGGAAAAGGTATAGCCTTTGTATCTTGTGCTGGTGAAGAGGAAGAAGCTGATGAATCAGATGATGACCTCTCAAATGACTTAGCCATGTTGGGAAGACAATTCAACAAGCTTCAAAGGAGGGTGGACAGAAGACCAAGGAGGAATGTGAGGAACATCCAGACTGACATCAGTAAACTAGGTAACACTTCAACAAAAACCAAAACTGATGATAAGTCAACTCAGAACAAGGGTGTTCAATGTCATGAATGTGAAGGCTTTGGTCATATAAGATCAGAATGTGGCACATATCTGAAGAAGCAGAAGAAAGGCCTAACTGTCTCATGGTCTGATGAAGACTCTGACACTGACTCAGAGAATGTTGCTGCTAATCATGTTAGTGCCATGACTAGGGTGGATAATACTGATGTTGAATCTGATGATGAAGAACTCACATTTGATGAACTAGCCTCAGTCCATAAAAAGCTATTTATCAAGAGTGAGGAACTGTACAAGGTCAATAAAGAGCAGAAGGAAATCATCAGTCAACTGGAGACAGAGAAAGGTCAACTACAGAGTCAAGTTGCTAGTCTTGAAAGTGAAGTCAAGTTACTGTCAACCAACTTGAAAAATATGACCAAGTCTGTAAAGATGCTCAATCCTGGAACCAACATGCTTGATGAAATTTTGAAAGTAGGAAAGCATGCTGGTGACTCATCTGGTGTAGGATTTAAGAACAAACATCACAGCAAGAAGACAAATACTAAGTTTGTTCCTGCTCAGAAGAAACCTGACCCTGGCAGCATGTGGACACATCACACTCCACATCAGAGACCTGCTGGCAAAGAGAAGTTTAATGCTTGGAGATGCCACTACTGTGGGAAGAATGGTCACATCAAGCCCTTCTGTTACAAACTCTATGGGTATCCCAAGAAAAGGCCTCAGGTGCAAGCCAAAACAGCAAGGGTCACTCCTAAGAAGATGTGGAAGCCAAAAGTTTCTGAAACTGCTCATATTGCTCACACTTCTCTTAGAGCATCTTCTAGTAATGATTGGTATTTTGATAGTGGTTGTTCTAGGCATATGACTGGTGTTGAGAAATTTCTCACTAATATCAAGCCTCATACAACAAGCTTTGTAACCTTTGGTGATGGAGCAAAAGGTGAAATCAAGGGCAGTGGTAAACTCAGCAGCAAAAGCTTACCTGACCTAGATGATGTGTTACTTGTTAAAGGCTTGAAGGCTAATCTTATCAGCATAAGCCAATTGTGTGATCAAGGTCTCAAAGTCAACTTCACAAAGAATGAATGTCTTATTACTTCTGACAACGGAGAATTGTTGATGAGAGGATCTAGGTCAAGAGACAACTGCTATCTATGGATTCCTGATGAAACTGCTCACTCTACTACATGCCTTATTAGTCAGGAAGAAGAAGTTAAGCTTTGGCACCAAAGACTTGGTCATTTGAATCTAAAAGGAATGAAGAAGATTATGTCCAAGGAAGCTATTAGAGGACTACCAAAGCTTAAGATTGTTGAAGGAAGTATCTGTGGTGAATGTCAAGTTGGAAAGCAGGCTCAGATGTCACACCCAATGTTGCAACATCAGGTGACATCCAGAGTTCTTGAACTGCTACATATGGACTTGATGGGACCAATGCAGGTAGAGAGTATTGGTGGCAAAAGATATGCCTTTGTGGTTGTAGATGATTTCTCAAGGTTCACTTGGGTTAGCTTCATTAGAGAGAAGTCTGACACTTTTGATGCATTCAAAGAACTATGCCTTAGACTACAAAGAGAGAAGGATAGTGGCATTGTTAGAATCAGAAGTGATCATGGGAAAGAGTTTGAAAATTCAAGATTCTCTGAGTTTTGTGCTGATGAAGGAATTGGGCATGAGTTCTCCTCACCAATCACACCCCAACAAAATGGTGTAGTTGAAAGGAAGAACAGAACTTTGCAAGAGGCTGCAAGAGTTATGCTACATGCCAAGAAGCTACCTTACTATTTCTGGGCAGAGGCCATGAGTACTGCATGCTATGTACACAACAGGGTGACTCTGAGAAAAGGTACTTCAACCACACTGTATGAGATATGGAAAGGAAGAAAACCAACTGTCAAACACTTCCATGTCTTTGGTAGCAAGTGCTATATCTTAGCTGACAGAGAGCAAAGGAGGAAGATGGATCCCAAGAGTGATGAAGGAATCTTTTTAGGCTATTCCATAACCAGCAGAGCCTATAGAGTCTTCAACAACAGAACAAGAACTATGATGGAATCCATCAATGTTGTCATAGATGACTGTTCAGACAATGTGGCTGATGTTGATCCTGATGTGGACACATCTCACCCCCTGCCTGAAGACTCTGAAGTTATAGAGATTCCTGAGAAGACTGATCAGCAAGATGTGACTCCAGTGAACAAGGGTCCCTCTGTTAGAGTTCAAAAGAATCATCCAAAAGAACTCATAATAGGGAATCCTGAGTCAGGGGTTATGACAAGGTCAAGAGAGGTTGTATCCAATGCTTGTTTTGTGTCAAAGGTAGAACCAAAGAATGTGAAAGAAGCCTTGACAGATGAGTTTTGGATTAAAGCTATGCAAGAGGAGCTAAACCAGTTCAAGAGGAATGAAGTGTGGGATTTAGTTCCTAGACCTGAAGGAGTCAACATCATTGGTACTAAATGGGTTTATAGGAATAAATCTGATGAAAGTGGTGTTGTGACTAGAAACAAGGCTAGGCTTGTGGCTCAAGGTTACTCTCAGATTGAAGGAGTAGACTTTGATGAAACATTTGCTCCTGTGGCACGTCTCGAGTCCATAAGGTTACTTTTGGGAGTAGCATGTATCTTGAAATTCAAGCTATTCCAGATGGATGTGAAGAGTGCTTTCCTCAATGGCTACTTGAATGAGGAAGTTTATGTGGAGCAGCCCAAGGGATTTGTTGATCCAAATTTTCCAGATCATGTCTACAGATTGAAGAAGGCATTATATGGATTAAAGCAAGCTCCTAGGGCATGGTATGAGAGGCTAACCAAATTTCTTGTGCAGCAAGGTTATAGAAAAGGAGAAACAGACAAAACCTTGTTTGTCAGAGAAGAAAAGGGCAAGTTCATGATTGCACAAATCTATGTAGATGACATTGTGTTTGGAGGAATGTCTGATCCAATGGTCAAGATGTTTGTGAATCAGATGCAGTCTGAATTTGAGATGAGCCTTGTAGGTGAACTTACCTACTTTCTTGGTCTGCAAGTCAAACAGATGGAAGATACAATTTTCATCTCTCAAAGCAAGTATGCCAAGAACATTGTGAAGAAATTTGGAATGGAGAATGCAAATCACAAGAGAACTCCTGCAACAACCCATCTCAAACTTTCTAAAGATGAGCATGGTGTCAGTGTTGATCAAAGTCTATACAGAAGCATGATTGGCAGTCTACTTTATCTCACTGCAAGTAGACCTGACATTAGCTTTGCTGTTGGTGTGTGTGCAAGGTACCAAGCTGAGCCCAAGATGAGTCATCTGAATCAAGTCAAAAGGATTCTTAAGTATGTCAGTGGTACAAGTGATTATGGAATTCTCTACTCTCATGGTGAAGACACAAGATTGTTGGGTTATTGTGATGCTGACTGGGCAGGCAGTGCTGATGACAGGAAAAGCACTTCTGGTGGATGTTTCTTTTTGGGAAGCAACCTTATATCATGGTTCAGAAAGAAACAAAATTGTGTTTCTCTTTCTACAGCTGAGGCTGAGTATATTGCAGCAGGAAGTAGTTGTTCTCAGCTACTTTGGATGAAGCAGATGTTGGGTGAGTACAATGTGCAGCAAGATGTGCTCACATTATACTGTGACAATCTAAGTGCTATAAATATTTCCAAAAATCCTATCCAACATAGTAGGACAAAGCACATTGATATACGTCACCATTTTATTAGAGATCTTGTTGAAGACAACATTGTGACTCTAGAGCATGTTGCCACAGAGAATCAACTGGCAGATATATTCACAAAAGCTTTAGATGCAAATAGGTTTGAGGTGTTAAGGGGCAAACTTGGTATTTGCCTCTTTGATGATCAATAGCCATAATAGCTATTTAGGCGTGCAACGGTTACCTGTTTTTTTCCCTCCATCCATAGTTGCACGCAATCCAAAGGCAATCATTACAAAATATTTCCAACGGCTATTTCACGATCAAAACTCCAAGAAATCCGTTTACTCAAGATTTTTCTTATTGCCTACCACATTGATCACCACATTCGTTTCTCAACCACTCAAACGACCAAAAAATTTCTTGATCACTCTCAAACCCTTTGTTCATCTCTCTGCTATTTTCTTTGAAAATCTTCATACCAAATCACCATCATCATCATCATGTCTACTGCAACCAAAACATCTCCTTCAACCAAATTCACGACTCCTCCATCATCATCAAAACCTAATTCCCCGCATCCTGAAGAAGTTCAAAGTGACATGATCGTTAATGCCACTCCTGTTTCTATGATCAAGCCATCTGGATCAAAGAAGAAGAAGTCAAAACGATCAAGAAGGGAATCAACCCCCATTGCTGCAGAGGAAGATGTTGTTCCTTCTCCTTCCACAGAAAAATCCAAGAAGAAGAAGAAGAAAAGCAAGAAGCCAAAGATTGGCTCATCAAAGAGGGTTCACACCATGGGAAGTCTGCATGTTGAACCTCTTCCTGCAAAATCTGGTGATGCAAATGCTGAAGCATCTATGGGTGTAGGTTCTTCAAACCCTAACCCTGAGAAGGCTGCTGTAAAGATCCCTGAGAGTCAAAGACATCCCTTGACTCAGAAGATCATTGATTCTGTGCTCCAGGCCCTGCAAGAACCTAATGTTGCGGCAGATGTTGGCACATCATTGCCACAAGGTGAAGAAGAGTCTCCTGCTGAAGAAGAGACTGCTGCTGTTGAAGAACCTGCTGTCATTCCTGATTCTCCTGAACAGGAATTTGTTGAAGAAGATCAACCTGCTGAGGTTGAGGAACCTAAAGATAATACCCAGTCTGACAAGGGTAAAGAAACTGTTGAAGGTTCAGATCATGAAGACTCCAATCCTTCTGACAAGGATGCTGATGGAGATACAGTTGTTGTGGATGTAGAAGGCTACAATTCTGACATCCCCTTGAAGAAGCTTACTGAGGATAGTATTGCAAGAAGGACTAGAAGTGGTAAAGGTCCTGCTGTTGTTGAGATTTCTCCTGCTGCTACTAAGGAGAAGAAGAAGCCTGTTAAGAGGCAAGTCATGTATGGTCCTAAGAAGGGATTTAGTAAAGCTGTGGTTCCACCTGCAAAGAAGAAGACTCAGAAAAGAAAAGAGCCACCTACAAGTGACTCAGGGTACGATGTGGAGCAGGATGTAGCTCACATCAGTGAGTCTGAAGAAGAATCTGCTGAGGAGCAGAATGTGGAGCTTGATGTAGTCCACATTGAGTCTGCTGTGAAGAAGAGCTATGGGAAGAAGAAAATTCCTCAGGGAATTCCTGACATCCCAGTTGATCTGGTTTCCTTCCACAACCCTGCACATGCTGGAAAGTGGAAATACATTGCTCACAGAAGGTTAGCTCTAGAGAGGGAGCTCAGTGCTGAAGCCTTGCAGTGCAAGGAAGTTATGAGGTTGATCAAGCATGCTGGCTTGATGAAGACTGTTACTGGACTGAGTGACTGCTATGAGAAGGTAGTCAAAGAGTTTTTGGTAAACATCCCTGCTGGTTGTGACAATCCTTTGGACAAGGAATACCAAACTGTTTTTGTGAGAGGTAAAGAAATTCACTTCTCTCCCACTGTTATCAACAAGTATCTGGGCAGAAGTGAGGAGC
The DNA here is from genome assembly GCA_954870985.1 of Trifolium fragiferum. Lineage (NCBI taxonomy): Eukaryota > Viridiplantae > Streptophyta > Magnoliopsida > Fabales > Fabaceae > Trifolium > Trifolium fragiferum. The sequence continues at coordinate 32,724,487 of OX940792.1, read as the reverse complement.
CCTTTGCTGAGATGGAGGCAAATGACAACTACATAATCAAGGCCATCACAGCTGGAAAGGTCAAGACTTGGCCTAAGAAAGGGAAACTGCAAGCAAGCAAGCTCACACCAATCTACAACATCCTGAATAGGATTGCTGCTGCTAACTGGGTGCCTACCACACACAACTGTGATGTGGCTACAGGTTTGGCTAGGTTCATATATACTATTGGTAGCAAATCTAATTTTGATTTTGGTACCTATATTTTTGATCAGACTATCAAACATGCCAAAACCCTAGCTGTCAAACTACCCATTGCATTTCCTTCCCTACTGTGTGGAATCATATTGAGCCAGAGACCTGATGTTCTGGGCAAGGATGATTTGTCTTGCAGAAGAGAGTCTGCTATTTCTTTTAGTCTCAAGCAGTCTGATGTGACTCCTGATGTGGGCACATCCAGCTCAAACAATGCTATGTCTAGGACAGACATGATTGCTGCTTTAAAGGAGACTTGCAAGGCTCTGGATGAGAAGAAGGCCAAGCTGGAGGCAGTCATTACTGGACTGGAGCTTGAGGATGAGCAAACAATGGCTGAGGATGAGGAATTGGAGGAGGAGGAGCCCAATGACTCTGAAGCTGAGGAAACTGATGGGAGCCAGGATATTTGAATTATTGTAATTCATTAATATTTCCCTGTACTCAGTATTTCCTTGTTTTTGCTTGTATTTTGTGGGCTATGCCCTGGATTTCTGATGCACCTTTGCGTGCCTGTTCTGTACTTGCTGCACTATTAACGGCCTGAGTGCCTTTTTCTGTTCATGCACCATCATCTCTACATCTGCATTCTATGGTGTTTTACTTACTCTCTATGTGTTTGACTATATTTGTCAAAATTCTGGCTAAAAAGGGGGAGTAAAAATTAACTGCAGCAAAAATTATGATGTGTGGCACATCTGACTACACATCTGGCATACATGCTTATTTTTCTTCAAATGTTTTCTCAACAACTTTTTGAAGAATTAGTTTTCTAAAGCATGTTTTTCTGAAGACTTAATCTGTACGTTTTCAACTGGGTGATGCATTCTTAAGAAGTCCAATTGAAGATGTTATTTTGTGTAATGGTTGATCCATTTGTATGATTTCTACATGGTGATGCATTCTTAAGAAGCCTGTAGAAGTTGCTATTTTGTGTGATGTTTGACACATCTGTGAGTTTTAACTTGGTCATGCATTCTTAAGAAGCCAAGTTTAAAACTTCTCTATTTCTCTCTAGGTCATGCATTCTGAAGAAGCCTATAGGGAATATGAGATTTAGGGGGAGTACATGGAAAGTGCTCTAGTTCGAAGGGGAGTAGACTATTACTGGGTTTGCTACCCTCCCTTATGTGTGCATGGAATCTCATGCTTGTATGTGTCTGAGAATTTATTTTTCTCAGTCTTTGGGAATTTATTTTCCTATCTTGTGAGAGTTTATTTCTCTCTTTATTTGCGAGGCTCTGATCCGCTGCTGTATGCCTCTGATGTGTCTACACATCTCTCCAAGTTTAGTTGGGTGACTCAAAGATTATTTTAGCCCAAAATTTGCCAAAGGGGGAGATTGTTGAGACCTTTTAGGGTGTTGGCTTCATTTGGTAAAATAAGCCTGATTCCATGATGTGGAGCATGATGTGTGGCACATCAGGATTCACATCTGGACGCCCTAGCTGGACGCGCTTTTATTTATTTAAACGCGATCTTTTGAAAAAGATTTGTTTTTCAAAGTATATCGTGCCAGCTTGCGCGCCAAGGAACAAGATAATCTTTCATGGTTCTGTTTTATTTTATTGGCCGACTTTGATCAAAAAGATTTGAAACAAACAATTAAAAGATTATGATCAAATAAGTCTCAAGGAGAATTAACAAAGGCCAGCTGTCAACATTGAAGATCCAAGCCCATGAAACTTGTTCTATATAAAGGAAGACTGAAGACACTTTGAAGTGACGAAGCCAAGAGTTGAAGATATCGAGTCTTAGGTCTTAGTCTGTTCATTGTTATTTGTGAGCCTTCACTTGAATCATAATTTTGATACAAGTAAGGACTGAGTTTGATAGAGTTGTAATCTCTAGTATTCTTTCTCCAAAGCTTTGAAGTAAGGAGTTAGAGTGTGCAACACTCAAAGCCTTTAGGTACGAGTGCATAGTTTTCTAGGAGTGTGTCTCCAAACTGAGTTTGTTATTAAATCCTTACTGGGTAAGGTTGAGGGGGAGTGAGCAGAGGTTCTCATATCTAGGAGTTCCTAGGTAGAATTAGCACGGGTAGTGATTAAGTGAGAAGTTGTAAACGGGGGAGTTTAGCTTTGAATTGATACTACCATAGTGGATTCATCCCTGGATTGGTATCCTCCAGAATAGGGCTTGTTATAAGTGCCGAACTGGGTTAACAAACTCACGTGTTCTTTTGTTTCCTGCACTTTATATTGTTTACTTGTTCATCAAGTTCAGTTGTTCACGATGTTGACACATTAGGCTACACATAGTACGATTCCTAAAGTGTACACATCGTGCTACACATCTGACACTTGCCACCAGAATTTCAAGATGTCCTACCCACATGTCTTGGGACATCTTGTTCGACATGTTGCCTTAACATGCTCTGAACCCAATGATAAGATTTCTAGGACATCTTGTTCAACATGTTGCATCAGTACATCTTCAATATGCACAAGTGGTTTAGACTTAAATACTTTAGCATTGATGCTTCAGTTAAGTCACTCTGACCAAGTTGTTTTAGCCTTATGATGCAGCCAATCTCAGAAGAACTACAATCTCCCCCTTTGGCAAATTATGGCTAAAACAACCACAAACCACATTGTTGAATGTGCATTCTTCAGTCTTCAATCTTCAAATTCTTCAATCTTCAAATTGATCTATGTTGATGCAATCTTCTGTTCTGAGATCTTTAGGTCTTCAAGGTCTTTGATCTCCAGAAACTTGTGTGTCTTCAATTTTCAAGACTTCTTCAATCTTGAGTATGTGATGAACCTTTTCTAGTATGAGACAGTCTTAGTCTTGTCTTTAAATGACCCATTACAATGAATTTTCTAAGTCCAGGGATGAGATACCTAGTGACTTAGTGAACCAAAGTCTTGAGTTACAGCGGAAAGTACTTAATCAGAGTGATCAAGACTCACTAGACTTTTTAGAGGTTCAATTTTAGGATTTTAATTATGCTCTGGACACACTTATTTAAGCATAGCTTTTTAGTTTTTAATTTTTTAAAGCTTGCCATATTCATCTGTAAAGCATAATTTAATAAATCAACCAGTTACAAAGAATTGGCGCAAGTTCTGAAAAATAAACAAGAGTGCGGAACTCTCATGGATCGAAAGAAATTGGTAATACCTTTGGAAATATTTGGCTCAAATCCTCTCTTGGCTTAGGTATCTGAAGGCGTGAACACTTATCCGCAGACACCGCTTCATCACTCGTCTCATTGTCCCCCGAACTTCTACTTTTCGAAGCATTCACATTTGGTGTTTGTGTTATGGTGCAAAATTTAGATCATCAGCATTTACAACTCACTTCGCTGCAATCTTACCTATAACATTTTGTCATGCACAAAATAATAAACAGCAACAATTATTTAATATTTTTATAAGACAGGGGCTGTTAACAGATGAATATGACATGCTGGAATTCTGAGTATATGTTATTGAATTGAAAATACGGAAACAAATTACTGAATTGAAATACTGAAACAAAATACTGAATTAGAAATACTTAATAATAAACCCTGGGTTGCCTCCCAAGCAGCGCTTGTTTAGCGTCTCATTAGCTTGACGCATTTCCTCTATTACAGAGGATAGGTTCGCATGTCTCTCTCTTCTTTAGGAGCTTCCGCCTTAGCTCCTTCCTTCTTGGTGCTCTTCTCGTACTTCTCTGGGTCCTGTTTTTCTTTGAAGGTGGCAAAACAGATTCTTCTATCATCATCTGAAGCAACTGGTTTGATGATAGATTTACCTTTGCCTTTTGGTGGACTTTCCTTCTTTTCTTCGTGTGGTATGTTGACCCAGCGGTTCTCCTCTACCTTCTGGAATCATATCTTTCTTCCTGTAGCAGCTGGCTTCTTCAGAGGTGGCGTTTTAACCCCAAACATAGATCTTCTGGTCGCCTTTCGATTTCTTCCCCATGCTTTGACCCATGGTACCTGGATATATACCTCAATAGTCAGCCTCTTCATTTTGTCAGTCAGCCCCTCGGGTTCCTCCTCAGCCTTTGCTTCTACCTGTAGCTGCGCCATTTCATCCCCCAGCTCCTTTATCCCTATCTTCAAATTCACCTGAGCTGGAGTCGATGGTGTAGCTTCTTCATTCTTCCATTCGAGCTTGCAGCATTCGTCCCTGTTCGTCTTGGAAGTCGGAATAGTGATTGCCTATTCTCCACTCCTTAGTGTCATCTCAGCAAGATCCATGTCAATGATGGCCCTACTAGTGGCTAGGAATGGTCTTCCCAAGATGATGGGATGTTCTTCATCTTCTCCAATGTCTAGGATCATGAAGTCTACTGGAAAAACAGGTCTTGGACTTTCACCAGGACATCTTCCACTATACCTGCTGATCGAATGGTTGATTGGTTAGCTAATATGAGTTCTTTAGCTGTACCTGCAGTTGGTAATTTGAGCTTGAATTTGTCTGCCAAAGATAATGGTATGACATTCACACTTGAGCCCACATCACATAATGCTTTGACTCCTTCTTCCCCAATCTGACAGACCTTGGTGACGCTTCCAGGATCTTTCTTTTTGGGTGGCAGCTTTGGTCCTCTTGCTAGGCTTTCTCTGTATTCTTCTAGTTCCCCTATTAACTCGTCGTAGGCTTCTTCGACAGTCAGCCCTAGCATATTGAATCATTCTTCGAACTATGCGAAATTGAGCATTTCTTGCTCATCGTGCTCGCGTTCTGGCTCTGCCTCTTTCAACGCTTTGCACTCCTCATTTGGGTTGTCCACCGTGTTACCTGCAATGTCTTTAGAAACATGAGTACTTACCAGTTTAGACAGCTGACCAATTTGGGTTTCAAGACTTTTGATCGTCGCCCCCTGGTTGGCTACTGTATTCTGGATGCTTTCAAAATTTGTCTTGCTCATGCTTGCAAACTTTGTTAGTAACTCCTCCAAAGGAGATGGCTTTCTTGGTTGAGGTGCTTCGTGAGCTTGGTTTCCGGTCTGGTCCCAACTTAAACTTGGGTGCTTACTCCAACATGGGTTGTAGTTGTTTCCCATATAGTTCACCTGCTCTTTACCTCCTGGCAAACACTGTCCGTTTGTGTGATCTTCTAGGCAGAAGTCACAGGCTCCTTCTATCTGTTTCACACTAGCTTCTTTTACGTCTTTCTCTTTCTCAGCAAGTTGCCTCTTCAGTAGCTCTATATCTACTTTATAAGCAATTTCTTTGTCCACCTTGATTATTTCAGGTGTCTTCTCATTCCTGTCATGACTCATGTTGTATTCGTTCTGGCACATCTGTTCAACTAGATCCTTGGTTTCTGAATATGTCTTAATTTTGATAGACCCACCAGCCGAGGCATCAAGTATCATGCGATGTTGCATTTTCATACCTGCTGTGAATATCTGCATCTGCTCCATAACACTAATGATGTGGTTAGGACACCTCCTCATGAGCAATTTGAAGCGTTCATAAGCTTCACACAGCGTTTTTGATTCATGCTGTTTGAAACTCAGGACCTCAGATTTCCGCTTCTGGAATAAAGTGTGAGTAAAGAACCTTTCAAGGAACTTGTCTTCAAGCTCCTTCCATGTGGTGATTGATCCTTTTTGCAAACATTGAAGCCAATCTTTTGCTGGACCCGTAAGAGAAAAAGCAAACAACCGCAGCTTCTTCTGGTCCTCTGTGACATTTTCCGGCACCTTCTGTATCTGACAAGTCTCTGAAAACTTTGACAAATGATCCCAAGGATCATTGTTGGTGCGGCCGTCGAACTGGTTCTCCCGCAAACCTGTAAGAACGTTACCTTTGATATCAAAGTTAGCTGGGTTTGCCGGCTGGAACCCCAGTGAGATCTGATCATTGTTAGTCCTCTTACAGTAATCTCCCATAGTGATTCTTTGTTCGTCCCCCATGGCATTGGTGGTAGGCTCTCCTTCTTTCTCGAGATTACTTGATTCTGCTAGCTTTAGAGCTCTCAGTCTTTTCCTTAGCTCTTTCTCTGCTCGTCGAAGTACTCAAACTCCAGGATATCTGTTATCAAGCACAACAAATGAATACCATCAGTAGCACTGGAAAAGATATTTATAAATATTTTTGGTTTTGTTTCATGTGTCTTTGTCACCATGAAAATTCCCAGGTAAGTGAGGTGGATCACTAGGATCGCTTAAATACCTTGACTTTGCCTTAGCCAGAATTTCACAGTTATAAATCCACAATCATTAACAAGATTTTTTATTTTTTTAAATTTTTTTGAATTTTTAGAATTTTTTTTTTTGACAAACTAGAATAATTCTAACCAAGTTTTGTGAACACAATCCCCGGCAACGGCGCCAAAAGCTTGACTACGTTCTGGCAAGTGGACCAGTTTGTCGTCGAGCAATAATTCACACTCTAGGTGTCTAGAATGAGTTCGTATCCACATGGATCGTGTCAAACCTTCACTAGTGCTATTCTAGTTCGTGTGTTTTTGCATCGCTTTGGTTTTTAGGAAAAAAGTTTTAATTTATAAAAAGAGCGATATGCGTTGCAATAAAAATAAAAGTTTTGATTCAGAAACATAGAGGATAGGTATGGTGGTTGAACTTACTCCCTCCTTCATACTTGGCATAATCGGTGTATAACATAGTCATTCGTACTATTATCAGGCGTCGATTCTATCCTTGTTTTAGTAGCACCTTACTGCTACCCTATGTAGCCAAAGTCTCCCTACTTTTGCAACTAAGGTACCTACGAGAGCCTAACATCGCTTTGTCACATACCCTAAATTACTAGGTAGAATTATTCACAAACATGCATTATGACCATCGACCATCCAATACCCCTAGATCTTAGTTACGGTTATTCAATTCTAATTGTTATTACAACTAGTTCCTGATTCTTCCTCTAATTATTAAGTCATAACTAGTTCAAGATTGTTTTGCCGTTCCTTTAACCTAGTGTTATTCATTACTAGTTCCGGACAAATAATAGAGAGAATCCTAATATGCTACTATTAAAGTAAACCCTAATTATTTATTCTAAGACGTTGCCGTTTATCCGGCCAAGATTCCGACTAACGATATTAAAGCAAGAAAACAAATAACAAATAATAATTTATAAACACGATTTATTATAACTTTGACTCAATTACATGACCCAAGTATTCATCGTGGAGTTCATCTTCTCCACCACAACCTAAGGAATTATTTCAAAAGACTACATAATTAAATTACAAGAATCTAACTATAAAAAGCCTAAAGAATTATACCTTGCTGAGTTAGTTTTCCCGTAAGGGGAGAAAACTATGCCCTTAGAGCTCCTCCGAACTTCTCTCCAAAAGGAATAGAAAGTTCTTCTATTTCTGAATGAAAAATAATGAATTATGGAGGCTCTATTTATACTTTTCGTAATGGGCCTCAGCAAGCCATCGTGGCACGCTAAGTCCATCGTGCCACGATGAGCAGATTCAGTTTAAAATTATAACTGATCCTGTGCGTTTGATCTGCGTGATCTCCACGCAAAGCCATCGTATTGCGCTGTGAGCCATCGTGATACAATGCTAAGATTCTTTTCAAAAATATAATTGATTCTGTCTGTAACGCCCCAACTAAAAATATCTAGAATATTTAGTCGGAACATTAAAAACTGGAATCTGAGTACATTAATTAAAAGAAATATAACAGAATACTACAATATCATTAAGATAATATTATAATGTTCAATACAAACATCGGGAAGTGTTGATAACAGAACAACATGCTAATCTAAAACAAGGAAGAAGAATAAATCTTCTAAGCTGACAATCCAAGCACAGCTCCAATCGCCAGATCCAACCTGGTCCCTGCTCCGAAATAACCTGTCTTACCTATATCGAAAAGGGAGTGGGGTGAGACAGTCACTTCGTCCCAGTGAGTTCTACTACCCTCCTAGAGGCTATAAAGCCGGGGCACCTAATCAGTCGTATCATACTTCATATCATAATATCATAAAGCATAAATAAATAAAGGTGTAACACTGATTAGTCTTGTTGATTTTAAACCGCAAGCACTCTGAGGTGAGCATGTCTCAGAGGCCTGCCTTGTCCGCGAACAGAAAGCGTTCCGGCGTGCAGCTCACAAAGTTTTACTAGTGGAACATCTAAAACGAAGTCCACACGTGATAATATAATCACATACATAGTTGACTGATTCTAAATTGTATTATACTGCCATATTCATCCCATAACCCGGGGGAACATACATAATCTAAATTTCCTAAGTTAATCCCTAATAGTCCGACTGTGATGACCTCCTGTCTATATTATGTAATTCATAAGACTGCAAAATAACTATCTCAGTCGAGGATATAAAACGAGTGAAACAAATATTTTGAAAAGTGAAAAAGTGAGAAATTTCTGGGCTTGCTCGCTACGGCGAGTTACCATGCTCGCCATGGCGAACTTACAGGTCCTGACCTAGTCAACTCGCTAGGCGAGCCAGAGCTCGCCATGGCGAAGTTCCTCAGCTCAGAACCTTCAGCTCGCCATGAAGGCTCGCTAGCAACTCGCTATGGCGAGTTGGTGCAGAATTTCCTCTGTTTTGCGTAAATCATCAAATTTAAAGGTTTCACCTACAATCTTTGTCTGAGATAGTGCAGAATTATAAAAATAACAACATAGAACAGAATAGAGTGGAATTTGTGGGCTAATTCCATACACACAGCTATACCTAACAATTCCTAAAGTTGCATGCATTTTCATAAAATTTGAATAAACTAACTAACTAGCCTAAGAACCCACCTAAAATTGAAGCTTTAAACTTGATTCCTTGGGCTCTACAACAGCTACAAAATCCACAGCTATCCTACGAACTCCCCTTGGCCAGAATTTGGAATTTTTGAAGAAATGTGGGATTCCTAGTTTTGCTCTAAAGTTGGAAGTTTGCTTGATGATTGTATCAGCAGAGTCTTTGAGGTTTATTTAGAAGGTCTTCTGATGAGAACAATACAGAATTTGGCTCCATTTTCAGTTTGCATGTAATCTTATTGACTAGAAAATGGTGGAAATGGAGTAGTTGTGGTTGTTGCTTTAGCTTGACATGAAAGGGTGAAAGTTGAAGAGGAATTCTTTATATTTTAGCTTGCATATGAGAAGTTTCTGATGCTTAGAACAGGGTTGAATGTAGAGAATTGGTGAGAAGATGACAATATGTGAAAATGAGAAAAATGGAAACTTGATATGTGTGTGTGTGTGTGTGAGAGTGTAGCTCATGAGAGGGAGAGAAGAGAGTTTGGGAGAGTTTAGTTTTCTGAAGTTGTGTGAGGATAAAATGAATTGGTTTTGCATGTTTCATAACATATAAGAATGCATGCCTTCTAGGTAGCTAAAATGTGATGAGGTGGAGACATATGAGAGTGAGTGAGTCGTAGTTTTGCATGTAATTTAATTGAGTGGAAGAGAATTATGAGGTGTTGACATGGTGGTTAATGAGGTGTAGAGTTGTGATGTAGTGAGGCAATGAATCATGGGGTGAGGTGTTTCTCTAAGAGAGATTATGGGCTTGAGTGGGAAATGAGTCATCAACTTGCATGCAATTCTATAAGAGTTTAATGAGTTGTTGTTGTATGTGAGTGAGGGGTAGTGTTGTGGGGGAGTAGATTAGTGAGTCATGAGTAAGAGAAGAGGAGTGGAGGGAAAATTAAATCACAAGTCTATGAGATATTGTGTTAATGTGTTGATTAGGTTCATTTAGAAATTCTAATTTTTACACATAACACAAGACTTAATTTAATTATATCACCTCTAACTAATTTTAATTTATTAGACAATGGTCTAATAAAAAAATTAATTAGGTAAATGAAAGAGTGGGATGTTACAATCTACCCCCTTAAAGAAATTTCGTCCTCGAAATTAAGGAATTTTATCTTTAGAAAGGATTGAGATATCTTTTCCAGCACTAGATTCCCGTTTCTGAGTGAGTTAGTCGTCATGGGACTAAGCCCATCCGACTTGGATCATTGGAATTATCTTGTTCCAAGGATCTTAACTTCACAATCAACTATACGAACTAGATTCGGCTTGCTAAGTTAAGGCTGACTGAAGGTTAATCTCTTGAGGATGATAAGAATCGGGAGTGAATTTCCGAAGTTGCGACACATGAAACACGTCGTGTAACCTAGACCTGAAAGAAGATAGAGCTAACTGATAGGTTACTGAACCGACGCGTTGAAGGATCTAATAAGGTCGTATACACTTCGGATAGAATTTCTTTGTTTGAAGACACCTCATATTTCCAACTTTGGGGTTGTTCGCAAGAATACTTGGTTACCTTTATTCCTTGGAATAAAACTTTCCTCTCTCAAAGGGTTATTCGTCCAAATTTGATCGTCTAATTATATGTTCGTCTACTCCCGTGCTGCGCACTTTGATCCGACTACCCATAGTCATTCTTTTTATCTACGTCCATATGGTCTTATTCCAAATTGTCTATCACAATGACGCACTGTCTCTTCTTTTCCAATTAAACTTCTACCCTTGCTACATCTTTCGTTGAATGTTTCCACAAAGTAACACTTGTTTGACTTTATGAAAACAGGTAGATGACTGCATTTCTCAATACTCTACTACGGTCCAACATGTTCGCGATGTCTTAGCATACCGTACTCATTATTATCTCACACTACACTTCCACATGTCGGTATCTGGCCTGGTTGTCGCTATATGAATAGCTGAATGGGATAAGTTTGGGTATGGATAATGACAGTCCAAAATCTTTCTCTTCGAGGTTTTTCTCATTTTCGAACGCCGCAGTTCGCGACACATCACACGTACCACTGTCCCGTTCATGTTGTTTAAAATACTCCAGGATAGATCAGAATATAAAACGAGTGAAGAACGCTTAGGCACTATAGATCCTTTCGCCAATGAGTTAGACTCATCTGCAATTGAGTCCATAGTACTACAGAATTTTCTACCTACTATTTCAATCCATCCTAGTACAACACTGTGGTCGAGTAATACATTTAACATATCAAGAATTGAGGTTCGAATCTTCCTTAAAGGATACGGTTAGGTTCGTTGGATAATTTACTGACAGGTTGACATGAAAGAATCTGGCTAAAGTAATTGGATTCTAATGATGGCTGACTGGACACGGAAGATTTACACACTCAACACAGAGAATGGCTTTAAATCCCATATTCATCATAATCAATGTGTCGGCGTATGAATTGGTTTCGCAATAAGGAAACTTTTATACTCTACGCGAGGAATTTGTTTGATGATGACCTGAATCTATCGTCGATAATGTACAGTGGAACAGAATCAGTTGATAGAGAATGAAATGGTTCAAACTCGATTTCAGAGAATAGTTTTGATGAGGTATCTAGATACTAATACCTCTACTAGCTCCTATTCTACGTAACTGGAAGATTTGAAACCTAACTGTAAATTTAGCTGATAAGGCTTCGAAGGATTTAACAACACGATTGAGTTACTGATGGGTCGTTCAAATGCACAAAGACCTATATGATTATCTGATACTGACACAGAACAGAATAGTTTGGCGGATAATTGATAAATGATACTGATTAAAAGATTGATACGATGAGTGAGAGCTCGAACTGAATTTACACGTGTCCTTTCCAGATAAACTGGATTCCACGGTTTATAATTAATTACTGATAACGTGATTGAAAAGGTTGAAAAGATTGAACTTGATTACTTGTAAGCAAAGTCTCACAATGTCGGTTTAACAGACCGATGTCGAAGATTTGGAAAGTTTACCTTTCACTACTCCGAGTGATAATTATGACTAACAGATGATAGGGTACGAGAAGGAATTATTTGTCCTAGACATAATCAGACAGGTTAGGGAGTGAACCCGTTCCATGTTCCCATGTCTAATGGATACCCAATCCAGTATGATTAGGTTCGAAGAACTTAGCTTATCGAAGGTCTGAATAAATGAGAATGTCAAGTGGCTGATAAGGAATAAATCCAACTTAGCGATTTCGTTCGGGATAACTAGCATAGGTACTCCACGATTGATCTAGGTGGCTAAAGGCGCTAAAGATAGCTACTGATTTTTGCTAAATTGATCGAGACTTGAATACTAGTGAGTCGGTACTAGGGCTGATCTCAAGAGGTAGGCTGCTCTATGGTAATGAGCTCCTATAGACAATGTACCAGATGATAATATAGTGGCTGGCGTGTAAGGAAATTAATAACACGGGTGGTTCGACAGGATCTCTCTCACAATGTATCTATCTAAGCCACGACACTAAGCTGCTAATGTAGGAGATGTATGATAGTGTTAAACAGGCTACCTGATACTAAGTATGGTCAAGAAATGTTTCTACTTGTCATTCCGAATGAGGTTATGTTCCAAGTGGCTTGGTGTGATTTCTAGGATAACGTGTTGAGTCGAAACTATCTTATTTGACATGTAGCAATATCCTACGTGATAACATAACAGGCTGAAGTGTAAAAGAATGCTGAAGCTAAGATGGCTTAAATCAACTATTTTTCCTATGTGAATGGTCGGGTAATTTACTGATGCTAAATTACTAGCTCAAGATGAACGGACAACTACACCTAACGAGCCCATATGGATGCTAGGTTAATAAGGTGAAATTCCTAACGGTACATCTAATATTGCTCAACTTCTAGTGGTAAGGTACAGCTATTGGTTGTTACCTACAAGGGCTAATTTGGTTAATTCTTGTTTCTAATGTATCACGGATGGTGTCTTATGAATTAAGTCAGATATCTAAAGGGTGTTGTGAAATGACTCCTAATGGTTACTCTAATCCATGTTAAGCTCAAATGGTTTGCTGAGTTAACTGACCTAAGCTGGTATCGCTAAAAGGAAATTCTATTTGTTATGTTAAACAGATTCTGGCTTCTAGCGGTACGGTAGGAATACGAGTTACGATGTTGAAAAGCCAAATTATTCTTAGGGAGGCATTAAGAGTCGGCTTCCTATAGGATAATCTATTGGGAAGTTTTCAGATGAGTGTTACTATGGATGAATATTCCAACTTGGTTCCTCAGGTATGGTATTGAACAGACCTAACATAACTGGTGAATCTCACGGCTGACAAGTAAGGTTAAGTATCTAGGAAGAGTTCTGTTTTACTATAGGCTGAATCTTACTTGGCTTTCGTGTTTCTTGTAAACATGTTTGCCAGAAGGTATGGTTACTCTCAGATTCGAAAAAGTTTTCCTGACACTCGGTGTTAGTGGATACTACTATTCTCTAAACACTTACGCTCTTTCATGAACGATTCTACTTCGAGCGGTCAGTACTTCCATCAAACTGTTCTTACTCTCTACAATCTTAACAACTGCTTTCTTACAATCTCCAGAATTTCCTACTACTATTGGTCTTAATCCATATAATCCATCTCAGCTCTTGGTATACTCGTTGGAGTTGCCCCACTTACTCCTTCAGTCCTAACTATTTCAGCTCTAACATCCGGTTAGAGAGAATTCTCGCCAACGATTGCTTCTGGACTATACTTCCACTACGTTCTTCTTACTTAACCACCGTGGTCCACTTCGGTTCTCAACCGTAATACCCTGCCTACCATGCACAATACTTAGTTGATCAGACTCAGCACACGATGGTTTCAGCGTAAACAGTCCAGACTCCAAAGGCTCCGCACTACTTTGAAAGGGATTGTAATGACTCATGGCGAGGTCCGATACTAGATCGACCTGCTCTAATACCAATTGTAACGCCCCAACTAAAAAATATCTAGAATATTTAGTCGGAACATTAAAAACTGGAATCTGAGTACATTAATTAAAAGAAATATAACAGAATACTACAATATCATTAAGAGGATATAAAACGAGTGAAACAAATATTTTGAAAAGTGAAAAAGTGAGTAATTTCTGGGCTTGCTCGCTACGGCGAGTTACCATGCTCGCCATGGCGAACTTACAGGTCCTGACCTAATCAACTCGCTAGGCGAGCCAGAGCTCGCCATGGTGAAGTTCCTCAGCTCAGAACCTTTAGCTCGCCATGAAGGCTCGCTAGCAACTCGCTATGGCGAGTTGGTGCAGAATTTCCTCTGTTTTGCGTAAATCATCAAATTTAAAGGTTTCACCTACAATCTTTGTCTGAGATAGTGCAGAATTATAAAAATAACAACATAGAACAGAATAGAGTGGAATTTGCGGGCTAATTCCATACACACAGCTATACCTAACAATTCCTAAAGTTGCATGCATTTTCATAAAATTTGAATAAACTAACTAACTAGCCTAAGAACCCACCTGAAATTGAAGCTTTAAACTTGATTCCTTGGGCTCTACAACAGCTACAAAATCCACAGCTATCCCACGAACTCCCCTTGGCCAGAATTTGGTATTTTTGAAGAAATGTGGGATTCCTAGTTTTGCTCTAAAGTTGGAAGTTTGCTTGATGATTGTATCAGCAGAGTCTTTGAGGTTTATTTAGAAGGTCTTCTGATGAGAACAATACAGAATTTGGCTCCATTTTCAGTTTGCATGTAATCTTATTGACTAGAAAATGGTGGAAATGTAGTAGTTGTGGTTGTTGCTTTAGCTTGACATGAAAGGGTGAAAGTTGAAGAGGAATTCTTTATATTTTAGCTTGCATATGAGAAGTTTCTGATGCTTAGAACAGGGTTGAATGTAGAGAATTGGTGAGAAGATGACAATATGTGAAAATGAGAAAAATGGAAACTTGATATGTGTGTGTGTGTGTGTGTGTGTGTGTGTGTGTGTGTGAGAGAGAGTGTAGCTCGTGAGAGGGAGAGAAGAGAGTTTGGGAGAGTTTAGTTTTCTGAAGTTGTGTGAGGATAAAATGAATTGGTTTTGCATGTTTCATAACATATAAGAATGCATGCCTTCTAGGTAGCTAAAATGTGATGAGGTGTAGACATATGAGAGTGAGTGAGTCGTAGTTTTGCATGTAATTTAATTGAGTGGAAGAGAATTATGAGGTGTTGACATGGTGGTTAATGAGGTGTTGAGTTGTGATGTAGTGAGGCAATGAATCATGGGGTGAGGTGTTTCTCTAAGAGAGATTATGGGCTTGAGTGGGAAATGAGTCATCAACTTGCATGCAATTCTATAAGAGTTTAATGAGTTGTTGTTGTATATGAGTGAGGGGTAGTGTTGTGGTGGAGTAGATTAGTGAGTCATGAGCAAGAGAAGAGGAGTGGAGGGAAAATTAAATCACAAGTCTATGAGATATTGTGTTAATGTGTTGATTAGGTTCATTTAGAAATTCTAATTTTTACACATAACACAAGACTTAATTTAATTATATCACCTCTAACTAATTTTAATTTATTAGACAATGGTCTAATAAAAAAATTAATTAGGTAAATGAAAGAGTGGGATGTTACACTGTCTTGGCGAGCAAGCAGCTCTCATCGTGTCACGTTGGGAGCCATCGTGACACGATGAGCTATTTTTCTTCATTTTTGAGATTTTTCTTGTCTTTTGCGTATCTTCACCTTGTCTTGAAGCTTTTTCTCGATTCTTCAGGTTTTTGTTGACATTTAGGCCTGTCTTGGTCATTTTAATACTAATAATACTACCTAAAATACTGCAGAAATTCCTGTCATCAGAATCCAATCGTACCTAACACTTAGTATTAATAACAAACTTTATCATTAATCCTAATCTCAGCTTGTTACTTAAAGATTCGCGCCTTATCCAAATTTGAAGAAACACACGTGCTTAATGGATAAGCATTAGCTTTTAAGCTGAACTGGGTCAAGATGTCCTACCCATATGTCTTGGGACATCTTGTTCGACATGTTGCCTTAACATGCTCTGAACCCAGTGACAAGATGTCTAGGACATCTTGTTCAACATATTGCATCAGCACATCTTCAATATGCACAAGTGGTTTAGACTGAAATACTTGAGCATTGGTGCTTCAGTTAAGTCACTCTGACCAAGTTCTTTTAGCTTTATGATGCAGCCAATCTCAGAAGAACTACAATCTGCCCCTTTGGTAAATTATGGCTAAAACAACCACAAACCACTTTGTTGAATGTGCATTCTTCAGTCTTCAATCTTCAAATTCTTCAATCTCCAAATTGATCTCTGTTGATGCAATCTTCTATTCTGAGATCTTCAGGTCTTCAAGGTCTTTGATCTCCAGAAACTTGTGTGTCTTCAATTTTCAAGACTTCTTCAATCTTGAGTATGTGATGAACCTTTTCTAGTATGAGACAGTCTTAGTCTTGTCTTCATATGATCCATTACAATGAATTTTCTAAGTCCAGGGATGAGATACCTAGTGACTTAGTGATCCAAACTCTTGAGTTGCAGCGGAAAGTACTTAATCAGAGTGATCAAGACTCACTAGACTTTTTAGAGGTTCAATTTTAGGATTTTAATTATGCTCTGGACACACTTATTTAAGCATAGCTTTTTAGTTTTTAATTTTTTAAAGCTTGCCATATTCATCCGTAAAGCAAGAGAATGATTCTTTTTGCCAAAGAGTTGTTCTTATCATCAATTATTTCTCCCCCCTTTTACCATAATTTGTCAAAGGTTTAAAGAAAAATACTTCATTGATTAAAGAAAGCAACATTCAAAAGTGCACTATCATAAATGTCGGGTGTCAAAGCCTCCAATGTCTAGGACATTTGGTAGGCCACAATACTTACAAGAAGATGAACAGAAATAAAGGAAAAACACATAAGTACTTATTTTCCTATACCCAAGGTCTGTTCTTCAAACTTCTTCTTCTTGCTCAGCCTCAGCTTGAGCATCTCCTTCATCTTCACCTTCACCCTTCTCCATGATGGACTTGATCAGATCGTCCACATGGGTCTTCCTTGTTGTGCTGGTCTTGATGGTTTCTTCGAAGGTTTTTGAGATATGCATCAGTTCACCAAGAACATCCTCCTTGTTTACGCTAGGCATAGAGCTTGATGCTTCAGCAACCTCCTTCACCTTTGGGAACACAATGTCTAGGACATGTGTACCAACAAAGAGTTTGTAGTCAAAACTCATAACTGTGGGCTTCTTTGTTGGAGCTTCTGAAGGAAAATAGCGATTGAAAACGCAGTGGAATTTTAAAATTTTCCTTTAAGGATCCTTACGAATGAGCATGACATGTGTTAAGAGCTTTTACCTCTCGTAATGAAGGAGCTTTGATTTACAATCAAAATCTTGATCACGAGCGTTGAAGACGAACAACAACGCCTCTATCTAGTCCACACGAACAGCTACCTTCAATATGAGTGCTAGCTCAAAGGATGAAGGTTTCTAGTGAGAGGTGGGAGGAATAAGGATTAGGGTTTTAGCAAGAGTGTTTGCATCAAGTTATTTTCTTTGCCACAAGGATTCTATTTATAGAACCACTTGTTTTGTGCACCAAGACAAACTCTTGTCATTGGGCTACATTTACGCTAATGCCCTTTTCATTAAACAAGCATAAAGGGGGCGCATGCCCCATGTGTCATGTACACATGGGCGCTCCCTCACCATTCCTAATGGTGTATTGCTTATTTAATTACCATGATACCCTTATCATATTTCCATATTCCTCTGAGGTACACCGTACCTTACGGTGTTCCAATCCTACACTAGACTGTCCTTGCGTGTGACCTTTGTAGGTTTCCGTAACATTGGCAGTTACATTAAATCATACATTTAATTATAACAAACAGTGATCGGTATCTAGCAACACATCACTGCTACCCAAGTCACGGAAATGTCATGTGATCTGACAAACTTTTTCCCGTGATAAATATCTTGTGTACAATTACCTTTTTACCCTTATATCTATATTGAACACAAGGCATAGTACGTCACCCTTGTTAAGTTCAATATTGGGCCCTTAGACATATCTCCTGTTATGTAGGAGGGGTAAATTCCATCTAGGTCACTCATGTCCCTCAGCATGCTTTGTGAAGTACCCATCAACTGTCTTTTATGATCATCCTGTTACGGACAACGTTTTATCAGCAATAAAGTACTCGACTCCACATCTAGGGTCCATAGTGGTTTCAGGTCGAAGGGTGGAATACACCACTTATCACTATGAGAATATCTTATGACATTTCATAACATACTATGTAGTATTCTCATGGTGGGTCAATCCGATATAAATGTTACCCTTAACATTCATATCTATGTGAAGACTTGATAACTACTTATCTATGATCTGTGAGATGTGATCATCAGTCTACCAACATAATAGTCTCTATGCTTTAATGTTATCCCAATTCACAATAAAGCTTGACTACGGATATTTTAAGAATAGTGTTCTCATGTTAATGGATTATCACGATTAAATCATACTTAACGTTCCATTAAGCGAACCAACTATTCTAGGGACTTTATTACTTTAACACATAAACATAATAAAGAAAAAGCCTTTATTTAATAACTAAATTATTCAATACAAGTTCCATGCAATTATAAATAATTGGCCTCTAGGGCTTACACCAACAATCTCCCACTAGCACTAGAGCCAATCAGGCATACTTCTAATACCCATGCTCCTAGTGTGGCCCTCATGCTTCGGCTGAGCAAGAGGTTTCGTAAGTGGGTCAGCAGTATTGTCGAGTGTTGGTACTCTACATATCTTCACATCTCCTCTATCAATTATTTCTCAAATAAGGTGATAGCGCCTGAGTATGTGTTTGGACTTTTGGTGAGATCTAGGTTCCTTAGCTTGTGCGATTGCGCCATTGTTATCACAGAATAGATCAATGGGATCCACAATGCTAGGGAATATGCCAAGTTCAGTAATGAACTTCTTTATCCAAACAGCTTCCTTTGCTGCATTTGATGCGGCAATGTACTCAGCTTCGGTTGTAGAATCAGCAACTGTATCTTGCTTTGAACTTTTCCAGCTCACAGCGCCACCATTTATGCAAAACACATAGCCAGACTGCGATCTAAAATCATCCCTATCTGTCTGGAAGCTAGCATCAGTGTAACCAATTACACTTAGCTCTTCTTGACCTCCATATATTAGGAACGAGTCCTTAGTCCTTTTTAAGTACTTAAGGATGTTCTTGACAGCCACCCAATGAGCCTCACCAGGATCAGACTGATATCGACTCGTTGCGCTTAAGGCATATGAAACATCTGGACGAGTACATATCATGGCATACATGATAGATCCTATAGCTGATGCATAAGGGATCTTACTCATGCGGTCCCTTTCTTCCTTAGAGGAAGGGGATTGTGTTTTTGAAAGACACAAGCCATGTTGCATAGGAATGAATCCTTTCTTGGAATCATGCATATTAAAGCATCTTAACACTTTATCTATGTATGTACTCTGACTTAGGCCAAGCAGTTTCTGTGATCTATCTCCATAGATTCTTATTCCTAATATATAGGCCGCTTCACCCAAATCTTTCATAGAAAAGCAATTCCCTAACCAAGTTTTAACTTTTTGCAAGGTAGGGATGTCGTTTCCTATAAGTAATATGTCATCTACATATAATACTAGGAACACGACTATGCTCCCACTAACTTTCTTGTAAACACAAGGTTCATCTTCATTCTTAATGAATCTAAACTGCTTTACAGTTTCATCAAAACGAAGATTCCAACTTCTGGAAGCTTGCTTCAATCCGTAGATTGATCGCTGTAGTTTGCATATCTTTTTGGCTTCGCCTGGAATGCAAAACCCTTCAGGTTGTATCATGTATACATCCTCAAGGAGACTCCCATTAAGGAAGGCAGTTTTTACATCCATCTGCCAAATTTCGCAATCATAATATGCAGCGATGGCAAGTAAGATCCGAATGGATTTAATCATCGCAACTGGTGAAAAGGTTTCATCATAGTCCACACCATGAATTTGTTTGAAGCCTTTAGCAACCAATCGCGCTTTGTAGGTCTGTACCTTTCCATCCATGTCAGTCTTCTTCTTGAAGACCCATTTGCATCCTATGGGTTTGATCCCATCAGGAGCTTCCACCATGTTCCAAACTTGGTTTGTGTACATGGAATCCTTTTCAGATTTCATGGCTTCAAGCCACCTCTCAGACTCAAGACCAGTAATGGCCTCTTGGTAAGTCACAGGCTCATCTTGATCCATGAGTAACACGTCACCTTGCTCTGATATGAGATATCCATATCTTTCAGGTTCTTGACGTGTCCTGTTGGACCTATGTGGTTCTTGTGTTACTTGAGTAGGATTCTCTGTCACAACATGTTGTGCGTCCTGCTCATGTTCCTCCATTGGTGTGTCATTACTTTGTGGATCATGAATTTCTTCAAGATCTATTTTTCTCCCACTGATTCCTTTGGAAACAAAGTCCTTTTCTGGGAATACTCCTGTCCGGGCGACAAACACTTTGCCCTCAGAAGGATTGTAGAAGTGATATCCTTTTGTCTCTTTAGGATATCTCACAAAGAAACACTTGTCAGATTTAGGTTCAAGTTTAGTAGAAATTTGACGTTTTACATAAACTTCGCAAACCCAAATCTTTAAGTAGGACATATGAGGTTTCTTACCACTCCATATCTCATATGGTGTCTTTTCAACCGTTTTAGAAGGAACGCGGTTAAGTGTATAAGCTGCTGTTAATAGAGCATGTCCCCAAAAGGAGTTTGGAAGATCAGCGTGACTCATCATAGACTGCACCATGTCCAAAAGGGTTCGGTTCCTTCTCTCAGATACACCATTCCATTGTGGTGTTCCAGGAGGAGTGAGTTGGGATAGTATCCCACACTCTTTTAGATGGTCATCAAATTCTAGGCTTAAATACTCACCTCCTCGATCTGATCGGAGGGTTTTGATTTTCTTTCCTAGCTGGTTTTGTACTTCATTTTTAAATTCTTTGAACTTTTCAAAGGATTCAGATTTATGCTTCATTAAATAGACATATCCATATCTACTGTAGTCATCAGTAAATGTGATGAAGTATTGAAAACCTCCTCTGGCAGGTGTGTTCAATGGTCCACATACATCAGTATGTATGAGAGCCAAGAGGTCACTTGCTCTTTCACCTTTACCAGTGAATGGGACCTTTGTCATTTTTCCCAATAAGCAAGATCTGCATGTTTCAAATGATTCATAATCAAATGAATCCAAGAGCCCATCTTTATGGAGCTTGGAAATGCGTTTCTCGTTTATGTGGCCTAAACGACAATGCCAAAGGTATGTGGGATTTAACTCATTAGGTTTCATCCTCTTAGTATCAATGTTATAAATTGGCATTTCAAGATCAAGAATATATAATCCATTACTCATTTGTGCAGTGGCATAAAAGATATCATTTAAATAAATGGAGCAACAATTGTTCTTTATTATAAATGAAAAGCCAAGTTTATCCAAACAAGAAACAAAAATAATATTCCTGCTAATGGCAAGTACATAAAAACAGTTCTCTAACTGAATTATTAAACCACTAGGTAAAGTCAAATCATAAATTCCCACAGCTAATGCGGCAACTCTTGCTCCATTTCCCACTCGTAGGTCGACTTCACCTCTAGCCAATTCTCTACTCCTTTGCAGCCCCTGCACATTAGTACAAATGTGAGAACCACATCCGGTATCCAATACCCATGTAGAAGAAGTAGATAAATTAATTTCAATAACAAAGATACCTGCTGAATTGGAACTCTCTATTCCATTCTTCTTATCTTCCAGGTATTTTGGGCAGTTCCTCTTCCAATGTCCACTCTTGTTACAGTGGAAGCACTTACCCTCATTTGCAATGCCACCAGTAGGCTTCAAAGCTTGAGGGGCAGATTTTGGTTTGGCAACTACCTTGCCCTTCCCTTTGTTGCCCTTCCCTTTGTTACCCTTCTTGTGATTTCCATTACCGATCATTAGAACATGATTGGACTTTCCTTTTGATTTCATGTTCTGTTCAGCTTGTCTCAACATGCTCAACAGTTGTGGCAGAGTTTTCTCCATGTCGGACATGGTGAAATTTAGCACAAACTGATTAAAGCTTTCCGGCAACGATTGCAGGATGAGATCAGTTGCAAGCTCATTCCCGAGCGGAAATCCCAATCTTGTCAGGTTCCCCACGTACCCAATCATTTTGAGCACATGTGGACTAACAGGAGATCCCTCAGCTAGCTTGGCCTGAAACAGGGCTCTGGAAACCTCAAACCTCTCAATTCTGGCTTGCTCTTGGTAGAGCGTTTTCAAGTGTTCGATCATATCGAATGCATTCATTTCCTCATGTTGCTTCTGAAGCTCAGAGGTCATGGTAGCCAGCATGAGACATTTTGCATCCATAGCATCATCAAGATGCTTCTGATAAGCATCCTTTTGAGCCTTAGGTGCATTGGCAGCAGGTTCATCATCCGGGTCAGGATGGGGTTCCTCAATAGCATACAGCTTTTTCTCGTGCATGAGGACTATCCTCAAGTTACGATGCCAGTCAAGAAAATTTGTCCCAGACAATTTTTCTTTGTCAAGAATGCTTCGCATAATACTGTTTGAACTGTTGTTGTTTGTCATGGTGATCTACATTAACAAAATTGAAGATATAAGTATCAAATAATTTTAAAACATATTTAATTAGGACTTCAATTAAATATGCGCTCCCACTATTTTACTCAAAACAAATGACCCTCGACATTTGATTCGGAAAACCCCGTTGGAAGATTTTCTAGTGGGAATGAGATCCATATTTCACTTTGTTTTAAGTCAGCGTTAGGCTGATTACACAAAACGCAGCTATTTAGGTAGGAAACTCTTTCCAATTGTATCTCATACAACTCTCATATCTTTTCCATTGGGTGAATAACACTTATTCTAATCCATCATATGAACAACCCAACATTTGCTTCTAAAGTCATATAATCGTATTATATTTTCTTTAGTTAAGTTAAACACAATAAATAGCAATCGGATAAACTAGTTATCTCACCGCAACTTATCAGTATTGACAATGCACTTTACGTTGGTAAAACCTACATTAATCGATATTGATCTTGAAGGGTGCTATTCTTTGGAAAGCTTAAAACTTAATATTAACCTTGAGGGAATTTTAATTAGTTTGATCTCACCGGCTTATTTATCATATAAATCGTCTCTCACATGCATCAACATACAAACATACACATGCATCAACATACATAAAATGAAACAGTTATGGCCCTTAGCGCAATTGTTCTCTCAAGCCAATGAGAGAACCTAAGCTAACTTAATAACGATCTATACTTCTCCAAGCATGATCTCCTTCATGTTGTTGTGTTCCCTTTCTTCTTCATAAAATTACATTACATAAAAGAATACTCGGTTTACATACGAGGGAGTAAGATGAGAAGAGAACTTTACATCAAGAGATTAAGAGATAAGGCACGACACGCAGGCCGTATTTAAAATCCCAAAATAAAATAAAAGTAAACTAAGGCCATAACCGATCATCACAAAAGCATAATAATAAACACATATTTTATTATTATTATAATCAGTTAAAGTCCCGTTAATTAAATTAAAATTAAAATTTGACGAACGTGATCAAGTTTCTGTCTTCTGCGCATAGCGCAGCATATCCTGCGCATAGCGCAGGATGCTGTCAGGTCAAACTGTTGCTCTCTGTCCCCTGCGCATAGCGCAGACACGTATTTTGACCTTGAATTTTCGTCGTTTGACAGCACAACCCTTGTGTTGTCGCGAATCCTAATGCAATAATTTTGCGCCGTCAAAACTCATCATGATCATAAGTCAATTTAATTTATCAACATGTCATTGCTTCACCATACAAATGTCGGATTCCAAAGCAAGTGAACATGGATCGCTTCAATTGAACAACTTTCATAATATGTTTCAATGGACGAAATTATGAACAACATATCACATATATTGTTTTGCATCACGATCACTTATATCACATAGAAGTCTTGATCAATCTTATTTGTATAACCTTAGGACGATCAACATATCGCTCCTTCACCATACTAATGTCGGATTCCAAAGCCGTTTCAATGTCAATCATCCAAATTGTACACAAAAAGATGCCAAATTTTAATTACTCAATTTTAATCTTTGTTAATTGTTTTAATCGAATTTTAAGTACAGGAATTAAACAAACATCAAATCATGGATTCGTAAGTGGCTCTGATACCACTGAAGGAAAATAGCGATTGAAAACGCAGCGGAATTTTAAAATTTTCCTTTAAGGATCCTTACGAATGAACATGATATGTGTTAAGAGCTTTTACCTCTCGTAATGGAGGAGCTTTGATTCACAATCAAAATCTTGATCACGAGCGTTGAAGACGAACAACAAAGCCTCTATCTAGTCCACACGAACAGCTACCTTCAATATGAGTGCTAGCTCCAAGGATGAAGGTTTCTAGTGAGAGGTGGGAGGAATAAGGATTAGGGTTTTAGCAAGAGTGTTTGCATCAAGTTATTTTCTTTGCCACAAGGATTCTATTTATAGAACCACTTGTTTTGTGCACCAAGACAAACTCTTGTCATTGGGCTACATTTACGCTAATGCCCTTTTCATTAAACAAGCATAAAGGGGGCGCATGCCCCATGTGTCATGTACACATGGGCGCTCCCTCACCATTCCTAATGGTGTATTGCTTATTTAATTACCATGATACCCTTATCATATTTCCATATTCCTCTGAGGTACACCGTACCTTACGGTGTTCCAATCCTACACTAGACTGTCCTTGCGTGTGACCCTTGTAGGTTTCCGTAACATTGGCAGTTACATTAAATCATACATTTAATTATAACAAACAGTGAGCGGTATCTAGCAACACATCACTGCTACCCAAGTCACGGAAATGTCATGTGATCTGACAAACTTTTTCCCGTGATAAATATCTTGTGTACAATTACCTTTTTACCCTTATATCTATATTGAACACAAGGCATAGTACGTCACCCTTGTTAAGTTCAATATTGGGCCCTCAGACATATCTCCTGTTATGTAGGAGGGGTAAATTCCATCTAGGTCACTCATGTCCCTCAGCATGCTTTGTGAAGTACCCATCAACTGTCTTTATGATCA
The DNA here is from genome assembly GCA_954870985.1 of Trifolium fragiferum. Taxonomy (NCBI): domain Eukaryota; kingdom Viridiplantae; phylum Streptophyta; class Magnoliopsida; order Fabales; family Fabaceae; genus Trifolium; species Trifolium fragiferum. Next base: position 32,699,385 of record OX940792.1, on the reverse strand, counting down.
TCTTGTTATGGACAACGTTTGATCAGCAATAAAGTACTCGACTCCACATCTAGGGTCCATAGTGGTTTCAGGTCGAAGGGTGGAATACACCACTTATCACTATGAGAATTTCTTATGACATTTCATCACATACTATGTAGTATTCTCATGGTGGGTCAATCCGATATAAATTGTTGAGACCTTTTAGGGTGTTGGCTTCATTTGGTAAAATAAGCCTGATTCCATGATGTGGAGCATGATGTGTGGCACATCAGGGTTCACATCTGGACGCCCTACTGGACGCGCTTTCATTTATTTAAACGCGATCTTTTGAAAAAGATTTGTTTTTCAAATTAAATCGTGCCAGCTTTCGCGCCAAGGAACAAGATAATCTTTCATGGTTCTGTTTTATTTTATTGGCCGACTTTGATCAAAAAGATTTGAAACAAACAATTAAAAGATTATGATCAAATAAATCTCAAAGAGAATTAACAAAGGCCAGCTGTTATTATTGAAGATCCAAGCCCATGAAACTTGTTCTATATAAAGGAAGACTGAAGACATAAAGGAATACGAAGCCAAGAGTTGAAGATATCGAGTCTTAGGTCTTAGTCTGTTCTTTGTTCTTTGTGAGCCTTCACTTGGATCATAGTTTTGATGCAAGTAAGGACTGAGTTTATAGAGTTGTAATCTCTAGTTGTCTTTCTCCAAAGCTTTGAAGCAAGGAGTTAGATTGTGCAACACTCTAAGCCTTTAGGTACGAGTGCTTCGCTTGTCTAGGAGTGTGTCTCCAACTGAGTTTGTTATTAAATCCTTACTGGGTAAGGTTGAGGGGGAGTGAGCAGAGGTTCTCATATCTAGGAGTTCCTAGGTAGAATTAGCACGGGTAGTGATTAAGTGAGAAGTTGTAAACGGGGGAGTTTAGCTTTGAATTGATACTACCATAGTGGATTCATCCCTGGATTGGTATCCTCCAGAATAGGGCTTGTTATAAGTGCCGAACTGGGTTAACAAACTCACGTGTTCTTTTGTTTCCTGCACTTTATATTGTTTACTTGTTCATCAAGTTCAGTTGTCCACGATGTTGACACATTAGGCTACACATCGTACGATTCCTAAAGTGTACACATCGTGCAACACATCTGACACTTGCCACCAGAATTTCAATTGGCATCAGAGCAGGCACCCTGCCTGTTTGAGGGTGAGCTCCAGGGAAGTTACTTTCTGGAAACATGGACAAGGATGGAACAACGGTCAACAAACCACCCCTCCTGGATGGAACCAACTATGACTACTGGAAGCCAAGGATGATTGCTTTCCTAAAGTCACTTGACAGCAGAACTTGGAAAGCTGTGCTCAAAGGCTGGGAGCATCCCAAAGTCTTGGATGCTAATGGTGTTGACACTGGTGTACTCAAGCCAGAGGAAGATTGGTCAGCTGCAGAAGACACTGCATCGCTTGGAAACTCCAAAGCTTTGAATGCTTTATTCAATGGAGTGGACAAGAACATGTTCAGATTAATCAAGCAGTGTACTGTTGCAAAGAATGCCTGGGAGATACTCAGAACCACTCATGAAGGCAATGCCAAGGTAAAAAGCTCAAGAATCCAACTTCTCAACACTAAGTTTGAAAACCTCAGAATGAAAGAAGAAGAATCAATTCATGAATTTCACATGAATTTGCTTGAGGTGGACAATTCCTTTGAGGCTCTAGGTGAGAAATTGTCTGAAGAAAAGCTTGTGAGAAAGATGCTTAGATCCCTACCCAAGAGATTTAACATGAAAATCACAGCTATTGAAGAAGCTCAAGACATCCCAAGTATGAAACTTGAAGAACTTGTGAGCTCTCTTCAAACTTTTGAGATGAACTTAGGTGAGCAAACTGAGAAGAAAGGAAAAGGTATAGCTTTTGCATCTTGTGCTGGTGAAGAAGAAGAAGCTGATGAATCAGATGACGATCTCTCAAATGACTTAGCCATGTTGGGAAGACAATTCAACAAGCTTCAAAGGAGGGTGGACAGAAGACCAAGGAGGAATGTGAGGAACATCCAGACTGACATCAGTAAACTAGGTAACACTTCAACAAAAACCAAAACTGATGATAAGTCAACTCAGAACAAGGGTGTTCAATGTCATGAATGTGAAGGCTTTGGTCATATAAGATCAGAATGTGGCACATATCTGAAGAAGCAGAAGAAAGGCCTAACTGTTTCATGGTCTGATGAAGACTCTGACACTGACTCAGAGAATGTTGCTGCTAATCATGTTAGTGCCATAACTAGGGTGGATAATACTGATGTTGAATCTGATGATGAAGAACTCACCTTTGATGAACTAGCCTCAGTCCATAAAAAGCTATTTATCAAGAGTGAGGAACTGTACAAGGTCAATGAAGAGCAGAAGGAAATCATCAGTCAACTGGAGACAGAGAAGGGTCAACTACAGAGTCAAGTTGCTAGTCTTGAAAGTGAAGTTGAGTTACTGTCAACCAACTTGAAAAATATGACCAAGTCTGTAAAGATGCTCAACCCTGGAACCAACATGCTTGATGAAATTTTGAAAGTAGGAAAGCATGCTGGTGACTCATCTGGTGTAGGATTTAAGAACAAACATCACAGCAAGAAGACAAATACTAAGTTTGTTCCTGCTCAGAAGAAACCTGACCCTAGCAGAATGTGGACACACCACACTCCACATCAGAGACCTGCTGGCAAAGAGAAGTTTAATGCTTGGAGATGCCACTACTGTGGGAAGAATGGTCACATCAAGCCCTTCTGTTACAAACTCTATGGGTATCCCAAGAAAAAGCCTCAGGTGCAAGCCAAAACAGCAAGGGTCACTCCTAAGAAGATGTGGAAGCCTAAAGTCTCTGAAACTGCACATATTGCTCACACTTCTCTTAGAGCATCTTCTAGTAATGATTGGTATTTTGATAGTGGTTGTTCTAGGCATATGACTGGTGTTGAGAAATTTCTCACTAATATCAAGCCTCATACAACAAGCTTTGTAACCTTTGGTGATGGAGCAAAAGGTGAAATCAAGGGCAGTGGTAAACTCAGCAGCAAAAGCTTACCTGACCTAGATGATGTGTTACTTGTTAAAGGCTTGAAGGCTAATCTTATCAGCATAAGCCAACTATGTGATCAAGGTCTTAAGGTCAACTTCACAAAGAATGAGTGTCTTATCACTTCTAACAAAGGAGAATTGTTGATGAGAGGATCTAGGTCAAGGGACAACTGCTATCTATGGATTCCTGATGAAACAGCTCACTCCACTACATGTTTGATAAGTCAGGAAAAAGAAGTAAAGCTTTGGCACCAAAGACTTGGCCATTTGAATCTGAAGGGAATGAAGAAGATTGTGTCCAAGGAAGCTATTAGAGGTCTACCAAAGCTTAAGATTGTTGAAGGCAATATATGTGGTGAATGTCAAGTTGGAAAGCAGGTTCAGATGTCACACCCAATGTTACAACATCAGGTGACATCCAGAGTTCTTGAACTACTACATATGGACTTGATGGGACCAATGCAGGTAGAGAGTATTGGTGGTAAAAGATATGCCTTTGTGGTTGTAGATGATTTCTCAAGGTTCACTTGGGTTAGCTTCATCAGAGAGAAGTCTGACACTTTTGATGCATTCAAAGAACTATGCCTTAGACTACAAAGAGAAAAGGATAATGGCATTGTTAGAATCAGAAGTGATCATGGGAAAGAGTTTGAGAACTCAAGATTTTCTGAGTTTTGTGCTGATGAAGGAATTGGGCATGAGTTCTCCTCACCGATCACACCCCAGCAAAATGGTGTAGTTGAGAGAAAGAACAGAACCTTGCAAGAGGCTGCAAGAGTTATGCTACATGCCAAGAAGCTACCTTACTACTTTTGGGCAGAGGCCATGAGTACTGCATGCTATATACACAACAGGGTGACTCTGAGAAAAGGTACCTCAACCACACTGTATGAGATATGGAAAGGAAGAAAACCAACTGTCAAACACTTCCATGTCTTTGGTAGCAAGTGCTATATCTTAGCTGACAGAGAGCAAAGGAGGAAGATGGATCCCAAGAGTGATGAAGGAATCTTTCTAGGCTATTCCATAACCAGCAGAGCCTATAGAGTCTTCAACAACAGAACAAGAACTATGATGGAATCCATCAATGTTGTCATAGATGACTGTTCAGATAATGAACCTGATGTTGATCCTGATGTGGACACATCTCACCCCCTGCCTGAAGACTCTGAAGTTATAGAGATTCCTGAAAAGACTGATCAGCAAGAAGATGTGACTCCAGTGAACAAGGGTCCCTCTGTTAGAGTTCAAAAGAATCATCCAAAAGAACTCATAATAGGGAATCCTGAGTCAGGGGTTATGACAAGGTCAAGAGAGGTTGTATCCAATGCTTGTTTTGTGTCAAAGGTAGAACCAAAGAATGTGAAAGAAGCCTTGACAGATGAGTTTTGGATTGAAGCTATGCAAGAGGAGCTGAACCAGTTCAAGAGGAATGAAGTGTGGGATTTAGTTCCTAGACCTGAAGGAGTCAACATCATTGGTACTAAATGGGTTTATAGGAATAAATCTGATGAAAGTGGTGTTGTGACTAGAAACAAGGCTAGGCTTGTGGCTCAAGGTTACTCTCAGATTGAAGGAGTAGACTTTGATGAAACATTTGCTCCTGTGGCACGTCTTGAGTCCATAAGGTTACTTCTGGGAGTAGCATGTATCTTGAAATTCAAGCTATTCCAGATGGATGTGAAGAGTGCTTTCCTCAATGGCTACTTGAATGAGGAAGTTTATGTGGAACAGCCCAAGGGATTTGTTGATCCAAATTATCCAGATCATGTCTACAGATTGAAGAAGGCATTATATGGATTAAAGCAAGCTCCTAGGGCATGGTATGAGAGGCTAACCAAATTTCTTGTGCAGCAAGGTTATAGAAAAGGAGAAACAGACAAAACCTTGTTTGTCAGAGAAGAAAAGGGCAAGTTCATGATTGCACAAATCTATGTAGATGACATTGTGTTTGGAGGAATGTCTGATCCAATGGTCAAGATGTTTGTGAATCAGATGCAGTCTGAATTTGAGATGAGCCTTGTAGGTGAACTTACCTACTTTCTTGGTCTGCAAGTCAAACAGATGGAAGATACAATTTTCATCTCCCAAAGCAAGTATGCCAAGAACATTGTGAAGAAATTTGGAATGGAGAATGCAAATCACAAAAGAACTCCTGCAGCAACCCATCTCAAACTTTCTAAAGATGAGCATGGTGTCAGTGTTGATCAAAGTCTATACAGAAGCATGATTGGCAGTCTACTTTATCTCACTGCAAGTAGACCTGATATTAGCTTTGCTGTTGGTGTGTGTGCAAGGTACCAAGCTGAGCCCAAGATGAGTCATCTGAATCAAGTCAAAAGGATTCTTAAGTATGTCAGTGGTACAAGTGATTATGGAATTCTCTACTCTCATGGTGAAGACACAAGATTGTTGGGTTATTGTGATGCTGACTGGGCAGGTAGTGCTGATGACAGGAAAAGCACTTCTGGTGGATGTTTCTTTTTGGGAAGCAACCTTATATCATGGTTCAGCAAGAAACAAAATTGTGTTTCTCTTTCTACAGCTGAGGCTGAGTATATTGCAGCAGGAAGTAGTTGTTCTCAGCTACTTTGGATGAAGCAGATGTTGGGTGAGTACAATGTGCAGCAAGATGTGCTCACATTATACTGTGACAATCTAAGTGCTATAAATATTTCCAAAAATCCTATCCAACATAGTAGGACAAAGCACATTGATATACGTCACCATTTCATTAGAGATCTTGTTGAAGACAATATTGTGACTCTAGAGCATGTTGCCACAGAAAATCAACTGGCAGATATTTTCACTAAGGCTTTAGATGCAAATAGGTTTGAGGTGTTAAGGGGCAAACTAGGTATTTGCCTCTTTGAGGATCAATAGCCATAATTGCTATTTAGACGTGCAACGGTTACCTGTTTTTTCCCTCCATCCATAGTTGCACGCAATCCAAAGGCAATATTTCCAACGGCTATTTCGCGTTCAAAACTCCAAGAAATCCGTTTACTCAAGATTTTTCTTATTGCCTACCACATTGATCACCATATTCGTTTCTCAACCACTCAAACGACCAAAAATTTTCTTGATCTCTCTCAAACCCTTTGTTCATCTTTCTGAAATTTTCTTTGAAATCTTCATACAAAATCATCATCATCATCATGTCTACTGCAACCAAAACATCTCCTTCCACAAAAACAAACACTCCTCCATCATCACCAAAACCTATTTCCCCACATCAAAAAGATATTCAAGGTGACATGATCGTCGATGCCACTCCTGTCTCAATGATCAAGCCATCTGGATCAAAGAAGAAGAAGTCTAAACGATCAAGAAGGGAATCAACCCCCATTGCCGCAGAGGAAGATGTTGTTCCTTCTCCTTACACAGAAAAATCCAAAAAGAAGAAGAAGAAAAGCAAGAAGCCAAAGATTGGCTCACCAAAGAGGGTTCACACCATGGAAAGTCTGCATGTTGAACCTCTTCCTGCAAAATCTGGTGATGCAAATGCTGAAGCATCTATGGGTGTAGGTTCTTCAAACCCTAACCCTGAGAAGGCTGCTGTGAAGATTTCTGAGGGTCAAAGGCACCCCTTGACTCAGAAGATCATTGATTCTGTGCTCCAGGCCCTGCAAGAACCTAATGTTGCGGCAGATGTTGGCACATCATTGCCACAAGGTGAAGAAGAGTCTCCTGCTGAAGAAGAGACTGCTGCTGTTGAAAGACCTGCTGTCATTCCTGATTCTCCTGATCAGGTATTTGTTGAAGAAGATCAACCTGCTGAGGTTGAGGAACCTGAAGATAATATCCAGTCTGACAAAGTTGTTGTGGATGTAGAAGGCTACAATTCTGACATCCCCTTGAAGAAGCTTACTGAGGAGAGTATTGCAAGAAGGACTAGAAGTGGTAAAGGTCCTGCTGTTGTTGAGATTTCTCCTGCTGCTACTAAGGAGAAGAAGAAGCCTGTTAAGAGGCAAGTCATGTATGGTCCCAAGAAGGGATTTAGTAAAGCTGTGGTTCCACCTGCAAAGAAGAAGACTCAGAAAAGAAAAGAGCCACCTACAAGTGACTCAGAGTACGATGTGAAGCAGGATGTAGCTCACATCAGTGAGTCTGAGGAAGAATCTGCTAAGGAACGCAATGTGGAGCTTGATGTGATTCACATTGAGTCTGCTGTGAAGAAGAGCTATGGGAAGAAGAAAATTCCTCAGGGAATTCCTGACATCCCAGTTGATTTGATTTCCTTCCACAACCCTGCACATGCTGGTAAATGGAAGTACATTGCTCATAGAAGGTTAGCTCTGGAGAGGGAGCTCAGTGCTGAAGCCTTGCAGTGCAAGGAAGTTATGAGGTTGATCAAGCGTGCTGGCTTGATGAAGACTGTTACTGGACTGGGTGACTGCTATGAGAAGGTAGTCAAAGAATTTTTGGTAAACATCCCTGCTGGTTGTGACAATCCTTTGGACAAGGAATACCAAACTGTTTTTGTGAGAGGTAAAGAAATTCACTTCTCTCCCACTGTTATCAACAAGTATCTGGGCAGAAGTGAGGAGCCCTTTGCTGAGATGGAGGCAAATGACAACTACATAATCAAGGCCATCACAGCTGGAAAGGTCAAGACTTGGCCTAAGAAGGGAAAATTGCAAGCAAGCAAGCTCACTCCAATCTACAACATCCTGAACAGGATTGCTGCTGCTAACTGGGTGCCTACCACACACAACTGTGATGTGGCTACAGGTTTGGCTAGGTTCATCTATACTGTAGGTAACAAAATTAACTTTGATTTTGGTACTTATATTTTTGATCAGACTATCAAACATGCCAAAACCCTAGCTGTCAAACTACCCATTGCCTTTCCTTCCCTACTGTGTGGAATCATATTGAGCCAGAGACCTGATGTTCTGGGCAAGGATGATTTGTCTTGCAGAAGAGAGTCTGCTATTTCTTTTAGTCTCAAGCAGTCTGATGTGACTCCTGATGTGGGCACATCCAGCTCAAACAATGCTATGTCTAGGACAGACATGATTGCTGCTTTAAAGGAGACTTGCAAGGCTCTGGATGAGAAGAAGGCCAAGCTGGAGGCAGTCATTGCTGGACTGGAGCTTGAGGATGAGCAAACAATGGCTGAGGATGAGGAATTGGAGGAGGAGGAGCCCAATGACTCTGAAGCTGAGGAAACTGATGGGAGCCAGGATATTTGAATTATTGTAATTCATTAATATTTCCCTGTACTCAGTATTTCCTTGTTTTTGCTTGTATTTTGTGGGCTATGCCCTGAATTTCTGATGCACCTTTGCGTGCCTGTTCTGTACTTGCTGCACTATTAACGGCCTGAGTGCCTCTTTCTGTTCATGCACCATCATCTCTACATCTCATGCTATCTGCATTCTATGGTGTGTTACTTACTCTCAGTATGTTTGTCATAATTTATGGCTAAAAAGGGGGAGTAAAAATTAAAATGAACAACTTTGAAGTCTTAACTGCAGCAAATTGTGATGTGAGAGAATAGAACGAGAGAATTGAGACGAGAATTAAGAAAAAGATTCTATTCATCCACATGGGGCAACTTCTGAACTTCTGAACTTCTGAAACTTTCTCAACTTCTGAAGCTCTGCAACTTCTGAGGCTCTGCTCAGCTTCTGAAGCACTACAACTTCTGAAGCTCTGCTCAGCTTCTGAAGCACTACAACTTCTGAAGCTCTGCTCAGCTTCTGAAGCACTACAACTTCTGAGGCTCTGCTCAGCTTCTGAAGCACTACAACTTCTGAAGCTCTGCTCAGCTTCTGAAGCACTACAACTTCTGAAGCTCTGCTCAGCTTCTGAAGCTCTATAACTTCTGAAGCTCTGCTCAGCTTCTGAAGCTCTGCTCAGCTTCTGATGTGTGGCACATCTGACTACACATCTGGTATACATGCTTATTTTTCTTCAAATATTTTATCAACAAATTTTTGAAGAATTAGTTTTCTAAAGCATGTTCTTCTGAAGACCTTTTCTGTACATTTTCAACTGGGTGATGCATTCTTAAGAAGTCCAATTGAAGATGTTATCTAATTTCTACATGGTGATGCATTCTTAAGAAGCCTGTAGAAGTTATTTTGTGTGATGTTTGACACATCTGTGAGTTTTAACTTGGTCATGCATTCTTAAGAAGCCAAGTTTAAAACTTCTCTATTTCTCTCTAGGTCATGCATTCTGAAGAAGCCTATAGGGGATATGAGATTTAGGGGGAGTACATGGAAAGTGCTCTAGTTCAAAGGGGAGTAGACTATTACTGGGTTTGCTACCCTCCCTTATGTGTACATGGAATCTCATGCTTGTATGTGTCTGAGAATTTATTTTTCTCAGTCTTTGGGAATTTATTTTCCTATCTTGTGAGAGTTTATTTCTCTCTTTATTTGCGAGGCCCTAATCCGCTGCTGCATGCCTCTGATGTGCCTACACATCTCTCCAAGTTTAGTTGGGTGACTCAAAGATTATTTTAGCCCAAAATTTGCCAAAGGGGGAGATTGTTGAGACCTTTTAGGGTGTTGGCTTCATTTGGTAAAATAAGCCTGATTCCATGATGTGGAGCATGATGTGTGGCACATCAGGGTTCACATCTGGACGCCCTACTGGACGCGCTTTCATTTATTTAAACGCGATCTTTTGAAAAAGATTTGTTTTTCAAATTAAATCGTGCCAGCTTTCGCGCCAAGGAACAAGATAATCTTTCATGGTTCTGTTTTATTTTATTGGCCGACTTTGATCAAAAAGATTTGAAACAAACAATTAAAAGATTATGATCAAATAAATCTCAAAGAGAATTAACAAAGGCCAGCTGTTATTATTGAAGATCCAAGCCCATGAAACTTGTTCTATATAAAGGAAGACTGAAGACATAAAGGAATACGAAGCCAAGAGTTGAAGATATCGAGTCTTAGGTCTTAGTCTGTTCTTTGTTCTTTGTGAGCCTTCACTTGGATCATAGTTTTGATGCAAGTAAGGACTGAGTTTATAGAGTTGTAATCTCTAGTTGTCTTTCTCCAAAGCTTTGAAGCAAGGAGTTAGATTGTGCAACACTCTAAGCCTTTAGGTACGAGTGCTTCGCTTGTCTAGGAGTGTGTCTCCAACTGAGTTTGTTATTAAATCCTTACTGGGTAAGGTTGAGGGGGAGTGAGCAGAGGTTCTCATATCTAGGAGTTCCTAGGTAGAATTAGCACGGGTAGTGATTAAGTGAGAAGTTGTAAACGGGGGAGTTTAGCTTTGAATTGATACTACCATAGTGGATTCATCCCTGGATTGGTATCCTCCAGAATAGGGCTTGTTATAAGTGCCGAACTGGGTTAACAAACTCACGTGTTCTTTTGTTTCCTGCACTTTATATTGTTTACTTGTTCATCAAGTTCAGTTGTCCACGATGTTGACACATTAGGCTACACATCGTACGATTCCTAAAGTGTACACATCGTGCAACACATCTGACACTTGCCACCAGAATTTCATAAATGTTACCCTTAACATTTATATCTATGTGAAGACTTGATAACTACTTATCTATGATTCGTGAGATGTGATCATCAGTCTACCAACATAATAGTCTCTATGCTTTAATGTTATCCCAATTCACAATAAAGCTTGACTACGGATATTTTAAGAATAGTGTTCTCATGTTAATGGATTATCACGATTAAGTCATACTTAACGTTCCATTAAACGAACCAACTATTCTAGGGACTTTATTACTTTAACACATAAACATAATAAAGAAAAAGCCTTTATTTAATAACTAAATTATTCAATACAAGTTCCATGCAATTATAAATAATTGGCCTCTAGGGCTTACACCAATAGCTTCATCAGGGTACAGGATAGCTGGATATTGCCTCAAGATCATTCCAGTTATTAAGCAAGGAAAGGCAATTTGCAACTTCACTGTATATGTCTCAGCATGCTTCATGATCTGATTGAAAACGTGATCACCAAAGTTGATTTTCTTCTTGGTCCCTATGAGATAGATCATCTTTACCAACATAGGGGTAATCCCATAACCATGATTGGTAGGTGCCCAGTTTGTTGCACCAATCCTATTGAGGATATCATACTTGACACTAAGAGTGCCTGTAGATAATAACCCTCTCTTAGGCCATTCACTTACTTGGCCTCCTATGATCTCCTTGGTGATTTCTTCCTGTAGATCAGCTTCATCAGACTCTGTTGATGTGTTTCTCCCAAGGTATTCGTTAATGGTGATAGGAGAAAACTTCATATCCTTTCCTCTGAATCGAACCTTTCTGAATTCTTCAGTTCCTTCATTGCAAGCACTGGTGATGTTCACTATGAACTCCTTCACAAGCATTTCATAGCAATCACCTAGGTCCTTCATAGTTTTTATCAGCTCAGCATTTTCTAACAGCTCCATTATCTCCTTACATTCGAGAGCTTGTTGGTTGAGTTCTCTCTCTTGTGCTACTCTTCTTTGGTATACATACATCCACCTTTGAGCACTTTCTTCAGAGTGAAAAGAGACTCTGTCCATTGGAGCTGGAGGAATGTTTGCAGGAATTCTTCTTCCTCCAATTCTCTTCTTCCCAGAGGTTGTGATGTCTAGGACATCTGCTTCGACATCAGATTCAGAGTCACTTACAGCCACGACCTGTTTCTTCTTCTTCGAGCTTTTCTCACCTGTAACTTTCTTCTTAACTTTTCTCTTCCCTTTCTTTGTAGTGTCCGGGGTTTCCATACGCCTGGATTTGTACGTCTTAGCATTGTTTTTGACAGGAATGCTAATTCGTACCCCTTCGCTTTCATCAGAGTCTTCCTCTTCAAAGCTTTGTTGAGGTTGACTTCCTTTCTTCATACCTTGAAAAATCTTGGCCAGAGGAACCTCATCTTCATCTTCTTGATCTTCTAGCCCCAAGTCATGAACATTCTCTTGTTCAGGAGTAGGATCAATGACCAGATGTTGGAACATGTGGTTCGACATTAGGTGTTGGAATCTCTTCTGAGGGCATAGTTTGATCCAAGTTTAGATCTTCTTCCTGAGCTTCTGATGGAGTGTTGATGGATGTTTCTGGTGTATGAACTTCGTTGGCTAGAGAAGAAATCTGCTCAACAGTCTTATCTTGATGTTCATCAGTTGATGTTTCATCAGATGGCTTGACATTTGGTCCTTATGAAATCTTTTGTGATTCTTGATTCTCAGAAGGTTGACTTTCAGGTTTTGAAGGCTCTTGCTCCTGAATTTTGTCATTCCCAGTTGCATGAGCACGACCTCTCGTTTTCCTAGGGTTCTTCTTCTTCTTTGAGGAGGAACCTTTTGATTTCTTCTTCTTGATTGCGCCTTCAGTTGGAGGAATCATGCTGATTGGTACAGCGTTGGTGATAACCCCTTGTTGATCAACGCATAAGTTTGAAACACCTAGCCATTTGAGAGAATGCCTCTTCTGTTTGCGTCTTTGAATCATCTTGATTTGAATTGTTGTTCTTAGATGATTGTTGAGACATTGTTGCAGAGAGTTCTTGAGAAGAATGAGTTTCTGATTCTTGGAGAAAGATGTCAGACAAGATGTTGAGACGTTTGGTAGTGTCACATATGAGGTCTTAGTAGCCTTTTATAGATTTATTGAGAACTTAAGGCTACCTCTTTTTACGTGCAGATGTTTAATGTTTCTTTACTCTGCACGTTACCTCTATAATGCCTATGACACGTTTTTGGGACATCTTGTCAACTTCTAGTGAGACATATCTTGTCAATTTCTTCCTTGGCAGACAAGCAAGCTATTTCAGTGCATCTGTTAGATTTTCGAACTTTGAGGTGAGAAGTTGTAGCTTTGACATTCTAACCTTGGAAGTTCCTTCATGAACAATTTGTAGAATTTCCCAGGCTTGCTTGGCTTCTGTACATGTGTTGATCAATTTGAATATGTTTTCATCAACACCATTGAAGATAGCATTGAGTGCCTTAGAGTTGCTATTGGACTCAGTCTCCTCTTCTAGGGTCCAATATCCTTCACCTTTTAATATTGAACAACCATCTTCTGCAGAGACTATTGGGTGATTCCAACCTGTAATAATTGCCCTCCATGCTTTTTGATCCATGGACTTGATGAAGGCAATCATTCTTGCTTTCCAATAGTCATAGTTTGATCCATCCAGAACTGGTGGTCTGTTTATTGATCCTCCATTCATGTTCATCTTGAACAAGATTTTGTCTCCCTGGAGCTCACCCAGCAGGTTAGGGTGCCTGCTTTGATACCAATTGAAATTCTGTTCTCTGGCAGGACAGATGTCGTACACAATGTCTAGGACAATGTGTCAGTAGTCCAGATGTCTTAGACAACTGGTTTGACAACTGGTTATGAGGATCACGATTTATTGTAGTACTGAAGTAAATGAAAGCAATAAAGAACACCAGTTATTTGTTACCAATCCAGGAAGTGAACACTACTACTCCGAATTAATACTTAGTCTTACAACCACACCAAACACCTTTTTGGCATGTATGCTTTTTCTCAATCTTAGTAATCTTCTACCCAAGGGCTAACTCCTCCTGAATATGAGAACCTACCCAACTCCCTCTAATCACTAATCCCAAGTGATGAAACTTAAACTTCACAGTTTAAAGACTTGTTGAACGACAACATTCAACGACACAAAGCTACAAAGTATCAAAGAACAATACTTAGAGCCACTTGATGTTTTGCACAGTGGGTATAAAACTTTGGACTCACAATCTTCAGTTATTGTGGGTTGAGTCCTTTATATATGCGTGCAGGTCTTCAGATAATCTTCAATCTTTCAGATGCACTACAATAAGAATTAGTTTTAAAACAAACTCTACAAGATAAATAATTAATCTTTATCCGCAAATTAAATACGAATCCAAACGTATCTAACACATAGAATTAATAACAAACTTTATCATTAATCATAATCTCAACTTGTTACTTAAAGATTCGTGCCTTATCCAAATTTGAACAAGCACGCGTGCTTAATGAATAAGCATTATCTTTTAAGCTGAACTGGGTCAAGATGTCCTACCCACATGTCTTGGGACATCTTGTTCGACATGTTGTCTAAACATGCTCTGAACCCAGTGACAAGATGTCTGAACCCAGTGACAACATGTTGCATCTGCACATCTTCAATATGCACAAGTGGTTTAGACTTAATTATTTCAGCATTGGTGCTTCAATTAAGTCACTCTGACCAAGTTGTTATAGTCTTATGATGCAGCCAATCTCAGAAGAACTACAAAAACCATCTCCTTTGGAGGAGTTACTCACAAAGTTTGCAAGCATGAGCAAGACAAATTTTGAAAGCATCCAGAACACAGTAGCCAATCAGGGGGCGACCATCAAAAGTCTCGAAACACAAATTGGTCAACTGTCCAAACTGGTAAGTACTCATGTTTCTAAAGACATTGTAGGTAACACGGTGGACAACCCAAAACATGAGTGCAAAGCGTTGAAAGAGCGAAAGACGAAACGCGAGCACGAGGAAGAAGAGTTGATGGAGTTCAAAAAGAAGATCAATGCGCTAGGAATGACATTAGAAGAAGCTTATGACGCATTCGCCGATGAGCTTGAAGAATTTATAGAAAGCCTAGCAAAAAGACCTCGCCTGCCACCTAAGAAGGAAGATCCTGGAAGCGTCACCATGGTCTGCCAGATTGGGGAAGAAGGAGTCAACGCATTGTGTGATGTGGGCTCAAGTGTGAACGTCACACCATTATCTTTGGCTGACAAGTTCAAACTCAGATTACCAACTGCAGGTACAGCTAAAGAACTCGTATTAGCTAACCAATCAACCATTCGCTCAGCGGGTACAGTAGAAGATGACCTGGTGAAAGTCCAAGACCTGGTTTTTCCAGTAGACTTCATGATCCTAGACATCGGAGAAGATGAAGAATATCCTATCATCCTAGGAAGACCATTCTTTGCAACTAGCAGGGCCATCATTGACATGGATCTTGCTGAAATGACATTAAGGAGTAGAGAACAGGTAATAACCATTCCAACTTCCAAGACGAACAGGGAGGATGAATGTTGTAAGCTCGAATGGAAGAACGAAGAAGCTACACCACCGACTCCAGCTCAGGTAAAATTGAGGATAGAGATATAGGAGCTGAGGAATGAAATGGCGCAGCTACAGGTAGAAGCAAAGGCCAAGGAGGAACCCGAGGGGCTAAATGACAAAATGAAGAGGCTGACTATTTAGGTAGAAATCCACGCACCATGGGTCAAAAGATCTAAGTTTGGGGTTAACACGCCACCTCTGAAGAAGCCAGCTGCCACAGAAAGGAAGATACGGTTCCAGAAGGTAGAAGAGAACCGCTGGGTCAGCATACCAAACGAAGAAGAGAAGGAAAGTCCACCAAAAGGCAAAGGCAAATCCATCGTCAAACCAGTTGCTTCAGATGATGATGGGAGGCTCCGCTTTGCCACCTTCAAAGAACAACAGGACCCAGAGAAGTACGGGAAGAGCAACAAGAAGGGAGGAGCTAAGGCGGAAGCTCCTAAAGAAGAGAAGGACATGTGAACCTATCCCCTGTAATAGAGGAAATTCGTCAAGCTAATGAGACGCTAAACAAGCGCTGCTTGGGAGGCAACCCAAGGATAAGTATTTAAGTTTTTAATTTCAGTATTTTGTTTCTGTATTTTCAATTCAGTAATTTGCTTCTGTATTTTCAATTCAATAAAAATGTACTCAGAATTCCAGCATGTCATATTCATCTGTTAACAGCCCCTGTCAAACTTACTAAAAAATTAAATAATTATTGCTGTTTATTATCTTGTGCATAAGAAACTGTTATAGGTAAGATTGCAGCGAAGTAAGTTATGGATTTTGATGATCCGAATTTCATGCCTTCACAAAATACCAAAGGTGATTGCTCCGAAGTGCGGAAGTTCGGGAGACAATGAGACGAGTGATGAAGCGGTGTCTGCAGATAAGTGTTCACGCCTTCAGATACCTAAGCCAAGTGAGAGTTTGAGCCAAATATTTCCAAAGGTATTACCAAATTCTTTCGATATACTATGAGAGTTCCGCACTCTTGTTTATTTTTCAGAACTTGCTCCAATTCTTTATGACCGCTTGATTTAATAATATGTGCATTGATGCAATTTTTTGTTATAACCAGAGCCTTTTTCAAGCCACCCTTGTTATATTATTATCCTTTGCTAGCCAACTTTGAGCCGTAAAAAATAATATCCCTTTTCTTTCGGTGACAAACCACGATACAAGCCTATAGACCAGAAAAACAATTAAATTACCCCCTTTTGGAGTTAGGTAATAGTTCTCTAATCTTGGCAACAACATAAGTTTGGGGTTGCTCATGGAACTAGCAACAAATAAGTTTGGGGTGGATATACAGAGAACTATCACTACAAAATATGTATATATATATATATATATATATATATATAGAAAAAGAGACGGGAAAACATAAAAAAAAACTCCCTAAAAAATAGTCTCTTCAAAAAAAATTAAAAGAAAAAAAGCCAAAAAGGCAAAAACAGTGATAGAAAAAGAACCACAAACGTCTCTCCGGTTCAATTCTCTGATACAAAAAAAAAAAAAAAAGGTATTCTATGGAATAAGGTTGCATACACAAAAAGGAAACAAAGTAGTACTTAACTCCAAGTTAGCCTACTTCTCCCAAAAATGTCCTACCTTGACCCTAGCCACGTTATAACCCTTAAAGACCTCCAAAAATGCATGTTTATTAAATTTTGACAGGTTGCTTAGAATTTTTGCAAGCCTATGGTGAAATGGCAGGTTGTGCTATGATTGAGAGTAACCCTTTCAATTTCGAGCGAAAATGTGTGAGAGAGAAAACGTTGAACACAGACTCTTGCAGACACTTGTCCGACTCGCTACTATCAGCGTCTCCTGAACCAAGTAGGACTGAGCATGAACGCTGCGGTAAGAATCATCAGTACCATTGCTGAACAAGTAAGGGTGTGAAATTCCTATCATCTTTATTTATTTCTTAACTCGCTAACAATCTAGTCTGACAACATGTTACTTGAGGACAAGCAACAGTTTAAGTTTGGGGTTGTGATCATAGGAATTTCTGCAGTATTTTACGTAGTTATATTAGTAGTAATTTGACCAAAAAAGGCCGAAATATCAACAAAAACCTAAAGAATCGAGAAAAATCATCAAGACAAAGTCAAGACACGCAAAAGACAGGAAAAAGCCAAAAAAATGAAGAAAGCAGCTCATCGTGTCACGATGGCTCCAAACGTGCCACAATGAGAACTGCTTGTTCGCCAAGATATCAGAAATTATATTTTTGAAGAAAATCTTAGCATTGTGTTACGATGGTGCACAACGCAATACGATGAGATTACTTTGTGACCACGCTGATGAAATGCACAGGATCAGTTATATTTTTAAACTGAATCTTTCCATCGTGCCACGATGGCTTGCTGGGGCCCATTACGAAAAGTATAAATATAGCTCAAATTCCTCATTATTTTTCATTCAGAAATAGAAGAACTTTCTCTTCTTTTCAAAGAGAGGTTCAGAGGAGCTCTAAAGGCATAGTTTTCTCCCCTTACAGGAAAACTAACTCAGCAAGGTATGATTTCTTTAGGCTTTTCTTATTAGATTCTTGTAATTTAATCATGTTCAATCTTTTGTAATAGATGCCTTAGGTTCTGGCGGATACGATGAACTCCCCGATGAATACTTGGGTCATGTAATTGAGTCGAAGTTATAATAAATGATATTCAGCATATTATTGTTATTTATTTTCTTGCTTTAACAACGTTGCTCGGAATCTGGCCGAATAAACGGTAACACCTTTAGAATAAATATTAGGGTTCACTTTAATAATAAATTAGGGTTCATTCTAATATTTATCCGGAACTAGTAATAAATAACACTAGATGAATAGAGGCGGTAACATCCTGAACTAGTTGTGACTTAGCAATTAGAGGAGGAATCAGACACTATTTGCGACATAGCAATTAGAACTGAACAGCCCGAAACTAAGATCTAAGGGCATTGGATGGTTGATGGTCATAATGCATGTATGTAAATAACTCTGTCTAGTAATTAGGGTATGTGACACAGCGAGGTTAGGCTCTCGTAGGTACCTTAGTGGCGAACATAGGGAAACTTTGCTTACATAGTGTAGTAGTAAGGTACTACTAAAACAAAAATAAAATCGACGCCAAATAATAATACGAGTAACTATGTTATACAGCGATTATGCCAAGTATGAAGGAGGGAGTAAGTTCAACTACCATACCTATCCTCTATGTTTCTGAATCAAAACTTTTATTTTCTACAACGCATCTCGCTATTTTCTTAAATTAAAAACCTTTATTTCCAAAACCCAAAGCGAATGCAAAATCTCACGAACTAGAATAGCACTAATCAAGTTTGACACGATCCCTGCGGATACGAACTCATTCTAGACACCTAGAGTGTGAATTAGTACTCGGCGACAGACTGGTACACTTGCCAGTCCGTATTCAAGTTCTTGGCGCCGTTGTCGAGGATTGTGTTCACAAACTTTGTTAGAATTATTCTAGTTTGTCAAAAAAATATAAAAAATATAAAAAAAATTATTAAAAAAAAAAATCAAAATTTTTTTGTTAATGATTGTGAATTTTAATCTGTGAAAATTCTGGCTAAGGCAAAGTCAAGGTATTTAAGCGGTCATAGTGATCCACCTCACTTACCTGGGAATTCTCACGGTGACAAAGACACATAAAATTAAACCAAAAATATTGATAACTTATCTTTTCCAGTGCTACTGATGGTATTCATTTGTTGTGCTTGATAACAGGTATCCTGGAGTTTGAGTACTTCGACGAACCAGAAAAAGAGCTAAGGAAAAGACCGAGAGCTCTAAAGCTAGCAGAAGCCAGTAATCTCAGTAAAGAAGAAGATCCTACCACCAAAGCCATGAGGGACAAACAAAGAATTACAATAGGAAATTACTACAGAAAGAACAGTGCCATGTAGGAACTCGAGTGGTCATCACCTAGCACCCCAGATAGCTCTGATGGAATACGTTGGGAAGACCTAGTAGAACAAGATTTGGAATTTGTAGGGGATAACCTCTCAGAAGTTTCAGAGACGTCATCGGTCCGCATGAACGACACGGAAGAACACACCTGCAAAGACAGCCTAAACTTTCTCGATCAACCAACAATGAAAAGTGGAAAGAGCATGAGAAATGGATGAAAAGATGGAATAAGCTGGCACCCAAGGGTATATCCAAGTTCTATAAGAAGATACCATTTTCGGCAAAATTATGCTGAAAGCTTGAGTACCAGCAGAATGTCATCCGCAAATGGTTATATAGCTCTGGAACCATTTTCGTAGAGAACTATACCGGATTGATATATGATGACTTTGATCAAGAAGAATATGAAGCAATGGTTGCAGGTAACAGCGAATATCATCGGAAGCATGAATGCAAAGCGTTGAAAGAGCGAAAGACGAAACACGAGCACGAGGAAGAAGAGTTGATGGAGTTCAAAAAGAAGATCAATGCACTAGGAATGACATTAGAAGAAGCTTATGACACATTCGTCGATGAGCTTGAAGAAGAAAGCCTAGCAAAAAGACCTCGCCTGCCACCTAAGAAGAAAGATCCTGGAAGCGTCACCATGGTCTGTCAGATTGGGGAAGAAGAAGTCAACGCATTGTATGATGTGGGCTCAAGTGTGAACGTCATACCATTATCTTTGGCAAACAAGTTCAAGCTCAGATTACCAACTGCAGGTACAGCTAAAGAACTCGTATTAGTTAACCAATCAACCATTCACTCAGCAGGTATAGTAGAAGATGTCCTGGTAAAAGTCCAAGACCTGGTTTTTCTAGTAGGCTTTATGATCCTAGACATCGGAGAAGATGAAGAACATCTTATCATCCTAGGAAGACCATTCTTAGCAACTAGCAGGGCCATCATTGACATGGATCTTGCTGAAATGACACTAAGGAGTGGAGAACAGGTAATAACCATTCCAACTTCCAAGACGAATAGGGATGAATGTTGTAAGCTCGAATGGAAGAACGAAGAAGCTACACCACCGACTCCAACTCAGGTAAAATTGAGGATAAAGATTGAGGAGCTGGGGAATGAAATGGCGCAGCTACAGGTAGAAGCAAAGGTCGAGGAGGAACCCGAGGGGCTAAATAACAAAATGAAGAGGCTGACTATTGAGGTAGAAATCCACGCACCATGGGTCAAAGCATGGGGAAGAAACCGAAAAGCGGCCAAAAGATCTACGTTTGGGGTTAACACACCACCTCTGAAGAAGACAGCTGCTACTGAAAGGAAGATACGGTTCTAGAAGGTAGAAGAGAACCGCTGGGTCAGCATACCAAACGAAGAAGATAAGGAAAGTCCACCAAAAGGCAAATCCATCGTCAAACCAGGTTCTTTAGATGATGATGGGAGGCTCTGTTTTGCCACCTTCAAAGAACAACGGGACCCAGAAAAGCACGGGAACAGCACTAAGGGAGGAGCTAAGGCGGAAGCTCCTAAAGAAGAGAAGGACATGCGAACCTATCCTCTGTAATGGAGGAAATGCGTCAAGCTAATGAGACGCTAAACAAGCGTTGCTTGGGAGGCAACCCATGGATAAGTATTTAAGATTTTAATTTTGTAGTTCTTCTGAGATTGGCTGCATCATAAGGCTAAAACAACTTGATCAGAGTGACTTAACTGAAGCACCAATGCTGAAGTAATTAAGTCTAAACCACTTGTGCATATTGAAGATGTGCAGATGCAACATGTTGAACAAGATGTCCTAGACATCTTGTCACTGGGTTCAGAGCTTGCTTAGGCAGTATGTCGAACAAGATGTCCCAAGACATGTGGGTAGGACATCTTGACCTAGTTCAGCTTAAAAGATAATGCTTATCCATTAAGCGCGTGTGTTTGTTTTAATTTGAATAAAACGCGAATCTTTTAGTAACAAGCTGATATTAGGATTAATGATGAAGTTTGTTATTAATCCTTTGTGTTAGATATGATTGGATTCGTATTTAATTAGTGGATAGAGATAAATTCTTTATCTTTGTGGAGTTTGTTTTAAAACAAGTTTGTTTTAAAGCTAATTCTTATTTGAGTGCATCTGAAAGACTGAAGATTATATGAAGAATTGCACGCCTATATAAAAGACTCAACATAGAGCTTAAAACTCAACCTACAATAACTGAAGATTGTGAGTCCAAAGTTTTGTACCCACTGTGCAAAACACTTATTAGCTCTTAGTATTGTTCTTGATACTTTGAAGCTTTGAGTCGTTGAATGTTGCCATTCAACCTTGTCTTTTAAACTGAGAAGTTTAAAGTTGTTTCGTCACTTGGGATTAGTGATTAGAGGGAGTTGGGTAGGATCTCATATTCAGGGGGAGTTAGCCCTTGAGTAGAAGATTACTAGGATTAAGAAAAGGCGTACATGCCAAAAGGTGTTTAGTAGTGTTGTAAGACTAAGTATTGATTCGGAGTAGTAGTGTTCACTTCCTGGATTTGTATCCTCCAGAGTAGGGCTGTTTAGCGCCGAACTGGGTTAACAAATTACTGGTGTTGTTTATTGCTTTTGTTTACTTCAGTATTGCAATAACGTGTGATCCTCATAACCAGTTGTCGAACCAGTTGTCTAGGACATCTGGACTACTGACACATTGTCCTAGACATTGTGTAAGACATCTGTCCTGCCAGAGAACATAATTTCAATTGGCATCAGAGCAGGCACCCTAACTTGCTGGGTGAGCTCCAGGGAGACAAAATCATGTTCAAGATGGACAGGAATTGTAACGCGCCAGACTGCTTTTAGGATGACCGACTGGCCCCACAAACCAACATGAGCCTTTTCAGCGAGTTTTGTCCTCACTTGCACGATTTCCGAGAAACTTCCCAGAAGTTCACCCATCCAAAGACTACTCCAAGTCAAGCACGCTTAAATATGGAGTTCTTATGGAATGAGTTCCCAAAAAGAATATGCATCTTGTTGGTATAGGTAGTACCCATCAATCCTTATAAGCCTTCCTTCAACCATGCAGTCCCATACCTGCACAGCCTCAGGATCCCTCTCATTCCGATGTGATTCGGTTTTGCCTAGAAGCTGCTAGGAGCCGCACATTGTCATGCCTCGTGCACCGGCGACCACTCCCCGCCCTCGTCAGCCTCGGGTATTACAGGAATGGAGGATCAATAAGCAGACCACCAGTTCTGGATGGATCAAACTATGACTATTGGAAAGCAAGAATGATTGCCTTCATCAAGGTCATGGATCAAAAAGCATGGAGGGCAATTATCACCGGTTGGAATCACCCAATAGTCTCTGCAGAAGATGGTTCTTCAATATTAAAAGGTGAAGGAGATTGGACCCTAGAAGAGGAGACTGATTCCAATAGCAAATCTAAGGCACTCAATGTTATCTTCAATGGTGATGATGAAAACATATTCAAACTGATCAACACATGTACAGAAGCCAAGCAAGCCTGAGAGATTCTACAAACGGCACATGAAGGAACTTCCAAGGTTAGAATGTCAAAGCTACAACTCCTCACCTCCAAATTCGAAAATCTAAAGATGGAGGATGATGAAACAATATCAGAATTCAGCACTAGAGTTCGAGACATAGCAAACTCATGCTTTGCTCTAGGAAAGAATATACCTGAGGAGAAACTAGCCAGAAAAATTCTTAGATCACTTCCTAAGAGATTTTCTATGAAGGTAACTGCTATTGAAGAATCACAAGACTTGAGCACGATGAAGGTTGATGAACTCATTGGCTCATTACAACTTTTGAGATGACCTTTGAAGATAGACCTGAAAAGAATGTGAAGAATTTGGCATTCAAATCTGAGGAAAGCCAAAGTGAAGATTGTCTATCAAAAGCAGTAGCTCTATTGACCAAGAAGTTCAACAATTCTGTGAACAGGGCCCGAGCTAATTGGAGGACAAATGTCCCAGACAAGATGTCCAACAACAAGACACAAGGCATCTCGAAAGAAGAGACAAATTGTGAAGAAGAAACAGAAATAAGGTGCTACAAATGTGAAGGCTTTGGGCATATCAGAATACAGTGTCCTAACTTTCTTAAAAAACAGAAGAAGGGGATGGTTGCAATTCTCTCTGACTCTGAGGATGAATGTGAAGATGAAGACACAAACAATGCATTCTCGGGGATATGCGAAACAAGCAGCAATGATTGCTTCAAAAGCTTCACAGACACTGAAGGCAGTGATAACAATGAAGAACCTCTCCATCCTTCAAGATACATTGCTAAAATATTAGAGCAAGATGAAATTATTGAAAGGCTTATCAGGGAGCATAAGGAACAAGCAGCTCTGAGAAGAGAACGCGACTTCTTACAAGCTAAACTCAAGAGCGTGACTGAATCTTTGAGTTGTCTAGATTATGACTCTGACTCAGAAGATGATCTCCCTGAAACTAAGAAAATAGCTGAAGACATGATTGGATTAGGATTCGATCATCCTTTCAGAAAGGCTGAATCTGCTCCAGAAAAGGTAACTCCTCCTCTACAGAAACCTAAGGACCAGATGTCAAGCCAAATGTCTCAACATCCTGCTCAACACAACGACAGGGTCATAGACAACATATCTCAGCACTATGTTCAGACCAAGAAGGAGATGTCACACCAAATGTCTCAACATCCTGCTCAACATTCTGACAGGATCATAGACCACACATCTCAGCATTGTGTTCAGACCAAGAAAGAGATGTCAAGCCAAATGTCTCAACATCTTGTTCACCACATAGACAGGATCATAGACCACAGATCTCAGTACTATGTTCAGACCAAGAAGGAGAAGTCAAGTCAAAAGTCTCAACATCTTGTTAAGCACAAAAACAAGATCATAGACTACAAGTCTCAACAGTCTGTCCAAACAAAAACGAAGATGTCAAGCCACATGTCTCAACATCCTGTTCAACACAAGAAGAATGGGAACATAGGTCAGCTTCACAAGCAGCAGAAGAAGCACATACCAAGACCACATCTTAAAAAGCTATACTCCCAAAATAGAAGAGCTTTTAATAGATGTGATCACTGTGGTAGGTCTGGACATGTTATGAAAGAATGCTTCAAAATTCATGGCTATCCTCAAAGATCAAGATCACCAAGGAAGGATGAAAAGAAGATTCTTGCTCAACAAGTAAAGTGCTAGGAGGCTCAAGTCAAGAAAGTATGGAGGCCAAAAGAAGATTCAAAACTAAAGGTTCATACTTGTATCAGGCTATCCTCATATGAAGACTGGTACTTTGACAGTGGATGCTCCAAACACATGACTGGAGATAGGAAATATCTTAAGGAATTAAGACCTTACTCCAAAGGAAGTGTTACTTTTGGTGATGGTGCTAAAGGTAGAATCAAAGGTGTAGCCAAGCTAAGAGATCCCAGCTCACCATACCTAGATAAGGTTCTACTAGTTGAAGGACTCACTACAAACTTGATAAGCATTAGTCAACTATGTGAACAAGGACTAGATGTGTACTTCAACAACTCTGAGTGCATTATTGATAATAATTAGAAGGTAGTGATGAAAGGTGTCAAGGCAAAGAACAAATGCTATAAGTGGACTCCTCCCAACAATAGTCCAAAAATAGCTTGCTCGACAGTCAAGGAAGAAAATGACTAGATGTTCCACCAGATGTCCCAACATCTGTACACTCGTCAGGAAGTTGAATCACTTCAACCTGAACGTGGAAAAGGAACTCTAGAGTTCCACACGTCCAAAAGCGTGTAGAACATTAAGTGACGGGGTGGCGTGCAGAAAATTATAACGTTAATCATCATTACTTCTGCATAATAAACGAGGTAACATACTACCTAGTTCCGTCTATAAAAATCCACCTAGATCATCAGTTGTGCTATCACACACGCTTCAACATCTGGTACGACATCCTTCAAAAACCCCTCAAAGGAAATTTTCTTCAACGAAACTTTGAACAACATGATTCAAGAAATCACAATGAGCACAAACAACCAGGCAATCAACAAAGGCGAAGGACCTAGTGATCCAGCTAGGGTTTCAGACTCAACCATCAATCAACAAGAGGTTGATCTTGACAAGTTGGTTATTCCCAGAGGAAGAAGAACGACAGCAAGGAAAAGGAGAAGCAACATATTGGTCGGGCCCTTCACTAATCCAACATTCAGTGAAGAAACCAAAGAAGCGTCTCCGCTAAAATCTCAATCGTCACCAAAGAGGGCTGAAGAACAAAATCCTTAGGAATCATCTTTGAAAGAGGCTACTCAAAACCAGAACCTTGAGCCTCAAACAGAGAAAGAGAAGAATGGTGAAGAAGATGTCATGACATCCGACCCCAACATCAAGGATGTCGCAACAAATGTCTCAACATCAAGAGACACCACATCGGAGGAACATCCAATGGAAGAAGATCCAAAGGATGCACAGGAGAAACTCACCTTAGAAGATGAAGAAGAAGGTTCACAATCTCTTGAAGTCATATAGATTGATGAAGAAACAGAGAGCGAAGAAGTTGCTCCAAGAAGAACTCAATCAGTGGCTGATAGAGTGAAAAGAAGCAGAGGGAAGAAGGTGGAGATTCCCAAATCATTCTTGGAAGAGAGTTCTCATAAGAGGAAGAGGAAGCCAGAGTCCTCAAGTGAGTTTGAACCTGATGTCGAAGACGATGTCCCAGACATCATGTCAAAGAAGAGAAAAGTTGCATCCTCAACATCCTTCCACACTGAAGATAATGAATAAAGGTGGAGGATAGTCAGTTAGAGGAGGATTGCTACTGAGAGGGAATTAAGCACTGAAGCTCTCTCCTACAAAGAGATTATCACCCTTCTTGAAGAAGCAAAAGTCATGACGACGGTGATGAGGGTTGGCAAGTGCTATGAAAGGCTGGTAAGGGAGTTCGTGGTCAACTTGTTAGAAGAATGCGCTGAAGAGGAAAGTGATGGCTATCACAAGGTGCATATGAGAGGAAAATCCATTGACTTCTCTCCAACTGTGATTAACAAGTTCCTGGAAAGAAGCACAAAATCTGAAAGTAAGAAAATCCTCTCAATGGACAAAATTGCTGAAGAAATCACCTCAGGGCAAGCTGAACATTGGCCCAAGAAAAGACTACTTCCAACGTCCAAGCTAACAGTCAAATATGCCATACTCAACAGGATTGGCACAGCAAATTGGGCCCTACAAATCACAGCTCAGATATAACTCCAACCCTGGCCAAACTCATCTACCTCGTAGGAAAAGGAAAGAAATTGGACTTTGGAAAACATGTCTTCGAACAAACTATGAAGCATGTAGAAACCAATACAACAAAGCCGCCAATAGCTTTTCCTAGCTTGATTACTGGGATAATTCTTAGTCAACACCCAAGCATCTTGCTTCCTGAGGAATATGAAAGCAGAAGACCTCCACCAATATCCTTCAACCGCAAGCTGTTCACTGAACCACATGTCCCAGACATTGTGTTCAAAGAAAAAGACGCAGCTGAGACCTCTGCTCCACTGGATAGAAGCTCACAAAATAAAGTACTGGCTGAGCTAATCCTAGTTTCTAAGAGTTAGAGGAGACAATCAAGACAAGCACAGTAAGGAAAGTCTGTGTAGATCATCTGATCAAGCAGCTGACAAAGAAAATATATGGTGAAGAAGCAGAAGAAGCTTGAAGAACAGACTCTGAATATAGGAAAATAAGTACTTTGTGTATTTTTCCTTTTTCTGTTCATCTTCTGTAAGTACTGTGGTCTACCAAATGTCCTAGACATTGGAGACTTTGACATCCGGCACCAAGTGTGCACTTTTGTATGCTTTCATTTAATCAATGAATATTTCCCTTCAACCTTTGACAAATTATGGTAAAAAGGGGGAGTAATAATTGATGATAAAGATAAGCTCTTTGGCAAGTAGAATCACTCTTTTGCTTTACGGATGAAAATAGCAAGCTTTAAAAAAAATTAAAAACTAAAAAGCTATGCTAAAATAAGTGTGTCCAGAGTATAATTAAATGCTCAATATGAACCTCTAAGAAGTCTAGTGAGTCTTGATCACTCTGATTAAGTACTTTCCGCTGCAACTCAAGACTTTGGTTCACTAAGTCACTAGGTATCTCATCCCTTGACTTAGAAAATTCATTGTAATGGATCATATGAAGACAAGACTAAGACTGTCTCATACAAGAAAAGGTTCATCACACATTCAAGATTGAAGAAGTCCTGAATATTGAAGACACACAAGATTCTGAAGATCAAAGACATTGAAGACCTGAAGATTTCAGAATTGAAGATTGCATCAATAGAGATCAATTTGAAGATTGAAGAATTTGAAGATTGAAGAGTACACATTCAACAAAGTGGTTTGTGGTTGTTTTAGCCATAATTTGCCAAGGGGGGAGATTGTAGTTCTTCTGAGTTTGGTTGCATCATAAGGCTAAAACAACTTGGTCAGAGTGACTTAACTGAAGCACCAATGCTAAAGTATTTAAGTCTAAACCACTTGTGCATATTGAAGATGTGCAGATGCAACATGTTGAACAAGATGTCCTAGACATCTTGTCACTGGGTTCAGAGCATGTTAAGGCAACATGTCGAACAAGATGTCCCAAGACATATGGGTAGGACATCTTGACCCAGTTCAGCTTAAAAGATAATGCTTATCCATTAAGCGCGCGTGTTTGTTTTAATTTGAATAAAACGCGAATCTTTTAGTAACAAGCTGAGATTAGGATTGATCATAAAGTTTGTTATTAATCCTATGTGTTAGATACGATTGGATTCGTATTTAATTAGTGGATAGAGATTAAAATCTTTATCTTTGTGGAGTTTGTTTTGAAACAAGTTTGTTTTAAAACTAATTCTTATTTGAGTGCATCTGGAAGACTGAAGATTATCTGAAGAATTGCACGCCTATATAAAGGACTCAACATAGAGCTTAAAACTCAACTCACAATAACTGAAGATTGTGAGTCCAAAGTTTTGTACCCACTGTGCAAAACACTTAGTAGCTCTTAGTATTGTTCTTGATACTTTGAAGCTTTGAGACGTTAAATGTTGCCATTCAACCTTGTCTTTTAAACTGAGAAGTTTAAAGTTGTTTCGTCACTTGGGATTAGTGATTAGAGGGAGTTGGGTAGGTTCTCATATTCAGGGGGAGTTAGCCCTTGAGTAGAAGATTACTAGGATTAAGAAAAGGCGTACATGCCAAAAGGTGTTTGGTAGTGTTGTAAGACTAAGTATTGATTCGGAGTAGTAGTGTTCACTTCCTGGATTGGTATCCTCCAGAGTATGGCTATTTAGCGCCGAACTGGGTTAACAAATTACTGGTGTTGTTTATTGCTTTTGTTTACTTCAGTATTGCAATAACGTGTGATCCTCATAACCAGTTGTCGAACCAGTTGTCTAGGACATCTGGACTACTGACACATTGTCCTAGACATTGTGTAAGACATCTGTCCTGCCAGAGAACAGAATTTCAAATTTCAGTATTTTCAATTCAGTAATTTGCTTTTGTATTTTCAATTCAATAAAATGTACTCAATTCAAGCATGTCATATTCATCTGTTAATAGCCCCTGTCAAACTTACTAAAAAAATTAAATAATTGTTGCTGTTTATTATTTTGTGCATGAGAAACTGTTATAGGTAAGATTGCAGCGAAGTAAGTTATGGATTTTGATGATCCGAATTTCACGCCTTCACAAAATACCAAAGGTGATTGCTCCGAAGTACGGAAGTTCGGGAGACAATGAGACGAGTGATGAAGCGGTGTCTGCAGATAAGTGTTCACGCCTTCAGATACCTAAGGCAAGTGAGAGTTTGAGCCAAATATTTCCAAAGGTATTACCAAATTCTTTCGATCTACTATGAGAGTTCCGCACTCTTGTTTATTTTTCAAAACTTGCTCCAATTATGTGTGACTGGTTGATTTAATAATATGTGCATTTAGGCAATTTTTTTGTTATAACCAGAGCCTTTTTCAAGCCACCCTTGTTATATTATTATCCTTTGCTAGCCAACTTTGAGCCGTAAAAAAATAATATCCCTTTTCTTTCGGTGACAAACCACGATACAAGCCTATAGACCAGAAAAATAATTAAATTGCCCCCTTTTTTGGAGTTAGGTAATAGTTCTCTGATCTTGGCAACAACATAAGTTTGGGGTTGCTCATGGAACTAGCAACATATAAGTTTGGGGTGGATATACAGAAAACTATCACTACAAAAAAATTAAAAAAATATATAGGAAAAGAGACGGGAAAACATAAAAAAAAAGTACCTAAAAAATAGTCTCTTAAAAAAAATGAAACGAAAAAAGCCAAAAAGGAAAAAACAGGGATAGAAAAAGAACCACAAACGTCTCTTCGGTTCAATTCTCTGATACAAAATCAAAAAAAGTTATCCTATGGAATAAGATTGCGTACTCAAAAAGGAAACAAAGTAGTACTTAACTCCAAGTTAGCCTACTTCTCCCAAAAATGTCCTATCTTGACCCGAGCCACGTTATAACACTTAAAGACCTCCAAAAATGCATGTTTATTAAATTTTGACAGGTTGCTTAGAATTTTTGCAAGTCTATGGTAAAATGGCAGGTTGTGCAATGATTGAGAGTAACTCTTTCAATTTCGAGCGAAAATGTGTGTGTGTGTGTGTGTGTGAGAGAGAGAGAGAGAGAGAGAGAGAGAGAGAGAGAGAGAAAAGGCTGAACACGGACTCTTGCACACACTTGTCCGACTCGCTACTATCAACGTCTCCTGAACCAAGCAGGACTGAGCATGAACGATGCGGTAAGAATCATCGGTACCATTGCTGAACAAGTAAGGGTGAGAAATTCCTATCATCTTTATTTATTTCTTAATTCGCTAACGATCTTGTCTAACGGCATGTTACTTGAGGACAAGCAACAGTTTAAGTTTGGGGTTGTGATGACAGAAATTTCTGCAGTATTTTAGGTAGTTATATTAGTAGTAATTTGACTAAGACAGGCCCAAATATCAATAAAAAAAACCTGAAGAATCGAGAAAAAGCATCAAGACAAAGCGAAGACACGCAAAAGACAAGAAAAAGCCAAAAAAAAAATGAAGAAAGCAGCTCATCGTGTCACGATGGCTCCCAACATGCCACGATGAGAGTTGCTTGTTCGCCAAGACATCAGAAATTATATTTTTGAAGAGAATCATAGCATCGTGTTACGATGGTGCACAACTCAGTACGATGAGATTACTTGGTGACCACGCTGATGAAATGCACAGGATCAGTTATATTTTTAAACTGAATCTTTCCATCGTGCCACGATAGCTTGCTGGGGCCCATTACGAAAAGTATAAATATAGCTCAAATTCCTCATTATTTTTCATTTAGAAATAGAAGAACTTTCTCTTCTTTTCAAAGAGAGGTTCAGAGGAGCTCTAAGGGCATAGTTTTCTCCCCTTACGGGAAAACTAACTCAGCAAGGTATGATTTCTTTAGGCTTTTCTTAGTAATGGATGGTTGATGGTCATAATGCATGTATGTAAATAACTCTGTCTAGTAATTAGGGTATGTGACACAGCGAGGTTAGGCTCTCGTAAGTACCTTAGTGGCGAACATAGGGAAACTTTGCTTACATAGTGTAGTAGTAAGGTACTACTAAAACAAGGATAAAATCGACGCAATAACTATGTTATACAGCGATTATGCCAAGTATGAAGGAGGGAGAAAGTTCAACCACCATATCTATCCTCTATGTTTCTGAATCAAAACTTTTATTTTCTGCAACGCATCTCGCTTTTTTCTTAAATTAAAAACCTTTTTTTCCAAAACCCAAAGCGAATGCAAAATATCACGAACTAGAATAGCACTAATCAGGTTTGACACGATCCATGTGGATACGAACTCATTCTAGACACCTAGAGTGTGAATTAGTACTCGACGACGGACTAGTACACTTGCCAGACCGTAGTCAAGTACCAAATGGGTTCTGTCGCGGTGATTTTTGGATATCAAGCTATTGAGAAGCATTGAATCTCAAAATTTTAATTACACCACCGAGCTTTGATTTTTCCGAAGAAGGGAGAAAATCCGTTAAATACCCTAATTAAAGAGATCGAGGTAAGGGGGTTGGTTATACGAAGGGAAGGTATTAGCACCCTAGGTATCTATAGTATCCTATAGGAACCTCTTGTATTATCTAATCTATGCGCTTGATTTTATTTGTTTGCAAAAATGTACAAGATTTAGGGAAATAGAGTGATTATTGAGAAAAGAGGATTTGACTAAGAAAATGAGTTAAGTTTGTAAAAGAAAATGTTTTTGTTATTTTATGTGATCAAGATAAGAGAAAAATGTTTTTGTTATTTTGTGTGATTTGGGAAGACTTAGAGTCTTTTGCACTACGTACCCGAGGGATCAAAACCACCGTAGTTTGGGTAAAAATTGCGAGTAAATGTGTTGGTTGATTTTAAAGTTTTGAAAATGGTTTTAAAAGTAAAAGCCCAAAGTGGCATAAAAGAGTGAGGTTTATTGATTTTAAATTGTGAAAAAAAAAAGTCTAAGTAATTTAGAGATTGATTGAAGTTTGATTGAGAAAGAATGGCGCGAACACTTGGTTTGAAGTCCAAGGTTGTTTTTGAGAAAACGATGTAACTTGGTTTAAAATCCAACTGTTTTGAAAATGATTTGATAATGACATGTTTTTGGTATTTTTGAAAAGAGGTGTTGACCTCTAATTTGGCTAAAAGAGTAATAGTTCAAGCGAAGGTTCTATCGTTTGACATAAATAACCTAAACCGTTAAATTGCGCAAAGACACTCCGCAACGACATATAGGT
Organism: Trifolium fragiferum; assembly: GCA_954870985.1. Taxonomy (NCBI): domain Eukaryota; kingdom Viridiplantae; phylum Streptophyta; class Magnoliopsida; order Fabales; family Fabaceae; genus Trifolium; species Trifolium fragiferum. The sequence goes on along the minus strand of OX940792.1, from coordinate 32,667,581 downwards.
CGAGGCGACGTCCTCTCTTCGGATTATTACGCTAATCATACAAACAGATAATAATACATACGAAACTAAAAATATGAAATGTGAAAAGGAAATTTAACCACACAATACAACCGGGGGGGAAACATGCAAAGGGGGATTAAATGATTTATAATAATAATGACTGAAAATTAAATTGCGCCAATTACGCGCATTAAAATATACAACCAGGGGGGAAGCATGCAAATGGGAATTAAATGATTAATAATAATAATGACTAATTATAATGATGAGAAGTAAGTATAAATCACATACACAACATAATATTGGTGCGAAGCATGAACATAAAGCATAACAAATGTAAGACATGTAGTGGATATAAACACGTAATAAATATAATGCGCGAAACAAGCGGTGTAAACGTGACAAGATAGTATACAAGACATATAGAAGTAATTAAGAACTATGAAAACAATCAAGAGGACTAAACTATCGTGTCATAAAAATTATCAAGCATTTTAAACCCAACATACTAACATACTTATGAATTCAATTAAATAAAACATAAATTTGCAATTTAATTAGGATACTTAAGACTAAACATACAACAACCAATAAACCTAGAGCTAACATGGAAGCACGGTTTAAACATTATCTTAAAGCATTGAGTGAGTTTGTGCAATTTCTAACAAGTAAAAATATCAAATAAAATTACCTAAAAATCGTAACGTGTAAACCTTGCATTTAATTAACATAAATAAAATAAAACAAACAAGAAAATCATGTGATCATAGTGGAAATAAGCCAAGGGCAGAGAGCAATACTTTTGATAAAAAAAAGGGTTCATAATAAATAATAATCAAGAAAAATTAATTTTACAACATTTAGAGCTATTTATTAACATTTAAATTAGTTAATTAGTGACAAAAAAATTAAAATAATACACAATTTTGTATTTAACGAGATAAAGTTGCTCAAACACACATATATCATGCATCTCACATCATTGATTAACAAGCAAAACAAATTAGCAAACATTAATTAATTAAAACCTAAATTAAGTGATAACATTTAAAAATATATGAGAAAAATAGCAAATAAATAAATTAAAAATTTATTTCATGATATATCAGTTAATAATAACCTAAAACATAATTAAAATAACAATAATCATCTCAGAAATTAAAAATAAAATTAAATAACAGAGGAGGTGTGAATATCAAAACGGATTAAAAGCGGGGTGTAGAAAGTGATACCTGAATCTGGGCCTAAGCCCAATCTGTGATTGAGTGTAGTGCAGGAGAAAGAAACTATGGTGGACGCGCGCGCCTCTGGTTTGTCTGATCAGATCAGAAGGTGTGAGATTCAAATCAAGTCAGATAGTGATCCTGAGCTTCGAAGGAGATGACAACCATGGTACAGGCGCGCTTCTGGGACGCGAGATCTGAAGAATAAACCATCCAACGCACACGACTTAAAATTTTAATCTGACGGACACGTTATGATCTGGGGATCCAAGGGTCGGAAGCAAATCTGGCAAACACGAGGGAGTAGCGTGCAGCTTCTTCTTCTCCGTTGAAACACGACGGCGCCGGCAACGGTGACCCTCACCGGAGCTTCAAAACGGCGATGAAAACGGCACGTGAGTATATGGTTTTGCTCGTAATTCCACGTAGATCACGAATATAACCTTATTTTCTTTAATAGGTGTCTCAGTTGTGAAAAATAACGAGGCAAAGTTCAAACTCAAAATTGGGCAAAACGTGATTTGAACAGAATTGAGTACGATTGATGATTGGAAAAGGTTCTAGGTGTTATTTGATGATGAATGGTGTTGAAAAACGATTGAAACAGTGACTAGAAACGTGTATTCAATTCTCACATTTTTGGAGTTTTTTGAGGTTTTGATTCTCTCAAATTATGGGTTAGAGCTTGTGTTTTATGGTTGGTTCTTGCTACTGGAAGTGTTTTGAAGCTTATTTGATGAAGAAATTGAGGTTTGGATGAGGTTTATGAAGAAAATGAATTTTGAGAAAAAGGGTCAAAAATGAGGGAAATGGGAATTGATTTTCTCTGAGTTTGTGAATGAATTTCGTGTGTTCTTTCTCCTCACTGAAGTGTGTTATTTGTAGTGAGAAATTAGGTTAAGAATTGGCCTCAATTGGATAAGAACAAAGGGTATTTTTGAGTTTTTGTATTATGAGATTTTTGTGGGTTTTTGATAAAAAAATGAGAGCACATGCTTGTGCTATGAGCTGTGATGCAAAGGAATATGCTAGGATCAATTGAAGAGATAAGGATCAAGAGAAATTTGTGGGATTTAAATGTGATGGAAAATTGGTGAAAAATCAATTAAAATGGATTAATAAAAATACATGAAATTGTGAAAAATGAAATGTAAATTGATAAAGGGCAAAGATGTCATTTTTTTGGGTTTATAAAGTGTGTGAATTAGTTTGGAATCAAGTGAAAAAAATTTGTATAAAAAAGGTTACATGAAGATGAAGAAAACAATTTTTGAACTTTAAATATGAAAATAATATGAATAAATTAATATAAATAAAATAAAAATGTAATTAAAATACTTTTGACATATTTATAAAATATAAAAAGAATGAAAATAAGATTGTGAACCAAAATCATAAAGAAAAGGGAAAAATGAGGTTACTTGCAAAAGAAGTAATCTATTTCTTTGTAATTTTTGAAAAGGGTAAAATGGGAATAAAAAATTATTTATGTGTAAATATTGATATAAGAAAATGTATGGTGAAAAAATAAATTCAAAAAGCTAAGTGGTTAATTATCTAAAAATGAAACAGTTAAGCAGCGTAAACGGAATAAAATACTATTTTTTGACATTTTTTGATTTAATGAATAATATAAAAATAATGAAAATCAATATGCTCTAAAAATGAGAAAAAAACAATGAAAAATTTAGGGAGGTCAAAAAATGGGGTATGACAAATGCCCCTATTTAAGTTTCTTCTACCGGAGATTTGAAAAAAGAAAAAGATGATTTTGATGTTTTTTGTTTTTGAATAGACGGTAGAAGAGACTTAAATACAGAGTACACCATTTTTTGACCGACCAAACTAAAAAATGCTATGATGTAATATTATGCTTGTGAGCGTTGAAAATATAAGACGACGAGAGTTATCTGACTGGGAAAGAGACGAGTTCACTGGGGAACAAGAATGATGCAGACAGAAAGCAGTAAAGTCCTGTATGCGGACATAAGCGGTAAAGTCCTGTGAACGGACAGAAGCAATAAAGTCCTGTGAACGGACAGAAGCAAAGACAGAAAGCGATAAAGTCCTGTAAGCGGACAGAAGTAAAGACAGTGTCTACCAATCATTGGGATATGGTAGGGACATAATCAAGGGAAAGAACTGTCAACTGACATTGTAGGAGAGCAAGACATGTTATAAAAAGATGAACTGAATTGACCAAATGTATTGGGAATTGCCTTTCTGGGGAATTGAATGATTGTTCGTAGCATTTGCTACTTGAGATATGTTTGATGAAGACATCCTGGATCAGGTACACTGAGAATGACATTTTATTTTGTAAAAAAAATGGAAGCAAGACACTGGATTATGTTGGAACAAAATTATGATTTTGTATCTCCTTAATTGATTTTGATGATAACAATGTATTTAAGGTTAAATTGGAATACTAATAATTTAATTCAGTGTGCAGGATTAAAAGTTAAAATTTGCGTACTAAAGAACCTTAGAATTTCTGAAGGAATTACTTCTAAGCTCACCAGATCTGAAGCAAGTGAAACTCTGAAGTTATTATCTGAACCTTAGAATTTCTGAAGGAATTACTTCTGAGCTCACCAGATCTGAAGCAAGTAATTCTGAGCCTGTGAAACTCTGAAGTTATTATCTGAACCTTAGAATTTCTGAAGGAATTACTTCTGAGCTCACCAGATCTGAAACAAGTAATTCTGAGCCTATCAAAATCTGAAGAACATCTGAGCTCACCAGATCTGAAACAAGTAATTCTGAGCCTATCAAAATCTGAAGAACATCTGAGCTCACCAGATCTGAAACAAGTAATTCTGAGCCTATCAAAATCTGAAGAACATCTGAGCTCACCAGATCTGAAACAAGTAATTCTGAGCCTATCAAAATCTGAAGGCTCGTCAGATATAAGTGTTAAGCTACATTTGAGAGTACAATTTTATTGAAGACTGTGCCTGACTAAGTCCAAACGCAGAAACCAAGAATGAAAAGGTTTGACCATGGAAAGGTCCTTTTCAAGTCAGGCTTCAGAAACGATTATTTCCTTATTTGGCTTTCACCAAGGTTCAAATATCAAAAGCCAAAAGGAATCTCTCATTTTGTAGTAAACGTTAAGCTCCTAAGCTACTGCAAATCAGAACAGCTAATAAGCTCACTGATCTATACAAAGGAGCGTCTCAATTCTTCAAACGGCTATAATCTTCAACGTTCATTTTATCATCTATAAAAGGAAGAAGATTTGTGAAGAAATGTAATCAAGACTTAAGCTTCTGAACGTGCTGAAACTCTGTAAAATTCTGAAGCTATCAAACACTTAGAAACTTTGTGATAATTTTCTAAGTTAGTCTTGTAACTGCGTTGTATTTTGTAAACACCTCTGATTGTATATCAAGTGTTAATCTCTTATCTTTATTAACATTAAAACCAGTTTGAAGTCTCTTGCTTTGTGCTTGAGCATTGGAAGTCTCTTGCTTTGTGCTTGAGCATTGGAAGTCTCTTGCTTTGTGCTTGAGCATTGGAAGTCTCTTGCTTTGTGCTTGAGCATTGGAAGTCTCTTGCTTTGTGCTTGAGCATTGGAAGTCTCTTGCTTTGTGCTTGAGCAGTTAGAAGTCTCTTGCTTTGTGCTTGAGCAGTTTGAAGTCTCTTGCTTAGTGCTTGAGCATTTGTAATCTGAGTGATTATAGTGAAATCTCTTGTGAAGGACAAGAGGACTGGACTACTCCTGTTAGTGGGAGGAACCAGTATAAAAATTCTGAGCATCTCTCTCTAACCCTATCCTCATATATTGTGTGTGTTATACCTTATCCGCTGCAATTTGTTTTAACTTAGAAAAAGTCTCACACAATTCAACCCCCCCCCCCCCCCCCCCTTCTTGTGTGTTTTTCAACCTTCAATTGGCATCAGAGCTCCGGTCTGTTGCTCTTCACTTAACAGTGAAACAGTAAAAGATCTAGGGGTACTTAGTTGAAAAACATGTCTGGTGTTACCTCTCCTTCTGCTTCCTCTGGACTTGATCACTCTGCTGTTCCACCTCCTCACAACTATGATAGGGAAAGGAACAGTGATAATCACAGAGACAAACCACCTTACTTCAACAGTGATCCTACTACTTTTCCTTTCTGGAAAACCAAGATGTATAGTTACATCATTGGGACCGATGATGAGTTATGGGATATCATTGAAGATGGTATACATTTTGAACACATGGATGATGAAGGTGTTGTAAGAAATACCTACAGAAAGTTCTTTGATGCTGAAAAGAAGAAACAGTATAAGAAGCATCATACTGTTAAGAATATGCTTATTGGTGCAATATCTCATGCTGAGTATTTAAAAATATCCAACAAGTCATGTGCCAAAACTATCTGGGACTCTCTATGTTCCACCTATGAAGGAAATAAGCAAGTCAAAGAAGCTAAGGCAAACTTATTAGTTCATCAATATGAGCTGTTCAGAATGAAGGAAGATGAAGATATTGAAACCATGTATTCAAGGTTTCAAACCCTTGTCTCTGGTCTTCAAGTTCTGAAGAAAAGCTACACTGCATCTGATCACGTGAAGAAAATTCTGAGGAGCTTACCTTCCAAATGGAGACCAAAAGTTACAGCTTTTCAGGAATCCAAGGATTTGGACAATGTGACTCTTGAAGATTTAATAAGCTCACTCAGAAGTCATGAGCTAGAACTTATGTCAGATGAACCTGTCAAGAAGATGAAGTCCTTGGCTCTAAGCTCTGTTCAGACTTCCTCAAAAGCTGCAAAGATCAAAGTGTCTGAACAAGAGGAAGAAACTTCTAATGATATGATGGATGAAAATTCTGAGAATGAAGAAATGGCACTAATGGTTAGAAGGTTTTAGAAATGGAACAAGAAATACAAAAGGTTTCCAAACAAAGGAAACAACTCAAGAAGTTCCTTTTCAAAGGACAAAAAGGAAGAACTGAACAACTGCTATAACTGCAAGAAATCTGGACACTTCATTGCGGACTGTCCAGAAATGTCATCCAAGGACAAAGGAAAGAATAAGAGCTTTGGGAAAGAAAAGTACAAAGAAAAGGTAAGGAAGAGTTTGTTAGCCACTTGGGAGACCATTGAGAATGACTCTGAAGGAGAAGATGATGAAGAAGGCAATCTGGCTTTAATGGCAAGAACTTCTGAAGGTAACAACTCTGATAGAGATTCTGAAGATGACTCAGATGATGAAAATGAGGTATACTCTAACATGACTAAATCTGAATTAATTGATTCTCTTAAGATTGCCGTGAAACATTACTCTCGTATAGTAAGTCAACACAAAATTCTGAAGAATGTTCATGAATCATTGAAAAAGGATGCCAAGATTCTTTATGATGAAAATGAATCGTTAAACATTCGTATTTGTCATGTTGAATCTAACTATGTCTTGGCAGACAAGCTCAATGATGATCATGAAGATGCTCTTCACGAATTTATTCGTTGTACCTTCAATAGGAGTAAAATGGCTTCCATGATTTATCATATGACTCGTAACTATGGTGAAGGCATTGGTTATTCTCGGTTTAAGAACTGGGATAAACCTCTGAAATCATATAGTGAGGATGATACTCCACCTGAATTATTCTCTACCTTTGTTAAAAGTGGTACACTTGATCTGAAGGCATCCAACTCTGAAGGAGGTTCTGAACCTGAACCGAAAGACTCAGAAGTTCCAAGTTCTTCTGAACCTAAAATTTCTGAGTCCAAAAGTTCTCAAGTTGAAATTCTGGTGGCAAGTGTCAGATGTGTAGCACGATGTGTACACTTTAGGAATCGTACTATGTGTAGCCTAATGTGTCAACATCGTGAACAACTGAACTTGATGAACAAGTAAACAATATAAAGTGCAGGAAACAAAAGAACACGTGAGTTTGTTAACCCAGTTCGGCACTTATAACAAGCCCTATTCTGGAGGATACCAATCCAGGGATGAATCCACTATGGTAGTATCAATTCAAAGCTAAACTCCCCCGTTTACAACTTCTCACTTAATCACTACCCGTGCTAATTCTACCTAGGAACTCCTAGATATGAGAACCTCTGCTCACTCCCCCTCAACCTTACCCAGTAAGGATTTAATAACAAACTCAGTTTGGAGACACACTCCTAGAAAACTATGCACTCGTACCTAAAGGCTTTGAGTGTTGCACACTCTAACTCCTTACTTCAAAGCTTTGGAGAAAGAATACTAGAGATTACAACTCTATCAAACTCAGTCCTTACTTGTATCAAAATTATGATTCAAGTGAAGGCTCACAAATAACAATGAACAGACTAAGACCTAAGACTCGATATCTTCAACTCTTGGCTTCGTCACTTCAAAGTGTCTTCAGTCTTCCTTTATATAGAACAAGTTTCATGGGCTTGGATCTTCAATGTTGACAGCTGGCCTTTGTTAATTCTCCTTGAGACTTATTTGATCATAATCTTTTAATTGTTTGTTTCAAATCTTTTTGATCAAAGTCGGCCAATAAAATAAAACAGAACCATGAAAGATTATCTTGTTCCTTGGCGCGCAAGCTGGCACGATATACTTTGAAAAACAAATCTTTTTCAAAAGATCGCGTTTAAATAAATAAAAGCGCGTCCAGCTAGGGCGTCCAGATGTGAATCCTGATGTGCCACACATCATGCTCCACATCATGGAATCAGGCTTATTTTACCAAATGAAGCCAACACCCTAAAAGGTCTCAACAATCTCCCCCTTTGGCAAATTTTGGGCTAAAATAATCTTTGAGTCACCCAACTAAACTTGGAGAGATGTGTAGACACATCAGAGGCATACAGCAGCGGATCAGAGCCTCGCAAATAAAGAGAGAAATAAACTCTCACAAGATAGGAAAATAAATTCCCAAAGACTGAGAAAAATAAATTCTCAGACACATACAAGCATGAGATTCCATGCACACATAAGGGAGGGTAGCAAACCCAGTAATAGTCTACTCCCCTTCGAACTAGAGCACTTTCCATGTACTCCCCCTAAATCTCATATTCCCTATAGGCTTCTTCAGAATGCATGACCTAGAGAGAAATAGAGAAGTTTTAAACTTGGCTTCTTAAGAATGCATGACCAAGTTAAAACTCACAGATGTGTCAAACATCACACAAAATAGCAACTTCTACAGGCTTCTTAAGAATGCATCACCATGTAGAAATCATACAAATGGATCAACCATTACACAAAATAACATCTTCAATTGGACTTCTTAAGAATGCATCACCCAGTTGAAAACGTACAGATTAAGTCTTCAGAAAAACATGCTTTAGAAAACTAATTCTTCAAAAAGTTGTTGAGAAAACATTTGAAGAAAAATAAGCATGTATGCCAGATGTGTAGTCAGATGTGCCACACATCATAATTTTTGCTGCAGTTAATTTTTACTCCCCCTTTTTAGCCAGAATTTTGACAAATATAGTCAAACACATAGAGAGTAAGTAAAACACCATAGAATGCAGATGTAGAGATGATGGTGCATGAACAGAAAAAGGCACTCAGGCCGTTAATAGTGCAGCAAGTACAGAACAGGCACGCAAAGGTGCATCAGAAATCCAGGGCATAGCCCACAAAATACAAGCAAAAACAAGGAAATACTGAGTACAGGGAAATATTAATGAATTACAATAATTCAAATATCCTGGCTCCCATCAGTTTCCTCAGCTTCAGAGTCATTGGGCTCCTCCTCCTCCAATTCCTCATCCTCAGCCATTGTTTGCTCATCCTCAAGCTCCAGTCCAGTAATGACTGCCTCCAGCTTGGCCTTCTTCTCATCCAGAGCCTTGCAAGTCTCCTTTAAAGCAGCAATCATGTCTGTCCTAGACATAGCATTGTTTGAGCTGGATGTGCCCACATCAGGAGTCACATCAGACTGCTTGAGACTAAAAGAAATAGCAGACTCTCTTCTGCAAGACAAATCATCCTTGCCCAGAACATCAGGTCTCTGGCTCAATATGATTCCACACAGTAGGGAAGGAAATGCAATGGGTAGTTTGACAGCTAGGGTTTTGGCATGTTTGATAGTCTGATCAAAAATATAGGTACCAAAATCAAAATTAGATTTGCTACCAATAGTATATATGAACCTAGCCAAACCTGTAGCCACATCACAGTTGTGTGTGGTAGGCACCCAGTTAGCAGCAGCAATCCTATTCAGGATGTTGTAGATTGGTGTGAGCTTGCTTGCTTGCAGTTTCCCTTTCTTAGGCCAAGTCTTGACCTTTCCAGCTGTGATGGCCTTGATTATGTAGTTGTCATTTGCCTCCATCTCAGCAAAGGGCTCCTCACTTCTGCCCAGATACTTGTTGATAACAGTGGGAGAGAAGTGAATTTCTTTACCTCTCACAAAAACAGTTTGGTATTCCTTGTCCAAAGGATTGTCACAACCAGCAGGGATGTTTACCAAAAACTCTTTGACTACCTTCTCATAGCAGTCACTCAGTCCAGTAACAGTCTTCATCAAGCCAGCATGCTTGATCAACCTCATAACTTCCTTGCACTGCAAGGCTTCAGCACTGAGCTCCCTCTCTAGAGCTAACCTTCTGTGAGCAATGTATTTCCACTTTCCAGCATGTGCAGGGTTGTGGAAGGAAACCAGATCAACTGGGATGTCAGGAATTCCCTGAGGAATTTTCTTCTTCCCATAGCTCTTCTTCACAGCAGACTCAATGTGGACTACATCAAGCTCCACATTCTGCTCCTCAGCAGATTCTTCTTCAGACTCACTGATGTGAGCTACATCCTGCTCCACATCGTACCCTGAGTCACTTGTAGGTGGCTCTTTTCTTTTCTGAGTCTTCTTCTTTGCAGGTGGAACCACAGCTTTACTAAATCCCTTCTTGGGACCATACATGACTTGCCTCTTAACAGGCTTCTTCTTCTCCTTAGTAGCAGCAGGAGAAATCTCAACAACAGCAGGACCTTTACCACTTCTAGTCCTTCTTGCAATACTATCCTCAGTAAGCTTCTTCAAGGGGATGTCAGAATTGTAGCCTTCTACATCCACAACAACTGTATCTCCATCAGCATCCTTGTCAGAAGGATTGGAGTCTTCATGATCTGAACCTTCAACAGTTTCTTTACCCTTGTCAGACTGGGTATTATCTTTAGGTTCCTCAACCTCAGCAGGTTGATCTTCTTCAACAAATTCCTGTTCAGGAGAATCAGGAATGACAGCAGGTTCTTCAACAGCAGCAGTCTCTTCTTCAGCAGGAGACTCTTCTTCACCTTGTGGCAATGATGTGCCAACATCTGCCGCAACATTAGGTTCTTGCAGGGCCTGGAGCACAGAATCAATGATCTTCTGAGTCAAGGGATGTCTTTGACTCTCAGGGATCTTTACAGCAGCCTTCTCAGGGTTAGGGTTTGAAGAACCTACACCCATAGATGCTTCAGCATTTGCATCACCAGATTTTGCAGGAAGAGGTTCAACATGCAGACTTCCCATGGTGTGAACCCTCTTTGATGAGCCAATCTTTGGCTTCTTGCTTTTCTTCTTCTTCTTCTTGGATTTTTCTGTGGAAGGAGAAGGAACAACATCTTCCTCTGCAGCAATGGGGGTTGATTCCCTTCTTGATCGTTTTGACTTCTTCTTCTTTGATCCAGATGGCTTGATCATAGAAACAGGAGTGGCATTAACGATCATGTCACTTTGAACTTCTTCAGGATGCGGGGAATTAGGTTTTGATGATGATGGAGGAGTCGTGAATTTGGTTGAAGGAGATGTTTTGGTTGCAGTAGACATGATGATGATGATGGTGATTTGGTATGAAGATTTTCAAAGAAAATAGCAGAGAGATGAACAAAGGGTTTGAGAGTGATCAAGAAAATTTTTGGTCGTTTGAGTGGTTGAGAAACGAATGTGGTGATCAATGTGGTAGGCAATAAGAAAAATCTTGAGTAAACGGATTTCTTGGAGTTTTGATCGTGAAATAGCCGTTGGAAATATTTTGTAATGATTGCCTTTGGATTGCGTGCAACTATGGATGGAGGGAAAAAAACAGGTAACCGTTGCACGCCTAAATAGCTATTATGGCTATTGATCATCAAAGAGGCAAATACCAAGTTTGCCCCTTAACACCTCAAACCTATTTGCATCTAAAGCTTTTGTGAATATATCTGCCAGTTGATTCTCTGTGGCAACATGCTCTAGAGTCACAATGTTGTCTTCAACAAGATCTCTAATAAAATGGTGACGTATATCAATGTGCTTTGTCCTACTATGTTGGATAGGATTTTTGGAAATATTTATAGCACTTAGATTGTCACAGTATAATGTGAGCACATCTTGCTGCACATTGTACTCACCCAACATCTGCTTCATCCAAAGTAGCTGAGAACAACTACTTCCTGCTGCAATATACTCAGCCTCAGCTGTAGAAAGAGAAACACAATTTTGTTTCTTTCTGAACCATGATATAAGGTTGCTTCCCAAAAAGAAACATCCACCAGAAGTGCTTTTCCTGTCATCAGCACTACCTGCCCAGTCAGCATCACAATAACCCAACAATCTTGTGTCTTCACCATGAGAGTAGAGAATTCCATAATCACTTGTACCACTGACATACTTAAGAATCCTTTTGACTTGATTCAGATGACTCATCTTGGGCTCAGCTTGGTACCTTGCACACACACCAACAGCAAAGCTAATGTCAGGTCTACTTGCAGTGAGATAAAGTAGACTGCCAATCATGCTTCTGTATAGACTTTGATCAACACTGACACCATGCTCATCTTTAGAAAGTTTGAGATGGGTTGTTGCAGGAGTTCTCTTGTGATTTGCATTCTCCATTCCAAATTTCTTCACAATGTTCTTGGCATACTTGCTTTGAGAGATGAAAATTGTATCTTCCATCTGTTTGACTTGCAGACCAAGAAAGTAGGTAAGTTCACCTACAAGGCTCATCTCAAATTCAGACTGCATCTGATTCACAAACATCTTGACCATTGGATCAGACATTCCTCCAAACACAATGTCATCTACATAGATTTGTGCAATCATGAACTTGCCCTTTTCTTCTCTGACAAACAAGGTTTTGTCTGTTTCTCCTTTTCTATAACCTTGCTGCACAAGAAATTTGGTTAGCCTCTCATACCATGCCCTAGGAGCTTGCTTTAATCCATATAATGCCTTCTTCAATCTGTAGACATGATCTGGAAAATTTGGATCAACAAATCCCTTGGGCTGCTCCACATAAACTTCCTCATTCAAGTAGCCATTGAGGAAAGCACTCTTCACATCCATCTGGAATAGCTTGAATTTCAAGATACATGCTACTCCCAAAAGTAACCTTATGGACTCGAGACGTGCCACAGGAGCAAATGTTTCATCAAAGTCTACTCCTTCAATCTGAGAGTAACCTTGAGCCACAAGCCTAGCCTTGTTTCTAGTCACAACACCACTTTCATCAGATTTATTCCTATAAACCCATTTAGTACCAATGATGTTGACTCCTTCAGGTCTAGGAACTAAATCCCACACTTCATTCCTCTTGAACTGGTTTAGCTCCTCTTGCATAGCTTTAATCCAAAACTCATCTGTCAAGGCTTCTTTCACATTCTTTGGTTCTACCTTTGACACAAAACAAGCATTGGATACAACCTCTCTTGACCTTGTCATAACCCCTGACTCAGGATTCCCTATTATGAGTTCTTTTGGATGATTCTTTTGAACTCTAACAGAGGGACCCTTGTTCACTGGAGTCACATCTTGCTGATCAGTCTTCTCAGGAATCTCTATAACTTCAGAGTCTTCAGGCAGGGGGTGAGATGTGTCCACATCAGGATCAACATCAGCCACATTGTCTGAACAGTCATCTATGACAACATTGATGGATTCCATCATAGTTCTTGTTCTGTTGTTGAAGACTCTATAGGCTCTGCTGGTTATGGAATAGCCTAAAAAGATTCCTTCATCACTCTTGGGATCCATCTTCCTCCTTTGCTCTCTGTCAGCTAAGATATAGCACTTGCTACCAAAGACATGGAAGTGTTTGACAGTTGGTTTTCTTCCTTTCCATATCTCATACAGTGTGGTTGAAGTACCTTTTCTCAGAGTCACCCTGTTGTGTACATAGCATGCAGTACTCATGGCCTCTGCCCAGAAATAGTAAGGTAGCTTCTTGGCATGTAGCATAACTCTTGCAGCCTCTTGCAAAGTTCTGTTCTTCCTTTCAACTACACCATTTTGTTGGGGTGTGATTGGTGAGGAGAACTCATGCCCAATTCCTTCATCAGCACAAAACTCAGAGAATCTTGAATTTTCAAACTCTTTCCCATGATCACTTCTGATTCTAACAATGCCACTATCCTTCTCTCTTTGTAGTCTAAGGCATAGTTCTTTGAATGCATCAAAAGTGTCAGACTTCTCTCTAATGAAGCTAACCCAAGTGAACCTTGAGAAATCATCTACAACCACAAAGGCATATCTTTTGCCACCAATACTCTCTACCTGCATTGGTCCCATCAAGTCCATATGTAGCAGTTCAAGAACTCTGGATGTCACCTGATGTTGCAACATTGGGTGTGACATCTGAGCCTGCTTTCCAACTTGACATTCACCACAGATACTTCCTTCAATAATCTTAAGCTTTGGTAGTCCTCTAATAGCTTCCTTGGACATAATCTTCTTCATTCCTTTTAGATTCAAATGACCAAGTCTTTGGTGCCAAAGCTTAACTTCTTCTTCCTGACTAATAAGGCATGTAGTAGAGTGAGCAGTTTCATCAGGAATCCATAGATAGCAGTTGTCTCTTGACCTAGATCCTCTCATCAACAATTCTCCGTTGTCAGAAGTAATAAGACATTCATTCTTTGTGAAGTTGACTTTGAGACCTTGATCACACAATTGGCTTATGCTGATAAGATTAGCCTTCAAGCCTTTAACAAGTAACACATCATCTAGGTCAGGTAAGCTTTTGCTGCTGAGTTTACCACTGCCCTTGATTTCACCTTTTGCTCCATCACCAAAGGTTACAAAGCTTGTTGTATGAGGCTTGATATTAGTGAGAAATTTCTCAACACCAGTCATATGCCTAGAACAACCACTATCAAAATACCAATCATTACTAGAAGATGCTCTAAGAGAAGTGTGAGCAATATGAGCAGTTTCAGAAACTTTTGGCTTCCACATCTTCTTAGGAGTGACCCTTGCTGTTTTGGCTTGCACCTGAGGCCTTTTCTTGGGATACCCATAGAGTTTGTAACAGAAGGGCTTGATGTGACCATTCTTCCCACAGTAGTGGCATCTCCAAGCATTAAACTTCTCTTTGCCAGCAGGTCTCTGATGTGGAGTGTGATGTGTCCACATGCTGCCAGGGTCAGGTTTCTTCTGAGCAGGAACAAACTTAGTATTTGTCTTCTTGCTGTGATGTTTGTTCTTAAATCCTACACCAGATGAGTCACCAGCATGCTTTCCTACTTTCAAAATTTCATCAAGCATGTTGGTTCCAGGATTGAGCATCTTTACAGACTTGGTCATATTTTTCAAGTTGGTTGACAGTAACTTGACTTCACTTTCAAGACTAGCAACTTGACTCTGTAGTTGACCTTTCTCTGTCTCCAGTTGACTGATGATTTCCTTCTGCTCTTTATTGACCTTGTACAGTTCCTCACTCTTGATAAATAGCTTTTTATGGACTGAGGCTAGTTCATCAAATGTGAGTTCTTCATCATCAGATTCAACATCAGTATTATCCACCCTAGTCATGGCACTAACATGATTAGCAGCAACATTCTCTGAGTCAGTGTCAGAGTCTTCATCAGACCATGAGACAGTTAGGCCTTTCTTCTGCTTCTTCAGATATGTGCCACATTCTGATCTTATATGACCAAAGCCTTCACATTCATGACATTGAACACCCTTGTTCTGAGTTGACTTATCATCAGTTTTGGTTTTTGTTGAAGTGTTACCTAGTTTACTGATGTCAGTCTGGATGTTCCTCACATTCCTCCTTGGTCTTCTGTCCACCCTCCTTTGAAGCTTGTTGAATTGTCTTCCCAACATGGCTAAGTCATTTGAGAGGTCATCATCTGATTCATCAGCTTCTTCCTCTTCACCAGCACAAGATACAAAGGCTATACCTTTTCCTTTCTTCTCAGTTGGCTCACTAAAGTTCATCTCAAAAGTTTGAAGCGAGCTCACAAGTTCTTCAAGTTTCATACTTGGGATGTCTTGAGCTTCTTCAATAGCTGTGATTTTCATGTTAAACCTCTTGGGTAGAGACCTAAGCATCTTTCTCACAAGCTTTTCTTCAGACAATTTCTCACCTAGAGCCTCAAAGGAATTGTCCACCTCAAGCAAATTCATGTGAAAGTCATGAATTGATTCTTCTTCTTTCATTCTGAGGTTTTCAAACTTAGTGTTAAGAAGTTGGATTCTTGAGCTTTTTACCTTGGCATTGCCTTCATGAGTGGTTCTGAGTATCTCCCAGGCATTCTTTGCAACAGTACACTGCTTGATTAATCTGAACATGTTCTTGTCCACTCCATTGAATAAAGCATTCAAAGCTTTGGAGTTTCCAAGTAATGCAGTGTCTTCTGCAGCTGACCAATCTTCCTCTGGCTTGAGTACACCAGTGTCAACACCATTAGCATCCAAGATTTTGGGATGCTCCCAGCCTTTGAGCACAGCTTTCCAAGTTCAGCTGTCAAGTGACTTTAGGAAGGCAATCATCCTTGGCTTCCAGTAGTCATAGTTGGTTCCATCCAGAAGGGGTGGTTTGTTGACCGTTGTTCCATCCTTGTCCATGTTTCCAGAAAGTAACTTCCCTGGAGCTCACCCTCAAACAGGCAGGGTGCCTGCTCTGATGCCAATTGAAATTCTGGTGGCAAGTGTCAGATGTGTAGCACGATGTGTACACTTTAGGAATCGTACTATGTGTAGCCTAATGTGTCAACATCGTGAACAACTGAACTTGATGAACAAGTAAACAATATAAAGTGCAGGAAACAAAAGAACACGTGAGTTTGTTAACCCAGTTCGGCACTTATAACAAGCCCTATTCTGGAGGATACCAATCCAGGGATGAATCCACTATGGTAGTATCAATTCAAAGCTAAACTCCCCCGTTTACAACTTCTCACTTAATCACTACCCGTGCTAATTCTACCTAGGAACTCCTAGATATGAGAACCTCTGCTCACTCCCCCTCAACCTTACCCAGTAAGGATTTAATAACAAACTCAGTTTGGAGACACACTCCTAGAAAACTATGCACTCGTACCTAAAGGCTTTGAGTGTTGCACACTCTAACTCCTTACTTCAAAGCTTTGGAGAAAGAATACTAGAGATTACAACTCTATCAAACTCAGTCCTTACTTGTATCAAAATTATGATTCAAGTGAAGGCTCACAAATAACAATGAACAGACTAAGACCTAAGACTCGATATCTTCAACTCTTGGCTTCGTCACTTCAAAGTGTCTTCAGTCTTCCTTTATATAGAACAAGTTTCATGGGCTTGGATCTTCAATGTTGACAGCTGGCCTTTGTTAATTCTCCTTGAGACTTATTTGATCATAATCTTTTAATTGTTTGTTTCAAATCTTTTTGATCAAAGTCGGCCAATAAAATAAAACAAAACCATGAAAGATTATCTTGTTCCTTGGCGCGCAAGCTGGCACGATATACTTTGAAAAACAAATCTTTTTCAAAAGATCGCGTTTAAATAAATAAAAGCGCGTCCAGCTAGGGCGTCCAGATGTGAATCCTGATGTGCCACACATCATGCTCCACATCATGGAATCAGGCTTATTTTACCAAATGAAGCCAACACCCTAAAAGGTCTCAACACAAGTTAAGGCTCAGAAGTCATTTGAACCTCTGAGAAATCAAGGTAAAGTTACTTCAGATCCTTGCTTGACCTTTGGAACTGTGATATACTCCAGATCAAAATCCAAGAATCAAATTAAGCCTAAACATTCTTGTCAAAGCTTAATTAATTCTAGATCTTGTGTTGATCATAGAAAACAAAGAAGGAATACTATTCAGAAGACTAACTCTAAAGGACCCATCAGAATATGGGTACCAAAATCTGAAATAATGTTTGCTTCAGATGCTCATGCAAGGAAAGGTAAAACAGCAGCCCTGGTACCTGGACAGTGGTTGCTCACGACATATGACGGGAGAAAAGCATATGTTCCAAACCCTAACTCTGAAAGAAGGAGGCTCTGTGGGATTTGGAGGAAAACAAAAAGGGAAGATCATTGGTACAGGTACAGTTGGTAATTCTTCTCTTTCCATTAAAGATGTTTGGTTAGTTGATGGACTTAAACACAATCTATTGAGCATTAGTCAATTTTGTGACAATGGGTGTGTTGTTACATTTAATAAGGAATCATGTACTGTATCAAAAGACTCTGACAAATCTGTAGTATTCAAGGGAATGAGAGTTGGCAATGTTTATAAAGTAAACTTTTCTGATTTGGTTGACCAAAAGATTATATGTCTTTTGTCTCTGAGTGATGAGAAATGGCTATGGCACAAGCGTCTTGGTCATGCTAACTGGAGGTTGATCTCTAAGCTTAGCAAACGAAAGCTTGTTAGTGGTTTGCCTGACATTGATTATCACTCAGATGCACTTTGTGGCTCATGTCAAAAAGGAAAATTTGCTAAGACTTCATTCAAGTCTAAAAACATTGTCTCTACTTCCAGACCCTTAGAATTGCTTCACATTGATCTGTTTGGTCCTGTTTCGACAGCCTCTATCAATGGTAAAAAATATGGATTGGTCATGGTTGATGATTTCAGTAGATGGACTTGGGTGAAATTCCTACGTTCTAAGAGTGAAGCACTTGTGGTGTTCAGTGACTTCTGCACACAAATACAAAGTGAAAAGGATCTTCAGATTCTGAAGGTTAGAAGCGACCATGGGGGAGAGTTCGAAAATGACTCTTTCGAATCTTTCTGCTCAGAGCATGGAGTAATCCATGAATTCTCTTCTCCTAGAACACCACAGCAGAATGGTGTTGTAGAAAGAAAGAATAGATCTTTGCAAGAAATGGCTCGTACCATGATGCTTGAGTCTAACCTAGCTAAGTTCTTGTGGGCAGAAGCCGTGAGTACTGCTTGCTATGTTCAGAATAGAATCTACATCAGACCTATTCTGAACAAAACTGCTTATGAACTGTTCAAAGGAAGAAAACCAAATATTTCTTATTTTCATCAGTTTGGATGTACTTGTTATATTCTAGACAACAAGGTCTATCGAAAGAAATTTGATGCTAGAGCTTATAAGGGTATCTTTATAGGCTACTCTGAACGCTCAAAAGCATACAGATTGTATAATTCTGAAACTCACACAGTTGAAGAATCTATACATGTTAGATTTGATGATAAAGAGCCTGACGATAAAATGTCAGAGCAAGCTGAGACTTTTGCAGAATTTCAAGTTTCCTCAAATTCTGAGTGTGAAGATCTCTCCATTGCTGTATATCCATCTGAGACTCAAAATGAAGATATCTCTGAAGGCCTTGAAACTGAAGACCCTTCAGAAACTGAACCCTCTCAGACACCTGCTCCACCTAAGAGTAAATTCAAGTATAGATCATCTCATCCTGAAGAGCTAATTGTTGGTAACAAGGATAGCCCAAGAAAGACCAGATCTGCTTTCAAAGAGGATGAATCCCTAGTTGGGTTAATTTCATTAATTGAACCCACAAACATAGAAGAAGCACTCTCAGATGATGGGTGGATTGTTGCAATGCAAGAAGAACTCAATCAATTTGAAAGAAATGATGTTTGGGATCTGGTACCAAAACCCAAACACAAGAACATTATTGGAACAAAATGGGTATTCAGAAACAAGTCAAATGAAAAGGGAGAAGTTGTCAGAAATAAAGCTAGACTGGTTGCACAAGGTTATAGTCAGCAAGAAGGCATAGATTTCACTGAAACCTTTGCACCAGTAGCAAGACTTGAGGCAATTAGACTTCTCTTGTCCTATGCAGTTAATCATGACATCACTCTATTTCAAATGGATGTTAAGAGTGCATTTCTGAATGGAGTAATTTATGAAGAAGTCTATGTTAAACAACCTCCTGGCTTTGAAGATATAAAGTGTCCTGATCATGTTTACAAATTGAAGAAATCTCTGTATGGTTTGAAACAAGCTCCAAGAGCTTGGTATGAAAGGTTAAGTATATTTCTTCTAGAAAATGGTTTTGAAAAAGGACATGTTGATAACACTCTCTTTAGAAAAACCTTAAAAACTGATATTTTGATTGTTCAGATTTATGTTGATGATATTATCTTTGGTTCAACTAATGCTTCTCTTTGCAAGAATTTCTCTAAGCTTATGCAGGATGAATTTGAAATGAGTATGATGGGAGAACTAACATTCTTCTTGGGAATTCAAATCAATCAAAGAAAAGAAGGAGTATATGTGCATCAAACCAAATACACAAAGGATTTACTGAAGAAATTTGGTCTTGAAGATTGTAAACCAATGTCAACTCCTATGCATCCCTCTAGCTGTCTTCTGAAGGAAGAATCTGAAGGCAAAGTAGATCAGAAATTATACAGAGGTATGATTGGTTCCCTCCTTTATCTCACTGCATCTAGACCAGATATCTTGTTCAGTGTATGCTTGTGTGCTAGATTTCAATCAGATCCTAGAGAGTCTCATCTAACTGCTGTTAAGAGAATCTTTAGATATCTGAAAGGAACCACTAATCTTGGATTACTTTATAAGAAATCCTTAGATTATCAGCTTATTGGATTCTGTGATGCTGACTATGCTGGTGATAAAATTGAAAGGAAGTCCACTAGTGGAAACTGTCAATTTCTAGGTGAAAACCTTATATCATGGGCTAGTAAGAGACAAGCAACTATTGCTCTATCTACAGCAGAAGCAGAGTACATCTCAGCTGCTAAGTGTTGCACGCAATTGCTCTGGATGAAACATCAGTTGGAGGACTATCAGATAAGGATAAGTAGTATACCACTTCTCTGTGATAATACTGCTGCTATCTGTTTGTCTAAGAATCCTATTTTGCATTCAAGAGCTAAACACATTGAGATCAAACATCACTTCATTAGAGACTATGTTCAGAAGGGAGTAATTAAGATTCAATTCATTGATACTGAGCATCAATGGGCTGATATCTTTACCAAACCTCTTGCTATTGATCGTTTCGATTTTATCAAGAAAAATCTGAACATGGTTTTTATTTCTGAATGACATCTCTGAATGCTGTTAACTCTGAATGAATAAACCTTTTTCTGAAGGGCCTCGGAAGTTTGGACGGCTCAGAAACTATTATATAGGTTCTGAAGCACTCTCTCATCTGAAGCAATCAGAATTATTTATTATTAAATATGATTTCTTGTGACTCAGATACCTACTCTAAGTGTTAGTTGACCACTCAGTTTCTCTAACTGACAGCTGGCTTCTGAAAACACTACTTATCTGTGTAACTTCCCATCATGTCTAGTAACCGCTGGGTAATGAAGGAGAGCTAATGATGATTTTATTAAAAGTAACTGCCAAGCCCCCATTACGTCACTATCTTGTTTCCCCAATATTTTGAAACTTCCACTATAATCACTTAACTACACACTAGTCACTATCACTTCTCACGTTTTCAATATTTTGAAACTTCCACTATAACCATTTCTGACACTCCTAAATCCCCTCAGAAATCTCCTATTAAAGATTCTGAGTCTACCCCAATAGCAATGGACGTAGACCAATCTGAACCCTCAAATGTTCAAAATTCTGAAGTCCCTGCTGAATCCCAAACTGAACCCCTTCAGACTTCATCTCCTAAGCCAACCACTTCTGAACCAAACCCCTCATCCATTCAAACCACTCCACCTTTTCCTGGAACTGATTCAGATCTTGAAGAAACTCGTCTTCATTCTGAAACAATTCCCTGTTTCACCATGGTACTTAACAATTCCCTTTTACCGTTGAATGCATTTACTGCTGGTGGTTGTTTGCTGTGTGCATTTACTACCCTGTAACTTGTGCTTTGACTGACCCGTTTTTGATAATGACAAAGGGGGAGAAAATATTATTTCATTTCCTATGGCAGTGAAATTATTTCTGAAGCTCTAAAGATCACATTTTCTGAACTCTACTCTTGTTAAGTTATATTAAAGTCTTTTAAACTTTTAATGAGGGGGAGTAATAAATTTTGTCCAACATAAATTCATATAATATAAGATACGCTTGCAAACCATATCTTATATTTGTCAATCTGAAGAAATAGAGCTTGCAAACCTCTAATTCTGAAGGTAGAATATATGAAATTATATTTGACATTAAATATTACTCTTAGACTGTTTTATATTTATCATTGATAAACTTTTGAAGCTTATCAGACTCAGGGGGAGCTTGCAAACCTCAGAACCTGAAGTCAAGATGTTAAATAAAAACAACAACAATTGATTTTAAATACATATAGTTGTCATCATCAAAAAGGGGGAGATTGTTGGAACAAAATTATGATTTTGTATCTCCTTAATTGATTTTGATGATAACAATGTATTTAAGGTTAAATTGGAGTACTAATAATTTAATTCAGTGTGCAGGATTAAAAGTTAAAATTTGCGTACTAAAGAACCCTAGAATTTCTGAAGGAATTACTTCTGAGCTCACCAGATCTGAAGCAAGTAATTCTGAGCCTATGAAACTCTGAAGTTATTATCTGAACCTTAGAATTTCTGAAGGAATTACTTCTGAGCTCACCAGATCTGAAGCAAGTAATTATGAGCCTGTGAAACTCTGAAGTTATTATCTGAACCTTAGAATTTCTGAAGGAATTACTTCTGAGCTCACCAGATCTGAAACAAGTAATTCTGAGCCTATCAAAATCTGAAGAACATCTGAGCTCACCAGATCTGAAACAAGTAATTCTGAGCCTATCAAAATCTGAAGAACATCTGAGCTCACCAGATCTGAAACAAGTAATTCTGAGCCTATCAAAATCTGAAGGCTCGTCAGATATAAGTGTTAAGCTACATTTGAGAGTACAATTTTATTGAAGACTGTGCCTGACTAAGTCCAAACGCAGAAACCAAGAATGAAAAGGTTTGACCATGGAAAGGTCCTTTTCAAGTCAGGCTTCAGAAACGATTATTTCCTTATTTGGCTTTCACCAAGGTTCAAATATCAAAAGCCAAAAGGAATCTCTCATTTTGTAGTAAACGTTAAGCTCCTAAGCTACTGCAAATCAGAACAGCTAATAAGCTCACTGATCTATACAAAGGAGCGTCTCAATTCTTCAAACGGCTATAATCTTCAACGTTCATTTTATCATCTATAAAAGGAAGAAGATTTGTGAAGAAATGTAATCAAGACTTAAGCTTCTGAACGTGCTGAAACTCTGTAAAATTCTGAAGCTATCAAACACTTAGAAACTTTGTGATAATTTTCTAAGTTAGTCTTGTAACTGCGTTGTATTTTGTAAACACCTCTGATTGTATATCAAGTGTTAATCTCTTATCTTTATTAACATTAAAACTAGTTTGAAGTCTCTTGCTTTGTGCTTGAGCATTGGAAGTCTCTTGCTTTGTGCTTGAGCATTGGAAGTCTCTTGCTTTGTGCTTGAGCATTGGAAGTCTCTTGCTTTGTGCTTGAGCATTGGAAGTCTCTTGCTTTGTGCTTGAGCATTGGAAGTCTCTTGCTTTGTGCTTGAGCAGTTAGAAGTCTCTTGCTTTGTGCTTGAGCAGTTTGAAGTCTCTTGCTTAGTGCTTGAGCATTTGTAATCTGAGTGATTATAGTGAAATCTCTTGTGAAGGACAAGAGGACTGGACTACTCCTGTTAGTGGGAGGAACCAGTATAAAAATTCTGAGCATCTCTCTCTAACCCTATCCTCATATATTGTGTGTGTTATACCTTATCCGCTGCAATTTGTTTTAACTTAGAAAAAGTCTCACACAATTCAACCCCCCCCCCCCCCCTTCTTGTGTGTTTTTCAACCTTCAATTGGCATCAGAGCTCCGGTCTGTTGCTCTTCACTTAACAGTGAAACAGTAAAAGATCTAGGGGTACTTAGTTGAAAAACATGTCTGGTGTTACCTCTCCTTCTGCTTCCTCTGGACCTGATCACTCTGCTGTTCCACCTCCTCACAACTATGATAGGGAAAGGAACAGTGATAATCACAGAGACAAACCACCTTACTTCAACAGTGATCCTACTACTTTTCCTTTCTGGAAAACCAAGATGTATAGTTACATCATTGGGACCGATGATGAGTTATGGGATATCATTGAAGATGGTATACATTTTGAACACATGGATGATGAAGGTGTTGTAAGAAATACCTACAGAAAGTTCTTTGATGCTGAAAAGAAGAAACAGTATAAGAAGCATCATACTGTTAAGAATATGCTTATTGGTGCAATATCTCATGCTGAGTATTTAAAAATATCCAACAAGTCATGTGCCAAAACTATCTGGGACTCTCTATGTTCCACCTATGAAGGAAATAAGCAAGTCAAAGAAGCTAAGGCAAACTTATTAGTTCATCAATATGAGCTGTTCAGAATGAAGGAAGATGAAGATATTGAAACCATGTATTCAAGGTTTCAAACCCTTGTCTCTGGTCTTCAAGTTCTGAAGAAAAGCTACACTGCATCTGATCACGTGAAGAAAATTCTGAGGAGCTTACCTTCCAAATGGAGACCAAAAGTTACAGCTTTTCAGGAATCCAAGGATTTGGACAATGTGACTCTTGAAGATTTAATAAGCTCACTCAGAAGTCATGAGCTAGAACTTATGTCAGATGAACCTGTCAAGAAGATGAAGTCCTTGGCTCTAAGCTCTGTTCAGACTTCCTCAAAAGCTGCAAAGATCAAAGTGTCTGAACAAGAGGAAGAAACTTCTGATGATATGATGGATGAAAATTCTGAGAATGAAGAAATGGCACTAATGGTTAGAAGGTTTCAGAAATGGAACAAGAAATACAAAAGGTTTCCAAACAAAGGAAACAACTCAAGAAGTTCCTTTTCAAAGGACAAAAAGGAAGAACTGAACAACTGCTATAACTGCAAGAAATCTGGACACTTCATTGCGGACTGTCCAGAAATGTCATCCAAGGACAAAGGAAAGAATAAGAGCTTTGGGAAAGAAAAGTACAAAGAAAAGGTAAGGAAGAGTTTGTTAGCCACTTGGGAGACCATTGAGAATGACTCTGAAGGAGAAGATGATGAAGAAGGCAATCTGGCTTTAATGGCAAGAACTTCTGAAGGTAACAACTCTGATAGAGATTCTGAAGATGACTCAGATGATGAAAATGAGGTATACTCTAACATGACTAAATCTGAATTAATTGATTCTCTTAAGATTGCCGTGAAACATTACTCTCGTATAGTAAGTCAACACAAAATTCTGAAGAATGTTCATGAATCATTGAAAAAGGATGCCAAGATTCTTTATGATGAAAATGAATCATTAAACATTCGTATTTGTCATGTTGAATCTAACTATGTCTTGGCAGACAAGCTCAATGATGATCATGAAGATGCTCTTCACGAATTTATTCGTTGTACCTTCAATAGGAGTAAAATGGCTTCCATGATTTATCATATGACTCGTAACTATGGTGAAGGCATTGGTTATTCTCGGTTTAAGAACTGGGATAAACCTCTGAAATCATATAGTGAGGATGATACTCCACCTGAATTATTCTCTACCTTTGTTAAAAGTGGTACACTTGATCTGAAGGCATCCAACTCTGAAGGAGGTTCTGAACCTGAACCGAAAGACTCAGAAGTTCCAAGTTCTTCTGAACCTAAAATTTCTGAGTC
This sequence comes from Trifolium fragiferum, assembly GCA_954870985.1. NCBI lineage: Eukaryota > Viridiplantae > Streptophyta > Magnoliopsida > Fabales > Fabaceae > Trifolium > Trifolium fragiferum. Next base: position 32,642,593 of record OX940792.1, on the reverse strand, counting down.
TAAAAGTTCTCAAGTTAAGGCTCAGAAGTCATTTGAACCTCTGAGAAATCAAGGTAAAGTTACTTCAGATCCTTGCTTGACCTTTGGAACTGTGATATACTCCAGATCAAAATCCAAGAATCAAATTAAGCCTAAACATTCTTGTCAAAGCTTAATTAATTCTAGATCTTGTGTTGATCATAGAAAACAAAGAAGGAATACTATTCAGAAGACTAACTCTAAAGGACCCATCAGAATATGGGTACCAAAATCTGAAATAATGTTTGCTTCAGATGCTCATGCAAGGAAAGGTAAAACAGCAGCCCTGGTACCTGGACAGTGGTTGCTCACGACATATGACGGGAGAAACGCATATGTTCCAAACCCTAACTCTGAAAGAGGGAGGCTCTGTGGGATTTGGAGGAAAACAAAAAGGGAAGATCATTGGTACAGGTACAGTTGGTAATTCTTCTCTTTCCATTAAAGATGTTTGGTTAGTTGATGGACTTAAACACAATCTATTGAGCATTAGTCAATTTTGTGACAATGGGTGTGTTGTTACATTTAATAAGGAATCATGTACTGTATCAAAAGACTCTGACAAATCTGTAGTATTCAAGGGAATGAGAGTTGGCAATGTTTATAAAGTAAACTTTTCTGATTTGGTTGACCAAAAGATTATATGTCTTTTGTCTCTGAGTGATGAGAAATGGCTATGGCACAAGCGTCTTGGTCATGCTAACTGGAGGTTGATCTCTAAGCTTAGCAAACAAAAGCTTGTTAGTGGTTTGCCTGACATTGATTATCACTCAGATGCACTTTGTGGCTCATGTCAAAAAGGAAAATTTGCTAAGACTTCATTCAAGTCTAAAAACATTGTCTCTACTTCCAGACCCTTAGAATTGCTTCACATTGATCTGTTTGGTCCTGTTTCGACAGCCTCTATCAATGGTAAAAAATATGGATTGGTCATGGTTGATGATTTCAGTAGATGGACTTGGGTGAAATTCCTACGTTCTAAGAGTGAAGCACTTGTGGTGTTCAGTGACTTCTGCACACAAATACAAAGTGAAAAGGATCTTCGGATTCTGAAGGTTAGAAGCGACCATGGGGGAGAGTTCGAAAATGACTCTTTCGAATCTTTCTGCTCAGAGCATGGAGTAATCCATGAATTCTCTTCTCCTAGAACACCACAGCAGAATGGTGTTGTAGAAAGAAAGAATAGATCTTTGCAAGAAATGGCTCGTACCATGATGCTTGAGTCTAACCTAGCTAAGTTCTTGTGGGCAGAAGCCGTGAGTACTGCTTGCTATGTTCAGAATAGAATCTACATCAGACCTATTCTGAACAAAACTGCTTATGAACTGTTCAAAGGAAGAAAACCAAATATTTCTTATTTTCATCAGTTTGGATGTACTTGTTATATTCTAGACAACAAGGTCTATCGAAAGAAATTTGATGCTAGAGCTTATAAGGGTATCTTTATAGGCTACTCTGAACGCTCAAAAGCATACAGATTGTATAATTCTGAAACTCACACAGTTGAAGAATCTATACATGTTAGATTTGATGATAAAGAGCCTGACGATAAAATGTCAGAGCAAGCTGAGACTTTTGCAGAATTTCAAGTTTCCTCAAATTCTGAGTGTGAAGATCTCTCCATTGCTGTATATCCATCTGAGACTCAAAATGAAGATATCTCTGAAGGCCTTGAAACTGAAGACCCTTCAGAAACTGAACCCTCTCAGACACCTGCTCCACCTAAGAGTAAATTCAAGTATAGATCATCTCATCCTGAAGAGCTAATTGTTGGTAACAAGGATAGCCCAAGAAAGACCAGATCTGCTTTCAAAGAGGATGAATCCCTAGTTGGGTTAATTTCATTAATTGAACCCACAAACATAGAAGAAGCACTCTCAGATGATGGGTGGATTGTTGCAATGCAAGAAGAACTCAATCAATTTGAAAGAAATGATGTTTGGGATCTGGTACCAAAACCCAAACACAAGAACATTATTGGAACAAAATGGGTATTCAGAAACAAGTCAAATGAAAAGGGAGAAGTTGTCAGAAATAAAGCTAGACTGGTTGCACAAGGTTATAGTCAGCAAGAAGGCATAGATTTCACTGAAACCTTTGCACCAGTAGCAAGACTTGAGGCAATTAGACTTCTCTTGTCCTATGCAGTTAATCATGACATCACTCTATTTCAAATGGATGTTAAGAGTGCATTTCTGAATGGAGTAATTTATGAAGAAGTCTATGTTAAACAACCTCCTGGCTTTGAAGATATAAAGTGTCCTGATCATGTTTACAAATTGAAGAAATCTCTGTATGGTTTGAAACAAGCTCCAAGAGCTTGGTATGAAAGGTTAAGTATATTTCTTCTAGAAAATGGTTTTGAAAAAGGACATGTTGATAACACTCTCTTTAGAAAAACCTTAAAAACTGATATTTTGATTGTTCAGATTTATGTTGATGATATTATCTTTGGTTCAACTAATGCTTCTCTTTGCAAGAATTTCTCTAAGCTTATGCAGGATGAATTTGAAATGAGTATGATGGGAGAACTAACATTCTTCTTGGGAATTCAAATCAATCAAAGAAAAGAAGGAGTATATGTGCATCAAACCAAATACACAAAGGATTTACTGAAGAAATTTGGTCTTGAAGATTGTAAACCAATGTCAACTCCTATGCATCCCTCTAGCTGTCTTCTGAAGGAAGAATCTGAAGGCAAAGTAGATCAGAAATTATACAGAGGTATGATTGGTTCCCTCCTTTATCTCACTGCATCTAGACCAGATATCTTGTTCAGTGTATGCTTGTGTGCTAGATTTCAATCAGATCCTAGAGAGTCTCATCTAACTGCTGTTAAGAGAATCTTTAGATATCTGAAAGGAACCACTAATCTTGGATTACTTTATAAGAAATCCTTAGATTATCAGCTTATTGGATTCTGTGATGCTGACTATGCTGGTGATAAAATTGAAAGGAAGTCCACTAGTGGAAACTGTCAATTTCTAGGTGAAAACCTTATATCATGGGCTAGTAAGAGACAAGCAACTATTGCTCTATCTACAGCAGAAGCAGAGTACATCTCAGCTGCTAAGTGTTGCACGCAATTGCTCTGGATGAAACATCAGTTGGAGGACTATCAGATAAGGATAAGTAGTATACCACTTCTCTGTGATAATACTGCTGCTATCTGTTTGTCTAAGAATCCTATTTTGCATTCAAGAGCTAAACACATTGAGATCAAACATCACTTCATTAGAGACTATGTTCAGAAGGGAGTAATTAAGATTCAATTCATTGATACTGAGCATCAATGGGCTGATATCTTTACCAAACCTCTTGCTATTGATCGTTTCGATTTTATCAAGAAAAATCTGAACATGGTTTTTATTTCTGAATGACATCTCTGAATGCTGTTAACTCTGAATGAATAAACTGGTTCTGAAGGGCCTCAGAAGTTTGGACGGCTCAGAAACTATTATATAGGTTCTGAAGCACTCTCTCATCTGAAGCAATCAGAATTATTTATTATTAAATATGATTTCTTGTGACTCAGATACCTACTCTAAGTGTTAGTTGACCACTCAGTTTCTCTAACTGACAGCTGGCTTCTGAAAACACTACTTATCTGTGTAACTTCCCATCATGTCTAGTAACCGCTGGGTAATGAAGGAGAGCTAATGATGATTTTATTAAAAGTAACTGCCAAGCCCCCATTACGTCACTATCTTGTTTCCCCAATATTTTGAAACTTCCACTATAATCACTTAACTACACACTAGTCACTATCACTTCTCACGTTTTCAATATTTTGAAACTTCCACTATAACCATTTCTGACACTCCTAAATCCCCTCAGAAATCTCCTATTAAAGATTCTGAGTCTACCCCAATAGCAATGGACGTAGACCAATCTGAACCCTCAAATGTTCAAAATTCTGAAGTCCCTGCTGAATCCCAAACTGAACCCCTTCAGACTTCATCTCCTAAGCCAACCACTTCTGAACCAAACCCCTCATCCATTCAAACCACTCCACCTTTTCCTGGAACTGATTCAGATCTTGAAGAAACTCGTCTTCATTCTGAAACAATTCCCTGTTTCACCATGGTACTTAACAATTCCCTTTTACCGTTGAATGCATTTACTGCTGGTGGTTGTTTGCTGTGTGCATTTACTACCCTGTAACTTGTGCTTTGACTGACCCGTTTTTGATAATGACAAAGGGGGAGAAAATATTATTTCATTTCCTATGGCAGTGAAATTATTTCTGAAGCTCTAAAGATCACATTTTCTGAACTCTACTCTTGTTAAGTTATATTAAAGTCTTTTAAACTTTTAATGAGGGGGAGTAATAAATTTTGTCCAACATAAATTCATATAATATAAGATACGCTTGCAAACCATATCTTATATTTGTCAATCTGAAGAAATAGAGCTTGCAAACCTCTAATTCTGAAGGTAGAATATATGAAATTATATTTGTCATTAAATATTACTCTTAGACTGTTTTATATTTATCATTGATAAACTTTTGAAGCTTATCAGACTCAGGGGGAGCTTGCAAACCTCAGAACCTGAAGTCAAGATGTTAAATAAAAACAACAACAATTGATTTTAAATACATATAGTTGTCATCATCAAAAAGGGGGAGATTGTTGGAACAAAATTATGATTTTGTATCTCCTTAATTGATTTTGATGATAACAATGTATTTAAGGTTAAATTGGAATACTAATAATTTAATTCAGTGTGCAGGATTAAAAGTTAAAATTTGCGTACTAAAGAACCTTAGAATTTCTGAAGGAATTACTTCTAAGCTCACCAGATCTGAAGCAAGTGAAACTCTGAAGTTATTATCTGAACCTTAGAATTTCTGAAGGAATTACTTCTGAGCTCACCAGATCTGAAGCAAGTAATTCTGAGCCTGTGAAACTCTGAAGTTATTATCTGAACCTTAGAATTTCTGAAGGAATTACTTCTGAGCTCACCAGATCTGAAACAAGTAATTCTGAGCCTATCAAAATCTGAAGAACATCTGAGCTCACCAGATCTGAAACAAGTAATTCTGAGCCTATCAAAATCTGAAGAACATCCGAGCTCACCAGATCTGAAACAAGTAATTCTGAGCCTATCAAAATCTGAAGAACATCTGAGCTCACCAGATCTGAAACAAGTAATTCTGAGCCTATCAAAATCTGAAGGCTCGTCAGATATAAGTGTTAAGCTACATTTGAGAGTACAATTTTATTGAAGACTGTGCCTGACTAAGTCCAAACGCAGAAACCAAGAATGAAAAGGTTTGACCATGGAAAGGTCCTTTTCAAGTCAGGCTTCAGAAACGATTATTTCCTTATTTGGCTTTCACCAAGGTTCAAATATCAAAAGCCAAAAGGAATCTCTCATTTTGTAGTAAACGTTAAGCTCCTAAGCTACTGCAAATCAGAACAGCTAATAAGCTCACTGATCTATACAAAGGAGCGTCTCAATTCTTCAAACGGCTATAATCTTCAACGTTCATTTTATCATCTATAAAAGGAAGAAGATTTGTGAAGAAATGTAATCAAGACTTAAGCTTCTGAACGTGCTGAAACTCTGTAAAATTCTGAAGCTATCAAACACTTAGAAACTTTGTGATAATTTTCTAAGTTAGTCTTGTAACTGCGTTGTATTTTGTAAACACCTCTGATTGTATATCAAGTGTTAATCTCTTATCTTTATTAACATTAAAACCAGTTTGAAGTCTCTTGCTTTGTGCTTGAGCATTGGAAGTCTCTTGCTTTGTGCTTGAGCATTGGAAGTCTCTTGCTTTGTGCTTGAGCATTGGAAGTCTCTTGCTTTGTGCTTGAGCATTGGAAGTCTCTTGCTTTGTGCTTGAGCATTGGAAGTCTCTTGCTTTGTGCTTGAGCAGTTAGAAGTCTCTTGCTTTGTGCTTGAGCAGTTTGAAGTCTCTTGCTTAGTGCTTGAGCATTTGTAATCTGAGTGATTATAGTGAAATCTCTTGTGAAGGACAAGAGGACTGGACTACTCCTGTTAGTGGGAGGAACCAGTATAAAAATTCTGAGCATCTCTCTCTAACCCTATCCTCATATATTGTGTGTGTTATACCTTATCCGCTGCAATTTGTTTTAACTTAGAAAAAGTCTCACACAATTCAACCCCCCCCTTCTTGTGTGTTTTTCAACCTTCAGATTAGTCAATGCAATCATATGTGTATGTATGTAAAAATGTATGTATTAAAGTATGAATGATTGTATGAATGTTTACATGAATGTATGTATGTATCACACTACGAATGATTGTACGATATGACTGAATGTGTATGAATGTAGCTTATATTATTGTATAATTGTAGGATATGAATGTATGAAAAATGGTTTGAAGATGTAATGTTATGAATGTGAGGCTCTGAATTTTGTGAGAAAAGATGCCCCAAGAAACAAATTATTACCACTGGAGGAGACTGAGACAAACACAAAGGGAATGACACAAGTGACCCAACTGGTGAAGAGATAACAAAAGGGATATACAGGCCTACCAAAGAGAGGAATTCGACTCCACTGGGGGTATGATATAGTTTTACTGAGAAAGATATGCGAGTGATAATTTTAATGAGGACAAGTATGAAAATATCAGACATTATCTACTATCAACGAGGGACAGCACATCGAGACAATGACTAAGGTTACCCACTACCATACAAATGATAGTATACCGAGGCAATATGAAAGATGACATTATCCACTAACACCAACGTGATAGTTTATCGAGACAATGACTTAAAATTACCCACTACCATACAAAAGATAGCATATCGAGGCAATATAAAAGAAAGAACATTATCTACTATCAAAGTGATAGCTTACCGAGACAATGACTGAAAATTACCCACTACCATACAAAAGATAGCACATCGAGGCAATATAAAAGAAAGAACATTATCTACTATCAAAGTGATAGCTTACCGAGACAATGACTGAAAATTACCCACTACCATACAAAAGATAGCATATCGAGGCAATATAAAAGAAAGAACATTATCTACTATCAATGTGATAGTTTACCGAGACAATGACTGAATACTACCCATTATCATGCAAATGATAATACACCGAGGTAATATGAAAGAGAGAACATTATCTACTATCAAAATGATAGTTTACCGAGACAATGACTGAATACTACCTATTATCATGCAAATGATAATATACCGAGGTAATATGAAAGAGAGAACATTATCTACTATCAAAATGAGAGTTTACCGAGACAATGGCTGAATACTACCCATTATCGTACAAACGATAATATATTGAGGCAATATGAAGGGAAGGACATCACTTGGGGAAATTGAAAGTTTAATTGTTTGTATGCAAGCTACTCAAATAAAGAGACTGCCACTTGCTGATTGGAAAAAGAACTCAATCCAGGAAAGAACTGGAGAGAAAATAGTTAAACAAGACTCTATACCCAATGAGGAATAAACTCGATTGGGAACCAACCGAAGCAACCTTCTTCCACGAGGATTATCTCGGTGGGGAATGTAGAAATGATATGCATTTTCTGCTTATGGCTGACAATCTATTTGGGGAGAATGACACGCCCACCTTTATTATCGGAGAATAAACACGACCAAGACAAGTGAATTGATGAATATGTGGAAAAAATGCAGTCATGCATGAATTGTGTAAGTATGTATGTTATGTATGAATGAATGTATGTATGATTCTTGTATTGGTATGACCATATGAGACTTATATGTATGTGAATGTATGAAACTTGTATTTGTATGACCGTATAAGATTTGGACGAGACAAGACTGGACAGGTAAGATAGGAAGCGGCCCGACATAGCTGTACAACCACTCGACAATTCTTCATTGGAGATAACACCCTTGTAGATGGATTAAATCAAATCATCGGAACAACGCCCGGTACACAATATCAGCTGATGGTGAAATGAACATTTGTTGAGGATAAAGCCCATTAATCAGAAATTTGGCAGAAGTCGCCATTTGTAAACTGAAACAGAAAGCTTTCTCAAGGTCATGCTTCGACAGTCATGCTTTTTTTTTTTTTAATCCCTAACTTTTGCCTGGATCGCCCTTTCAGGTTTTCAATCCACCGGGAATATATTTTTTGTTTGCCCCTAACTTTTGCCTGGATCGCCCTTTCAGGTTTTCAATCCACCGGGACGCTCATTTTTGCCTAAGCCGCCTTTTCAGGTTTTCAACTTAGCGAGTTTTTTTTTTTAATTTTTTTTTTAGCAATGACTGTGTTTATCTATCCATTCTCGGGACAGACGTTGATTGTATGCTTCTATGACTCATGAGTTGGAGAAGAGTATGCTTGTAGTATATGCTTAAGATAACATGAAAAATTTCTGATTAACAACTTCAAATCCCACTGTTTAGGACGCTTCATATTGGAGGTACTCTGACAAATAAGATGTCCCAAATGAGTGAAACCTTAACCTTGAATCCTTGAAAGGTATGCCCCTAATTGGCAGAATCCTGAGATAACTTGCCCCAAGTTTAGGGAAACTTTGACTTTGAATCTTTGAAAGATATGTCCCTTATTGGCAGAATGACGAGGTAACTTGCCCCCAATTGGCAAAATGCTGAGGTAACTTGCCCCAAATTAATGAAATCTTGACTTTGAATCTTTGAAGAGAATGCCCCTGGATGTAGAATGACGAGGTAACCTGCCCCTGATTGGCAAAATGATGAGGTAACCTGCCCCATATTATGAAACCTTAAGTTGATCCACTCTTGATTAGACCATTTGCTTGAATCTCCTTGATGCTAAGCATAAGCTTGCGAATAAAATTGTTGCTTTTGAAAAGTGTTTTTAGAATAATGTTCATGCAAGTTTTGGAATCGAAAAAAAGATTTTGTAGAAAACACGTGTAGTGTGTGTAAAAGATAGTTGCTCAACAAACAGGTGGAGTCAGTTTTAACAAGGTTTTGCTGATTATGCTTTCAGAGTGACCTAATTTCAATTAGGTCTTTCGAGGGTTATAACGTGGCCTGGTTCATGGTTTTGAAAAAAAAGATTTTTAGGCTCAAATTTTTGTTTTTACCCACCCACTCTTCTTTGATGTCCTTCATTCCTAGATATTCTATTAATTCATCAGACACGCCTTGATCCTCCAGAGGATTTCTTTGACAATGAACGCTTGAGAATGATCCTTTGGTCGCCGCCTTAATGAGATTCTTGGAGTGGCAGTCACTTATTTATTCACAAGCTTGCTTCTGATCCCCTAAATGCCCTGATTTTTTTTTTTTTGAATCCCTAATTTTTGCCTGGATCGCCCTTTCAGGTTTTCAATCCACCGGGACGCTCATTTTTGCCTAAGCCGCCATTTCAGGTTTTCAACTTAGCGAGTTTTTTTTTTTTTTTGCTTAAGCCACTTGCTTAGCGAGCCTCTTTTTCTTTTTAGCAATGTTTGTGTTTGTCCCCTTTTTTTATATAGGACGATTGTGACTGTCACATGACATCGTGAGCTTTGGCCTCCTAATTTCTTGTACCTCAGACAAATGTATCCTCCTGTATTATAATGTATCATTGAATTAATTGAAAAACTACCCTGCCCCGGGTCAAGATTTAAGGGTTGTATTTTTGTAAAGAAAGAACATCAACTTCTGGCTCAAAGGGGTTGAATACAGATTATCTCCTTATTTCTCCGGTGTTTGGGAAGTGAAACAATGCCTTACATCGTCAACCGGGTCTTATCAATGAAAGCATGTATCAGCAATTTTAAATCATTTTGTTTACATCATCCTCCCCTCAAGTTCGTTAACGCAAGAAGTGAAAAACATAGAAAAAGAGTGAATACGAATGGATGGATTCCAAAATATGCATGTTCATTGTTTTAGAAACATTAATTAAAAGACGCAACATAAAAATGCAAACAGATGCTTGACAAGTAAGAAAATGCAAAATAAAAGGCCTAGTGATCCTAGGGACAAGCTTCTTGATAATCTTGAATCACGCTGACAGAGAATCCATTGTTAGACAGAGAGTGAACTTTGGACGTTCAAGCTTGGATCATTGAAGGATAACATGTTGGTATAGACCAAATTCTGAACCTCTTTTCTGAGTGCATAACATTGTTCAATGTCATGTCCGGGTGCTCCTTGGTGGAAATCACAAGTAAGATCAGTGCGATACCAAACATGCAGTCTTTCAGGCACAGGGGGAGGTGGTTTGGTATGGACGAGGTTTCTTGCAAGTAGGACAGGAAGCAAGTCTGCGTACTTCATTGGTATAGGGTCAAATGACTGCTTTCTTTGACTACGAACTGATTGATTGAAGGGTTGTTGAGGAATGGTTGAGACAACAGCAATATGTGGGTAAACTGGGGTATCTTCCCTTGTTAGACGTCCTTGACGAACCTCATCTTCTAAACACATTCCCATCTCCACCATTTCAGTGAAATTGTTTGACACGCGGCCAACCATCTTCTCGTAGTAGAAAGGATTAAGGGTATGCAGAAACATCTTGCACAAATCTTTCTCTTCCAAGGGTGGACGAATTTGCGCAGCAAGTCCTCTCCATCGCTGGGCATACTCTTTGAATGATTCATTTTCCTTTTGGGTCAGGGCTCGTAGTTCATCGCTATCAGGGGCCATGTCCAAATTGTACCTGTATTGGCAGATAAAAGCTTCGCCCAAGTCACTGAAAGTTCGAATGTTGGCGCTATCTAGATCCGTATACCAATTCAGAGCAGCACCGGTTAAACTATCTTGAAAGTAGTGGATGAGCAGCTGATCGTTATCCGCATGAGGAGACATCTTCCGAGCGTACATTACCAAATGACTTCGGGGACAAGAATTTCGTTTATATTTTTCAAACTCAGGAACCTTAAACTTAGGCGGGATCTTGACGTTTGGCACTAAACAGAGGTCGCGGGCATTTTTCACAAATAAATCCTTCTTGTAACACCCGAGGCTGATGAGGGCAGGGAGTGGTCGCCGGTGCATGAGGCATGACAATGTGCGGCTCTCGGCAGCTTCTAGGCAAAACCGAATCACATCGGAATGAGAGGGATCCTGAGGCTGTGCAAGTTTGGGACTGCATTGTTGAAAGAAGGCTTATAAGGATTGATTTGAACTACCTATACCAACAAGATGCATCTTCTTTTCGGTAGCTTACTCCATAAGAACTCCACAGTTAAGCGTGCTTGACTTGGAGTAGTCTTTGGATGGGTGACCTTCTGGGAAGTTTCCCGGAAAGCGTGCAAGTGAGGACAAAGCTCGCTTAAAAGGCTCGTGTTGGTTTGTGGGGTCAGTCGGTCATCCTGAAAGCAGTCTGGGGCGTTACAAATGGTATCAGAGCAGACCTCTTCCAGTACGATGTGGTTCGGGGACGAACCAAGCGGAAGCTGGTGGGCATGTAACACCCGAGGCTGATGAGGGCGGGGAGTGGTCACCGGTGCATGAGGCATGACAATGTGCGGCTCTCGGCAGCTTCTAGGCAAAACCGAATCACATCGGAATGAGAGGGATCCTGAGGCTGTGCAGGTTTGGGACTGCATGGTTGAAGGAAGGCTTATAAGGATTGATTTGAACTACCTATACCAACAAGATACATCTTCTTTTCGGTAGCTTACTCCATAAGAACTCCACAGTTAAGCGTGCTTGACTTGAAGTAGTCTTTGGATGGGTGACCTTCTGGGAAGTTTCCTAGAAAGCGTGCAAGTGAGGACAAAGCTCGCTAAAAAGGCTCGTGTTGGTTTGTGGGGCCAGTCGGTCATCTGAAAGCAGTCTGGGGCGTTACACTTCCCACGAAGAGCTTTGATCTCGAGGTGCATCTTATCAAACTTGTCTTGAAGATCATTCATGCGACCATATGCCCCTACATCTCCAATTGGTTCTTCATGATAGACAGGTTCATTCATACAGGGAACCTTGTGACCTGTAGAAGTGGGAAGAGTCCTCGTTAAAGGTGGAACCGAAGCACTAGTTTGAGGAAAAGTTGTCACATGTTGGGGAATAACACTTGTATGCTGCACAATATAAGTCGGAACCCCAGAATTAGGAAAGTAAAACCCTTCGATGGAGCTACGAGGCATGCCCCATGGGTGTCCTTCAGACATAGTTAACTGAGAAAGGTTGGTGAGCACAATAGTTGGATTAACCTCTCTATTTCCCCTTTCATATTTGTTACTTGCTCACGGAGCGCTTGGTTCTCCTGCTCGAGACGTTCCATTTTTCCTAACTTGCTTTAGTGTTGTAGATAAGGGTAAACTTGTAGTAAAAATGACGGGCCACTTTCTTTGACTGAGGCAAAGAGAAGAGGAGAATATGAGACTCGGTGTTGGAGACTTATGAATGCAGTATGATGCATGATATGTTTATGCTAAAATATGCAAAGGTTTTTTTTTTTATATCGAAAGACTTATACTAAATTGATTGTAAACATTGTAGATAAGACTTATAACACTTGAAAAATCTGACACATTATAAGGAAGTTCTCTCTCTCTTTTTTTTTTTTTTAAAAACAGAGCTTAGGAACATTACAAAGTAATTGACAAGTCCGGCTTTTTTTGAAATTAAATTTCTTAATGCCTCTCACAATATTAACATCTACAATGTTTATAGAAAATTTAATTTAAGTCCTTCGGTATCAGATGAGAAAAAAAAAAGTTTTATGAATGAAAGCATGTATGCAATGATAATGCGCAAACATGGTGGGGTTAAGGTAAGATGTTGGAGTCAAGGGTAAGAGCCCCTCCCACATGGTGAGTACTAAGGTTTGCATTGTACCTGTATCATGGGTTCTACAAAGTTCCCAAAGTTATAAACCGTCTTTTGGATACTCCCGGTCCAATAATATCCGCAAGACAATCTCGTTCGGGTGTGGTTTCGCGTATCAACCAATCCAAGACTCTAGATTGGTCACCGCACCACGTCCTAAAGGCCAAGATGGGTTAAGTGTAACTATAAAGGTCCACAATCTTTCAGTCCCCTAAAAATAGAACGTTAACATAACTACTCATGTTAACACTCCACCTTTGAGCTTCCTAGACTGTGCGTGGTTATATCACATGTGAAACATGGATCGAACTACTCCGATCCCGTCGCTATGATCCTACCACTATCCTATCTTATTGTTTCCCTCATGTCCGGGTTAGGACTTATCTCACTCAAGCAATTTTCCCAAATAAAGCACATAAAACATGCATACATATATATATGTACAAACAAACAAACATACAAGCGCAAAGAAAAAAAAGAACACAAGATAGGCTCAACCCGCTCGGGGGATCCCCAGTGAAGTCGCCATTTCGGTCGCGGTGATTTTTGGATATCAAGCTATTGAGAAGCATTGAATCTCAAAATTTTAATTACACCAATGAGCTTTGATTTTTCCGAAGAAGGGAGAAAGTCCGTTAAATACCCTAATTAAAGAGATCGAGGTAAGGGGGTTGGTTATACAAAGGGAAGGTATTAGCACCCTAGGTATCTATAGTATCCTATAGGAACCTCTTGTATTATCTAATCTATGCGCTTGATTTTATTTGTTTGCAAAAATGTACAAGATTTAGGGAAATAGAGTGATTATTGAGAAAAGAGGATTTGACTAAGAAAATGAGTTAAGTTTGTAAAAGAAAATGTTTTTGTTATTTTATGTGATCAAGATAAGAGAAAAATGTTTTTGTTATTTTGTGTGATTTGGGAAGACTTAAAGTCTTTTGCACTACGTACCCGAGGGATCAAAACCACCGTAGTTCGGGTAAAAATTGCGAGTAAATGTGTTGGTTGATTTTAAAGTTTTGAAAATGGTTTTAAAAGTAAAAGCCCAAAGTGGCATAAAAGAGTGAGGTTGATTGATTTTAAATTGTGAAAAAAAAAGTCTAAGTAATTTAGAGATTGATTGAAGTTTGATTGAGAAAGAATGGCGCGAACACTTGGTTTGAAGTCCAAGGTTGTTTTTGAGAAAAAGATGTAACTTGGTTTAAAATCCAATTGTTTTGAAAATGATTTGATAATGACATGTTTTTGGTATTTTTGAAAAGAGGTGTTGACCTCTAATTTGGCTAAAAGAGTAATAGTTCAAGCGAAGGTTCTATCGTTTGACATAAATAACCTAAAGCGTTAAATTGCGCGAAGACACTCCGCAACGACATATAGGTCGAGGCGACGTCCTCTCTTCGGATTATTACGCTAATCATACAAACAGATAATAATACATACGAAACTAAAAATACGAAATGTGAAATGGAAATTTAACCACACAATACAACCGGGGGGGAAACATGCAAAGGGGGATTAAATGATTTATAATAATAATGACTGAAAATTAAATTGCGTCAATTACGCGCATTAAAATATACAACCAGGGGGGAAGCATGCAAAGGGGAATTAAATGATTAATAATAATAATGACTAATTATAATGATGAGAAGTAAGTATAAAACACATACACAACATAATATAGGTGCGAAGCATGAATATAAAGCATAACAAATGTAAGACATGTAGTGGATATAAACACCTAATAAATATAATGCGCGAAACAAGCGGTGTAAACGTGACAAGATAGCATACAAGACATATAGAAGTAATTAAGAACTATGAAAACAATCAAGAGGACTAAACTATCGTGTCATAAAAATTATCAAGCATTTTAAACCCAACATACTAACATACTTATGAATTCAATTAAATAAAACATAAATTTGCAATTTAATTAGGATAACTTAAGACTAAAAATACAACAACCAATAAACCTAGAGCTAACATGGAAGCATGGTTCAAACATTATCTTAAAGCATTGAGTGAGTTTGTGCAATTTCTAACAAGTAAAAATATCAAATAAAATTACCTAAAAATCATAACGTGTAAACCTTGCATTTAATTAACATAAATAAAATAAAACAAACAAGAAAATCATGTGATCATAGTGGAAATAAGCCAAGGGCAGAGAGCAATACTTTTGATAAAAAAAAGGGTTCATAATAAATAATAATCAAGAAAAATTAATTTTACAACATTTAGAGCTATTTATTAACATTTAAATTAGTTAATTAGTGACAAAAAAATTAAAATAATACACAATTTTGTATTTAACGAGATAAAGTTGCTCAAACACACATATATCATGCATCTCACATCATTGATTAACAAGCAAAACAAATTAGCAAACATTAATTAATTAAAACCTAAATTAAGTGATAACATTTAAAAATATATGAGAAAAATAGCAAATAAATAAATTAAAAATTTATTTCATGATATATCAGTTAATAATAACCTAAAACATAATTAAAATAACAATAATCATCTCAGAAATTAAAAATAAAATTAAATAACAGGGGAGGTGTGATATTCAAAACGGATTAAAAGGGGGGTGTAGAAAGTGATACCTGAATCTGGGCCTAAGCCCAATCTGTGATTGAGTGTGGTGCAGGAGAAATAATCTATGGTGGACGCGCGCGCCTCTGGTGCGTCTGATCAGACCGAAGGCGTGAGATTCAAATCAAGTCAGACAGTGATCCTGTGCTTCGGAGGAGATGACAACCATGGTACAGGCGCGCTTCTGGGACGCGAGATCTGACCAATAAACCATCCAACGCACACGACTTAAAATTTTAATCTGACGGACACCTTATTATCTGGGGATCCAAGGGTCGCAAGCAAATCTGGCAAACGCGAGGGAGTAGCGTGCAGCTTCTTCTTCTCCGTTGAAGCACAACGGCGCCGGCAACGGTGACCCTCACCGGAGCTTCAAAACGGCGATGAAAACGGCAAGTGAGTATATGGTTTTTCTCGGAATTCCACTTATATCACGAATATAACCTTAGTTTCCTCAATAGGTGCCTCAGTTGTGAAAAATAACGAGGAAAAGTTCAAACTCAAAATTGGGAAAAACGCGATTTGAACAGAATTGAGTACGATTGATGATTGGAAAAGGTTCTAGGTGTTATTTTATGATGAATGGTGTTGAAAAACGATTGAAACAGTGACTAGAAACGTGTATTCAATTCTCACATTTTTGGAGTTTTTTGAGGTTTTGATTTTCTCAAATTATGGGTTAGAGCTTGTGTTTTATGGTTGGTTCTTGCTACTGGAAGTGTTTTGAAGCTTATTTGATGAATAAATTGAGGTTTGGATGAGGTTTATGAAGAAAATGAATTTTGAGAAAAAGGGTAAAAAATGAGGGAAATGGGAATTGATTTTCTCTGAGTTTGTGAATGAATTTCGTGTGTTCTCTCTCCTCACTGAAGAGTGTTATTTGTAGTGAGAAATTAGGTTAAGAATTGGCCTCAATTGGATAAGAACAAAGGGTATTTTTGAGTTTTTGTATTATGAGATTTTTGTGGGTTTTTGATAAAAAAAATGAGAGCACATGCTTGTGCTATGAGCTGTGATGCAAAGGAATATGCTAGGATCAATTGAAGAGATAAGGATCAAGAGAAATTTGTGGGATTTAAATGTGATGGAAAATTGGTGAAAAATCAATTAAAATGGATTAATAAAAATGCATGGAATTGTGAAAAATGAAATGTAAATTGATAAAGAGCAAAGATGTCATTTTTTTGGGTTTATAAAGTGTGTGAATTAGTTTGGAATCAAGTGAAAAAAATTTGAATAAAAAAGGTTACTTGAAGATGAAGAAAACAATTTTTGAACTTTAAATATGAGAATAATATGAATAAATTAATATAAATAAAATAAAAATGTAATTAAAATATTTTTGACATATTTATAAAATATAAAAAGAATGAAAATAAGATTGTGAACCAAAATCATAAAGAAAAGGGAAAAATGAGGTTACTTGCAAAAGAAGTAATTTATTTCTTTGTAATTTTTGAAAAGGGTAAAATGAGAATAAAAAATTATTTATGTGTAAATATTGATATAAGAAAGTGTATGGTGAAAAAATAAATTCAAAAAGCTAAGTGGTTAATTATCTAAAAATGAAACAGTTAAGCAGCATAAACGGAATAAAATACTATTTTTTGACATTTTTTGATTTAATGAATAATATAAAAATAATGAAAATCAATATGCTCTAAAAATGAGAAAAAAACAATGAAAAATTTAGAGAGGTCAAAAAATGGGATATGACAGGTTCATACCACATCATTAATCCAAACTCATAAACATCATCAAAATAGTGTTTTTAAACTCTTTTAACCACCCCAAACGATTAAAAACAAGTAGCACAAGTATTAGGAATAAAAAAAAATTAACGAAATAGGCACAACGATACAAAATAACACCCAAAGGCCCCCTAGGGCTGATATATTCGCCTAAGGGCAAGATTGGTTCGCATGAGGCAAAACTTTACAGACCAAAAATAGCAGCAAAGTTCGCGGGAGGTGAACTTTCAGGAACCTTCCTGCAGAATTTTGGAGGTTTGATCTGTTTCACCAAATCGGCCATAACTCGGGCTATGTTGATCAAAATGAAATGGGTAAATATGCGTTGGAAAGGTAAGAAAGAGATCTACAACTTTCATGTTCAGAAAGATTTCCAATTCGAAATAAAAAGATATCAAAAACGACGATCTTTCTTCAGACTTTTTAAAAAGACTGTTTTTCTTACTCATGAAAATCTAATCTTTTGATTTTCCAAAAAAAAAAAAACACACAAGTAAAATCCCTTAACCCAAAAGTTTCATAAATCATCATCCATGCTATTTTAACCATAATAAACATCATTTCAACATCAATCATGCAAGATTTTATTTATCAAAGTTTCTAATAATCACACGAATCCATTTTTACATAAAAACTCATTTTCAACAACAAGACATCAATTAAAACATAAAGTCATGATTTTTGTTCATACAAACTCATTCAATAATCATATATATGCATAAGAAATCGTCAATCATCAATCGTCATCAATTTAACAAATAAACACATTCCCAAAATATCAACCCAAACCTAGAGGTAAAAGAGTTTAGGAATGGAGAAGAGTCATTCTCCCCTCTTTATGAACCACCTCAAGAATATATAACTACTCTCATACCTTGTTATAATTGGAGTCTCTAGTCCTTCAATCTCTGGCTCTCTTCCTTCTTCTCTTCTTCCTTTCTCTACTCTTGAGAGCTCCTCTCTCTACCTCCACCAAAACAACACAAAATCAACTTATCTCTCTAACTTAACCATTTTATACCTAGGTTAGTTTATGACTCCAGTACAATATTCTAAGCCCAATAACAATTCTAATCTTATTTCTACTCATTCACCATTTACTAACTAATGCTACTAGTTACTACTCATCTCTACTCAATAACTAGTGTTATTACTTACTACCCAATTCTCTGCTCTTTCTAATAATAACTAGAAACCACATAACAAATATTAATTAATCACAATTAAACCATAAAAAGCTAATTAACACTAATTAACTCTAATTAATAAATTTGGATCGTTACAGTGATTAAATTCAAAACAAACAAAGAAATTACGTTGTTATTGATTTTAGGTGATAAAAAAAATCTAATTTTTTTGTTCTAATATAATAACTTTTTTCCGTTCTAAAACTAACAAATATAATTATGTTTTTTTACATATTTTTATTGAAAAAATATAATTAGGTGACTAAAAAACAAACCAAGAAATTAAATACGTTGTTTTTGGTTTTAGGTGATAATTAACATAGAATCATTTTTTTTTGTTCTAATATAAAAGCTTCTTTTCTTTCTAAAACTAACAAATATAATTAAATTTTTTTATAACTCATAATTTTAATTGAAAAATAATAAAATTAGGTTATTAAAAAATAAACAAAGAAATTAAATATGTTTTTATTGGTTTTAGGTGATAAAAAAAAATCATTTTTTTAAAAAAATTATTTTTATTTTTTTTAAATAAAAAAATTAATTTTTTTGTTCTAATATAATATTTATAATTTAAATTTAATTTTATAAATAGCAATTTGTAATTATTCCCCTTTTCTTTTTGTAGAATGAGATGGAAGCATTTGAGGCACCTTTTAATACTCAACAAAATAACCTTCCACCTAGTGAGCGGGCTGATGAGGAATCTCGACATACCATCATGGTAGACCGATTTATCGATGTTGCCGGAGGAATGCCAAGAAATCGTCTAAAGGATAGAGGCAATACATCTTCACTTGTGATTAGGACCCCGATGGGATATAGACTTGATCCTAGCCAGTCTTTTAGCAGTGTTATTTTGAGCAGTCGCTCTACTGCTCCATCTTATTCAGCTGCCGATTTTGAAGAGATGGAACGCCGACTCAAAGCTGATAATGAAGCTCGACTCAGCGAAATGAGGACGCAACTCCGACAAGAAGCAATGCAAGACGTGGAGGTAATCGTCCAAAGGGCATTGTCGCGGGGAAATTTCCGCCAGAAACTTTACTGGCACCTGATTTGCTGGCAGACTGATTCCACTAGTAAATTTACACTTCCTGGCAGAAATCAGCACTTAGTGAGGAAAATTTGCTTTAAAACCTGTTTTTCTTGTAGTAATTTCTCACATTTTTAAACGTGATGTAAAACATGTCTCATTTGTGGATTATAGACTTGACCTCATTTTTGTTCAATGAGTATAACTCATTTGGTAATTACTAAATATTATTGCATGGTCCAAGGTTTGAACCCGAGACTACAAGTGTGTGAGTCTAGCCAGGTTATTATTTAAAAAAAATTATTTACCTCATTTGGATATATGATGATTTATATATGATTGTGAAAATAACATGCGTGATCCATTGGCATTTGGGTCATACTGGAAGTAGATGAGTGTACCGTGGTGATTAAAGGATGGGAATTGATGAGTTACTACAGTGGTTTAAGTAACATGTGTTGGGTTCATATGCATGTTGCCAAAACTAAGGGATGAGAAGGTGATGTTTAGAGTACACAAATGCAACAATTTGTGTACCACACACAAATGCAACAATAACCATTGATATATTATTTAAAACTTGAATGGTTAATATTTTAGATGGGTAACATGCTATAAAATGCATAGTATTATTTTTTTTAGTCAACTGAGATAAGAGTACGGAAATTTTGCCTTGGTTCCAGCTGGTAACATAAAGTAGTACTGTAATAGTAGTATATCGATAAATAGATAACACGCATTATTTCCGGTCTAAACCTAGCAGTAGTATCTTAATCTTATCTTAATCTTAATTTTAATCTTATCTTAATCTTAATCTTAATCTTATCTTAATCTTATCTTAATCTTAATCTTATCTTAATCTTAATCTTAATCTTAATCTTAATCTTAATCTTATCTTATCTTAATCTTAATCTTATCTTATCTTATCTTAATCTTAATCTTATCTTAATCTTAATCTTAATCTTATCTTAATCTTAATCTTATCTTAATCTTAATCTTAATCTTAATCTTATCTTAATCTTAATTTATCTTAATCTTATCTTATCTTAATCTTATCTTATCTTAATCTTAATCTTATCTTAATCTTATCTTAATCTTAATCTTAATCTTAATCTTATCTTAATCTTAATCTTAATCTTAATCTTATCTTAATCTTAATCTTATCTTAATCTTAATAAAACTTATGTTTAGCCCCTAACTAAACCCTAATCAGCCTCTGTTAAACCTAATTACTTTTTCCTCCTAAACTCCTTATTTAATTCCCTAATTCCCTAATAACAACTAATTTTCGGACCATTAATGCACACAACTCCTTTATTTTGAATTTCCTTGGAAAAATGCAATCAATTATGCAATATTTCCTTAAAAATCGAAAAAAATACAAGCACTTATGCTTCTTGCCTCATTTATGTATTGTCTCTTGATATTTTATTTGAAAAATCAACCCCTTTGTTTTGAATTTTCCTTGAAAAAATGCAAGCACTTATGCAATTATTGCCTTAAAAATCGCATAGCAAAAAAAAAAAAATACAAGCACTTATCAATTCTTTCCTCCTTTCCATATAAATCTCCATTCATGCGCTTTCTCATCATTTATCAAAATCTCTTCATTCTTCTTTTCTCATACCTAATTACTTTTCCCTCCTAAACTCCTTATTTAATTCCCTAATAACAACTAATTTTCGGACCATTAATGCACACAACTCCTTTATTTTGAATTTCCTTGGAAAAATGCAATCAATTATGCAATATTTCCTTAAAAATCGAAAAAAATACAAGCACTTATGCTTCTTTCCTTAAAAATCGCTATGCATTTATACGCCTCATTTATTGTATTGTCTCTTGATATTTTATTTGAAAAATCAACCCCTTTGTTTTGAATTTTCCTTGAAAAAATGCAAGCACTTATGCAATTATTATTGCCTTAAAAATCGCATAGCAAAAAAAAAAAAAATACAAGCACTTATCAATTCTTTCCTCCTTTCCATATAAATCTCCATTCATGCGCTTTCTCATCATTTATCAAAATCTCTTCATTCTTCTTTTCTCATTGCTCTCTCTCTCAACATTTCATTTAACTCCCTTTTCAATTCCTCACACAGGTTCATCCCAATCACTTCCACTTTCTACCTCTTCCTCAAATTTCAAATTCACTTCACACTTCTAAAAATTATTTTCTCCATCTCTTCTTTTTTCTCATCTCATATTCAAACAAATTTCACTACGTAAAGTTAATGCTCACAAACATACCAAATTTAGATTTTTTTTTTCTCCTTCTCTTTTTGTTGCTTTTAGTTTTTTCTTCTTCTCATGATGTTGCGTTTCCTTTGTTTCTGTCATAGGAAGATGGACGTTGAAGGACAATGGTATTAGCGGCAGCGACTACAAGAGGCAAAAGCAGCGGTGATGAGGTATGAGATGAAGGAGATGAAACTGGTGTATTTGTTGTTTCAAATAGCACAATCTGGCACATTAAATGCTATGTGTCTATCCATGCTAATTTTCCATTTTTATTTTTATGAAAAATGTGCTATGTAATTTTAAAGAGCAAGAATGCAATGGAAGCTGTTTGGGGTCCGGTGCATTAATCTCCTCCATTCTGATGGCTAATCTCAGGACATTCACTAATTTTGCTCTCAATTTGTTAAGAGGCTTACATTCTTTCTTTGCTATAAATCTTGATTAAGCTGTATTCTGTTTTTTTTTTTTTTTTTTTTTTTTTTTTTTTTTCTGTTTATATTCTTTTTTTAAGCTGTAATCTTGCCCCTATGAAGATTGAAAAAATTAATTGATGTGTTTGCGGTGTTTTTGATGCAATTTGGTTGTACTGTCGTTTTATTTTACATACTTATTTGAGTCCGTTTTATTATTCTTTGATTGAGTTTTAATCGTTTATTGAGTCACTTCTATGACACTTTATTATGTTTTTCGTCGTAATGAGTCAGTTTTGTGTTCCCAGTTTGTATGGTTGAATGGCTTTGAACAAAATATTTTGGATTAATGAAGTTTAACATATTGGAGTTTTGCTATGGTTTAAATGTTTGTTGTCCGTAGTATATGTTGTTTTTGGTTTGTTCAGGTACCTAGAACTGGGAAAGTCTAATATGGATCACTTGAATAAGTGGTTCATGGTGGACTAATGTTATAACGAATACGAATTTTACAAAATTCACCGTTGGATTGAAAGTTTATATCATATAGATCATCCATAAAAAAAATTAGAAAAATTGGAAATCATTTGATATGTTATTGGGACTCGTTAAAATTTACGCTATTTAATAAACCGTTAATCTTTATGGGCCTCAATAACATATCAAATGATTTTTAATTTTTCTACATTTTTTATGGATGATCTATATGATATGAATTTTCAATCCAACGGTGGATTTTGTAAAATTCGTATTCGTTATAATAATATTAACAACTTGTCCACTTGACCAATGAAACTAACGGACAATCTATTAACCAATGAAACTAAATAGAAAATAACAAAAAAAAAGTACATTATTTTATGTTAGTGGTGTTGATAGTGGTATATTAACACAATAATTAATAAAGTGCTATTTTTACACTCCAACACAATGAATCTAACAGACAATCTAGAACTTGGATTAGATCTTGTATGGATTCTAAGTTAACAGATTAAGTTTACGATCGGTTCGAATTGCATATAGGATATTGTGAGCTCACGTACTTGAATTTAAAATTAAAGTGCAAGTAAAAGGTAAATTGCTGGAATTATAAGTTGAGTTCATACATCAATCGAGAATTTACAGTCTATGTCAAGAAGTGTATCCTTGTGCTGTTTGTGTGTATGTTAGCGTGCAAATGTATTTCTGTTTTAGGCAATGTATTTCTCTCTCGAAAATGAACTCCCTAAAACAGTATAAGATTTCTCTATTTATAGAGTTTGAGAAATATCTTTGGTAACTACACCTTATTGGCTGGACTCCATGATCTTCACTTCCCCACATTTGAGACCACGTCGAGAAACCATTCCTGCTTAGACTTGAATTTAAATTTAAACTTTGAATTTTGGTGGGAATGCCTCTTTTGGCGCGCTTGTCCATTCCTCTCGAAATTTGATATTGACATACGACTCGAAGTCCGTGTTGTGCAGCTCGAAGCATTCTTTTATTAGAATAATATACATAGCTCGAAGCCTTCGGTGACTTTCGAAATCTAATACGAATTTTCTGGATAACAAGGGGAAGTCTCTATTATATACATAGCGAGTTCCACGGAGCTCTCTCGTGTATTTTTAAGAAAAATTGCTAAATTGCTTAATGCTTAGATGTCATTCAATTAAAGCTTATATATTTTTTTTGTATCTTCTCTAACCTATTATTTAAAAAAACTAGTTTTCATACCCGTGCATTTGCACGGATCTATTGACTTTTATTTACAAAATATTGTTAAAATATAAGTGAAGTAGTGTACAAAAAAAAAAATTAAATAAATAAGTGACACTATTTTGCTATTTTTTTTGTAAAACTTATTAAATTAAATAAATTTATTTTAGGGTAAAAAATGTTTTCAGTCCCTAGTTTTACAACAAGTTTTGGTTTTCGTCCCTATATTTTAAAATCACTCTTTTTCGTCCCTACTTAATTTTGTGTTTTGGTTTTAGTCCTAAATGTCCACATGGATGTGCCACAGTGGATCTTTTTGACATGTGGCATCCTACATGGATTGACACGTCATTTAAAAAATACAAAATTTTTTTCAAAAATTTTTTTTAAAAAAACTTTTAATTTTTTTTTATTAATTTTCTTTGTAGTAACTAAAAAATTAGATGACTGATAAACTTTTTTTAAAAAATATTATTTAAATAAAAATGAGTTAATAATTACTTTTAAAATCTTACAAAAAAAATAATTCTTTTTACAATATGTTTTCAATTCCTAATTTTAAGGTGAATTTTGATTTTCGTTCCTATATTTTAAAATCACATAATCTCCTCACTCTCTCTTTCACTAATCCATCGTCCTCCACCATCTCTCTCACTCCGACGATCTGTAAAAGTAATAATTGTAATTGTTGAGGATTTTAGGGTGTTGGCTTCATTTGGTAAAATAAGCCTAATTCCATGATGTGGAGCATGATGTGTGGCACATCAGGTTTCACATCTGGACGCCCTAGCTGGACGCACTTTTATTAATTTACACGCGATCTTTTGAAAAGATTTGTTTTTCAAATTAAATCGTGCCAGCTTGCGCGCCAAGGAACAAGATAATCTTTCATGGTTCTGTTTTATTTTATTGGCCGACTTTGATCAAAAAGATTTGAAACAAACAATTAAAAGATTATGATCAAATAAATCTCAAGGCAAAATTTATCAAGGCCAACTCGTCAAAGCCCATGAAGCTTGTTCTATATAAAGGAAGACTGAAGACTAATTATTCATCAACTGAAATCAAGAAGCTAAGTCTACAAATTGAGTCTTAGGGTTTTAATTCTTTAGTTGTTCTTTGTTCTTTGTGAGCCTTCACTTGGATCATAGTTTTGATACAAGTAAGGACTGAGTTTATAGAGTTGTAATCTCTAGGTTTCCTTCTCCAAAGCTTTGAAGCAAGGAGTTGGATTGTGCAACACTCTAAGCCTTTAGGTACGAGTGCTTTGCTTGTCTAGGAGTGTGTCTCCAACTGAGTTTGTTTAGTAAATTCTTACTAGGTAAGGTTGAGGGGGAGTGAGCAGAGGTTCTCATATCTAGGAGTTCCTAGGTAGAATTAGCACGGGTAGTGATTAAGTGAGAAGTTGTAAACGGGGGAGTTTAACTTTGAATTGATACTACCATAGTGGATTCATCTCTGGATTGGTATCCTCTAGAATAGGGCTTGTTATAAGTGCCGAACTAGGTTAACAAACTCATCGTGTTTTATTGTTTCCTGCACTTTATATTGTTTACTTGTTCATCAAGTTCAGCATGTCCACGATGTTGACACATTAGGCTACATATCGTACGATTCCTAAAGTGTACACATCGTGCTGCACATCTGACACTTGCCACCAGAATTTCAATTGGCATCAGAGCAGGCACCCTGCCTGTTTGAGGGTGAGCTCCAGGGAAGTTACTTTCTGGAAACATGGACAAGGATGGAACAATGCTCAACAAACCACCTCTTCTGGATGGAACTAATTATGATTACTGGAAGCCAAGGATGATTGCCTTCCTAAAGTCACTTGACAGCAGGACTTGGAAAGCTGTGCTCAAAGGATGGGAGCATCCCAAAGTTCTGGATGCTAATGGTGTTGATACTGGTGTACTCAAGCCAGAAGAAGATTGGTCAGCTGCAGAAGACACTGCATTACTTGGAAACTCCAAAGCTTTGAATGCTTTATTCAATGGAGTGGACAAGAACATGTTCAGACTGATTAAGCAGTGTACTGTTGCAAAGAATGCTTGGGAGATACTCAGAACCACTCATGAAGGCAATGCCAAGGTAAAAAGCTCAAGAATCCAACTTTTCAACACTAAGTTTGAAAACCTCAGGATGAAAGAAGAAGAATCAATTCATGACTTTCACATGAATTTGCTTGAGGTAGACAATTCATTTGAGAGGTGAGAAATTGTCTGAAGAAAAGCTTGTGAGAAAGATGCTTAGATCCCTACCCAAGAGATTTAACATGAAAATCACAGCTATTGAGGAAGCTCAAGACATCCCAAGTATGAAACTTGAAGAACTTGTGAGCTCTCTCCAAACTTTTGAGATGAACTTAGGTGAGCAAACTGAGAAGAAGGGAAAATGTATAGCCTTTGTATCTTGTGCTGATGAAGAGGAAGAAGCTGATGAGTCAGATGAGGATCTCTCAAATGACATAGCTATGTTAGGAAGACAATTCAACAAGCTTCAAAGAAGGGTGGATAGAAGACCAAGGAGGAATGTGAGGAACATCCAGACTGACATCAGTAAACAAGGTAACACTTCAACAAAAACCAAAACTGATGATAAGTCAACTCAGAACAAGGGTGTTCAATGTCATGAATGTGAAGGCTTTGGTCATATAAGAGCTGAATGTGGCACATATCTGAAGAAGCAGAAGAAAGGTCTGACTGTATCATGGTCTGATGAAGACTCTAACACTAACTCAGAGAATGTTGCTGCTAATCATGTGAGTGCCATGACTGGTGTGTGCAGTACTGATGTTGATTCTGATGATGAAGAACTCACCTTTGATGAACTGGCCTCAGTCTACAAAAAACTATCCATCAAAAGTGAAGAACTGTGCAGAATCATTGAAGAACAGAAGGTGGTTATCAGTCAACTAGAGACAGAAAAGGCTCAACTGCAAAACCAAGTAGTTAGTCTTGAAAGTGAAGTCAAGTTACTGTCAACCAACTTGAAGAACATGACCAAGTCTGTAAAGATGCTCAATACTGGAACTGACATGCTTGATGAAATTTTGAAAGTTGGAAAGCATGCTGGTGACTCATCTGGTGTAGGATTTAAGAACAAACATCACAACAAGAATACAAATACTAAGTTTGTTCCTGCTCAGAAGAAACCTGTGAAGGTTGAAAAACACACAAGAAGGGGGGGGGGGGTTGAATTGTGTTGAGACTTTTTCTAAGTTAAAACAAATTGCAGCGGATAAGGTATAACACACACAATATATGAGGATAGGGTTAGAGAGAGATGCTCAGAATTTTTATACTGGTTCCTCCCACTAACAGGAGTAGTCCAGTCCTCTTGTCCTTCACAAGAGATTTCACTATAATCACTCAGATTACAAATGCTCAAGCACTAAGCAAGAGACTTCAAACTGCTCAAGCACAAAGCAAGAGACTTCCAATGCTCAAGCACAAAGCAAGAGACTTCCAATGCTCAAGCACAAAGCAAGAGACTTCCAATGCTCAAGCACAAGCAAGAGACTTCCAATGCTCAAGCACAAAGCAAGAGACTTCCAATGCTCAAGCACAAAGCAAGAGACTTCAAACTGGTCTTAATGTTAATAAAGATAAGAGATTAACACTTGATATACAATCAGAGGTGTTTACAAAATACAATGCAGTTACAAGACTAACTTAGAAAATTATCACAAAGTTTCTAAGTGTTTGATAGCTTCAGAATTTTACAGAGTTTCAGCACGTTCAGAAGCTTAAGTCTTGATTACATTTCTTCACAAATCTTCTTCCTTTTATAGATGATAAAATGAACGTTGAAGATTATAGCCGTTTGAAGAATTGAGACGCTCCTTTGTATAGATCAGTGAGCTTATTAGCTGTTCTGATTTGCAGTAGCTTAGGAGCTTAACGTTTACTACAAAATGAGAGATTCCTTTTGGCTTTTGATATTTGAACCTTGGTGAAAGCCAAATAAGGAAATAATCGTTTCTGAAGCCTGACTTGAAAAGGACCTTTCCATGGTCAAACCTTTTCATTCTTGGTTTCTGCGTTTGGACTTAGTCAGGCACAGTCTTCAATAAAATTGTACTCTCAAATGTAGCTTAACACTTATATCTGACGAGCCTTCAGATTTTGATAGGCTCAGAATTACTTGTTTCAGATCTGGTGAGCTCAGATGTTCTTCAGATTTTGATAGGCTCAGAATTACTTGTTTCAGATCTGGTGAGCTCAGATGTTCTTCAGATTTTGATAGGCTCAGAATTACTTGTTTCAGATCTGGTGAGCTCAGATGTTCTTCAGATTTTGATAGGCTCAGAATTACTTGTTTCAGATCTGGTGAGCTCAGAAGTAATTCCTTCAGAAATTCTAAGGTTCAGATAATAACTTCAGAGTTTCACAGGCTCAGAATTACTTGCTTCAGATCTGGTGAGCTCAGAAGTAATTCCTTCAGAAATTCTAAGGTTCAGATAATAACTTCAGAGTTTCATAGGCTCAGAATTACTTGCTTCAGATCTGGTGAGCTCAGAAGTAATTCCTTCAGAAATTCTAGGGTTCTTTAGTACGCAAATTTTAACTTTTAATCCTGCACACTGAATTAAATTATTAGTACTCCAATTTAACCTTAAATACATTGTTATCATCAAAATCAATTAAGGAGATACAAAATCATAATTTTGTTCCAACAATCTCCCCCTTTTTGATGATGACAACTATATGTATTTAAAATCAATTGTTGTTGTTTTTATTTAACATCTTGACTTCAGGTTCTGAGGTTTGCAAGCTCCCCCTGAGTCTGATAAGCTTCAAAAGTTTATCAATGATAAATATAAAACAGTCTAAGAGTAATATTTAATGTCAAATATAATTTCATATATTCTACCTTCAGAATTAGAGGTTTGCAAGCTCTATTTCTTCAGATTGACAAATATAAGATATGGTTTGCAAGCGTATCTTATATTATATGAATTTATGTTGGACAAAATTTATTACTCCCCCTCATTAAAAGTTTAAAAGACTTTAATATAACTTAACAAGAGTAGAGTTCAGAAAATGTGATCTTTAGAGCTTCAGAAATAATTTCACTGCCATAGGAAATGAAATAATATTTTCTCCCCCTTTGTCATTATCAAAAACGGGTCAGTCAAAGCACAAGTTACAGGGTAGTAAATGCACACAGCAAACAACCACCAGCAGTAAATGCATTCAACGGTAAAAGGGAATTGTTAAGTACCATGGTGAAACAGGGAATTGTTTCAGAATGAAGACGAGTTTCTTCAAGATCTGAATCAGTTCCAGGAAAAGGTGGAGTGGTTTGAATGGATGAGGGGTTTGGTTCAGAAGTGGTTGGCTTAGGAGATGAAGTCTGAAGGGGTTCAGTTTGGGATTCAGCAGGGACTTCAGAATTTTGAACATTTGAGGGTTCAGATTGGTCTACGTCCATTGCTATTGGGGTAGACTCAGAATCTTTAATAGGAGATTTCTGAGGGGATTTAGGAGTGTCAGAAATGGTTATAGTGGAAGTTTCAAAATATTGAAAACGTGAGAAGTGATAGTGACTAGTGTGTAGTTAAGTGATTATAGTGGAAGTTTCAAAATATTGGGGAAACAAGATAGTGACGTAATGGGGGCTTGGCAGTTACTTTTAATAAAATCATCATTAGCTCTCCTTCATTACCCAGCGGTTACTAGACATGATGGGAAGTTACACAGATAAGTAGTGTTTTCAGAAGCCAGCTGTCAGTTAGAGAAACTGAGTGGTCAACTAACACTTAGAGTAGGTATCTGAGTCACAAGAAATCATATTTAATAATAAATAATTCTGATTGCTTCAGATGAGAGAGTGCTTCAGAACCTATATAATAGTTTCTGAGCCGTCCAAACTTCCGAGGCCCTTCAGAAAAAGGTTTATTCATTCAGAGTTAACAGCATTCAGAGATGTCATTCAGAAATAAAAACCATGTTCAGATTTTTCTTGATAAAATCGAAACGATCAATAGCAAGAGGTTTGGTAAAGATATCAGCCCATTGATGCTCAGTATCAATGAATTGAATCTTAATTACTCCCTTCTGAACATAGTCTCTAATGAAGTGATGTTTGATCTCAATGTGTTTAGCTCTTGAATGCAAAATAGGATTCTTAGACAAACAGATAGCAGCAGTATTATCACAGAGAAGTGGTATACTACTTATCCTTATCTGATAGTCCTCCAACTGATGTTTCATCCAGAGCAATTGCGTGCAACACTTAGCAGCTGAGATGTACTCTGCTTCTGCTGTAGATAGAGCAATAGTTGCTTGTCTCTTACTAGCCCATGATATAAGGTTTTCACCTAGAAATTGACAGTTTCCACTAGTGGACTTCCTTTCAATTTTATCACCAGCATAGTCAGCATCACAGAATCCAATAAGCTGATAATCTAAGGATTTCTTATAAAGTAATCCAAGATTAGTGGTTCCTTTCAGATATCTAAAGATTCTCTTAACAGCAGTTAGATGAGACTCTCTAGGATCTGATTGAAATCTAGCACACAAGCATACACTGAACAAGATATCTGGTCTAGATGCAGTGAGATAAAGGAGGGAACCAATCATACCTCTGTATAATTTCTGATCTACTTTGCCTTCAGATTCTTCCTTCAGAAGACAGCTAGAGGGATGCATAGGAGTTGACATTGGTTTACAATCTTCAAGACCAAATTTCTTCAGTAAATCCTTTGTGTATTTGGTTTGATGCACATATACTCCTTCTTTTCTTTGATTGATTTGAATTCCCAAGAAGAATGTTAGTTCTCCCATCATACTCATTTCAAATTCATCCTGCATAAGCTTAGAGAAATTCTTGCAAAGAGAAGCATTAGTTGAACCAAAGATAATATCATCAACATAAATCTGAACAATCAAAATATCAGTTTTTAAGGTTTTTCTAAAGAGAGTGTTATCAACATGTCCTTTTTCAAAACCATTTTCTAGAAGAAATATACTTAACCTTTCATACCAAGCTCTTGGAGCTTGTTTCAAACCATACAGAGATTTCTTCAATTTGTAAACATGATCAGGACACTTTATATCTTCAAAGCCAGGAGGTTGTTTAACATAGACTTCTTCATAAATTACTCCATTCAGAAATGCACTCTTAACATCCATTTGAAATAGAGTGATGTCATGATTAACTGCATAGGACAAGAGAAGTCTAATTGCCTCAAGTCTTGCTACTGGTGCAAAGGTTTCAGTGAAATCTATGCCTTCTTGCTGACTATAACCTTGTGCAACCAGTCTAGCTTTATTTCTGACAACTTCTCCCTTTTCATTTGACTTGTTTCTGAATACCCATTTTGTTCCAATAATGTTCTTGTGTTTGGGTTTTGGTACCAGATCCCAAACATCATTTCTTTCAAATTGATTGAGTTCTTCTTGCATTGCAACAATCCACCCATCATCTGAGAGTGCTTCTTCTATGTTTGTGGGTTCAATTAATGAAATTAACCCAACTAGGGATTCATCCTCTTTGAAAGCAGATCTGGTCTTTCTTGGGCTATCCTTGTTACCAACAATTAGCTCTTCAGGATGAGATGATCTATACTTGAATTTACTCTTAGGTGGAGCAGGTGTCTGAGAGGGTTCAGTTTCTGAAGGGTCTTCAGTTTCAAGGCCTTCAGAGATATCTTCATTTTGAGTCTCAGATGGATATACAGCAATGGAGAGATCTTCACACTCAGAATTTGAGGAAACTTGAAATTCTGCAAAAGTCTCAGCTTGCTCTGACATTTTATCGTCAGGCTCTTTATCATCAAATCTAACATGTATAGATTCTTCAACTGTGTGAGTTTCAGAATTATACAATCTGTATGCTTTTGAGCGTTCAGAGTAGCCTATAAAGATACCCTTATAAGCTCTAGCATCAAATTTCTTTCGATAGACCTTGTTGTCTAGAATATAACAAGTACATCCAAACTGATGAAAATAAGAAATATTTGGTTTTCTTCCTTTGAACAGTTCATAAGCAGTTTTGTTCAGAATAGGTCTGATGTAGATTCTATTCTGAACATAGCAAGCAGTACTCACGGCTTCTGCCCACAAGAACTTAGCTAGGTTAGACTCAAGCATCATGGTACGAGCCATTTCTTGCAAAGATCTATTCTTTCTTTCTACAACACCATTCTGCTGTGGTGTTCTAGGAGAAGAGAATTCATGGATTACTCCATGCTCTGAGCAGAAAGATTCGAAAGAGTCATTTTCGAACTCTCCCCCATGGTCGCTTCTAACCTTCAGAATCCGAAGATCCTTTTCACTTTGTATTTGTGTGCAGAAGTCACTGAACACCACAAGTGCTTCACTCTTAGAACGTAGGAATTTCACCCAAGTCCATCTACTGAAATCATCAACCATGACCAATCCATATTTTTTACCATTGATAGAGGCTGTCGAAACAGGACCAAACAGATCAATGTGAAGCAATTCTAAGGGTCTGGAAGTAGAGACAATGTTTTTAGACTTGAATGAAGTCTTAGCAAATTTTCCTTTTTGACATGAGCCACAAAGTGCATCTGAGTGATAATCAATGTCAGGCAAACCACTAACAAGCTTTTGTTTGCTAAGCTTAGAGATCAACCTCCAGTTAGCATGACCAAGACGCTTGTGCCATAGCCATTTCTCATCACTCAGAGACAAAAGACATATAATCTTTTGGTCAACCAAATCAGAAAAGTTTACTTTATAAACATTGCCAACTCTCATTCCCTTGAATACTACAGATTTGTCAGAGTCTTTTGATACAGTACATGATTCCTTATTAAATGTAACAACACACCCATTGTCACAAAATTGACTAATGCTCAATAGATTGTGTTTAAGTCCATCAACTAACCAAACATCTTTAATGGAAAGAGAAGAATTACCAACTGTACCTGTACCAATGATCTTCCCTTTTTGTTTTCCTCCAAATCCCACAGAGCCTCCCTCTTTCAGAGTTAGGGTTTGGAACATATGCTTTTCTCCCGTCATATGTCGTGAGCAACCACTGTCCAGGTACCAGGGCTGCTGTTTTACCTTTCCTTGCATGAGCATCTGAAGCAAACATTATTTCAGATTTTGGTACCCATATTCTGATGGGTCCTTTAGAGTTAGTCTTCTGAATAGTATTCCTTCTTTGTTTTCTATGATCAACACAAGATCTAGAATTAATTAAGCTTTGACAAGAATGTTTAGGCTTAATTTGATTCTTGGATTTTGATCTGGAGTATATCACAGTTCCAAAGGTCAAGCAAGGATCTGAAGTAACTTTACCTTGATTTCTCAGAGGTTCAGATGACTTCTGAGCCTTAACTTGAGAACTTTTGGACTCAGAAATTTTAGGTTCAGAAGAACTTGGAACTTTTGAGTCTTTGGGTTCAGGTTCAGAACCTCCTTCAGAGTTGGATGCCTTCAGATCAAGTGTACCACTTTTAACAAAGGTAGAGAATAATTCAGGTGGAGTATCATCCTCACTATATGATTTCAGAGGTTTATCCCAGTTCTTAAACCGAGAATAACCAATGCCTTCACCATAGTTACGAGTCATATGATAAATCATGGAAGCCATTTTACTCCTATTGAAGGTACAACGAATAAATTCGTGAAGAGCATCTTCATGATCATCATTGAGCTTGTCTGCCAAGACATAGTTAGATTCAACATGACAAATACGAATGTTTAACGATTCATTTTCATCATAAAGAATCTTGGCATCCTTTTTCAATGATTCATGAACATTCTTCAGAATTTTGTGTTGACTTACTATACGAGAGTAATGTTTCACGGCAATCTTAAGAGAATCAATTAATTCAGATTTAGTCATGTTAGAGTATACCTCATTTTCATCATCTGAGTCATCTTCAGAATCTCTATCAGAGTTGTTACCTTCAGAAGTTCTTGCCATTAAAGCCAGATTGCCTTCTTCATCATCTTCTCCTTCAGAGTCATTCTCAATGGTCTCCCAAGTGGCTAACAAACTCTTCCTTACCTTTTCTTTGTACTTTTCTTTCCCAAAGCTCTTATTCTTTCCTTTGTCCTTGGATGACATTTCTGGACAGTCCGCAATGAAGTGTCCAGATTTCTTGCAGTTATAGCAGTTGTTCAGTTCTTCCTTTTTGTCCTTTGAAAAGGAACTTCTTGAGTTGTTTCCTTTGTTTGGAAACCTTTTGTATTTCTTGTTCCATTTCTGAAACCTTCTAACCATTAGTGCCATTTCTTCATTCTCAGAATTTTCATCCATCATATCATCAGAAGTTTCTTCCTCTTGTTCAGACACTTTGATCTTTGCAGCTTTTGAGGAAGTCTGAACAGAGCTTAGAGCCAAGGACTTCATCTTCTTGACAGGTTCATCTGACATAAGTTCTAGCTCATGACTTCTGAGTGAGCTTATTAAATCTTCAAGAGTCACATTGTCCAAATCCTTGGATTCCTGAAAAGCTGTAACTTTTGGTCTCCATTTGGAAGGTAAGCTCCTCAGAATTTTCTTCACGTGATCAGATGCAGTGTAGCTTTTCTTCAGAACTTGAAGACCAGAGACAAGGGTTTGAAACCTTGAATACATGGTTTCAATATCTTCATCTTCCTTCATTCTGAACAGCTCATATTGATGAACTAATAAGTTTGCCTTAGCTTCTTTGACTTGCTTATTTCCTTCATAGGTGGAACATAGAGAGTCCCAGATAGTTTTGGCACATGACTTGTTGGATATTTTTAAATACTCAGCATGAGATATTGCACCAATAAGCATATTCTTAACAGTATGATGCTTCTTATACTGTTTCTTCTTTTCAGCATCAAAGAACTTTCTGTAGGTATTTCTTACAACACCTTCATCATCCATGTGTTCAAAATGTATACCATCTTCAATGATATCCCATAACTCATCATCGGTCCCAATGATGTAACTATACATCTTGGTTTTCCAGAAAGGAAAAGTAGTAGGATCACTGTTGAAGTAAGGTGGTTTGTCTCTGTGATTATCACTGTTCCTTTCCCTATCATAGTTGTGAGGAGGTGGAACAGCAGAGTGATCAGGTCCAGAGGAAGCAGAAGGAGAGGTAACACCAGACATGTTTTTCAACTAAGTACCCCTAGATCTTTTACTGTTTCACTGTTAAGTGAAGAGCAACAGACCGGAGCTCTGATGCCAATTGAAGGTTGAAAAACACACAAGAAGGGGGGGGGGGGGGGTTGAATTGTGTTGAGACTTTTTCTAAGTTAAAACAAATTGCAGCGGATAAGGTATAACACACACAATATATGAGGATAGGGTTAGAGAGAGATGCTCAGAATTTTTATACTGGTTCCTCCCACTAACAGGAGTAGTCCAGTCCTCTTGTCCTTCACAAGAGATTTCACTATAATCACTCAGATTACAAATGCTCAAGCACTAAGCAAGAGACTTCAAACTGCTCAAGCACAAAGCAAGAGACTTCCAATGCTCAAGCACAAAGCAAGAGACTTCCAATGCTCAAGCACAAAGCAAGAGACTTCCAATGCTCAAGCACAAAGCAAGAGACTTCCAATGCTCAAGCACAAAGCAAGAGACTTCCAATGCTCAAGCACAAGCAAGAGACTTCCAATGCTCAAGCACAAAGCAAGAGACTTCCAATGCTCAAGCACAAAGCAAGAGACTTCAAACTGGTCTTAATGTTAATAAAGATAAGAGATTAACACTTGATATACAATCAGAGGTGTTTACAAAATACAATGCAGTTACAAGACTAACTTAGAAAATTATCACAAAGTTTCTAAGTGTTTGATAGCTTCAGAATTTTACAGAGTTTCAGCACGTTCAGAAGCTTAAGTCTTGATTACATTTCTTCACAAATCTTCTTCCTTTTATAGATGATAAAATGAACGTTGAAGATTATAGCCGTTTGAAGAATTGAGACGCTCCTTTGTATAGATCAGTGAGCTTATTAGCTGTTCTGATTTGCAGTAGCTTAGGAGCTTAACGTTTACTACAAAATGAGAGATTCCTTTTGGCTTTTGATATTTGAACCTTGGTGAAAGCCAAATAAGGAAATAATCGTTTCTGAAGCCTGACTTGAAAAGGACCTTTCCATGGTCAAACCTTTTCATTCTTGGTTTCTGCGTTTGGACTTAGTCAGGCACAGTCTTCAATAAAATTGTACTCTCAAATGTAGCTTAACACTTATATCTGACGAGCCTTCAGATTTTGATAGGCTCAGAATTACTTGTTTCAGATCTGGTGAGCTCAGATGTTCTTCAGATTTTGATAGGCTCAGAATTACTTGTTTCAGATCTGGTGAGCTCAGATGTTCTTCAGATTTTGATAGGCTCAGAATTACTTGTTTCAGATCTGGTGAGCTCAGAAGTAATTCCTTCAGAAATTCTAAGGTTCAGATAATAACTTCAGAGTTTCACAGGCTCAGAATTACTTGCTTCAGATCTGGTGAGCTCAGAAGTAATTCCTTCAGAAATTCTAAGGTTCAGATAATAACTTCAGAGTTTCATAGGCTCAGAATTACTTGCTTCAGATCTGGTGAGCTCAGAAGTAATTCCTTCAGAAATTCTAGGGTTCTTTAGTACGCAAATTTTAACTTTTAATCCTGCACACTGAATTAAATTATTAGTACTCCAATTTAACCTTAAATACATTGTTATCATCAAAATCAATTAAGGAGATACAAAATCATAATTTTGTTCCAACAATCCGTTGATTTCAGGAGTAAGTTTTTATCGACTTACTCCGCTTAATAACTCGATATCGGCATTATATTTCCTCAATCCGACCGTTAAATTCAAATATTTCATTGAGTAGATAAACTCTATAAATTTTGATAAAAATTCAAAACCGTTTGATACTTTTTCTGATAACTTCAATTGAACGTACGACAAACTTTTCAAAAAACCGTTGAATTTCAATTATCCGAATACATAACTACATTTTTTGAATTTTTATAAAAAATTATAGAGTTGATCTATACTCAATGAGATATTTGTATTCAACCGTCGGATTGAAGAAATATAATGCCGATATCGAGTTATTAAGCAGAGTAAATCGATGGAGACTTACTCCTAGAGTCAACGGATCCCTCCTCGTAAATATATATTATTTTAAAAATTTAAACGAGAAACTAGGAAAATTTCCAGCGCTTTGCTTTTTAGGTAGCCGAAAAAATGATCTCATGCATTTTACAGCATGACACACTTCTAAATCAATGCCATTGAAATCTTAACTTATAAATCAATGGCTTATATTGCTTTTATGTATGGTACACAAATTGTAGCATTTGTGTACTTTAAACGTCACCATGAGATAATAGAGAGACTTCACCATTTGGTTGGTAATGTTGTGACCAAAGATAAATACATAGTTGTTGGAAATAGTTCTTCTCAACTTTTTCAAGCTACTTTTTTTGTTGTTTTTCCTTCGGGTGAGTTTGTCTACATTTGGCTTTATGATGCAGTTGATTGTAGACCGTTAAATTAAGAGATAAATTTCTCTCTTATTATAATAGTCTAAAATTAACTACAGCGTAAAATCAAAAATGATGGTTTCAGGTTCATTTATGAGACACTCTTATTTGTAGAAAACTTTCTATAAGGCATTTATGATTTTTAGTTTTCATATGCTTAGGTTTAATTTTTTATTATTTTGTTTTTGTTAAGATGGGCTATTGTGAAGGACATTGAAGTTGCTAAAAAGAAGACCACATTTGTGCAATCCAGCTCAATGGGGGTGTCAAAAGAATCCCAAACATGGGCTGCTAATATCATTGCAGTGATTTGTAATGGTTACCAAAATTTCAAGTCCATTGAATTTGAACTATTCTTTGAATATAGCAAACGCTTCATGAGGGAAAGGTTGGAGAAATTTAGGTGTGTTGTCGAGCAAAGCATGGTCTTTATTGTAACCAAGTATTCAAGGGCCTACTGTAATTTCACCAATGAGATATCTGAAACATACCCAAGTAATATTTGTTTTTCCCATTTCTTGAATCTCTTTTTGGCCCCTTTCAATTCTTTAATTACCTTTTTGTAACTTAGGTTGTGGTTTTAATATACAACTTTTTTGTTTGATTCCTACAGGTTTTGCTTGGTTGAAATGTGAGGAAGGCATAAAAAATAGTCATAATTGTATGAGGAACTTTTTTGTTGATTCAAAGTATGTTAGGGTAAGCATGCTTGGCATGGATGATGAGTTCAATGAAATGGTGAAGAGGCTATCAAAATGTTAAAAAAGAATACGGTTAATAGGTTTGTATCTCCTATAAAGTAAAGTAAGCGAGTTTTGTTTTACCCTTTGTAATTATTATTTTTTTAGATTACCCCCCATGTGTTGAAAAAAAAATCGACAGAGGTAAAATACATTGCAAAAAAAATAAAAAAAACATTACAGGGGGCAGTGTTTTAAAAACCGGACCGTTCGGTCGGACGGTTGGACCGTGAACCGGAGCTTGGCCGGTCTGGTTCATTAGTTGGATCTGTGTTGT
The DNA here is from genome assembly GCA_954870985.1 of Trifolium fragiferum. Classification (NCBI taxonomy): domain Eukaryota; kingdom Viridiplantae; phylum Streptophyta; class Magnoliopsida; order Fabales; family Fabaceae; genus Trifolium; species Trifolium fragiferum. The sequence goes on along the minus strand of OX940792.1, from coordinate 32,604,448 downwards.
AATCAGACCGCTCAGAACCGCTCGGAACCAGAAAAACCGGTAAACCGGCGGTCTGACCAAATCGGCGGTCTGATTGCATGCCCCTATTTTTTTTAATTTTTTTTTTGCCTGAAACGCTTAAACGACGTCGTTTTGTTTATAATATATATTTTTTTAAAAAAAAAAATAGGCAATTAAAATAGGAAATAGATATATTGTTTGTTCTATTTTTCAATTTCTTTTATTTTATCAGTTCTGGAATTTATGCTTTATTAGCATTATTTGTTTTATTTTATTATCTTAGTTAATTATAATCTCTACAACAGAAAAGGGGTTTTAATAGCATTTTTTTTTTGCTTTAATAGCACTTTAAAGTGCTATTGAAGCCTGTGTTATTAAAGGTATGTGCCTATTATAGCGCTTTTAAAAGCGCTATCGTATGTTCAATTTTTAATAGCGCTTATATACCTAAAACGCTATCATATGCCTGTTCTGAGCGTAAATTTAACACTTTTAGCAACAAAATTTAATAGCACTTTTATGAAAAGCGCTATCATAGGTTCTAGTTTTAATAGCGCCCATATTCAAAAGCGCTATTGTATGTCTATTTTTTAGACCTGCAATTTAATTTATTTTTTCCATGAGATCTCTTTCAATATTTTCTTACACAACCTAAAACTTAATTTTGTTTTTTCAATCATGGCAAATAATACACAGGTTCTACAAAGATAATACAGCACAAGGCCAATTAATTATAGTACAATCAAAATTACATCCCTCTCTTCAAAAACCAGATCAAATTCTTTGTCCAAAACAAAAGCAAATTAACATAAGCCACAAAACAATGGTTTACTACAACATTGTAAAGCTCACAGGCCATTTTCAAACTAATTAATTTACTAATTAAAATAAGACAACCTAATTAACCAAAGCCAACCACTAGATGATGTTCATAATTCATTACACAAATTAAAACAAGACAAACTAATTAACCTAAGAAACCCTCTGTCATTTTCCAAACTAAAGTCAGCACCGCTGTCATGTTTTCAAGAAGTCCTTGAAAAATAAAAAATATACTAGTCAATACCTTGTGCTCACGAGAGATTTATACAAATATTGTTTCAAATTAATCTAAGCCCACACCGCAATTGTCATGTAACAGTACATATACGTCACCAAGTGGCAGGAAAATGAAGAAAAGTAGCAGGAAAATGAAAGGATTTACACAATGACATATCGATCGATTCAATTCTAACACTACTTGTGATCATCAATTCTAACACCAAGTGTCAAAGATGATCAACATATGTCTAAAATCACAGAAAGATAGAACAACCTAATCTAATCTATGGCGAGAACATAACACAGACAGTGATTAATTTACAACTTCAAATTTTATCTTTAAAAGAATTCCTCAAATACATTCACAAACCAACAAACTGAACCAACACTACTAATCAAAGCAAACTGCAAGTTTTTGCTAAGCTATATTCCACTGTGATGCAACTTCGATCTAAATCATGTAGAATTTTGATTATTATTTTTTTTGTTCACAAAACAAAGAAAGTAAAATTGAAATATGATAATCACGCATCATCAAAAAAGGAAATACGATAATATGATAATCAACTATATGTATAGGAACTGCTAAACTACTCTAAAGCCACTAAATGTAGTCCCTTGGTTACAAGAAATCTTCACATAGTTACTCTTTCTGTAACCATGATAAATCACCTATATGTAAGTTCTTATTTTCTCACTTTTTAAATTTAATTGTTATTTTGTTATATGTATCCATCAAATTGTGTTGTATTGTCAATGAGTGAGTTTTGCTAGACATTAAAGTACATTATTCATGACATGATGGATATAGCAATAACGTTACCTTTGAGCTTCTGTAAAGCAACGGGAATTGGCACAAAGCCTTTTCAGATATGTTAATTCTTGCCATTTCTTGCAAGAACCTAAAACACACGCGAAACAATGTAGAAGAAGAGCGTGAGGGAAATAGAGGTGTTCAGAGCAAGAAATTAAAGAATACGAGTACTAATTAATATTAAGAATCCCATATAATAATATGAATCAATGAAATTAAAATTAAAAATAGAACTAATCAAAACGTTGGGCACTCACCTTGAACATGTTCAGGCTTGAAATTGAAAGAAGTTCCCCTATCTATGCTAGAATAAAGCTTAAGGGGGGTGATTTTAGTTGTTTAATTTGCTTATCATAAAGAAGCTTCTTCATTGTGGGGTATCGGCTTCGTCGAAATCAAAATAATTTATGGTGTTCATGAATGACCCTGCAATTTTTGTAAATACTAATAAAATTATTAAAATTTAACAATAAAAATTCAATACAATACAATAATTAGTTGTTAAATCATAGTCACATAATTCGCTTAAAAGGCCGAGAACCGCGAACCAATTCGTCCGTACCGGTTCTCAATACTTTTTCGAATTCGGTACGCACAAATTCTCTCAGAATTCATCTGAAACGGCGAACCAAACGTACCAGAACAACTGCCATGAATACAGAAACTAAGTGTCTGTTTGTTTCGCCGTTTCGGCACTCCAAATGCAAGTTTAACACAGAAAACGCGAGTTTCTAATTTTATGTGATGTTTGGATAAAAATCATACGCGAATCTGTGAGACTACAAACGTGATTCTTCTTCACCGAACTTAATTTTTCTTCAAATCACCAAACTCAGTTGCATGCTTCCTTTTCCCTGAAACTCATCACCATTCAGATCTATATTTCCCCTTTGTAAGTTTGAGGCTATCACAGAAGAATTAAGTGATGCAGAAATGGTAGAATGGGAGAGGAGTATTGAGATATGGGAGAAGGAGAAATGGTAGAAGAGGGTTAGAAGATGGGGAAAGAAATCAAAATGAATGGTAGAAACAACAATAGAAGGTTCTGGAGAAATTGAACAGGGGACACGTGAAAGAGACATTTATTGGATTTTTTTTTTACTATTGGGTTGGGCTTGAGTGGTTTTTGTAGATAAGTTTTAGGAAAATTATAAAATATGTTGGGGTAGAAAAACAAATTTCCTAAGTTTTAGAATGTATTTTTTTTTCTTTTTTGTTGACTATTATTAGTTAAAATATATCTACTTCTAAAATGGTTTTAGTTATTAGTGGTATTAATATTTTTTATCATCTATTTTTTTTATTTGTAACGTACCGAGTATTATATTTGAACGTACCGCGAACCCAAACGGCGTACCGACTCTGTATACCCCCCGCGTACCTAATTCTTCTAGAGTTGCGAACCGCGTACCCGAACCCGTACCGCGTACCGAAGAGAATTGCGAACCGTGTGACTATGTGTTAAATTATAAATCAATAATGTACTCACCTATTACAAGTGCAGGGGCGATTTCAAAATTTGCATTCATGATTTAGGAAACTCAGAGAAAAAGTACAGAAATCAAAATCAATGTACTCACCTAGTATAAGGGTTGTTACTATGAGAATTGCCCTTCCATGTATAACAACTTCTGCACATTCTTTGGAGGCACACTTTCTATTAGAAAGGAAAAACTAAAAATATTTTCATTGATGATATTGCTTACAATCAAATTACAAAGGATGATACATATACAATAAAATTGCAGCTGTCAATATTAATGCAAATAAGTGCCCAGCTATCAAAATTAACTCTCTAATAAAAATTATTAACTAGCTAATAAAAATGAGTTTGACTTCTAATTTTGTACAGCTGTAAAACTGTGAGGTAAATCTTAACACCCCCCTCAAGCTGGAGAATGAATGTTCATGACTCCCAGCTTGGAATGAAAGTTACAAAACTGTGTAGGTTCAAGAGCTTTGGTGAAAAAATCAGCGAGCTGATTTGCAGAGCTGATAGGAAGTAGATGAAATAAACCAGCCTGAAGTTGTTGCCGTACAACATGACAATCGATATCAATATGTTTTGTTCTTTCATGAAAAGTAGGATTTAAAGCAATGTGCCGAGCAGACTGGCTATCACAATAGAGGAGAGCTGGTTGAATGAAAGAGACCTGAAGGTCTTGAAGTAGATAAGTGAGCCATTGAAGTTCACAAGTGGTTGATGCGAGTGCACGATATTCAGCTTCCGAAGAGGACCGTGAAACAGTGATTTGCTTTTTGGAACGCCACGAGACTAAGGATGAGCCAAGGAATATGCAAAAACCGGTAATGGAACGTCGTGTGGTTAAGCATGAAGCCCAATCAGAATCACTAAAGGCTTTGAGCTGAAGAGAGGATTCACTAGGAAAAAATAATCCTTGTGCGGGAACACTTTTAATGTATCTTAAGATTCGCATGGCAGCTTCATAATGATGACTGGTGGGATGTTGCATAAATTGACTAAGTTGTTGAACAGCAAAACTAATGTCAGGTCTTGTGTTTGTGAGATACAACAATTTGCCAATAATGCGACGATAAGCAGTGGGATCATGAGGTGGAGCCGAACTGTCATATAAAAGCTTCAAATCACGAACCATAGGTGTAGAGCACTGTTTAGCAGCAAGCAATCCCGTCTTAGAAAGAATATCTAAAGCATATTTTCATTGACAAAGATGAACTCCTTTGTGAGACCGTGACACCTCTAGTCCGAGAAAATATTTTAAATCTCCAAGATCTTTAATTTTGAATGTAGCATGTAGAAAGTTCTTGACAGATTCAATACTGCTAAGGGAATTTCCCGTAAGTATAATATCATCGACATAGACCAACAGTGCTGTGAAAGAACCATTTTGTGATTTGGTAAATAAGGAATGATCATATTCTGAATGTCTAAAACCAAGGGAAACAAGAGCATTTGACAATTTTGAGAACCACTGTCTACTTGCTTGACGTAAGCCATATAAGGACTTTTGTAGTCGACAAACTTGGTTGGGAAATTCAGGTTGAATCCCTGGTGGAAGTTTCATATACACTTCTTCATTCAAATCACCATGTAGAAAAGCATTATCCACATCGAGTTGTTTAAGGAACCAATTTTGTGCCGCTGCAATAGCAAGTAACAAACGCATGGTAGTAAGTTTAGCAACGGGAGAGAAGGTGTCAAAGAAATCTACCCCTTCTTGTTGTGTGTAGCCTTGAGCTACTAGACGAGCTTTATATCTTTCCACAGTACCATCAGCCTTATGCTTGATTCGGTACACCCATCTGCAACCAATAGCAACTTTGCCTGGAGGCAATTTTGTTAGATGCCAGGTATTATTAGCAGCAAGAGCTTGTAATTCAACATTCATAGCATTGATCCATTCCGGAGACAAAATGGCTTGTTTGTAAGATTTGGGTTCAATAGAAGTGGAAAGAGCTAGAGTATACTTTAAGTGGTTAGAAGACAAAGAATTACAAGACAAAACAGAAGACAAAGGATACTTGATGTTACCTGCATTGGAAGATGATGATGAACTTGTTGAGCAATGAAAGTCCTTCAAGAAAGCTGGTGCTTTGCGAGTTCTTTCAGATTTTCTAATTTTGGGAGAAGAATCAGATGTAGGAGTGGTATTGTGGACAAAATCAGATTCAGGAGCAATGGAAATAGTAGTTGAGGAGGGTGGTAATGTGGGTGATGTATTAGATGGAATGTTAAATAAAAAATCAAAACTTTGAGATGAATTTTGAGCATTATGTGGAGTGGTAGAAGTAATAGCACTACTGGAGGTTGCATAAGGAAATATGGATTCATGAAAAATTACATTTCTAGAGAGAACAATTTCTCTAGAATGTAAATCAAAGGTAAGATACCCTTTTGTGCCATACCTATATCCCAAAAAAATACACTTTCTTGCTCTAGGATCAAGTTTAGTGCGATGTTGTTCCAAAGTAGAAACAAAACACAATGAACCAAAAACTTTTAAATCCAAAAATACAGGTGGTTTATGATATAACATTTGAAAAGGGGATTTTTGATGCAGAACCGGTGTGGGCATTCTGTTTATCAAATAGACTGCATGAGATACAGCATATGACCAAAAACATTTTGGTAGACACGCATGAAAAAGGAGACTTCTCGCAACATTCAATATATGACCATGTTTCCTTTCAACTATTGAGTTTTGTTGAGGAGTCTCCACACAAGACAATTGATGCACAATTCCATAAGTGGCATAAAAAATCAAGATAATTAAATTCAGCACCATTGTCTGATCTTATTATTTTGACCAATGCATTTAATTGAGTTTTAGCAAAATTAAGAAATGTGTGCATCAGTTGCCTTGTTTCAAATTTTGCTTTCATTAAAAAAATCCAAGTGTGTCTAGTGTAATCATCAACAATAGTACGGAAATATTTGTGGCCATGTAAAGAAGGAACAGCAAGTGGTCCCCATATGTCCATGTGGAGTAATTCAAAAGCATGAGAAGAAGTAGAAGTACTAGATGAAAAGGGCAATTTGGATTGTTTAGCCAAATGACAGAAATCACAAACACTTTTATTATTTAATTTGATATATGGAAAAATATTACAAATGTTTGTAAGAACTTTATTTGATGGATGGCCTAACCTAAAGTGCCAAATATCAAAATGAGAATTAGGAACATTTAAACTAGTAGTATTGACACTGTAAGCATGTGTGGCAGAAAATGAAATAGGAATTGAAGGACAACTTGGTACTTGAAGGTAGTAGAGACCATTGCAAAGCTTAGCAAGCCCAATCATCTTCAAACTGGTAGCATCCTGTATATGGCAAACAGAATCAAGGAAAGTGAGTTTACAATGTAAAGTGGATGTGAGGCAATGAACGGAAATGATGTTAAGTGTGAAACTAGGTATATACAAGACATTATATAATTGAAAATCATCAGAAAAATGAATGGTGCCTGAATATTGAGCAACAACTTTAGAACCATCTGGCAATAAGACATTGATGGGTTTAATACATCTAAAAGTAGTAAAGTGTTCCTTGGTAGATGTGACATGGTCTGTAGTTCCAGTGTCAAGGATCCAAGGAATAGAAATACCTGAATTTTCATGCTGTTGAGTAGATGACTCAATAGCATTGGTGTAAGATGTATTGACTTTGGAAGAAGCATTTTGCTTAGATTGACCAGTGCTAGATTGTTGTAACATGTTCAAGATCTGCTTTAACTGCTCAGGACCGAGTAGGTCACCTGGTGCATCATGTGAAACTGCCTTAGACAAAGAGGCTTCGGCCTTAGATTAAGTGTTTCCTTTACTTGCAGTAAGACTGTTGGTACTAGAATGATATCGTGATTTATAACCGGGAGGATAGCCATGCTTTTCATAACAATTTTGGAGGACCACGACTTCCTGGATGAGATCTACCACTCCCTCTTCCTCCATAATTGTTGGAAGGACCACGACCCCCGGGATGAGAAATGCCTCTGCCTTGTGTCGATCTTTCACTTGCATTATACAAAACTGTAGAGTACTGAGAGGCTGAAGTACCAGCCAAATGATCTTCTTGTTGAATAATAAGAGAGAATACTTCACTAATTGAAGGTAATGGTTTCATGAGCAAGATTTGAGATCTGACTGTGCTATAAGCATCATTTAACCCTTTTAGAAAACAAATGGCATACTCAATATCACGTTGATTGTGCATAATTTTGAAGGCATCACAACTACATCTAACATTACAAGAACAAATAGGGATTGGACGCAGAGCCTCTAAATCATCCCAAACAATTTTCATGGTGGTGAAAAATTCATTAACAGACCATTCTCCTTGTTTCATGGAGTGAATTTCTTGAAGAAGATCAGAAAGTTTGAAATGAGTACCTTTGGTGAATCGATTACACAGTTCATCCCACAAAACTTTAGCGTTGTCAATATACACGATACTTTGAGCGATTTGCGGCGAAAGTGTGCGAGTGATCCACGACACAACCATGCTGTTACAGCGCTCCCAATAATCAAACATTGGATCGTCTTCATTTGGTGCAGGTAACTTGCCATTGATAAACTTGATCTTGTTCTTTGATATGAGTGCACGTTTCATGTTGCGGCTCCATGAATGGTAATTTTTGTTATTCAATTGAAGTGAAATCAAAGCGGAGCCTGGGTTTTCACTGGGATGAAGATAATAAGGAGATTGAGTAAAATCATGAACAGGTTGGTTTTGAATTGGAGATTGGGAAATTGGTGATGATTCCTCTGATTTAGAAGAAGAATCAGCCATGACAAGAGACTTTAAGGTTAACAATGAGAGAAAAGGGAATTTTGGGATAAAACTATAATATCTTCTGATACCATATTAGAAAGGAAAAACTAAAAATATTTTCATTGATGATATTGCTTACAATCAAATTACAAAGGATGATACATATACAATAAAATTGCAGCTGTCAATATTAATGCAAATAAGTGCCCAGCTATCAAAATTAACTATAATAAAAACTATTAACTAGCTAATAAAAATGAGTTTGACTTCTAATTTTGTACAGCTGTAAAACTGTGAGGTAAATCTTAACACTTTCTCTCACACATGAATACCAAAAAATGAAACATACATTAACATGAAAAATTTGTATTATGTTTTTCTTTGGTTACAGAATTAATATTAAAAGGAAAGTCTAAATGAATACAATCTTACCCACAAATGAGGAACTGTAAATCAACAATCCTGTACAAAATATGAGATTTACACAAGAACAAAATGTAAACCGACTTTTGAACAACAAAAAACCATAGTCACACAGAAAATTATATTCACAGAAATTGAAAATCCAAAATTCTCACCTTCAAGCCTTCAACAATGTTACCAACTCTTCAATTGGGGATTTAGGGTTTAAGAATGGAGGGTTCGTCGGAAAGTAAAGAGGGTAATGATGGTGAAGAGAGGAAGATGGAGACGGCAAGTTCGTCGAAACAGTGAAGTGAAGAGAGGAACGTTGGAGTTCGTCAAGTGTGGTTCTGAGACGACGGTTTCTAGGTTTCGTACGGTGAAGTGATGAACGGTGGTCCTGAGACGGAGGTGAAGCGAAGAGAGGGACGGTGAGTGGCCATATCTGAACAAAGGCGAAGTGAAGAGAGGGACGGTGACTGGCCAGATTTGAACGGAGGTGAAGCCAAGAGAGTGAAAATTGAGGTGAGAGTGAAAATGAAAAGTGATTGTCAAAATTTCAAAAACACAAAGATTTTTAGTGTTTTTTTTTTTTTTTTTTTTTTTTTTTTTTTTTTTACAAGAAAGCCCAATAATAGCACTTTTAAAGAAGTGCTATCTTATGTACACTTATTAATAGCGCTTGCACTAAAAGTGCTAATATAGACCTTTCAAATAAAAAATTTCTTATCTACAATAGCATTTCTGGTAAAAGCGCTATTAAATTACTGCTATTATAAGCTAAAATTGTGCTAGTGAATTTTGTTTCATTCTATGCTTTGTTTATTTTGTTTCATCGACTTTTATCAGTTTATGTTTGTTACTTTCATGTTATGCTCTGTTAATTCCTTTCATATTACTTCAATTTATCAGTTTTTGTTCTGTTTTATGAAGTTGTCAATTTATGTTTGTTCTGCCAATTTTTTTAGAGTCCGATTCATCCTGTTCTACCGGTTTAATAACTATATAGTATTGTTATAGTGACCAGTTTATTCAACCGGTTTATCCGATTTGATCCGGTTTAGTCATGCGGTTCAATCAGTGACCCAGAGGTTCGACCAATAAACTAGTGAACCGGGACCTTGTCAGTTCGATGTCCGATCTGGTTTTTAAAACATTGACAGGGGATAATCTCAAAATAAATAATTACATAAGGTAAAACAAAATTTGCCTATTTTATAGAGGAGTAAAAATCTATTTATCCAAAAGAATAAGATCAGAGATGATGTAAAACAAGAGAGTTTCTACGGTGCCTTGAAAAACTTTAAGTGTTTTGGCACTATTTATTGGCAACTAAATAAAATTAAGTTATGAATTATTTGTATTTAAATTGTTTATTATTTTCCATTTTAAATATCCAAATTATTTGAAGACTAAAGACTCAAACTGATACCTAACAATTTGCACCCAGCCCATTTCTGAGTTTCATAAAAGCTACCTTAAACAATGTTAAGTAGCACTGTTTGAGCACTACACCTTATCACCAAATTCAATACACACAATTAGATACATATCCCTACTTATTATAATGAGTTAATAGGTTTTTACTCGGTGCAAAGTAGGCGTGTTTTGCTTTATCCCTTGTAAAAAATTTCTTTAGTTTCGCCCCTTGCAATTTCCCCCTTTGGTGCAAGGAATTTACACTTTTTAAATCGGTTGAACATAATAACGGATTTTAAAAACATAATTTTTGAAATCGGTTGAACAAAATAACCGATTTAAAAAGTGCATTCAAGGGAAAAAAAATTACAAGGGGGAAAATTTAAAGAAATTTTTTACAGGGGTAAATCAAAACAGACCTACTTTACAAGGGTAAAGACCTATTAACCCTATTATAATAATCATACAAAATGATTAAGATTAAGATATATCATAGGGTTAATTTTGACAGAAATGACATTTAATTCCTAATCCAAATAAATAATGTTTACAAATGTTTTACTGTATTATTTTGTCCAAGACTTTGTTATATGAGACATAGTATTTGCAGCATGTGAATGTCTTGATATTCTCTCACTGTAAATTCAGGACAATTGATATTGTACAATGTAATGATTCAAGGTAGAAAACATAGTAACGTAAAAGCTAAAGATTCTTTTACAAATGTAAATCAAATTACAATAATATAAAAGACAATGGAAAAAGATAAAATCAGAAAATGAATAAATAAGCCTAAGTTCATACTCTCCTGCCATTGTTAAGTATCTCACCCATGGAAGAGCTTGATACCCACTCTTCTCAATAATCGAATTTCAGACACATGATTTTAGAAAGATAAACTATGAGGTCAACTCTATTTTTTCACACGCCAAAGCAATTAGAGGGTGGAGTCCCAAAGGTTAAACTTCGATGCTACATCAGCGATCGAAACAATACATAGAAGGTTTAAAATTGAAATTTATCAAAATTAATTTTAATCTAATTTGACTTTCACAACCTAATATAAGAATTTTAAAATTGAGATTAGTGAAGATCGACATCTAATTTGACTTCTGCTCACTAATTTTATGAGTTTCAAATTTAAATTACTCATGATTGGCATCTAATTTAACTTTAACAACTTAATATAAGAGTTTAATATTAAAATTAGTCGAAAGTTAATATTCATATATGCACGTGAAATCCAAATGTCAAAAGAATTCAATCTTGAGTTAAAAACATCTTGTTAAGTTGAAATATCTTATTAAACCAGTCATGCCTTTTAAAATTAAGTTAAAATCCATACCAAACAAACACAATGACATTTCAATTTGTTTGTTAGTCCAATTAGATGATTGAATAGTCGAATTAATAAAATTTGAAATTTTCATATGAAATTTTAGTGTAAATTTTATTGAAATTTATACTATAGAAAGAGAAATTTTTTTTGGAGGGGGGTGAGAAGAGAAATCATCCAATATATAACTCACTTTCTATTGAATGAAAGAGAAAAAACAAAACTGAGTTTTTTTTGTTTTTTTAGCTTTAGGGTAAGAAACAAAGGGCTTGTTTGTTTCAACTTTAAAAAAAAAAAAAAAAATTTCTTTGTATTTTTGAAAATTGATTTTATAAAACCGTTTTTCAAAATATTATAAGTTTTTTTATATCCATTTTTTCTAAATTTAAACACTAATTATAACATCAAATATATTATTGAAAATCAAAACACAGTCAAAATAATAATTTTTAAAAAAAATTGTATTTTAAAGATGATTTTTATGAAAATCTATTTGAAATAGCTTCAAAATTAAATGATTTTTGAAATTTTGATATCCACAAAAAGTTTCAATAAAATGATGAAACACCGAAAATAATATTTTAAGAATAACTATTTAAACCAAATTTTCATTTTAAGCTTTTATAAAAAAAATTCTTTTGTAAATTTTTTATACACAAAATTATATTACGAATCTGTTTTATAAAAAATTATAACAAACGGACCAAAAAGCACAATACACGAGTAAGGTTTAGTAGTTTGCTTGCTGTCAAAAAATAGGACACTGGCAGCAATTTGATAGTACTCTCCCGGGCAATAGTTAGTCAAATATGTTGATGTTGATATGAACAAAGTTACTCAAATCATGTTTTACATTGTATCAGTTCAAAACAAGAACTAAATCAAGCTGTACAAATATGAAAGTAACATCAGAGTCACTGGAAACTATTCATCTCTATCTATATATTTATCTGTGAGATTAACCATTACAATTATCATTTTAAAACAACTTTGAAATTAGACAGAGCAGCACCTTTGTGAGAGACGATTTGTGTTGTTACTTTCGAAGAACACTAAGTTAAATTCAGTAAGGCTTGCCTTCTTCGGATTACTCTTTTAATCAGTCCTCGTAAACATTTTTCCTTTGGATGTGAATGCTTTCAGTTTTACCTAGAAGAAAGCCAAGGATTTGGTGCCACATAAGTATAGCCCTGGAAATGGTCACCTCCTGTAGGAGTCGATGCTGGTGAATCCTCAAGAGGCATCGTTGTCCAGCATCGATCAAAGTTAGCTGTGCAATCTTTTCCAGACACATCAGCTGGTTTAAACTTGGGCTGCAATTCTCTTGCTTCCAATTTGTTCCAATTGATTGTCCTAAACCATTTATGGTTTTTGATCTGTTCATGTCCATTTGGCCCGCTGCCTAACCTTGTTGATGGATCCTTTTGCAGCAACTGTAACAAGAAAACAGATATCAATGTCTTTTGTTGAATTGAACTATCCAAATAAAATGTAGAATTGTAGATAGAATCGCTTTTTGGCAAAATGAAGAGTACTGGTATATGATTTGCCCCATAAAGAAAAGAATAAATTCATACAAAAATAGAATACCACTATACAAATTCTCCCAAAAAAGTCACCCACACCAAAGGCAGTTTGGATTAGTTTATGTAAACTTTTCTATTAACATAAATATGTGTGAGGATGTTTGGGAGAGTTTATCAAAACAACATATAGTGAATCCATAAGCTATTTTCAACTTATTTCATAAGTCCTCTGGGATAGCCTATCAAAACAGCTTGTAGTTTATATGAAAATATTATTACTTTATTTTATCTTTTGTTGTAGAACTAATTTAAATACAAGCACTTACTATGTGATGAGCGGCTATAAGTGCTTAAATTGTTCATACAAATAGGGCTCAAATTGTTCATATCAACTAAAAAATGTCAAGGTAGTGAATTCAGAAATATACAATATGAAACAAACACATTAAGCTTTGTAGAGTATACGATAACACAAGAGGGCAGGGAAACAAAACCCGGAATCTTTTGGCCTACTTACTCCTTTGAGCAAAGAATGAGCTTCACCGGTAAGATATGGAGGAAGTTTAACTTTCTCTTTGATAATTTTCTCTTGTAGCTTCTTTCTGTTAGTATGTGTAAATGGTGCCTGCCAAATGATACTTAACAATCAGGAATACGAATGAAAGTTTTTTTTTTAAAAACGGCCAAAGTTAGTAATTAGTTCTTAGTGTTAGTTATTTTCACCTCACTAGGACTTGGACCCTTAGCTCCTTTCACCCTTAGCTCAAATCAGTTGAGCTATCCACCCCACCCCGACAAGAATGAAAGTTAACACTTTGTAACATAGCAAAAACCCTTTGTATTACAGAAATCCACCTCGTGCACTTCTTACACACACACACACGCACACACAAAGCTTCCCACCAGCAGAATAAACAGATTCATCCAGACAAACTTTCAATTACCATAAAAATTTAACTACCTAACACGCCTAATGTTCCCTGTTCCAGACTTGATTATAAGACACCAAACAAGTTCAACTGAGGGTAACTCCTTCACACACATGACACGACTTATGCATAAGTAGTGATTAAAAGTTCAAGAGGTGATAGTCGTGAATTGCATTCATTCATTATTACCTTTCCCGTAATCATTTCATACAAGAGAACACCAACACTCCACCAATCTGCATCCTTGTTATGACCTTTACCTAGAAGGATTTCCGGTGCCATATATTCTGTAGTCCCGCACAAAGAATTAGATCTCTCAGATTCCTCAATCTCTTTCGACATTCCAAAATCCGTTAGCATCACCTACACATTAACAATCAAACAACAAATCAACCAAACCAAACCAATTATTCAAAAACATTTCTTAGTTGCCAACACTATAAATCAATTAGTATCTAACAACATAACAATAACACATTGCCCGATATCAAAAAACACGATTATTAAACCATAAAAACAAACATGACAACATAAATTAAAGGAAATGTAATTGCCAAATTGTTTGTTTGTTTACATGGCCATCAGAATCCATAAGTATGTTTTCAGGTTTAAGATCTCGATGCACGATGCCTTTGGTGTGAAGATGTGAAACAGCAGATACAATCTCAGCAGTGTAAATCCTTGCCTCATCCTCACTACTCAACACACACCAACAAAACCAAATCCATACATCAAAATTAAATTAAATTAAAAAAACTTTAATACCTATGCTATGCTACATTATTCAACACGAACATAACGCGAAAAACATACCTAAAAATTCCTTGTCGACATAATTGAAAGAAGAGATGGCCACCATTTATAAAGTCCAAAATCAAATATAATTTAGATTTTGTCTGCAAATAAACATAAACAAAAATTAATTACATAAAAAAAAAAAAAAAGAATGAAGTGATTATTGTAAATTGTAAAAGTAAAATAAAAAGAGAAAGAATTAAGAAAGAGACTTGGAAAGAGTAGCGAAGAGGAACAATGAAAGGATGAAGAACTTTAGTGAGAATATCTCTTTCAGCTTTCATATAATCAACATGATTTTTCTTAATTATGTTGTCTTTTCTCATAACCTTCATCGCGAATATTCCGTTACCGTTATCAGAAGAATCTTCATCTGTACCTTTTCTTCTAACCATGAAGACTTTGCCGAAGGCACCTTGTCCAATAACTTTGAGAATTTGGAAATCGGAGGGTCCGAATTTGCGTTGTTGTTGGATTTGGTAATCTTCTTCTTCTTCTTCTTCTTCGCTGTTGGAGGCGAGTTCGTCGAGGAAGAAGAGGGAGTTGTTATCGGAAGGAGGAGGGAAGCGAGGGGAGGGGCCGACGAAGGAGTGGGACCTACTGTAGATGATTTGTGGGCTGGTTGTTGATGGTGATGGGTTTGGATCGTTGGGGGGACGGGAAGTTGAAGAAGGAATTGTGAGGTTGGTGAGATTGGAAGAAGCCATTAGAGAGAGTGTGTGTCAGTGATGGCTTCTTCTTTTTCGTTTTCTTAGATGTGAATGTGATGTGGTGATTTGAACATTGACACCATTTTTTCTGTTAGTTGGTTACTGTGAGGGAAGGGAATGAATGTGAGATTGGACAATACATTGATGTACTCAATTTAATTGCATCATTATCATTCAAAGTTGACCAAAAAGAAATTACAGTAGATTCATTGTTGGGCCAGACATATATTTGAATTCGGGATTTCATAATTATATGAATGTAATATTAATAGATTATTACTTCATTTAAGATAAAAAAAAGTTTACTGAAATTGTTACGATAAGTCGGACAATGTAATAGGAGTTCAAAATTTGGTCTTTCATATATGTGTAAATTTTTAATAACTTTTTTTTAAACTAATTTTTAATAACTATTATCATTAGATTTATCTACCCAAAAAAATTTATATATCAAAATGTCATATTTTTCGATACCTATGAAGGCTCTCATTGGTGAGTTCAAATTTTAAGTTTATAATTTATAAACTCATATGACCAATAAAGCTCTGTTTTTTTTTTTTTTTTTTTTTTTTGGAAAATTAAAGCTTCGTTTGGTAAACATTTTTTAAAAATAGCTTATTTTATTAGTTTATAACTTATTTTTCAAATACTATTTAAAGTAGTTTATGAGCTTATATCTTACTACGTGTCATTTTTTCTTTCAATTTTACCCCTATCATCTTACTTATAAAAATATTAAATATTAATTAAACATATCTTTTTTATGTCATTTTATATTTATAAACTAATTCAACCGCTAATTTTATCAAAGACTATAAATTCAATTAACTAGGTTATTATTTGCTATAGTTTTTTTCAAACATACTTACAAAATTTATATCAATAAAACACCGTTTTTTTTTTTTACAATATAATGGCAAACTTTTAGTTTGGAGACTGAATTTTCCCCGTAGAGTCTCCATTGCAAGAGGTCCGGTGCACAATCCAACCATTCATTTTTTAAATAAAAAAATTAAAATTGTAATAATAATAATAAAAGATGGGGTTGAGATTTAACTGACCATTAGGCATGGCAACTACACCCAGACCTACCCGCCCCGATTTAGTGGGGAAAAACCATCTTGACTGGATGCGGGGGTGGGGGCGGGGAAACCCGAATTTTAAATACGGGGGCGGGGTGTGCTTACACCCGCCCCACCCCGTACTACTTAATCTATTTTATTACTCTTATATTCAACTAAATATTTACTATTTTATCCTTCTTAACATAGTAACCCAACATAAATAAAAAGAAATTGAACCTATGCAAAGTTGTGCTACATAACTCTTGTAATTTTTGTTGTTGAATTGCATTTTTTTCACTTATTTATTTTTTTAAAAGTGCTTTAAAACATAAATATTTTTATTAAAAATATAAAAAATATGTTTTTTAAAATGATAATTTCAACGGGTGGGGGCGGGGCGGGGACCCGTTCCCCGTTGGGGGTGTGGGTGGGTGGCAATTGTTATGCCCGATCTGGTTTTGGGGACGGATGTGGTTTTTGTAACCCCCAATCCGTATTAATTAAAATACTACCTTTAGAAAATATTTTTCAAATACGCAACGGAGAATAAAACTTGATTTATAAAATCAATACGGTTCAAGTATTACAAACTTCATTAAAATACAGCTAATAACTTAATTAGTTAAAACATCACTTGTACTAGATACTTTTCAAAATGATACAACTTCAAAATAAATTAAGATAATGAAAATCAAGACTCTATGTACATATATACATTCTAAAGATCCCTATCCCCGTGTCATGATCAGAGTGGAGCTTCACCGACGACTCGGTCACAAACATAACCTGAGAACCTGAACCCCCAAAGGTTCAACAGATACACAAAACGGAGGGTTAGATAATATAACCATAAAAGAAACTAAGTGCAAGAGACACACTTAACACTTAGGACATAGTATGTTCATGTCTAACAATTCAATTCATAAATATACATTACTCTCATATCATTCATATCACATAATCATACACATACAACACATCAAAATAATATCATATTCTCAATCAATTGACAAAGTATACACATCAATCATCAATTATTAATCATTTAATCACATATTTCATAATACACTTAATCACTTTATTAAGGACTATCAATCAATATCAAGTACCAAGTATCACATTTAATCACATATTCCTAATGCAACTAATGTCAATTACTCACATCATGTCACCCTAGACACGACTAATGCATGTGGTACCATTTCATCAATTTATTGGAAAACTTATTCCAATTATATTTTAATCAACCGCGGCGACTAAAATATCTGCTATACTTTAGGGCTGATCTAAAGTATCTGCTCAACATACATATATGAATGCATGAATGTACAATTACCAAACATATGGTTTACATATTTTAGTCAACCGCAGCTACTAAAATATCTGCTATACCTTATGGCTCATCTAAGTATCTACTCATCATAAAAAGGATAATATAATCCATATATTCTAACACTTATTGTTAAAGAATATATATTCCCTATTAATTAAATCACATTAATTAATCTTCGCAATTGATCATACATTCAATATCATTATCATCATTAATCATTCACAAATAAGATATACATACATGATTCAATCGTACATACGTAAGTATATCATTATCACAATCCAATCATAACTCAACAACATACGTGTTATTACATATACAAATCATCATTTAAATGCTCATATTCAATCAATCATGTTATCCTATAATCAAAAGATCATAATTAGAACATGTTGAAATTCTGTTCTCTGGCAGGACAGATGTCTTACACAATGTCTAGGACAATGTGTTAGTAGTCCAGATGTCCTAGACAACTGGTTCGACAACTGGTTATGAGGATCACACGTTATTGTAGTACTGAAGATAAACGAAAGCAATAAATAACACCAGTGATTTGTTAACCCAGTTCGGCACTTATAACAAGCCCTACTCTGGAGGATATCAATCCAGGAAGTGAACACTACTACTCCGAATTATTACTTAGCCTTACAACACTACCAAACACCTTTTGGCATGTACGCCTTTTCTTAATCCTAGTAATCTTCTACTCAAGGGCTAACTCCCCCTGAATATGAGAACCTACCCAACTCCCTCTAATCACTGATCCCAAGTGACGAAACAACTTTTAAACTTAACAGTTTAAAAGACACAGTTGAATGACAACATTCAACGACACAAGCATCAAAGTACCAAGAACAATACTAAGAGCTATTAAGAGTTTTGCACAGTGGGTACAAAACTTTGGACTCACAATCTTCAGTTATTGTGGGTTGAGTTTTAAGCTCTATGTTGAGTCCTTTATATAGGCGTGCAATTCTTCAGATAATTCTTCAGTCTTTCAGATGCACTCAAATAAGAATTAGTTTTAAAACAAACTTGTTTGAAAACAAACTCCTCAAAGATAAAGATTTAATCTCTATCCACTAATTAAATACGAATCCAATCGTATCTAACACATAGGATTAATAACAAACTTTATCATTAATCATAATCTCAGCTTGTTACTAAAAGATTCGCGTTTTATCCAAATTAAAACAAACACGCGTGCTTAATGGATAAGCATTATCTTTTAAGCTGAACTGGGTCAAGATGTCCTACCCACATGTCTTGGGACATCTTGTTCAACATGTTGCCTATGCATGCTCTGAACCCAGTGACAAGATGTCTAGGACATCTTGTTCAACATGTTGCATATGCACATCTTCAACATGCACAAGTGGTTTAGACTTTATTACTTCAGCATTGGTGCTTCAGTTAAGTCACTCTGACCAAGTTGTTTTAGCCTTATGATGCAGCCAATCTCAGAAGAACTACAATCTCCCCCTTTGGCAAATTATGGCTAAAACAACCACTTACCACTACTTTGTTGAATGTGCACTCTTCAGTCTTCAATCTTCAAATTCTTCAATCTTCAAATTGATCTCTGTTGATGCAATCTTCAATTCTGAATCTTCAGGTCTTCAATGTCTTTGATCTTCAGAATCTTTGTGTGTCTTCAATATTCAATCTTGAATGTGTGATGAACCTTTTCTAGTATGAGACAGTCTTAGTCTTATCTTCATATGATTCATTACAATGAATTTTCTAAGTCCAGGGATGAGATACCTAGTGACTTAGTGAACCAAAGTTTTGAGTTGCAGCGGAAAGTACTTAATCAGAGTGATCAAGACTTACTAGACTTCTTAGAGGTTCATATTGAGCATTTAAGTTTTGCTCTGGACACACTTATTTTAGCATAGCTTTTTAGTTTTTAATTTTTTTTAAAGCTTGCTATTTTTCATCCGTAAAGCAAGAGATTGATTCTACTTGCCAAAGAGCTGTTCTATTATCAATTATTTCTTCCCCTTTTTACCATAATTTGTCAAACGTTTTTAAAGGAAAAAATTCATCGATTAAAAGAAAGTGAACAACATACATAATTTGCACTTCAAGTGCCGGATGTCAAAGCCTCCAATGTCTAGGACATTTGGTAGGCCACAATACTTACAAGAAAGTAGAACAGAACTAAAAAGGAAAAATACAAAAGTACTTATTTTCCTAAGTTACCCAAGGTCTGTTCTTCAATCTTCTTCTTCTTCTTGCTCTGCCTCAGCATGAGCAGCTCCTTCATCTTCAGCAATTTTCTTCGTCAGCTGTTTAATCAAGTGATCCACACAAGTTTTCCTGATCGTACTTGACTTGATAGTTTCCTCCAGCTCCTTAGAAACTTGAATGAGCTCAGCCAGCACTTTATTTTGTGAGCTTTTATCCAGTGGAGTGGAGGTCTTAGCTGCTTCTTTGTCTTTGAACGTGATGTCTGGGACATGTGGTTCAGCAAACAACTTGCGGTTGAAGGATATTGGTGGAAGTCTCTTACTCTCATGTTCCTCGGGAAGCAGGATTCTTGGGTGTTGACTAAGAATAATCCCAGTAATCAGGCTAGGGAAGGCTATTGGTAGCTTTGCTGTATTGGTTTCCACATGCTTCATAGTTTGTTCAAAGACATGTCTTCCAAATTCTACCTTCTTCCCTTTTCCTATGAGGTATATGAGTTTAGCCAAGGTTGGAGTTATACCTGAGCTGTGATTTGTAGGAGCCCAATTTATTGTGACAATCCTATTGAGTATGGCATATTTGAACGTCAGTTTGGATGTTGGAAGCAGTCCTTTCTTGGGCCATTCCTCAGCTTGACCAGAGGTGAGTTCTTCAGCAATTTTGTCCATTGAGAGAGCTTTATTGTTTTCAGATTCTGTGCTTCTCTCCAAGAATTTGTTGAACACAGTTGGAGAGAAGTCAATGGATTTTCCTCTCATATGTACCTTGTGATAGCCATTACTTTCCTCTTCAGCACACTCTTCTGATAGGTTGACCAAGAACTCTCTTACCAACCTTTCATAGCACTTGCCAACTCCTAGCACAGTCTTAATGATTTTGGCTTCTTCAAGGAGTGTAGTGATCTCCTTGTAAGAGAGTGCTTCAGTGCTTAGTTCCCTTTCCACAGCCATTCTCCTTTGGCTTACTATCTTCCACTTCTATTCATTCTCCTCAGTGTGGAAAGATGTTAAGGGTGTAGTTTTTCTTTTCTTTGACATGATGTCCGGGACATCATCTTCGACATCAAGCTCGAACTCGCTTGAGGACTCAGGTTTCCTCTTCTTCTTTTGTGACATTTCTTCTAAGAAAGACTTGGGAATTTCCACCTTCTTTCCCTTATTCCTTGTTACTCTATCAGCAATAGATTGAGATCTTCTGGGAGGTGTCTCTTCGCTGTCAGTTTCTTCCCCAATCTCTATGACTTCAAGAGATTGTGAGCTTTCTTCTTCATCTTCTAAGGTGAGCTTCTCATGTGCATCCTTTGGATCTTCTTCCATTTAATGTTCCTCAGATGTGGTGTGTCTTGATGTTGAGACATTTGTTCCCACATCCTTGATGTTGAGGTCAGATGTTGTGACATCTTCTCCATCACTCTTCACAGCTTCTGTTGATTGCACCTCAATGTTTGTTTTCTGAGTGGAGTCCTTCAAGGTTTCTTCAACATTTTTCTCTTCAGCCCCTTTTGGCGATGATTGGGCTTCTAGCGAAGGTCCTTCTTTGGGTTCTTCACTATGTGTAAGATTAGTGAAGGGCCCAATCAAAGCGCTACTTCTCCTCTTCCCTGTTGTTGTTCTTCTTCCTCTGAGAACGACCAACTTGTGAAGATTAACCTCTTGTTGATTGATGGTTGAGTCTGAAACCTTAGCTGGATCACTAGGTCCTTCGCCTTTGTTGATTTCTTGGTTGTAGGTGCTCATTGTGATTTCTTGACTCATTTTGTTGAAGAGAATTTCTTTTGAGGGAATTTTGGAGAGTGTCGTACCAGATGTTGAAGCGTGTGTGATGGCATAAGTGATGTTCTAGGTGGACTTTTATAGACTGAACTAGGAAGTATATTACCTTGTTTAATGTGCAGAAGTAATGATGATTAACGTTATAATCTCTCTACACGCCACCCCGTCACTTAATGTTCTACACGCTTTTGGACTTGTGGAACTCTAGAGTTCCTTTCCCACGTTCAGGTTGAAGTGATTCAACTTCCTGACGAGTGTACAGATGTTGGGACATCTGGTAGAACATCTGGTCATTCTCTTCCTTGACTGTCAAGCAAGCTATTTTTGGACCATTGTTGGGAGGAATCCACTTATAGCATTTGTCTTTTGCCTTGACACCTTTCATCACTACCTTTTGATTATTAGCAATAATGCACTCAGAGTTGTTGAAGTACACATCTAGTCCTTGTTCACATAGTTGACTAATGCTTATCAAGTTTGTAGTGAGTCCTTCAACTAGTAGAACCTTATCTAGGTATGGTGAGTTGGGATCTCTTAGCTTGCCTACACCTTTGATTCTACCTTTAGCTACATCACCAAAGGTGACACTTCCTTTGGAGTAAGGTCTTAATCCCTTAAGATATTTCCTATCTCCAGTCATGTGTTTGGAGCATCCACTGTCAAAGTACCAGTCTTCATATGAGGGTAGCCTGATACAAGTATGAGCCTTTAGTTTTGAATCTTCTTTTGGCCTCCATACTTTCTTGACTTGATTCTCCTGGCACTTTACTTGTTGAGCAAGAATCTTCTTTTCATCCTTCCTTGGTGATTTTGATCTTTGAGGATAGCCATGAATTTTGAAGCATTCTTTCATAACATGTCCAGACCTACCACAGTGATCACATCTATTAAAAGCTCTTCTATTTTGGGAGTATAACTTTTTAAGATGTGGTCTTGGTATGTGCTTCTTCTGCTGCTTGTGAAGTTGACCTATGTTCCCATTCTTCTTGTATTGAACAGGATGGTGAGACATGTGGCTTGACATCTGCCTTATTGTTTGGGTAGACTGTTGAGACTTGTAGTCTATGATCTTGTTTTTGTGTTTAACAAGATGTTGAGACTTTTGACTTGACATCTCCTTGGTCTGAGCATAGTACTAAGATGTGTGGTCTATGATCTTGTTTTTGTGGTGAACAGGATGTTGAGACATTTGGCTTGACATCTCCCTTTTGGTCTGAACACAATGCTGAGATGTGTGGTCTATGATCCTGTTAGAGTGTTGAGCAGGATGTTGAGACATTTTGCTTGACATCTGGTCCTTAGGTTCCTGTAGAGGAGGAGTTACCTTTTCTGGAGCAGATTCAGCTTCTCTGAAAAGATGATCAAGTCCTAATCCAATCATGTCTTCAGCTATTTTCTCAGATTCAGGGAGCTCGTCTTTTGAGTCAGAGTCACATTCTAAACAACTCAAGTATTCAGTCATTCTTTTGAGTTTAGTTTGTAAGGAATCACGTATTTTCTTCAAAGCTACTCGTTCCTGATGCTCCCTGATAAGCCTTTCCGTGAGTTCATCTTGCTCTAATATTTCAGCAGTGTTTCTTGAAGGGTGGATAGGTTCTTCATTGTTATCACTGCCTTCAGTGTCTGTGAAGCTTTTGAAGCAATTACTGCAACTTGTTTCGCATATCCCTGAGAATGCATTGTTTGTGTCTTCTTCTTCACTTTCATTCTCAGAGTCAGAGAGAATTGCAGTAATCCCCTTATTCTGTTTTCTAATAAAGTTGGGACACTATATTCTGATATGCCCAAAGCCTTCACATTCGTAGCACCTTTTCTCTGTTTCTTCTTCAGAGGTTGTCTCTTCTTATGAGATGCCTTGTGTCTTGCTGTAGGACATCTTGTCTGGGACATTTGTCCTCCATGTAGCTCGGACCCTATTCACAGAATTGTTGAACTTCTTGGTTAATAGAGCTACTGCTTCTGATAGACAATCTTCACTTTGGCTTTCCTCAAATTTGAATGCCAGATTCTTCATGTTCTTTTCAGGTCTATCTTCAAGAGTCATCTCAAAAGTTTGTAATGAGCCAATGAGTTCATCAACCTTCATTGTGCTCAAGTCTTGTGATTCTTCAATAGCAGTAACCTTCATAGAAAATTTCTTAGGAAGTGATCTAAGAATTTTTCTGGCTAGTTTCTCCTCAGGTATCTTTTCTCCTAGAGCAAAGCATGAGTTTGCTATGTCTCGAACTCTAGTGTTGAATTCTGATATTGTTTCATCATCCTCCATCTTTAGATTTTCGAATTTGGAGGTGAGGAGTTGTAGCTTTGACATTCTAACCTTGGAAGTTCCTTCATGTGCTGTTTGTAGAATTTCCCAGGCTTGCTTGGCTTCTGTACATGTGTTGATCAGTTTGAATATGTTTTCATCAACACCATTGAAGATAGCATTGAGTGCCTTGGAGTTGCTATTGGACTCAATCTCCTCTTCCGGGGTCCATTCCCCTTCGCCTTTTAGTGTTGAAGAACCATCTTCTGCAGAGACTATTGGGTGATTCCAACCTGTGATAATTGCCCTCCATGCCTTTTGATCCATGGCCTTGATGAAGGCAATCATTCTTGCTTTCCAATAGTCATAGTTTGATCCATCCAGAACTGGTGGTCTGTTTATTGATCCTCCATTCCTGTCCATCTTGAACAAAAATATATCTCCCTGGAGCTCACCCAGCAGGTTAGGGTGCTTGCTCTGATGCCAATTGAAATTCTGTTCTCTGGCAGGACAGATGTCTTACACAATGTCTAGGACAATGTGTCAGTAGTCCAGATGTCCTAGACAACTGGTTCGACAACTTGATATGAGGATCTCACGTTATTGCAGTACTGAAGATAAACGAAAGCAATAAACAACACCAGTGATTTGTTAACCCAGTTCGGCACTTATAACAAGCCCTACTCTGAAGGATACCAATCTGTTAGACTACTCGGCTTATCACTTAGAAGGGGGGGTTAAATAAGTGACCCTTAAAACAATGCGGTTTTTAAAAATTATTTCAAATTAATCAAGCGAGCGGAAGAGCCACCGGATCGGTAGTCTACGTACCGATTGACCAAAGGAAAGGTAGTATAAGCCTTAAACGATTTTGAAAAGATACGAAAATGTTCGAGTTCAAAATAGATTCAAATTAAACAATTTAAAAATCAATCCCAAACAAGTTACCAAGCAATATTCAAATCAATCACAATCAAGCAAGAATCAATTGAACTTTTGTGAACTAATACGAACACCAAAAATTCAATCGATTAACAAATTAACGAAATTACGAAATATAAAAGAGAGAGAGAGAGAGAGAGAGAGAGAGAGAGAGAGAGAGAGAGAGAGACACACGATGTGATTAGGGAGTTCCTCGGATTTCGCGTCGTCCACGCGTATGTCCGAGTACGTCTCCCCCCAAATAACCAAACGGGTTATTTGAGAGTTTATAGATCAAAAACTTGATGAACTAAGAGTGCACAGTTTACAATTGAATCTTATACACCTATAAAGACACAAAATGTAAACTAATGCGAATAACCTCGACACACAACGAAACTTCGCCCTCTGATTCCAACGATCCACCTTGTGCCGAACCGCACCCGATCGTCCAGCTGAGTCCTTCGTTTCTTGTTGTCGAATCCTTCAAGACACTTATCACTTGAGAGAAACACTAGAACCTTCTTCACACAATTCAACCCGACTACGATTCTGATTCACCGCGAACCGTATCGAACGTTATCACACAAGAACTCAATCTTTATTGAATTGATCCCATACTCAAAATCCAATTTGATTGCAATCCTTGATGAAGATGATGAATTTGTGATGAATGAAACCTTTGATGCAAATTCTCACTCAATTTGTATCCAAAGCGTTTTCTGATCTTTCACACTAGTTTTCTCTGCTTTACAATGACACACCATATTGCTATTTATAGAGAAAATATGATTGAGCAAATTTAGGCAAAATTTAACAGACATGTATTGATACAAAGGATGGTTTATATCGATACAAACCCTTTGACCAGCGTGTAAATTTGAAAATATTGACCTATGTATCGATACAAACACGTATGCGTATTGATACATATATCAGTTTCTTGAAATCTTGACTGATATGTATCAAATCATGCAAGCATGATTCGATACATCAAGCACAATCTGGTTTTCTGAGAAGCAAGGGTGTATATCGATACATGCAAGCATGATCCGATACACAGATGACCTTCTGCCTCTGAGTGACCACTTTTGTATCGATACAAGTGATATATGTATCGATACAAATTGCTCAAAATCAGTCTGAAGTAATTTCAGGACATTTGTATCGATACACATGTATATGTATCGATACATAATACCTAAAAATCAGTTTTTCAAAGTTTTAAAAAAAGGTTTCTCGCTGTCAAGTCATTTGTAATGCTGCCAAAATATGTTCTACTCTATTTTCATGTGTTTTGACAATTATTAAAACATGAGGATGAACTGGTGCACTTACATTCTCCCCCTTTTTGATAATTGTCAAAACTATGCATAAGCTAACTAAGCCTATACCTAATATGCAAATAAAATAGCAATATGTATACAGACGCAATTAAACACCAAGGCTAACAATAAGCACGCTCCCCCTGAGTTGATGCCGTAATGCGATTGTCATAGTAGATAATCTTCAAGACATTTTAGCTTTTATCCTTAGCTTGTGCATCCAAATCTCTCCCCCTTTGACAATATCAAAAAGAAGAAGAGAGTCTATTAGAAGTATCAAGTTCAATCAATTTTGATCCAAAGTCATATCGTGCACTTACATTTGTCGAAATGCACATATATGATAAAGTTCCTAACCAATATAAATACATACAAAGATATGCCAAAATATATCAATGACGAAAACCAAATTTCATGACAAATATGGAATGTTGAACAACAAACCAAAACCAACGCATGAATATTGTAACACATCGACATTTTAAATCAACAAACATATCAAAATATGGGACGAAAATAAACAAACTAATGCAATAATTGCATAAACATAAAGACGATAATCCATACAAACCAAATACTTCAACAAATTCATACATAATCCAAAATGAATGTTGTCCAAACATGACAACACTAAAAATAATTCGTACAACCAAATCGAAAACCATAAGAAGTCATAAGAAATGAGAAAATAAGAATTGTTCATGCGGAGAAGGAAATAAAATGCATTAAGAAACAAGAGTTAAGCAATATTGTCCTCATTCATCCATATTGTCCGGGTTGGGAGGAGGGTTAGGATTGTAGTAACCATGCATCTGAGCCTGTATCTCATCAAATCGGGTGGTCACGTAGGTTCGGAGGTCATTGGTGGTGGTGTACAACTCTTCTATCCTAGAATTTTGGGTTTGATAGTTTTGAGTGTACTCGTTGTAAAAGGTGGTTTGTTGCATGCTCATGTTTCTCATTAAGTCCATCATCTCATTCCAATTACCACCTTCTTCACCTTGACCCTCACCGTCACCTTCATCCTGCCTCGCATTCCTCCTTTGCCTCCTTCCTCTTGGGGCAACAGCTTGACCTTCATTCTCATCATCCAGACCATGGTAGACATACACATTGTGAACATTCAATGCCCAGTTCATTTTGGACATTTGTGTCTCACTGAATTTTTGCAATCTTCCAAGAGTAGTGTACTCAATTGAAAGATTTTGGCCAACCTTGAACTTCTTCAATATGCTGGCAATCAAGCTACAGTACCCAAAGCTTTGATCCCTACTAGAATTCCTTAAGTCAAACATCCGACTAACAATGTAGAACGGCCAATCAACTTTCCGGTCATCCATAAGCAAGAACATCAGATCAATGTCTTTTCTGTCCATTCTAGAACTGGCACTTTTCGGACGCAATATGTGACTCACTATCCAGTAAACCACTCTAGCATTTACATGTAATTTTCCAGTTCCCATGGTTTCCAGAATATTGCCATTTCTAGTGATAGAAGAGATGAAGACATTTGAGTCATAATCAACCTGACTCGTCTCAGAGTATGCCAAGAGATCTTCCCCGGTTATCCTGCTTCCGGTACTCATGCCAAATAAATCAAACCACATGTTCGCAGTGAACTTGTAAACCTTACGGCCCCAGCAAAATTCAAATTCAGCCCCATTTCTTTCCTGTAGTCCAGAATAGAAAATCCTAACCAAAGTATCATTGTGCTTGGTTTGCAAATCACAAAATGTGTCAAGTTGTTCTCTTTCTAAAATCTCCGCAATATCATCCAAATGCAAATTCTTGAGAGTTTCAATACTAACAGATTTCTGAGGTAACACACTCCTATTTCTACAATACTGAGTGTAGGTATTAATGCAATTCTTATGAACAAATTCATCTTCCCTAAGTCCAAAGTTAGGAACCTCATTACTACTACTCTCAATTTCCTTTCCTCTCCTAGATTTCTTTGATGCCATTCCTAGGAGATTAAGAGGTAGAATGAATTACCTTGAAATTTTTGATGAAGAATTTGAACAATCTTTCACAAACCCCAAAATAGATGAATCCGTTGAATTTGAAGAGTATGTAACCTTTGAACACAAATTGATGAGGGAAAATGAGTGGATAATGGATTTGAAGTGGTTTGGTGTCAAGTTTTATGGGTTTTGATTAAGTATAGAAGGAGATTGAGAATTTGGGAATGAGGGTTTTGAGGAGAATTTTCGTGTAGAAGAAGAGAATTGTGGTGTTTGATGAATGAATGAATGAAATTTGATACATAAAACCGTTTTTGCGCGTGTGTATCGATACGAAATCGTGTTTGTATCGATACAAGTTGGTTTTTCTGAAGCATGTATCGAAGCATGCAAGCATGTATCGATACATGAGTCAGTATCTGTCCAAACTGAAGAGTTATGTATCGATACAAGCATATGTGTATCGATACATATCAGTTCATTTTGAAATTTTGAAAAATAACCAACATGTATCTATACAACGTATATTTGTATCGATCCAAAATGCATTATTTTCAAATTTTCTCAAAGCACATGAACTTATAAGTTTCAAAAATAATTTTTATGACTTCCAAATAATATGTAAGTATGAAACACATATAATCAATAAGGTACACTTTTATATATGTGAGCAAAACAAAGTACCAAAGCACATTATAACATGAGAACACATGTTAAACCATAGATGCATGATAGAACATTCACATAAATGAATCAAAGTACCAAAATTAATCATATGAAGATGTATGTGTATGTATGCACACAAAGTCACATATAAGAACAAAACAAACATATACAAAACAAGTATGATCTCAATATTGCAATTGTAAAGATCTTTGTTAAATCCCCATTATAAACATGTGGGACTCAAAAACTTATAAATATTTTTGAGCAAAATTCTTGGAAATGGAGGACTAGACAACTATCAATACCAATATCATATTAAGATGAGTTGTATATGTATATGAAACCAAAATACAAATGCTAAGTAAAACAATATAAAGGCAAAGGTAGAGAATAGAGTCTTCCCTTAATTGTTAAGTGGAGGAAGTGATCAATTTCCACAACTTTGTAAATATCGAGTTGAAGCTTTTCTCATCATTCACCTTCTTTATAAGTCTTGAACTCCATTGTTGTCGATGTCTTTCGTCAATGGTTCAAGACGTTTTCCTACATCCTTAGACATTTGAAATAGGTCCCCAACTCATGTTGGGTCCTAGTTGGTTAGTAGTACCATTATTGCCTAACTTAGGTAACCATTGCAATTTGCCTTTTGGTACCAAAACTTTTCGAGCATGGCACTTTGCAATAGTATGACCTTTGTCACAACAATAATGACAAACGATATGAGGATTACTTTTCTTAGAGTCCTTTTCAACAAATTTATACTTTTTATTTCTAGGGTTTAATGATTTGTTGAATTTAGATGGATCAACCGTAAAAGTAATCTCCGGCTTGGATGGCTCTTTTATCTTATCTTGCAACTTTCGCAAGTCTCTATATAAGTAAAAGCATCCATCACATTTGTATCTATCGTTACCATAACTATCAACAGTCACAAGAGGTTTTTGAATCATAGACTCCTTGAGAGCTTTCAACTCAAGCTCCGTTTCCGAAACTTTTGCCTCAAGGTATTTATTAACTTGCATTAAACCTTTTAATCGTTGAAAAGCCTCTTTAGTTTCTTTATGTAACTTTTCAAAAGCAACTTGTAACTCATGATATTCTAAAAGCGTATATGAGCTAGAGGGATTTTGGTTTACCTTTTTAGGAGCAAGTTTCTTGCGATCATGGGATGTTAAGCACACATTTGCCAATGCATCTTCATCACTTGAGCTAGAGCTTTATGATGAAGAGGAAGATGAGCTTCCACTATCCCATGCAACATACGCTTTCTTTCCTTTGTCCTTGCTTCCCTTTTTGAATGAGGATGACTCATTCTCTTTTCTCTTGAGCTTAGGGCAATCCGGCTTGAAATGACCAACTTGGCCGCATTCATAGCATGCAGCTTTATTGGAGTACCTAGCATCTTCATTCTTCCGGCGGTAACCACTATCTTTCCGAAACTTCTTAAGATTGTCATCGGAATGCCTTATCCCATTCTTTCTTACATACCTATTGTAGCGTCGAACGAAGAGCCCCATTTCCTCATCATCGGAATCGTCTTCGCTTGAGCTACTTTCCACTTGCTCAACCTTTTTGGACTTTGACTTTGAGGCTTTTAGAGAAATTGACCTCTTGTCCTTTTCTTTTTCTTTTTCGTTGTGTTTCTCCTTTTTACCACCTTTCTCATGCTTGTCCAACAAACTAAGCACTTGTTCATGTTCCGTTAGCTTACCAAACAATGTTGTGAGGCTCAAGGTAGTAAGATCGTTCGCCTCTTTGATTGCGGTGACCTTAGGTTGCCATGACCTATTAAGACACCTCAAAATTTTGTTAGTAGCATCTTGATTAGTGATTGGTTTGCCTAGACCATGTAACTTGTTGGTGATTTTAACAAATCGTTGTTGCATATCCGCGATGGTTTCACCATCTTGCATATGGAACAACTCAAACTCTTGGGTTAAAGTGTTTATTTTTGAAATTTTGACCTCATTAGTTCCCTCAAAGTGAGTAACTAATGTATCCCACATTTCCTTAGCTGTAGAACAATGCGACACATGATAAAATTGTTCAATCCCAAGGGATGAAAAAAGAATGTTTTGTGCCTTTGCATCGTAATTGACCTTTTTCTTTTCATCATCCGTCCATTGTGCCATAGGCTTGTTTATGACAACACCATTGAGATCGGTCATTGTTGGAACAAATGGACCGTTCTCAATAGCGTTCCATACTTCACCATCAAAAGAATTGATGTGAATGCGCATACTACTTTTCCAATAGTCAAAATGATCCCCATTGAATATAGGAGCCCTATTATACGCCCCTTTCGGTGCGAAAGCCATGTTTTCTAATAATTGGCACAATCCGTCGAATTTTATAAACAAAATTGAACCGGGATCGTGATACCACTTGTTAGACTACTCGGCTTATCACTTAGAAGGGGGGGTTGAATAAGTGACCCTTAAAACAATGCGGTTTTTAAAAATTATTTCAAATTAATCAAGCGAGCGGAAGAGCCACCGGATCGGTAGTCTACGTACCGATTGACCAAAGGAAAGGTAGTATAAGCCTTGAACGATTTTGAAAAGATACGAAAATGTTCGAGTTCAAAATAGATTCAAATTAAACAATTTAAAAATCAATCCCAAACAAGTTACCAAGCAATATTCAAATCAATCACAATCAAGCAAGAATCAATTGAACTTTTGTGAACCAATACGAACACCAAAAATTCAATCGATTAACAAATTAACGAAATTACGAAATATAAAAGAGAGAGAGAGAGACACACGATGTGATTAGGGAGTTCCTCGGATTTCGCGTCGTCCACGCGTATGTCCGAGTACGTCTCCCCCCAAATAACCAAACGGGTTATTTGAGAGTTTATAGATCAAAAACTTGATGAACTTAGAGTGCACAGTTTACAATTGAATCTTATACACCTATAACGATACAAAATGTAAACTAATGCGAATAACCTCGACACACAACGAAACTTCGCCCTCTGATTCCAACGATCCACCTTGTGCCGAACCGCACCCGATCGTCCAGCTGAGTCCTTCGTTTCTTGTTGTCGAATCCTTCAAGACACTTATCACTTGAGAGAAACACTAGAACCTTCTTCACACAATTCAACCCGACTACGATTCTGATTCACCGCGAACCGTATCGAACGTTATCACACAAGAACTCAATCTTTATTGAATTGATCCCATACTCAAAATTCAATTTGATTACAATCCTTGATGAAGATGATGAATTTGTGATGAATGAAACCTTTGATGAAAATTCTTACTCAATTTGTATCCAAAGCGTTTTCTGATCTTTCACACTAGTTTTCTCTGCTTTACAATGACACACCATATTGCTATTTATAGAGAAAATAGGATTGAGCAAATTTAGGCAAAATTTAACAGACATGTATCGATACAAAGGATGGTTTGTATCGATACAAACCTTTTGACCAGCGTGTAAATTTGAAAATATTGACCTATGTATCGATACAAACACGTATGCGTATCGATACATATATCAGTTTCTTGAAATCTTGACTGATATGTATCAAATCATGCAAGCATGATTCGATACATCAAGCACAATCTGGTTTTCTGAGAAGCAAGGGTGTGTATCGATACATGCAAGCATGATCCGATACACAGATGACCTTCTGCCTCTGAGTGACCACTTTTGTATCGATACAAGTGATATATGTATCGATACAAATTGATCAAAATCAGTCTGAAGTAATTTCAGGACATTTGTATCGATACACATGTATATGTATCGATACATAATACCTAAAAATCAGTTTTTCAAAGTTTTAAAAAAAGGTTTCTCGCTGTCAAGTCATTTGTAATGTTGCCAAAATATGTTCTTCTCTATTTTCATGTGTTTTGACAATTATTAAAACATGAGGATGAACTGGTGCACTTACACAATGCATGAAGTGAGCACTACTACTCCGAATTATTACTTAGCCTTACAACACTACCAAACACCTTTTGGCATGTACGCCTTTTCTTAATCCTAGTAATCTTCTACTCAAGGGCTAACTCCCCCTGAATATGAGAACCTACCCAACTCCCTCTAATCACTAATCCCAAGTGACGAAACAACTGTTAAACTTAACAGTTTAAAAGACACAGTTGAATGACAACAATCAACGACACAAGCATCAAAGTACCAAGAACGATACTAAGAGCTACCAAGAGTTTTGCACAGTGGGTACAAAACTTTGGACTCACAATCTTCAGTTATTGTGGGTTGAGTTTTAAGCTCTATGTTGAGTCCTTTATATAGGCGTGCAATTCTTCAGATAATTCTTCAGTCTTTCAGATGCACTCAAATAAGAATTAGTTTTAAAACAAACTCCTCAAAGATAAAGATTTAATCTCTGTCCACTAATTAAATACGAATCCAATCGTATCTAACACATAGGTTTAATAACAAACTTTATCATTAATCATAATCTCAGCTTGTTACTAAAATATTCGCGTTTTATCCAAATTAAAACAAACACGCGTGCTTAATGGATAAGCATTATCTTTTAAGCTGAACTGGGTCAAGATGACCTACCCACATGTCTTGGGACATCTTGTTCAACATGCTGCCTATGCATGCTCTGAACCCAGTGACAAGATGTCTAGGACATCTTGTTCAACATGTTGCATTTGCACATCTTCAACATGCACAAGTGGTTTAGACTTAATTACTTCAGCATTGGTGCTTCAGTTAAGTCACTCTAACCAAGTTGTTTTAGCCTTATGATGCAGCCAATCTCAGAAGAACTACACATGTTATAAGCATACGACTCATTTAATTCAACAACATAACTTTTCATTCCAATCAATCCCTCATTCCATTGATCATATACTAATAATTCCTCATTACTAAGTTCATATTCATCTAATCATGTTATCCTATAATCAAAATATCATAATTATAACATGTTATAAGCATACAATTCATCAATTAATCTTGCAAATAAAATTGGATCAAACATCCCTCGCTCGGCGAGCACCAGCGAATGACTAGCGAGAAGTTACAGATTGGTGAGCGGACTGAAAGCGAGGAACAATCGCCACCTCTCGCTATCCCTCGCCGGGCGAGCACATGAATTTTCTGGGCAACATCAAGAACGATGAATGCTCGCTCCAGCGAGCATAGTGGTCGCTCAGCGAGCAAGCCCAGATAAAGACCCCTGTTTTCGGTTTAAGCTTAAATTCACATAAAAACATCACCTTTCATCATATAAATTTCTAAAGCTATCAACTTTAGACATACATAGGTCATATAAGCTTAGAAGTACAACTATAAACATGATTTAACACCAAAAAGGTAAGAATCATGGATTTTCATACATTATTTCAAAAGCTTCATAACAACACATAATCAATCAAAATCAAGGTTCAAGTAATCAACTTTATCATGGATTTCATATAGCAATAATGAGTAGAAGCATATTATACATGAATCATCATCAAGCTTCAATTATAATCACATTCCCAAAACCCTTTTCTTCCCAAAATCCAAAATGAGTGAAGAGAGTTTGGGTGTGGAGTCATAGACAAACTCCCCTCTCTTTGATCACCCAAAATTATATTATTTAAGCCTCTTACCTTGATTGAAGCTTGAAATCTCTAAGCTCTACACTTGGACTCTCTTCTACCTCTTCAAGCTTGGTTCTTCTACATCCTCTCTCTACCTCTCTTTCTCTCATTTTTGTGACAAATGTAATCACAACCCTACTCATAAAATCTACTTCTTTATATACTCTCCACTTAGTTTAGGTTTAATTTCCTATATTACCCTTATTTTCTCTACAATTACCACTCACAAACTCAATTTTATTCTTACCACTAATTCTCGTACTATTTACTCAATTGCCACTACTTTCTTTCCAAGATACTCTATCATTTTAGATAATAACCAAAATGTCATTAATTCCACTACTCTTTCTATTAATAGCTAAAACCATATAACTAATATTAATTAATTCCCAAATAAAACATAACTAGCTAATAACTTCTAATTAATAAAATTGGGTCGTTACAACTCTCCCCCACTTAAAGAATTTTCGCCCTCGAAAATTGCACGACTAAAACAACTTGAATAAGACCACTTCATCCAATTTCCAAACAAAATTTCCAAATTCCACACATTATTAATTTGACAAAACTAGTTTATTCAATCAACACGATTTTCGTTTACCATTAACAAGGGATTAAGGCTGATCAATTCCTTAATTTGCCAATAAGTATCCGATAACCATGATGGTAGCATAAACCATCTTTACCAAACTTCAAATATGTTCTTTTATCAGGAACTTTTCATCACTAGTACCCTTCAATCTTTCATACTCCAAAAGAATCGTCATCTTCAAAGGGACATTCATAACTTCATACTTTCCATAAATCCTTGTTCTCAACTTCGATCTCTTGATTTCTTTCTTAATCCATATATTTCATGTCTAATTCTTATCTAACCACATTCCAAATTTCATCATCACATATCCATTTGCCAAGAAGGTTCTCTAAATTCTCTTAATAACCATTGAAACTACTTCCTTAACGACACAACTCTTCCTTTCACATAAGTGTAACGCCCCAGACTGCTTTTAGGATGACCGACTGACCCCACAAACCAACACGAGCCTTTTCAATGAGCTTTGTCCTTACTTGCACGCTTTTCGAGAAACTTCCCAGAAGGTCACCCATCCAAAGACTACTCCAAGTCAAGCACGCTTAACTATGGAGTTCTTATGGAATGAGCTCCCGAAAAGATTTAGAGAACCCCTCTCCTCAGAAATCTCAAGCACCACTCACAAATGTCCAAAATAACTTTCTTAAATCCTTTAAGCAAGTTATTACACCACCATCAGATCAACAAATCACAATCCTTCCCACAGTTATCCTAGACATTCCATCATCATCCTCTGCCCCAACCCCTTAAAAGGCCATCACTCCAGAAGATGTTAAGCATGTGCTGATGGGCATTAATGATAAAATCAAGGGATTTTATCAAGATTTGCCTACTTTTTCTGTTGCACCTGATCAAGTTGATGAAGAGTGTAATGCTCTATCTGAGATGTGCAAGCAAATGTTGATTGACTATAGTTCTCAATACAAGAAGGACTATATCATGAACATTGCGAGGAAGAAGTTTACTGAAGCCAAGATTGAGGAGGCAAGAGTGAAAGAAGCTCAAAGGTTATATGATGAGAAGATGAAGTTGGTTATGGCAGAAGCAGAAGATCAGTTATCCACTCTTTATGCTCAGGAAATGGAAAAGATTCTTCAAGTGGATACTGAGTCTACAGGTCTTATTGGCAAGGTTGATTCAGAAGCTGTTATCAAGAAATTGGAACAAATCTCTGCAAAAGCTTTGAAGCAATTACAAGAGAAACTGTTGAACCCTTCTAACCAATCTCAATCCTAGGATTCTGGTACATTGTTTGAATGTTATAACATTATTGTGGTTAATTATTATTTGTTTTATTTATATTGTTCAGAAGCTATATATATATATCAATTGCTGCATACACATAATTGCATTCAAATAAATTTGTTTTATTTATATAAAATTGCATTACAATAACTTTGCATTTTTTTAGATTTTTGCATTACAATAACTTTGTTCTAAGAATAAATTTTTGCATATGAAAATCCCAGATACATATGAAAACCTAAAAGATATTTTTTACAAGAAGATGAATTGGAAGAACTGAACCAAAGGGTGTTGATCCAAACTTCAACCTTGGAGTCTGGAACCATCAGCTAATCTGATGATTCTTCTCAACCTCTCAAGCTACAAATTTCCTGTTTTGGAAACTTGGAGTCTGCCTTCAGTTCGTCCTGCTCATCCTCCTACATATGGAGAAATCTTTGTTCTTTTAAGAACAGAAGATGGTTGAGAAACTTGCATCTGATTTTTGAGCCAAACTCTTCACCATCTTCATATGTTTCTTAGAAATCATATTCCATGTGGTTGCATCTGTTGTTGATGAGATTCTACCCTGTTTCTCCTCTGAAAATTTTTAAACCCATTTCTTTCAATCACTCTTCTATCCTCATCAATATTTTCTCTCATTTTGTTGAAGAAATATCATGGAAGTGTTGAGTGAAATGACAAAGAGTATGGTGCGGTTTTATAGTATCTCTGGTTGTTAGAAGTTACCTCTTTTATCGTTTTTGAATTAAATTCTTTGTGATTTTTATCATCTTTGAATTTTTGACTTGACTAATTCTTTAGTCACATGTTTTTTTACCCTTTCTTTTTCTTTTATTATTTTTTTTTAATGACAAAAGGGGGAGTAAGAGTAAATTAATTTAAGAACACTAACTGAAGCCAAAATTAAAATTTATTCATTTATTTTCTGTTATTGAATATTATCAGTTATAATTTTGAAAGGAAAATTTTTCTATTGAGATTAGAACTTTCTATACATGATACACGTAAGAGAAGATTGCACTTTTCTCTTAGGTAGATCTGACCAAGGAAGAGAGCTTACAAACCTATCTTCTGGAAGTCAAGTGTATAATGAAGTTCTGGATTCAATGTTAAAATTTTAATCATTCATTACTAAATTCAGGGGGAGCTTGCAAAACTCATAAACCTGAAGGATGCACTCTATGATTAAAATAACAACCTGTCATACCGCATTTTTTGACCTCCTCATTTTTTTCATTTGATTTTTCCCATTTTTAAAACATATTAATTTTCATCATATTAATATTATTAATTAATTTAAAAATGTCAAAAATAGTATGTTGTTCCGTTTACGCTGCTTAACTGTTTTATTTTTAAATAGTTAATTATGTGACTTTTTGAACTTTTCTCTTTATCATGTATTTCCAAATATACCCTTGTACCAAAATTTGCTCATAAATCATTTTTATTCCCATTTTGCCCCTTTCAAAAATTACAAATAAATAGGTTACTTCTCTTTCATGTAATCTCATTTTTTATCCTTTTTTCATAATTTTGACTTATAATTTTATCCCTATCATTTTTATATTTCCATGAAAATGCCAAAAATATTTTAATCACATTTTATTTTATATTATATTATTTTATTCATATTATTATTACATTTAAAATTCAAAAATTCATTTCTTCATCTACAAGTAACCTTTTTTATTCAAACTTTTTTCAATCATTTTCAATTTAACTCTTGCATTTTATAAACCCTAAAAAAGGACATGTTTGCCCTTGTTCATAAATATTTTCATTTTCACATAATTATTTATTTACAAAAATGGTTTTAAATTGATTTAAAATTATTTATCTTCATAAATTAAATCCCAAAA
Organism: Trifolium fragiferum; assembly: GCA_954870985.1. Taxonomy (NCBI): domain Eukaryota; kingdom Viridiplantae; phylum Streptophyta; class Magnoliopsida; order Fabales; family Fabaceae; genus Trifolium; species Trifolium fragiferum. The sequence continues at coordinate 32,566,459 of OX940792.1, read as the reverse complement.
ATTCCTTGATCCTCTCCCAACCATTTGATCTCAGAATATACCTTCAAATGCTCATTGCATCAGATCAAAACACATGTACCTTTGATTGAGCAAAATAAAAAATATCCCTTTTGCAGAAACTCAAGAATACCCCTCCCATTCACTCAAAATCACTCTTATCCTTAACCTAAAACTTACTCTATAAATACCAAGTCATTTCCTCTGCATCAGAGGTTGGAGAATTGGAGAAGGAGGCAGCTAAGAACAACACATTTTCACTCATTTTTTTCAAAAAATTCCAAAACACGAATTACTCATTGTTTCTTGCAATTAACACGTTAGTAACCTTCTATAAGCCTTCAGAACCAAAACCCAAGCTCCAATTTGAAGCTCCAGTGGTGGTTTGAAGCTCGTGTTGAAGGTGCAAGTTCGTGAAAACTCAAAGTTGTTCTAGCTCGTTTCTGGTAGCTTTCTCATTCCTTTTTAATCCCTTCCATCTTATTTTGACATGATGAAACTATCTGGGTTGCTAGTTTGCTCTGAAACGTGTTAAATTGTATGTTTGAGTTTAAATTTGAAAAACTTTTTCTCTTCGTTTTTAATGATTTAAGCTTCATCTTGTAAAACTAATTGCATATTTGGATTCCTTGTGAAAATATGAGAAGAACCATACATATTTCGTGAATTTCTGGGATTTTTATGAACTCCGGTGCCGGAAACGGCGCCGGCGACGGTGAGGATCAAACGGAGATGATGATCCACGTGTGAGTCTCTGTCCTTACCCAATTTTAATCGTAGCCGTTGGATCAATCTAACGACGCGTGTCCTCCTTTGATCTCACCCGTCAGATCTCATTAAATGAAGATCTGACGGTGGTCAGACGATAGGACCACTATACGTGTTCGCACCTGATCCACGCCTGTTGTTGCACACGCGTGTTTCTCAGAAATTTCCAGATTCAATCTTGACCAACAACCCGCTCTCAAGTATATTTCTGATGTGGCCAAGCCTAGAGAGGCACCACTATCTTTTCACTTCAAGTTGTTTGCCAAGCACCATGTTCCAGACATTGTTGGAACATCTGGGACCCAAGCTCCAGAGGCCACCATGTCAAGGAAAGAGATTGTAGCTGCTCTGAAAGATACCTGTATTATGCTGGATGAGAAGAAGACTTTGTTTGAGAAAATGATTGCTGCACTTGAGAAAGAAGAATAGGGTGCTGAAGCTGAGGGAAGTCAGAATCCAGAGGAAGATGTAGCTGAGGATCAGTCAGCTGAGTCTGAGGCTGCAGGTTCTGATGATGAGGAAGGAACTGATAGCAGCTCTGAAGATTGAATGACCTCTTGTGGATCTTTTGCTTTTATTGTTTTTTTTTTTTGTTTCTTTTATTATGTGTGGACACCATATTTGCTGGTCTGTAATATTGGGCTAGGCCCTGACTACTTATGATTGGATCTTTTGACTCTGTTGGTTTATTTCCTGCTTAATGGTATGCCTTTACTTGGCAAATTTTGTGACTAAAAGGGGGAGTAAAGTTCTAATGATCTATGATCTTTGTATGTTTTTTCACTGTGAATGTCTGATGTGCCATGCAATGTTGAAGCATCCTCCCTATTGGTTTGAGGGGGAGCGATTGTTCTTAATATACTTTCAGGTGATCAGTGATTGAGGGGGAGTGTGCCTATGTTTATCCCTCAATGCTACATAAGATGTTGAAACATCCTAACATTTTTCTTAAGAATCGTAAGGCAAAGGTTGTGTGCTTCTGCTGTGTGTTTTGCCTCTGATGTTCATCTTAAGTACAAAAGTAGTGTATGAATGCTTTCTTGATTTGTGTGTTTGAGTTGATCTGAAGATTCATGCCATCTGTACTATGGATGTTTGGCTACAAGGTTCTGGGTTATTTTAGCCAAAAATTTCGCCAAAGGAGGAGATTGTTGATGTTTTGTTGATTGGCTCATTTTGGTATAACAACTTTATGTTACAATGTTAGATGCAATGTTTCAACATCCGGATACCTTTCCAGGTTGAGTGAAACGCGCGCCTCATTTAATGCGCCACCCTTTGATTATGGAATCCGCGTCCTGTGTTTGTGCTTTAATTATGCTTGAGGTATTAGAGTATCTCTACGTGATTATTTCCAAAAGAGCTTTGCATAGCTTTTGGAAACATTTGACTACACTCATTAATCACGTGCTGAAGTGTGCAAGGAGTATTGAAGCCCAAGTTCCAAAGAAGCCCATGAAGACTCTTAGTATATAAGCTTCTTTGTAACCCTAGTTTTGGACGTGTGTGTTGTATTATGAAAGTGTCTCATTTTTTGTACTAGGGTTTGTGTTAGAATACTTGTGAGCCTACCTTGCATTTTCTTTGTGCAAGACTAGGACATAGGATCTTGTATTTGTGTTAACTACTCCTAAGCTTTGAAGTACGGAGTTAGTTTGTGTTGGAGTGTGTTCTCAAACAATTATATCTTTATCTATTGTCACTGGTTGAGTGATTGATTAGGAGGTGAGATGGGATCTCAAACTTAGGAGTTCCTAAGTTGAAGTTGCATGAGATAGTGTCTAAGTCATAAGTTGTAAACGGGTGTGTTTAGCTTAGGATTAGAACTATCGTAGTGGACTCCTCTCCTGGATTGGTATCCCCCAGACTAGGGCTTGTTTAAGCGCCGAACTGGGTTAACAATTGAACTGTGTCTTTTTATCTTTTGTTAACGTTATTTATTGTATTGTTCGTTCTCTCTGGTGAATGTTCCAACGTCGTATTCAACATCACAAGTGTTGGAACATCACATAGCACATTCCAATCCTGCGTGCCGGAATTTCAATTGGCATCAGAGCAGGCACCCTGCCTGTACCTGAGTGAGATCTAGGGAAGTTATCTTCTGGCGCTATGGAAAAGGAAGGCGGATTTGTCAACAGACCACCTCTGTTGGATGGGACGAACTATGATTACTGGAAGTCGCGCATGGCCGCCTTTCTCAAGTCCATTGATTCCCAAGTTTGGAGGGCAATCTTATCAGGATGGGAGGCTCCTGTTGTCACTGACAAAGATGGAAACAAAATCAGTGTTCTAAAGGCAGAGCTAGAGTGGACAAAGGAAGAACAAGACCTGTCTACCTACAATTCTAAAGCCATCAATGCTCTCTTCAATGGAGTTGATAGAAGCATGTTTCGTCTGATAAAGAAATGTGTGGTTGCCAAAGAAGCCTGGGACATTTTGGAAACAGTTTATGAAGGAACATCTAAGGTAAAAATGTCTAGACTTCAACTCCTTACCACAAAGTTTGAAAGTTTGAAAATGAAAGAGGATGAAAGCGTTCATGAGTTTTATATGATCATTCTGGATATAGCCAACTCCTTTGATGTGCTTGGTGAAAAGATGAGTGATGCTAAGTTGGTCAGGAAAATACTTAGATCTCTTCCAAAAAGGTTTGATATGAAAGTTACAGCTATAGAAGAAGCACATGACATCAACACTATGAAGGTTGATGAGCTAATTGGTTCCCTTGAAACCTTTGAATTGGCTATAAATGAAAGAGGAGATAAAAAGAGCAAGAGTATAGCTTTTGCTTCCAACACTGATGACTGTGAGTCTACTGGTGGTTTTGATGAAGATGATGGATTCACAGAAGCACTTGCTATGGTTGGTAGAAAACTCGGACAGGCTTGGAGACAAAAACCAAATGGGCAGTACATCCGATTCAACATCAACACTCAGGCTGATAAATTCAAAAGAGGTAAAAGTGATGAAAAGCAAGCTCCATCAAAAGGTGTACAATGTCATGAATGTGAAGGATATGGTCACATAAGGACTGAGTGTGCTACCTTCCTCAAGAAACAAAAGAAGAGCATGACTGTTACTTGGTCTGATGAAGATGACTCTGAGGAAGATAATGAATCAGCAAAATGTGTAACTGCTCTTGCTGGAGTGTGTGCATCAGATGTGGAGTCGGTTGATGAAGGACTATCATATGATGATCTTCTTGCATCTTATAGGGACTTGTATGAGAAGGACTTGGAGATAAACAAAGTCCTACACAGGCAAAAGAAAACAATTGTTCAACTCACCACTGAAAGAGATAAAGGATTGAAGAGAATAGCTGGGCTAACTGATGAAGTTGCTCAACTTAACTCTCGGCTGGAGAATACAATGAAGCAGATCAGGATGTTGAATACTGGGACAGCTGTTCTAGATGAAATTCTGGATGGGCAAGAAAAGAACAAAGGTGTTGGGATAGGATTTGACTACAGGAAGATGAAACAGCACAAGAATACAGAAAAGTTCATACCTGCAGAAAGTGTATATGATCCTACATCTGGGAAGCAAATGTTGAAGCGTCCTGTTCAACATCATGGATCCAGTTCCAACAGAAGACCTAGAAGATGGGTTTGTCATCATTGTGGCAAAAGATGACACATAAGGCCTTACTGCTTCAAATTATATGGATACCCTCAGTGGTATCACCACAATGAAGGTGAGCATGTTAATACACCAACACAGCAGCCTGAGAGAGAATGGAAGCCAAAGACTGAACCAAAGAAAGAGACAGCTCAAATTGCTCACATTGCACTCAAAGCTACCTATAGAAACTGTTGGTATTTTGACAGTGGATGCTTAAGACATATGACTGGAGAAGATGGTTACCTAGATGAGCTAGAATCCTATGCTACCAGCTATGTGACATTTGGTGGTGGAGCCAAAGGTGAGATTGTTGGCATTGGAAAAGTTGTCAAGAAAGGGCTGCCAAGGCTAGAGAAGGTTTTGCTTGTGAAAGGTCTGACTGCCAATCTGATCAGTATCAGTCAGCTATGTGATCAAGGTATGAGAGTCTCACTGACTCTAAGTGTGAGGTTAAAAATACACAAGGTAAAGTTGTGATGACAGGAATGAGGTCAAAGGACAACTACTATCACTGGATTGATGTTGAAAAAGCAAACATATCTACTTGTCTAGTTAGCAAGGAAGAAGAAGTTTGGTTGTGGCACCAAAAGTTGGGTCATCTACATCTGAGAGGAATGAAGAAAGCCATCTCAACTGGAGCTATAAGAGATTTACCTAAACTCAACATTGAAGAGGGAAGAATCTGTGGTGAATGTCAGATTGGTAAGCAAACTCGAATGTCTCATCAGAAGTTGGAACATCAGGTAACCTCTAAACCACTAGAACTACTGCACATTGATCTCATGGGGCCAATGCAGGTGGAAAGCATAGGTGGAAGAAGGTATGTATGCTCTGGTAGTTGTTGATGACTTCTCAAGATTCACATGGGAGAACTTCATCAGAGAGAAATCAGATAGCTTTGATACACTCAAACTTCTTTGCTTACAACTTCAAAGAGAGAAAGACTCATCAATTGTAAGGATCAGAAGTGACCATGGAAGGGGATTTGAGAATGCTAAGTTTTCTGAATTTTGTGAAGCTGAAGGAATAAAACATGAGTTTTCCTCTCCAATCACCCCACAACAAAATGGAGTAGTGGAAAGGAAGAATATGACCTTACAAGAATCTGCAAGAGCCATGTTGCATGCTAAGAAGCTGCCATATCACTTTTGGGCTGAAGCCATGAACACTGCCTGCTATGTTCATAATAGAGTAACAATGAGAAAAGGTACAAACTGCACTATTTATGAACTCTGGAAAGATAGGAAACCCACTGTGAAATACTTCCATGTCTTTGGGAGTAAGTGTTACATTCTAGCAGACAGAGAACAGAGAAGAAAAATGGATCCAAAGAGTGATGAAGGGATTTTCTTGGGATACTCAACCAATAGTAGAGCCTACAGGGTCTACAATTCCAGGACTATGACCATGATGGAATCCATTAATGTTGTGATTGATGATCTTAGCACTGAAACTGAGCCAGATGTTGAATGAAATGTTGAAGCATTACCAACTTCAGGAACATCTTCTGAAGTCAGGACAGAGACTCAAGAAGTAGAAGAAATAAGAGAGCCTCACACTGTCAGCAAAGGTCCCTCAGTCAGAGTTCAGAAGAACCACCCTCAAGAACTCATTATTGGTGATCCTCAACAAGGAATCACAACTAGAAGAACTAATGAGGTAATTAGCAATTTTTGTTTTGTATCTCTGATTGAACCAAAAAATGTCAAGGAAGCTCTTAAAGATGAATACTGGATTGAGGCCATGCAAGAAGAGCTCAATCAGTTTAAAAGAAGTAGAGTTTAGGACCTGGTACCTAGACCTAGTGGAGTCAATGTCATTGGCACTAAATGGGTTTACAAGAACAAGTCTGATGAGAAGGGAGTAGTCTCTAGAAACAAGGCAAGGTTGGTTGCTCAAGGCTACACTCAAGTGGAAGCTGTCAGACTGTTATTAGGAGTAGCATGCATACTAAAGTTTAAACTGTACCAAATGGATGTCAAAAGTGCTTTCCTGAATGGGTACCTACAGGAGGAAGTATATGTTGAGCAGCCTAAGGGGTTTGTAGATACAAAGTTTCCTGATTATGTGTACAGATTGAAGAAGGCTTTATATGGGTTGAAGCAAGCTCCTAGAGCTTGGTATGAAAGGCTTACTCAATTTTTAGTAAATCATGGCTACAGGAAGGGAGGATCAGACAAGACTCTATTTGTTAAAGAAAGTGAAGGAAAGTTGATGATAGCTCAGATTTATGTTGATGATATAGTGTTTGGTGGGATGTCGGATCAGATGGTCCAACATTTCATTTCCCAGATGCAATCTGAGTTTGAGATGAGTTTGGTAGGAGAATTAACCTACTTTCTGGGACTACAGGTCAAGCAAATGGAAGACACAATTTTTATCTCCCAAAGCAAATATGCTAAAAACATTGTGAAGAAGTTTGGTCTAGAATCTGCCAGTCACAAGAAGACACCAGCACCTACTCATTTGAAGTTGACCAAGGATGAAAGTGGCATTTCTGTTGATCAAAGTCAGTATAGAAGTATGATAGGAAGCTTGCTCTATCTTACTGCAAGCAGGCCAGATATTACTTTTGCTGTAGGTGTGTGTGCCAGATATCAAGATGATCCAAAAGTCAGTCATCTTGCTCAAGTGAAGAGAATTTTGAAGTATGTCAATGGAACTTATGATTATGGCATTCTATACTCCCACAGTGAAAGCTGCAAGTTGATTGGATATTGTGATGCAGATTGGGCAGGAAGTGCTGATGATAGAAAGAGTACCTCTGGTGGTTGTTTCTTCCTAGGTAATAATCTGATCTCTTGGTTTAGTAAAAAGCAAAATAGTGTGGCCCTATCTACTGCAGAGGCAGAGTATATTGCAGCTGGTAGTTCTTGCTCTCAAATGATGTGGATGAAACAAATGCTTCAGGAGTACAATGTTGAACAGGATGTTCTAACATTGTATTGTGACAATCTGAGTGCGATTAACATCTCCAAGAACCCTATTCAGCATACTAGAACTAAACATATTGACATTTGTCATCACTTTATAAGGGATCTTGTTAAGGATAATATTATTACATTGGAACATGTGAATACTGAAGAACAAATCGCAGATATATTCACCAAATCATTGGACTTGAAACAATTTGAGAAGCTCAGGGGTATGTTGGGTATTTGCTTGCATGAGGAGTTATAGCAGTTAATGGGCTTTCGGCGTGCAACTGTCACTTTTCCCTCTCTCATATATTTTTGCACGCAATCCAAGGAAAATCTGAAACACATCATTACTTTCCTTATTAAACCGCTATACACACGTTATATAGCCCTCTACTCAACTTCTTTTGTCATTAATCCTAATTTCATATTCGTTGCCGTCACACACTCTTCACAATCTCCCACCTCTCTGCAACGATTCCACACCATTGGTCAAATCATGTCTTCATCCACCAAAACTCCCACAAAATCACGATCAACCACCACCGCTCCTCCCACTATCAACCCATCTGTTACTCAAGATGTACCTCTTAATGCTGACCCTATCTCAACAGTCTTTCCTGATGAAACAATTCCTATCACGCCTCCCAAGGCAAAATCTAAAAAGAAGAAATCAAAGAAAAGTAGCAAGGCAGTCAAAGAATCTGAATCGACCGCTGATCCTAAGAAGAAGGAAAGAAAGCTGAAAAGGGGTGAATGTAGATTCCCTTTGAACATGGATGATCTCCTCACAAAGGATGATCCATTTAATCTCAAGGCCAAGGGTAATGTTGAATCATCTGAGAAACACGTCAGAGATGCAGATGTTGAAACATCATCTAAAGCCCCTGCTGTTACTGAATCTTCCATATCTGAAAAAGGTAAGACTTCTGAAACCCTAGGATCTGCTAAAAATCTAGGTTTAGATGCCTTAAATGATGCTATAGAAAATATGGATGTTGATAACACTGATGTAATAGTTGAAGAAGAAGGTGGTGATACTGTTCATCAAACCCTTGAGATTCCAAAGAAGACTCAGGATGTTGGACCGGATGTTGAAACATCCTTGGACCAACAGGCCAATAACTCTGAAGGTAATACAGAGGTAGATGCTGGTAAGGATAATAGTTTAATAAGTGCTGAGAAGGAAGTTAGCAAGCCACCTAGCGCTTCTAACGTGTCTAAGAATGATCAGGCTATGCCTGAGGCTACTGTTGAACTTCACTCTGAGGATGAAGCAACCTCTGTTCATCAGGAACATGAGGTCATTAATGTTGCTGATACTGCTGATGATGATGTTGATGAGGTCCCTATCTCTCAAGCTTGTGGAATCTCCAAACGTCTTAGGAGTAGCAAGGGAAAGTGTGTAGCTGGTTTGGAAGAAACACCTCAACCTGTGAAGAAAAATACAGGAAAAGGTGTGTCAATTGGACCCAAGAAAGGGTGGAGTAAAGTCACTCCAAAGGTTTCTGCTGTGAAGACAAGAAAGAGGAAGGCTGCTACCTCTAGTGACACAGAGTACAATGTTGAAGCGGATGTGCCAAACATCCCAGCCACTAGTCCTGCTGTGAAGAAGTCTGTGGTTAAGAGGGTTCCCCCTGTTGTCAAATCAGTGCCAACTGATAAGATTTCATTCCACTATCCTGAGCATGCACATAGGTGGAAGTTCATTTATCATAGGAGGTTGGCTTTGGAAAGAGAACTAGGAGTTGAAGCTATGAAAGTGGTAGAAATTGTTGATCTAATTAGAGAGGCTGGGCTTATGAAGACTGTTTCTAAACTGGGACCCTGCTATGAACAACTGGTAAAGGAATTTCTGGTTAATGTCCCTGAAGATTGTGATGATCCCAAGTCTGATGACTTTCAAACAGTTTCTCTAAGAGGTGAAAAGATCAAGTTTTCTCCTCAGGTTATTAATAATTATCTGGGTGTAGTAGAAGAAGAATGTGAAGAAATGTAAGTGTCTGATTCTCAGGTTTGCAAGGTGATAACTGCAAACCAAGTTAAAGTTTGGCCCAAAAAGGGTAAGACTCCCTCTGTCAAGCTATTTGTGAAGTATGCTATGTTGAACAGGATAGCTGCAACAAATTGGGTTCCCACTACCCATTCATCTGATGTAGCTACAGGGCTGGGGAGATTGATTTTTGCTATTGGTACTCACAAGAAGCTGAATCTAGGTGAGTTCATCTTTGAGCAGACCATGAAACATGCCAAGACCACTGCTGTCAAACTTCCTATTGCTTTCCCTACTTTGCTGTGTGACATCATTCTTGACCAACAACCCGCTCTCAAGTATATTTCTGATGTGGCCAAGCCTAGAGAGGCACCACTATCTTTTCACTTCAAGTTGTTTGCCAAGCACCATGTTCCAGCCATTGTTGGAACATCTGGGACCCAAGCTCCAGAGGCCACCATGTCAAGGAAAGAGATTGTAGCTGCTCTGAAAGATACATGTGTTATGCTGGATGAGAAGAAGACTTTGTTTGAGAAAATGATTGCTGCACTTGAGAAAGAAGAACAGGGTGCTGAAGCTGAGGGAAGTCAGAATCAAGAGGAAGATGTAGCAGAGGATCAGTCAGCCGAGTCTGAGGCTGCAGGTTCTGATGATGAGGAAGGAACTGATAGCAGCTCTGAAGATTGAATGACTTCTTGTGGATCTTTTGCTTTTATTGTTTTTTTTTTGTTTCTTTTATTATGTGTGGACACCATATTTGCTGGTCTGTAATATTGGGCTAGGCCCTGACTACTTATGTGTGGATCTTTTGACTCTGTTGGTTTATTTCCTGCTTAATGGTATGCCTTTACTTGGCAAATTTTGTGACTAAAAGGGGGAGTAAAGTTCTAATGATCTATGATCTTTGTTGGTTTTTTCATTGTGAATGTATGATGTGCCATGCAATGTTGAAGCATCCTCCCTATTGGTTTGAGGGGGAGCGATTGTTCTTAATATACTTTCAGGTGATCAGTGATTGAGGGGGAGTGTGCCTATGTTTATCCCTCAATGCTACATAAGATGTTGAAACATCCTAACATTTTTCTTAAGAATCGTAAGGCAAAGGTTGTGTGCTTCTGCTGTGTGTTTTGCCTCTGATGTTCATCTTAAGTACAAAAGTAGTGTATGAATGCTTTCTTGATTTGTGTGTTTGAGTTGATCTGAAGATTCATGCCATCTGTACTATGGATGTTTGGCTACAAGGTTCTGGGTTGTTTTAGCCAAAAATTTCGCCAAAGGGGGAGATTGTTAATGTTTTGTTGATTGGCTCATTTTGGTATAACAACTTTATGTTACAATGTTGGATGCAATGTTTTAACATCCGGATACCTTTCCAGGTTGAGTGAAACGCGCGCCTCATTTAATGCGCCACCCTTTGATTATGGAATCCGCGTCCTGTGTTTGTGCTTTAATTATGCTTGAGGTATTAGAGTATCTCTATGTGATTATTTCCAAAAGAGCTCTGCATAGCTTTTGGAAACATTTGACTACACTCATTAATCACGTGCTGAAGTGTGCAATGAGTATTGAAGCCCAAGTTCCAAAGAAGCCCATGAAGACTCTTAGTATATAAGCTTCTTTGTAACCCTAGTTTTGGACGTGTATGTTGTATTCTGAAAGTGTCTCATTTTTTGTACTAGGGTTTGTGTTAGAATACTTGTGAGCATACCTTGCATTTTCTTTGTGCAAGACTAGGACATAGGATTTTGTATTTGTGTTAACTACTCATAAGCTTTGAAGTACGGAGTTAGTTTGTGTTGGAGTGTGTTCTCAAACAATTATATCTTTATCTATTGTCACTGGTTGAGTGATTGATTAGGAGGTGAGATGGGATCTCAATCTTAGGAGTTCCTAAGTTGAAGTTGCATGAGATAGTGTCTAAGTCATAAGTTGTAAACGGGTGTGTTTAGCTTAGGATTAGAACTATCATAGTGGACTCCTCTCCTGGATTGGTATCCCCCAGACTAGGGCTTGTTTAAGCGCCGAACTGGGTTAACAATTGAACTGTGTCTTTTATCTTTTGTTAACGTTATTTATTGTATTGTTCGTTCTCTCTGGTGAATGTTCCAGCATCGTATTCAACATCACAAGTGTTAGAACATCACATAGCACATTCTAATCCTGCGTGCCGGAATTTCACTTTTGGTTGTTTTAAGCTGATACATCATGAAATAAATTTTTAAATTATTTATTTGCTATATTTTCTTTATTATTGGTGTATAAATTAGGTTTAAATTAATAAATCCTTGATGATATGATTTTATTTACTAATCCATGATATAATATGCATGATATGTGTGTGTTTGAAGATTTTTGTCTTGATAAACATGTAATTATGTCTTATTTTAATTTTTGACATTTATTAATTAATTATAAGTGTTAATAAATGGTTTTAAATGATGTTAAATTCTTTTTTCTTTATTACTATTTTGTATGAACTCTTAGATATATTTTATTAAAAATTGCTCTCTGCCCTTAGTTCATTTTGCCATGATTTCATGATTTCTTTTGATTATTTTATTTAAATTGTGTTAATTAATCATAGGATTTATATGTTGGGGTTTTTTTTAAATGATTTTATTTGATGTTTTGATTATTAATTGTTACTAAATTTGTTCCATGCTTGTCAATATGCTTGAACTTTGCTCCCATGACCTAACTCTAGGCTCTTGGTCTAAAATGTGTATGATCTTTAATATTTTAGTTTAATTGTTAGATATATTTCATTTAATTTAAAGATAAATATGCATGTATGTGAGCTTGAAAATGCTTAATTTATTTTAATGTTATTTCCCATGGCATGATATGTTAGTCCTAAGTACCTTGATTAATTTTCAATTTTTGTTTTTTATTTAATTAAGACAAATGCATGCATGTGTGTGATTTGAAGATGCTTGATATTGTCTAGGTTTTTTTATGATGTGATAAATTATTGCTTTCGATTGTTCTTAGTTATTTCTACTCTTATGTCTTGTGTGTTAATCTTGTCATTAAATGTCATTTGTTTTGCGCTTTACATGACGCTTACATTTTAACACTTGTTTTACATTTATTATTTGTTATATGTTTTAAATTCATTTCATGATTCATGTTTATTATGCTTTATATTTGTGTTTCTTGCATTTATATTATAATATGTATGCTCTATATTTATATCTCATTATTTATAATTATGTCATTATTATTATTATTATCATTCAATCCCCTTTGCATGTTTCCCCCCCCCCCCCCCCCCCCCCCCGGATGTATTGTATGGTTTAAAATTTCTTATGCTTATCGTTATGCGTTTGTATGTTGAGTATATTAATCCGGAGAAAGGGAGACGCCTCTACTTACATGTCGTTGCAAAATGTCTTTGCGCGATCTAATATTTTAGGTTGTTTAGTTAAAACACTAGAACCATCGCTAGAACCATTAACTTTTTAGCCAAAAATAGAGGTCAACACCTCTTCTCAAAAACACCCAAAACATATCACTTATCAAAAACACTTTTCAAAACACTTGGATTTTAAACCAAGTCATTCAATCAATCAAACAATTATTTTCTTTAGGTAAAAACACTTGGTTTTTCAAATCAAGTTGTATTTTCAAATTCAAATCATTTTCTTAGATTAAAACCTTGGAACTCGAGCCAATAGCATTTTGTCATTAAAAAATATTTTCCTAATCATCACTCAATTTTCCCTAATCTTGTACATTTTTGCAAACAAATAAAAACAAGCGCTTAGATTAAAAATACAAGAGGTTCCTATAGGATACTATAGATGCCTAGGGTGCTAATACCTTCCCTTCGCATAACCAACCCCCTTACCTCGATCTCTTTAATTAGGGTATTTAACGGACTTTCTCCCTTCTTCGGAAAAATCAAAGCTCGGTGGTGTAATTAAAATTTTGTGATTCAACGCTTCTCAATAGCTTGATATCCAAAAATCACCGCGACAGAAATGGCGACTTCACTGGGGATCCCCCGAGCGGGTTGAGCCCATCTTGTATTCTTTTTTCTTTGCGCTTGTTTGTTTATATGTGTATATGTATGCTTTATGCGCTTTAAATTGGGAAAATTGCTTGAGTGAGATAAGTCCTAGCCCGGACTTGAGGGAAACAATAAGATAGGATAGTGGTAGGGTCATAGCGACGGGGTCGGAGTAGTTCGATCCATGTTTCGCATGTGATATAACCACGCACAGTCTAGGAAGTTCAAAGGTGGAGTGTTAACATGAGTAGTTATGTTGACGTTCTATTTTTGGGGGACCGAAAGATTGTGGACCTTTAGAGTTACACTTAACCCATCTTGGCCTTTAGGACGTGGTGCGGTGACCGATCTAGAGTAGTCTTGGATTGGTTGATACGCGAAACCACACCCAAACGAGATTGTCTTGCGGATATTATTGGACCGGGAGTAGTTCTGTAAGCCGGTAATATCCAAAAGACGGTTTATAACTTTGGGAACTTTGTAGAACCCGTGATACAAGTACAAAGTAAACCTTAGTACTTACCATGTGGGAAGGGGCTCTTACCCTTGACTCCAACATTTTTACCTTAACCCAACCATGTTTGCGCATCATTAATTGCATACATGCATTCATTCATAAAACTTTTTCTCATCCGATATCGAAAAACTTAAAAAAAAATAAAATAAAATAAAAATAAAAAATAAAATTTCATTCCTTGTATTTTTGTCTTTGTAACGTTCTAGTTATTTGGATGTTTTCTATAATGTTTACATTTAATTTAATATAAGTCCTTCGATATCAAAAATTTTGCATAATTTAGCATGAAACATATCATGCATCATGCTGCATACATAAGTTTCCAAAACAGAGTCTCATATTCTTCTCCCTCTCTTCCGCCTCAGTTGAAAGTGGCTCGGCGTATACGTTACAAGGCGACTCGCACTTATAACACCCGGTCTCAGTTTAAGAAGAAGATGGCAATTGTTGAAGAAGAAAATACCCAGCTTCGGGAGAAGATGACAACTATGCAAGCGGAGATTGAGAATTTGACTGCTATGGTGACCTCTCTGTTGGCAAGCCAGAATCAAGGCTCAACATCAGTTCTTCAGTCCAGTGGGGCGCCTGTGCCTCCCCCGGCTGTGTCTGCACCAATTCCTGCTCCCCGGCTCTCTATGCCGGAAGGTTGTACGTGGGGATTATCGGAAGGATTTCTAGGAGGAGGATTTTTCCCTCAAGTGACCGAAGCACCCCTTGTTCAGTTGGAGAATACTCTCCCTCAAGTTACTGCTACTGTCTCTGCACCTGTGGTTCATGCTGCTCCGCATTACCAAGAGCCCACTTTTCATGCGGAAAGCATGGGAGGTTTTGATAGAGTGGAAGACCTGCAAGATTAGTTTAATGAAATGCAGCGCGAGATGAGGGCCCTTAAAGGGAAGGATCTGTTTGGTAAAGATGCTCACGAATTGTGCTTGGTTCCCGATGTTGTGGTTCCGCCCAAGTTCAAGGTTCCGGATTTTGAGAAGTACAAGGGAAGTACTTGCCCAAAAGCTCATCTAACTATGTATGCGAGGAAAATGTCTACTCAAACTAGCAACGATAAACTCTTGATTCACTATTTTCAGGATAGCCTGTCTGGGGCAGCCTTGAGATGGTACCTGGACCTGGATAGGGCTGATATTCGCACTTTTAACGACCTGGCTAGTGCTTTTATGACTCAGTACAACTATAATTCTTTCATGGCTCCAGATAGAGATGAGCTCCGTGCAATGACCCAGAAAGAGAAAGAATCCTTTAAAGAGTACGCTCAGAGATGGAGGGAGTTAGCTGCTCAGACCCGTCCTCCTATTGAAGAAAGAGAGTTGTCCAAGATGTTCATTCACACCCTTAATCCGTTCTTTTATGAGAAGATGTTCAACCTGGTATCTAGAAGTTTTACTGAAGTAGTGGAAACGAGGATGTGCCTAGAGGAGGCTATCCGCCAAGGAAGAATGACAAAAGAAAACACCCCTGTCAGCAACACCAAAAAGTATGGTCACAATTTCCCGAAAAAGAAAGAGTCCGAAGTCAGCATGGTAACTCAAGGAGGGTTCCAGCCAAGATATCCAAACTATCAACACGTCTCAGCCATTGCACCTGCACCTCAACCACAAATGCCTCCCCAACCACATTACCCACAAATGCCTCCACAACAACATTACCCACAAATGACTCCCCAACAATCATATCCACCAAAGAACCGCCCTCAGAATTTCCAACAACCATTCAATCGCACTCCCATATATCCACCATTTGATCCCATACCTATGAAGTACGCTAATTTGCTTCCAGCCTTGCTTGCCAAGAACTTTGTTCAAACAAGGCCACCCCCTCCAGTACCTGCTATATTGCCTACTTGGTACCGTAATGACCTGACATGTGCCTTCCACCAAGGGGCACCTGGCCACGATGTGGAACGCTGTTTTGCTTTCAAGAAAGCTGTTCAAGACCTAGTTCGAAACAAAGTGTTGACTTTCAAAGACGAGAACCCTAATGTTCAAACTAACCCTCTACCAAATCATAATCCCTCTGTTCATTTTGTCCAACCCTGCCTAGCTACAAATGCCATCCTCCATGTGAAAAGTATCAAGACCCCTCTGGTTCCTATCCATAGAAAAATGTGCGAAGCGAAGATGTTCGATCATGATCATTCAGCTTGTGAAGTGTGTTTGTCAGATCCTTATGGGTGTTCCCAAGTTCAAAAGGACATCCAAAGTTTGATGGATAAAGGAGAGTTAGTAGTAACAAAGAAAAGTGAAGAGGTTTGTGGTATAACACCAGAATTTAGCACTGCTGATCATTTGGAGATGATTTACAACAGCGGAGAGTGCAATATTCCCCGACTTACAATTCGTGTGCCAAGATCTGTGTCTTACACTTCTGAGAAAGCCATACCTTATAGATACCAAGCCACTATGATACAAGATGGTGTGGAGACACCTATTCCTCCTTTGACTACAGTGAGCAATGTTACGGATAATAGTAGAATTCTGAGAAGTGGGCGTGTCATCCAAGGGGCAGCTCCTCAAAAGCCAGATACCCCTGTTGTTGAGAAAGTGCCAGTCAGTGTTCCTAGCAAACCAGTTGAAAGAGAGTATGAAGATTCTGATGAGGTGATGAAATTGATCAAAAGAAATGAATACAAGATAGTGGACCAGTTGTTGCAAACTCCGTCTAAGATTTCTATGTTGTCTTTGTTGATGAGTTCTGATGCCCATAGAGAGGCATTGATGAAGGTGTTGGATCAAGCCTATGTTGGATCATGTGACCTTAAGCCAGTTTGGAGGTATAGTGGGAAATGTGACTGCTTGTAATAATTTGAGTTTCAATGATGAAGAACTTCCCGAGAAAGGACGGAATCATAATTTGGCATTGCATGTGTCAGTTACTTGCAAGTCAGATGCTTTATCTAATGTGTTGGTGGATACTGGGTCGTCTCTGAATGTGATGGCCAAGACTACTTTGGACAAACTTTCATACAAGGATGCTTACATGAGGCCAAGTACAATGATTGTGAAGGCGTTTGATGGTTCAAGAAAGTCAGTGATTGGTGAGGTGGATTTACCTATTTCAGTTGGTCCGCATGAGTTCCAAGTTACTTTTCAGGTGATGAATATACATGCTGCTTACAGTTGTCTTTTGGGACGTCCATGGATTCACGAGGCCGGTGCCGTGACATCTACTTTACATCAGAGGTTGAAGTATATGCGAGAAGGAAAGCTGGTAATTGTGAATGGGGAGGAAGCCCTACTCATTAGTCATTTGTCAAATTTCTCATGTATTGGTGCGGATGAATCAGACGGTACATCGTTTCAGGGACTCTCCATTGAAGAGAAGGGACCAATCAGAGCTGAGACATCCATGGCATCTTTGAAGGATGCACAAAGGGCTGTGCGAGAAGGCAAGACTTCAGGTTGGGGAAAAGTGCTACAGTTGTCAGAGAATAAGAACAGAGCAGGTCTGGGTTTTACTCCTTCTACTAGAATGGGAAAGACAGAACCATTTTAAGATGTTTTCCGCAGTGCTGGTTTTATCAACACCCCCTCAGAGATTAATGCTGTTATTGGAGATGAAGACGAAGAAGGACCACCATCTTTTGTGACCCCAGGAGGAGTATGCCACAATTGGATTGCTGTTGATGTCCCTTCTGTCATTCCCCTGTCTAAGTAATATGTTTGTCTTTTTTTTATGTTTTCAAAAAGAAAAAACCTCTTGTCCTGCCCTAAGCAAGAGTGAGACTATGTTTGGGCTTTGTTTAATGCTTCAAGAATATTAATGAAAATCGTCGTTTTTATCATGACTTTTTATATTTTCTTTATATCTTTTTATTCTAGAAAATGGTAACACAAAAAACCAAATATATATATTTTATTTTTCACCTTCTATTCTTAATACTTTTATCAAATAAAAATTCTGCATTCTTATTTATTAAAACAAAATCAATCATCAATCATATGCAGAATTAACATCAATGAGCCTGTTGAGTACAATGATTCTATGCCCTCTATCAACTTTGAATTTCCAGTCTATGAGGCTATGGAAGAAGAGAATGAAGAGATTCCTGATGATATTAAACGATTGTTAGATCGGGAGGATGTGGCCATTCAGCCTCACCAAGAAGCTACGGAATTGATCAACTTGGGTACTGAGGAAGAGAAAAGAGAAATCAAGATAGGAGCCTGTTTAGAGGAATCAGTCAAAGCAAGGGTAGTAGATTTGCTCAGAGAATATGTTGACATCTTTGCATGGTCGTATCAAGATATGCCTGGTTTGGATCCTGAGATTGTGGAACACCGTCTGCCTCTGAAGCCAGAATCTCCTCCAGTGAAGCAAAGATTAAGAAGGTCTCACCCTGATATGGCTCTCAAGATCAAAGAAGAGGTTCAGAAACAGATTAATGCGGGTTTTCTTATTACTTCAGAATATCCTCAGTGGTTGGCCAACATAGTACCGGTTCCTAAGAAGGATGGCAAGGTCAGGATGTGTGTTGATTACAGAGATTTGAATAGAGCTAGTCCAAAGGATGATTTTCCATTACCTCACATTGATGTACTGGTTGACAATACTGCCAAATCCAAAGTCTTTTCCTTCATGGATGGTTTCTCGGGGTACAATCAGATTAAGATGGCTGTTGAAGACAGGGAGAAAACTTCGTTCATCACACCTTGGGGTACTTTCTGTTACCAAGTAATGCCTTTTGGTTTGACAAATGCAGGTGCTACTTACCAAAGGGGCATGACCACTCTGTTCCATAACATGATGCACAAAGAGGTTGAAGTATATGTGGATGATATGATCGTCAAGTCAAGCACTGAAGAAGAACATGTGGAATACTTGTTGAAGATGTTTCAAAGGTTGAGGAAGTACCAACTCCGGCTGAATCCTAATAAATGTACTTTTGGTGTTAGGTCTGGGAAGCTCTTGGGTTTCATTGTCAGTCAGAAAGGTATTGAAGTTGATCCTGATAAAGTCCGAGCCATTAAAGAAATGCCAGCTCCCCAAACAGAGAAACAAGTTAGAGGTTTCCTCGGTCGATTGAATTACATTTCTAGATTCATTTCCCATATGACTGCCACATGTGGGCCAATTTTCAAATTACTCCGCAAGGATCAAGAGATTGCCTGGACAGAGGATTGTCAGAAGGCTTTCGACAGTATCAAGAAGTATCTTATGGAGCCACCAATTCTTATTCCTCCAGTTGAGGGGAGGCCACTTATCATGTATCTGACTGTGTTAGAAGGTTCTATGGGCTGTGTGCTGGGGCAACAAGATGACACCGGAAGAAAAGAACATGCAATTTATTATCTGAGCAAGAAGTTTACCGATTGTGAGTCCAGATATTCCATGCTTGAGAAGACTTGTTGTGCTCTAGCTTGGGCTGCCAAGCGTCTGCGTCACTATTTGATTAATCACACTACTTGGTTGATATCCAAAATGGATCCAATTAAGTACATTTTTGAGAAGGCTGCTTTGACCGGGAGAATTGCTCGTTGGCAGATGTTGTTGTCTGAATATGATATTGAATGCCGTGCTCAAAAAACAATCAAGGGCAGCGTCCTGGCTGACCATTTGGCTCACCAACCAATTGAGGATTACCAGCCAATCAAGTTTGATTTTCCAGATGAAGAGATCATGTATTTGAAGATGAAAGATTGTGATGAACCACTGTTTGGGGAAGGTCCAGATCCTGAATCCAAGTGGGGACTGATATTTGATGGGGCTGTGAACGTCTATGGTAATGGAATTAGGGCAGTTATTGTTACTCCTAAGGGTTCTCATATCCCTTTCACCGCCAGATTGCAGTTTGATTGTACCAACAACAAAGCTGGATATGAAGCTTGTATCATGGGTATTGAAGAAGAAATTGATTTGAGGATAAAAAATATTGACATCTATGGGGACTCAGCTCTTGTGATTAATCAGATCAAAGGAGAGTGGGAGACATGCCACACTGGCCTGATTCCTTATAGAGATTATGCAAGGAGACTGTTGACTTTCTTCAATAGGGTGGAATTGCATCATATTCCTCGTGATGAGAATTAAATGGCAGATGTTTTAGCTACCTTATCCTCAATGTACCAAGTTAATTACCAGAATGAAGTTCCGATTATCAGTACTCGTTGTCTTGAAAGACCGGCATATGTGTTTGCAGCAGAAGAAGTGGTTGATGACAAGCCATGGTTTCATGATAATAAGGTGTTCCTTCAGAGTCAAGAGTATCCCCCTGAGGCATCCAGCAAAGACAAGAAGATCCTAAGGAGGTTGTCCAGCAGTTTCTTTCTGAATGGGGATGTGTTATACAAGAGAAATTTTGACATGGTCTTACTACGGTGTGTGGATAAAAGTGAGGTTGATTCCTTAATGCACGAAATACAGGAAGGGTCATTTGGGACTCATCCCAATGGGCATACAATGGCTAAGAAAATATTGAGAACAGGATATTACTGGTTGACAATGGAGTCTGATTGCCATAAGCATGCCCGAAAGTGTCACAAGTGCCAGATCTACGCGGATAAAATCCATATGCCACCAACTTCCCTGAATGTTATCTCTTCACCTTGGCCCTTTTCTATGTGGGGCATTGATATGATTGGTTGGATTGAACCAAAAGCTTCCAACGGACATCGTTTTATTCTGGTGGCTATTGATTATTTCACCAAATGGGTCGAAGCAACATCTTGCGCCAATGTTACTAAGCAAGTGGTGGTTCGTTTCATCAAGAATAACATTATTTGTCGCTATGGTGTTCCTAGCAAGATTATCACTGATAATGGGTCGAATTTGAACAACAAGATGATGAAAGATTTGTGTGAGGAGTTCAAGATTGAGCATCATAATTCTTCTCCTTACCGGCCTCAAATGAATGGTGCAGTTGAAGCTGCAAATAAGAACATTAAGAAGATTGTGCAGAAAATGGTGGTTACTTACAAAGACTAGCATGAGATGTTACCTTTTGCTTTACATGGATATCGTACTTCAGTGCGCACTTCAACAGGGGCAACCCCTTTCTCCTTGGTGTATGGTATGGAAGCAGTGTTACCGGTAGAGGTCGAGATTCCATCAATGAGAGTCCTGATGGAAGCCAAATTGACTGAGGCTGAATGGTGTAGAAACAGATATGAACAGCTGAATTTAATTGAAGAGAAACGTATGGCGGCTTTGTGCCATGGGCAGTTGTACCAAAGAAGAATGAAACAAGCTTTTGATAAGAAAGTTCGACCCCGAGAGTTCCGTGAAGGTGATCTTGTGTTTAAAAAGATCCTGTCTTTTCAACCTGATGCCAGGGGCAAGTGGACGCCCAATTATGAAGGACCGTATGTTGTCAAAAGAGCGTTCTCAGGTGGTGCTATGACCCTCGCGACTATGGATGGTGATGAGCTCCCTCGTCCTGTGAATGCCGATGCAGTCAAGAAATACTTTGTCTAAAAATAAAAAAAATAGCTCGCTAAGTCGAAAACCTGAAAGGGCGGCTTAGGCAAAAATGAGCGTCTCGGTGGGCTGAAAACCCGAAAGGGCGGTTCAGGCAAAAATTAGAGACAAAAACAATTATCCTGATAGGTCGAAAACCTGAAAGGGCGACCTATGCAAAAGTTAAGGAAATAAGACAAGTAACTGCATCGGATCAGACATCGCTTATCTTGGAGCGCTTCAGTCGGCAAATGGTTTTCAATTCATAATCTTTTTAGAGTAGAACTCAAAGTTGATGAGGAAAATAGTAATCATTGTACTTGATGTATCTTCCCCATGTAATTACCATTTTCTAAATTTTATAATGATCTGTGGGATTATGATTTCTGCCAGTTCCACTCTTTTACACAAACTTGAGCCTGTGCTTTTATTTAAAATTCCTTTTATTCATGATTTTAATTTTCTTATCTTTATTCAATTTTAAGACGCTTGAAGCAAAAAACTCAAAAAAATAATGTCAAACTTTTAATCTTGTCTTTTCTTTTGAAAAATATAAAATGACAAACATATCTCTTAAACTCATGGGTTACATAAGCATGCTACAACAACACGTCAAGTGCGGACATATTTCAAGAAGCAGATACAGTCATTGCAAAAAAAAAAAAAAAAAAAAAAAGAGGAAAGAGGGAAAAAAAAGAGAAAAGAAAATTAGCTCGCTAAATTGAAAACCTGAAAGGGCAGCTTAAGCAAAAATGAGCGTCCCGGTGGATTGAAAACCTGAAAGGGCGATCTAGGCAAAAATTAGGGATAAAGAAAAGAAAGAAAAAGAAGGAAAAATGAAAAGCAATGGCTGGTACTGGATGGCTCAGTTCAGAATATGAAATGGCGACTTCCACCAAAGGCTTTATTTGTAGGACTGGCTTCGAGAACTAGTTGAAGAGTGATGTGTTACCCTTGGGGTTTGCCCTGCAGATTCTATTTACATGGATACTGTCCTTAGCAGAAATCTGATGGAACATTGCACGGATATGCTAGCCTTATTGTGCCCATTATTCCTTTGTCTATTACAAGTGTTGTCAATCTTGCCAAACAAATAAAAGTTCAAAACATGCATTCACATCCATGCACCCATGCATACATGTGCGTGCTTGCTGTCTGTCTTTATCGCTTATGTCCGCTACAGGACTTTATCGCTTCTGTCCGCTACAGGACTTTACCACTTTTGTCCGCTTAGAGGACTTTATTGTTTTCTGTCTTTATCGCTTCTGTCCGCTACAGGACTTTACTGCTTCTGTCCGCTTAAGGACTTTATCGCTTCTGTCCGCTACAGGACTTTACCGCTTCTGTCCGCACACAAGACTTTATCGCTTTCTGTCTTTACTTCTGTCCGCATACAGGACTTTATTGCTTTCCTTGTTATGTCTTGCTCGCCTACGTTGACAGCAGACAATATAACACCCTTTTGTGTCTTTACTATCCTGCAGTGTTAGTAGACACCGTCTTTACTTATGTCCGTTCACAGGACTTTATTGCTTTCTGTCTTTACTTCTGTCCGCATACAGGACTTTATTGCTTATGTCCGTTCACAGGACTTTACTGCTTATGTCCGTTCACAGGACTTTACTGCTTATGTCCGTTACAGGACTTTACTGCTTCTGTCTGCTCACAAGACTTTATTGCTTTTGTCTCTATTATCCCCCAGGGAGTCTGTCTCCTTCCTGTCAGATAGTTCTGCCTAACCTTGGATTCCCAAATGTTTACAAGCATAGCATTCATAACATAACATCATAGCATTTTCTGTCTGGTCGGTCAAAAAATGGTGTACTTTGTATTTAAGTCTCTTCTACCGTCCATTCAAAACAACAAAAATATCAAAATTATATTTTTCTTCTTTCGAACTCCCGGTAGAAGAAACTTAAATAGAGGCATCTGTCATACCCCATTTTTTGACCTCCTCATTTTTTTCATTTGATTTTTCCCATTTTTAAAGCATATTAATTTTCATCATATTAATATTATTTATTAATTTAAAAATGTCAAAAATAGTATGTTGTTCCGTTTACGCTGCTTAACTGTTTTATTTTTAGATAGTTAATTATGTGACTTTTTGAACTTTTCTCTTTATACTGTATTTCCAAATATACCCTTGTACCAAAATTTGCTCATAAATCATTTTTATTCCCATTTTGCCCTTTTCAAAAATTACAAATAAATAGGTTACTTCTCTTTCAAGTAATCTCATTTTTTATCCTTTCTTCATAATTTTGACTTATAATTTTATCCCTATCATTTTTATAGTTCCATGAAAATGCCAAAAATATTTTAATCACATTTTATTTTATATTATATTATTTTATTCATATTATTATTACATTTAAAATTCAAAACTTCATTTCTTCATCTACAAGTAACCTTTTTTATTCAAACTTTTTTCAATCATTTTCAATTTAACTCTTGCATTTTATAAACCCTAAAAAAGGACATTTTTGCCCTTGTTCATAAATATTTTCATTTTCACATAATTATTTATTTACAAAAATGGTTTTAAATTGATTTAAAATTATTTATCTTCATAAATTAAATCCCAAAAATTCCTTGATCCTCTCCCAACCATTTGATCTCAGAATATACCCTCAAATGCTCATTGCATCAGATCAAAACACATGTACCTTTGATTGAGCAAAATCAAAAATATCCCTTTTGCAAAAACTCAAGAATACCCCTTTCATTCACTCAAAATCACTCTTATCCTTAACCTAAAACTTACTCTATAAATACCAAGTCATTTCCTCTACATCAGAGGTTGGAGAATTGGAGAAGGAGGCAGCTAAGAACAACACATTTTCACTCATTTTTTTCAAAAAATTCCCAAACACGAATTACTCATTGTTTCTTGCAATTAACACGTTAGTAACCTTCTATAAGCCTTCAGAACCAAAACCCAAGCTCCAATTTGAAGCTCCAGTGGTGGTTTGAATCTCGTGTTGAAGGTGCAAGTTCGTGAAAACTCAAAGTTGTTCTAGCTAGTTTCTGGTAGCTTTCTCATTCCTTTTTAATCCCTTCCATCTTATTTTGACATGATGAAACTATCTGGGTTGCTAGTTTGCTCAGAAACGTGTTAAATTGTATATTTGAGTTTAAATTTGAAAAACTTTTTCTCTTCGTTTTTAATGATTTAAGCTTCAACTTGTAAAACTAATTGCATATTTGGATTCCTTGTGAAAATACGAGAAGAACCATACATATTTCGTGAATTTCTGGGCATTTTTATGAACTCCGGTGCCGGAAACGGCGCCGGTGACGGTGAGGATCAAACGGAGATGATGATCCACGTGTGAGTCTCTGTCCTTACCCAGTTTTACTCGTAGCCGTTGGATCAATCAAACGACGCGTGAGCTCCTTTGATCGCACCCGTCAGATCTCATTAAATGAAGATCTAACGGTGGTCAGACGATAGGACCACTATACGTGTTCGCACCTGATCCACGCCTGTTGTTGCACACGCGTGTCTCTCAGAAATTTCCAGATTCAATCTGGGCCGTTGTTTTCATCTGATGGTGCGCGTGTGAGTATGAACGTAGCCGTCTGATCCTTCTTGAGGAGGATCAGATGGTGGTAAAGCGTGATCACACAATATGCGCGCCACACACAATTCCGGCCAACATGTTTCAGTTTTTTTTTATTTTTGCGTGGGCCTTTGGGCTGTTTTTGCTGCGCTGCACCCCCCCCCCCCCCCCCCTTTTTATTTTATTTGATATTTGCACCTCACTTGTATATAATTTTATTTTTATTTTTCTGAGATGTAACTTTTTATTTTAATTATACTTTTCATGAAATAAATTTTTAAATTATTTATTTGCTATATTTTCTTTATTATTGGTGTATAAATTAGGTTTAAATTAATAAATCCTTGATGATGTGATTTTATTTACTAATCCATGATATAATATGCATGATATGTGTGTGTTTGAAGATTTTTGTCTTGATAAACATGTAATTATGTCTTATTTTAATTTTTGACATTTATTAATTAATTATATGTGTTAATAAATGGTTTTAAATGATGTTAAATTCTTTTTTCTTTATTACTATTTTGTATGAACTCTTAGATATATTTTATTAAAAATTGCTCTCTGCCCTTAGTTCATTTTGCCATGATTTCATGATTTCTTTTGATTATTTTATTTAAATTGTGTTAATTAATCATAGGATTTATATGTTAGGGTTTTTTTTAAATGATTTTATTTGATGTTTTGATTATTAATTGTTACTAAATTTGTTCCATGCTTGTCAATATGCTTGAACTTTCCTCCCATGACCTAACTCTAGGCTCTTGGTCTAAAATGTGTTTGATCTTTAATATTTTAGTTTAATTGTTAAATATATTTCATTTAATTTAAAGATAAATATGCATGTATGTGGGTTTGAAAATGCTTAATTTATTTTAATGTTATTTCCCATGGCATGATATGTTAGTCCTAAGTACTTTGATTAATTTTCAATTTTTGTTTTTTATTTAATTAAGACAAATGCATGCATGTGTGTGATTTGAAGATGCTTGATATTGTCTAGGTTTTTTTATGATGTGATAAATTATTGCTTTCGATTGTTCTTAGTTATTTCTACTCTTATGTCTTGTGTGTTAATCTTGTCATTAAATGTCATTTGTTTTGCGCTTTACATGACGCTTACATTTTAGCACTTGCTTTACATTTATTATTTGTTATATGTTTTATATTCATTTCATGATTCATGTTTATTATGCTTTATATTTGTGTTTCTTGCATTTATATAATAATATGCATGCTCTATATTTATATCTCATTATTTATAATTATGTCATTATTATTATTATCATTCAATCCCCTTTGCATGTTTCCCCCCTGGTTGTATATTTTAATGCGCGTAATTGACGCAATTTATTTTTAGTTATTATTATCATTGTCATTATTTAATTCCCCTTTGCATGTACCCCCCCCCCCCCCCCCCCCCCCCCGGATGTATTGTATGGTTTAAAATTTCTTATGCTTATCGTTATGCGTTTGTATGTTGAGTATATTAATCCGGAGAAAGGGAGACGCCTCGACTTACATGTCGTTGCAAAATGTCTTTGCGCGATCTAATATTTTAGGTTGTTTAGTTAAAACACTAGAACCATTAACTTTTTAGCCAAAAATAGAGGTCAACACCTCTTCTCAAAAACACCCAAAACATATCACTTATCAAAAACATTTTTCAAAACACTTGGATTTTAAACCAAGTCATTCAATCAATCAAACAATTATTTTCTTTAGGTAAAAACACTTGGTTTTTCAAATCAAGTTGTATTTTCAAATTCAAATCATTTTCTTAGATTAAAACCTTGGAACTCAAGCCAAGAGCATTTTGTCATTAAAAACTATTTTCCTAATCATCACTCAATTTTCCCTAATCTTGTACATTTTTGCAAACAAATAAAAACAAGCGCTTAGATTAAAAATACAAGAGGTTCCTATAGGATACTATAGATGCCTAGGGTGCTAATACCTTCCCTTCGCATAACCAACCCCCTTACCTCGATCTCTTTAATTAGGGTATTTAACGGACTTTCTCCCTTCTTTGGAAAAATCAAAGCTCGGTGGTGTAATTAAAATTTTGTGATTCAACGCTTCTCAATAGCTTGATATCCAAAAATCACCGCGACACAACCATTGTAAATTAATACTTGGTTTGTCATCAATCAAAAAGGGGGAGATTGTTGGAACAAAGTTGTTCTAATATAACCCAAGTAGTTTTGATGATAACAATAGTATTAATATACAATAGGGAGTACTGATAATTTACTCTAGTGTGCAGGTATATAAGTTAAAATTTTATATACACTAGAAATTGAAGTTCTGGTTGCTATGCTAGAAATTTTATATACACTAAAATTTTATATACACTAAAATTTTATATATTGAAGTAGTTTTTATATACACTAGAAATTGAACACCAGAAGTTGGGAAAAGCAAGTTCTGGAGAATGACACCAGAAGTTGTGGTCACCAGAAGTTGCCTAGTCAAAGTCAACCAGAAGTTAAACTCATCAGAAGCAGAGTTTCATCTCAAGATTCTGATGATGATGAAACAGCAGAATTTGTCAGAAGAACATTCTATTCTCTATAACGACTATCATCTAAATGGCAAATTCAGGAGAGGCAGAAGAAACCTCTTACAAGACCGTTATCCTCATGATAATGACGTTTGTACTATTATACTATCTTTATTTTCCTGATATGGGCGAGTATTCGAAATCAAGGCTCAGATTTTAATCTTTACTTGATTTGAATAAGCACATTTCAAATGAAAATATTAGTACAGTTCTACGTAGCTGTTTTCATCTTTGTCCGCTCAAATTCAAGACGTTCCAACATCATCTATAAAAGGAGGAAGAATTTGAAGACAAATACAACATACTTATGAAGAACAAAAGCGCTATTATACTGCTGAATTTCAAAGAGCATTTTTAACTTAGATACAACTTGAGCTTATATCAAAATTCAGGACAAATAGCTTTCAACTTCTGACTAGTCAGTTGTTGAACCTTAGTTTTCTTTTCAAGAATTCTAAGATAAGTCTTGTTTAAAAGTTGTATTATTTTGTTCTAAGAACTCTGATATTGTTTATCAGTTGTTCAAACATTGTATTTATTATTTGTGTTAGAAGTCTCTTGCTTGTAAGCTTGAGCATTGGAAGTCTCTTGTATTGTGTTACTTGAGCATTGGAAGTCTCTTGTATTGTGTTACTTGAGCATAGGAAGTCTCTTGCAGTTGGCTTGAGCATTTGTAATCTTGTGTGATTATAGTGAAATCCCTTGGAAGTGCAAGGGGACTGGACTACTCTCGGTTTGTGAGAGGAACCAGTATAAATCTTGTGTGTTTATATCTTCTTTCTCTTCTCTATTTTTTCTTTCACCATTGCCAGAAGTTGTTTGTGTTTAAAGTTATTCCGCTGCTGATTCTGATAAGTTGCAAAACTTAGAAGAAGTTTTTAAAACTACGAAAAACACAATTCAACCCCCCTCCCCCCCTTCATGTGTTTTCACACCTTCACTTGATGTCAAGTCTGCCTTTCTCAATGGCAAACTTGAGGAGGAAGTTTATGTTGAACAACCACAAGGCTTTACAGTCAAAGGGGAAGAGCACAAAGTATTAAACTCAACAAAGCCTTGTATGGATTGAAACAAGCACCAAGAGCTTGGAATAGAAGAATAGATGAGTTTCTGAAGCAAATAGGCTAAACCAAATGCACTGTGGAACATGGAATCTATGTGAAAGGTCAGAATCTATGTGATCCAAGTGTTGTGTGTTTGTATCTAGATGACCTATTGATCACTGGAAGTAATAGAAGAGAAATTGAAATGATCAAATTTCAAATGAATAAGGAATTTGACATAACTGATCTAGGTAATTTGAGTTACTTTCTTGGGCTTGAATTTACTGAAACTAGCAAGGGTTTAGTAATTCACCAAAGGAAGTACATCACTGACATATTGAAGAGGTTTAATATGATTAATTGTAACCCTGCCAACTCACCTATGGAACCAAATCTGAAGCTGAACAATGATGACGAGAGTGTAGCTGTTGACAGTGTAGGTGTGGTAAGCAGGTTTATGCAAAAGCCAAGGGTAGCTCATATGCAAGCTGTAAAGAGGATTTTGAGGTACCTACAGGGTACTGCAGATCATGGTATCTTGTTTCCTAAACCACTGAATCACAAGAGCAATTTAATTGGGTATTGTGATTCAGATTAGTGTGGTGATCAGCTAGAGAGGAGAAGCACCATGGGTTATGTGTTCAGGCTATTTGATTCTCCAATCTCATGGAGTTCAAAGAAGCAAATTGTGGTTGCCTTATCCACATGTGAAGCTGAGTATATCTCAGCTTGTCATGCAGCCTGTCAAGGGGTTTGGTTGCAATCACTACTGTTGGAACAAAGTTCACATTAGTGTGTGAATTGAAAATAAAATTGAGTCTCATATCGGATACTAGAACATACTAGTGTGTTGTAGCATACTAGTGTGTATTTTGAGAAAATAAATAAATTAAGTCTCATATTTATTTATTTAATTTATTGTGATTTATTTTCCATCAATTTGTAACGGTTAAGTTTTTGGAAGAATAAATCTATTTGATGGCTACATTAAGAATTTATTTACACCGTATAAGTGTTATGTCTTTTGAGAAAGAACACTAATATAAAGGGTGAAGCCTAATAACAATTAGAGAGTCTTATTCTGACGACGGGAGTCATGGAATCTGCGTCCCCAAAATTTCACCATTGGATGCAAGATAATTTTCTATTTCCAGCATCACAAGAGTTCAACCTATGTGGAAGCTATGGTTGGTGATGTAAGTGTCTTTATGAATGAAATTTTAATATTCTTAAAAGTATAGAGAGTGAATAGCAATTGCTAGCATTTATATAGAGAGGAACGAAAATTCATGGTGAGTTGTTCATCATTGAGTATAATAGCACAATTCTTTTAATTATAGCATTCTCTCTATCTGAAATGTATGATTTTGGTTTTTCTTTTGAACCAAATTTATTATAACAACTTAGGCAATATTTCATGTTGATTATTATATATAAGCATGGATTATGAGTAGCAGAAACAAGGCATAACTTGTTTAACTATATGTGTCAAATAAGTAGGATCAATTCTTGAATGGACATCTGTGCTCGGTGCAACATTGATGTTATGTTATCTAAGTTGACAATTTTATACGTGTTTAAAGCTCTCATGTTATAATTTTGAAATAATAACTTTAGGCACATTACTTATATCTTTATTTGTTTATGCAAATTTGGAAAGATTTGCATTCGGTTTTATACCTTATTGTTTAGTGAATGTTGAAATTTATTTTATGTGTTGTGTGATACTAATATTCATTATTAGTAATAATTTAGTTTTAAGAGTGGTCATGTATCACTAGTTCCTTCAAATTAAGAATGGTCATACCATAGTTCCTTTGAATTAAAGAATGGTCTTGGTCACCATATGAGAATGGTATTGTAGTACCATTATTGATTGATATTGTAGTATCGTCAATACATGTGATATTGTAGTACCACACATGGTATCGTAGCACCGATGAATCATAGATTGATGTTGTAGCATCAATTTGAGTGGTATTGTAGTACCACTGAATCACCGATGAATCATAGATTGATGTCGCAGCATCAATTTGAGTGGTATTGTAGTACCATTCAAGAAGGTGTATTCTTTGACCGATTTCTACCGTGCAGTAGCATATCGGTATACAGTTGTAACTGGGCTGTTTTATCCTAGGGACGACGTGGTTGATAGTCTGCTTGCACAATTTTGGGCAGTGCCACGAAACGTCTTAAAGAAAGCGTACCGACCCGCGACTCAACCCAGTAATTTCTTCAGTGGCTATTATCGAAAACTATTTTCAAATATCAAAAACAACAATTTTAAGACGTTTCTTTCTGCCATGACCACTGAAGAAATTACTGACTCAAATTTTGATGTCGTTAAATCTGACAAACCTTTTCGGTTTGAAGGGAATCACTTCAAGCATTGGCAACAAAAAATTATGTTTCTATAATAACAAAAGAGTTGCTAATGTGTTGAAGGAGAATGTTTCAGTTGTACATAAAATTGATGTACAAGTCGAAAAAGATAAATTAAAGTCTAAAGGAAATACCTTGGAAGGCTGATAACTTGTCTTCTTTTGAAAGAAAAAGTCGTAAAGCAAGATCAGAAAAATAATGAAGTGCTTGTTGTCTCAAACAATAATACTAGAAATAAAAACAGATACTTCATCAATTTTGTTGATGACAGTTCAGATTATTATTTCATAAATATTATGAAAAAGAAAAAATGATGTTCTTCACATGTTTCAATTCCATGAGATGAAATTGAAAATTATTTTCAATAAGAAAGTCAAGTAACTTCATTTTATTAAGGCACAAAATATGATTCCACAATTTTTTGATGAGAATGAAATTATTCATGAAACAACTGCAACTTAGTCTTTTGAGATGAACGGTAAAGCGAAAAATAAATATTAAAAAATAAATAAAGAACCCTTTACCGAGGTATTTGTTACAGTCATGTTTAATTTCGGCATTGCATCTCATTAGTGGAAAAATTTAATTAATTGATTGTTTTGTGCTAAATAGAGTGCCGAAGCACTAGAACAAAATTTCTACTCATGAAATTTTGAAGAAAAGACAATTTAACTTGTCTTATTTTTTGAACTTGGAGTAATTTGGCGTGTGTTCAAATTCTCGACTCCAAGAGAGTTAAACTCACTAGTAAAGCCTATGAATGTGTATTTGTTGATACATAATCAACATCATTTGGCCTTATTTTTTGATATGGAACCATTGAGCTACACTAGTGCAGCAAAGTCAGAAGTATGAAGGAAGGCTATGGAGGAAGAAATTCAGTCAATTGAGAAGAATCATACACGGGAGCTGGTTTCACTACCTGCTGGGAAGAAATCTATTGCAGTAAAGTGGATTTTCAAAGTGAAACACAACTCAGATGGTAGTATTGCTAAACATAAAGCAAGACTTGTGGCTAAGGAATTTCTCCAACAAGAGAGGATAGACTACACTGAAATCTTTGCACCAGTGGCAAGATTAGAGACAGTAAGATTGGTGGTAGCAATTACTTATCAGTACAGCTGGCCACTTGTTCTACTTGATGTCAAGTCTGCCTTTCTCAATGGCAAACTTGAGGAGGAAGTTTATGTTGAACAACCACAAGGCTTTACAGTCAAAGGGGAAGAGCACAAAGTATTGAAACTCAACAAAGCCTTGTATGGATTGAAACAAGCACCAAGAGCTTGGAATAGAAGAATAGATGAGTTTCTGAAGCAAATAGGCTACAACAAATGCACTGTGGAACATGGAATCTATGTGAAAGGTCATAATCTAAGTGATCTAAGTGTTGTGTGTTTGTATGTAGATGACATGTTGATCACTTGAAGTAATAGAAGAGAAATTGAAAGGATCAAATTTCAAATGAATAAGGAATTTGACATAACTGATCTAGGTAATTTGAATTACTTTCTTGGGCTTGAATTTACTGAAACTAGCAAGGGTTTAGTAATTCACCAAAGGAAGTACATCACTGACATATTGAAGAGGTTTAATATGATTAATTGTAACCCTGCCAACTCACCTATGGAACCAAATATGAAGCTGGACAATGATGAAGAGAGTGCAGCTGGTGACAGTACCTTGTACAAGTAAATGGTTGGTTGCTTGAGATATGCCTATAATTCAAGGCCTGACATTTGTTATAGTGTAGGTGTGGTAAGCAGGTTTATGCAAAAGCCAAGGGTAGCTCATATGCAAGCTGTAAAGAGGATTCTGAGGTACCTACAGGGTACTGCAGATCATGGTATCTTGTTTCCTAAACCACTGAATCACAAGAGCAATTTAATTGGGTATTGTGATTCAGATTGGTGTGGTGATCAGCTAGAGAGGATAAGCACCATGGGTTATGTGCTCAGGCTATTTGATTCTCCAATCTCATGGAGTTCAAAGAAGCAAATTGTGGTTGCCTTATCCACATGTGAAGCTGAGTATATCTCAGCTTGTCATGCAGCCTGTCAAGGGGTTTGGTTGCAATCACTACTAATGGAGATGAGTTTGAACAGGAATGAAGAGTATGAGCTACTGATAGACAACAAGTCAGCCATCAATTTAGCTAAATATCCCATAGCTCATGGGAGAAGTAAGCATATTGAGACTAAGTATCATTTTTTGAGAGATCAAGTGTGTAAAGGGAAATTAAAACTCACTCATTGCAAAACAGAAGTTCAAGTGGCAGACATCTTCACTAAGCCTCTGAAGATTGAGAGATTCAAGGACTTAAAGAAGATGTTGATTGTAACAAGTTTGGATATTTGAATTATGGGGGTGTGTTAAGAGGTAATTCAAATATCAAGTTACTAGTCTGGCAAGTACTTAGCGTCTCCTCTAAGTCTGGAGACTGCAGACTACTTAGCGTCTCCTCTAACTATAGTCTGGGAGACTCAGAGTCTCCTCAAATTCTAGCCTGCACAGTTTTGAATGTTAGTTACAGTTGTGTTACTTGGCAGTTAAGCCAAGTTGGTTAGGTTAGTTTTCTGTTATATTTCAGTTAGTTAACAGCTGGCATGATTGATTAGGTTTGTGAGTTGTATAAATAAGGAACCAAGTGTAATTGTTCCATTAAGTTTTTCAATAAGAATTTTTCTCCCTTTTCTCTCAAAACTCTCTCTTCAATCTTTCTCTCTAATTTTCCCAAACGCCATTATAGTTTTTAA
This sequence comes from Trifolium fragiferum, assembly GCA_954870985.1. Classification (NCBI taxonomy): domain Eukaryota; kingdom Viridiplantae; phylum Streptophyta; class Magnoliopsida; order Fabales; family Fabaceae; genus Trifolium; species Trifolium fragiferum. The sequence continues at coordinate 32,532,916 of OX940792.1, read as the reverse complement.
GTCCAATAGGATCGATCATCACTTACTACACTCCAACACGTCATTTTTTTCTAATGTAAGTAAGAATTTCTGTCTTAAACACCAAACCAATTACTAACGACATTTGTGCTAAATACTGATGCTCCTAAATGCTTTCTTTCACTTATCAAATTGATAAACAAACAATTATTAAAAAATAAGATTCTATCTTTTTTTTATATTTTGTGGGCTCTATTCTTTGCAAAAGAATCTTCGTTTAGCTCAATCACCAAGGGATCCTTCCACTAAAGTAACTCAATTAATACATAAATAAATTATATATTATTATTCACCAATACACACATATCTTATATCTTATGCTTATAAATACTCCTTGCTCCCATTTTATACATGTTGCATCCAATAACCAATAAACAACATGGATTATAGCAGAGTAAAGTCCAAGAGTGAGGAATCTCTTTGTGAGAAATCAATGAAAGTTGTAGTAAATGTTATAAGGCTATCTTCTTTCTCTATAGCACAAAGAACCCTTGGAGTTGGAGCTACTACTAGAAAATCAGGGAAGGATAAGGATTTTTCAGGGTCTGATTATTCTGATAAGGAAACTAAGAAGGAAAAATCAGTTTCTAATAAGCAATTTCCTGCAAGCAGTAGGTCACAACAGCCGCAGAGCCGCGCAAACCCGACATATGTTATTAAGTCAGTTGGAAGCAATGGATCAACTGAGTATATGATTCATAAAGAAAGACTTCATGATGTTAATTCAAAGAAAGAGGTTTGTGTTGATGGATTGGCTTCTGATTATATCAGTAAGATACGTAACAAGCTCGGTCGCAGTTTATAAGCGACGTAATAGTCATTTCTTATCTATTTATCTATCCGCCTATCTATTAATTATAAGAAAAATCATCCTCTTAATAATATGCCGTAGTGTTTTGAATATCTGTTTTCCGTTATTTTATACCAAATCCGTGCAATATTGTATGAGATCTTCGTTAGTGAGTCACTATTTCGAAATACTACTCACATAAGCATCTATAGTTGTTTTGGTTTTCATGAACTAGCTGCAATAAGCATAGTTTATGAATTCTATAATCAATGTGGTTATTTCTTATGGGACCTAATAATTTAAATTTTCCCTTGATGCTTCATTTAATGTTCCTTGCTTAATAGACAAGAATCATATGGGTGATGCTTTTCAACATATGGGTTTGTATGAATCATTATCAAACAAATGTTCGATCTATAGAAATATAGTTTCTTTATAATTAGGTTCATGATAAAAAAAAAGATATTGTTCTTCTTCGATTTTTTCTTTTTTCGAAAAAAGATATAGCATATAATAAAATCAATGATATCGATTGTTTTGAGTGTTGCAAATTAAATCTGCAATCTTAATTATGGTCCAACATACATATGCGGATGTAAAGATATAAAGCGCAAGCTAGAAATCGTGATCAACAAGTACCCAACATAAATTGAAGCATCTCATTTTTAAATAACTTTTATTTTTATATATCACAAGTAGATAATAAACAAATTCTTAACAAAAAAATAACTAAATTAAAAATAGAAAGTTCACATTAATATTTGATTTTTTCTAATCACATCCAAAAAAATTGATTACACCCCAATTTAACTAAAATACTCTTAAATACAATTTATGTACGTGCATGCATATAAACGTACGTAACGTTTATGTAAATTCAGTTTATTACATAATCTTATCTAAACATAGTTTACTTAAGTTCATGTAAACTGAATTAACGTTAACTCCTTAAAGGTTATGTGAACTGAGTTTACTGATCAGGTTTTATAAACTCAATTTACGTATGCTTTAAAGTCTATTTTGCAGATACGTGATCTTATGTTACATTTGCAGTTCAAGTAAACATTTAACTTAGATTACATTTTCTAATGATTAAAATCACAGACAAACATGAAATCGCATAAAAAAGAGTTATAGAATTGAAAACGTATATATTCAGTAACCTATGCAATAAAGTCTTAATGGAATGTCTTCAAAATATTTCATTGTGATGAATTACACATTAATGGATCGTTTGTGAGATATAACACATTAATGAGGTTTATAATAGAGAGAAAGAGAGGCTAACACTATTGAAGAATGAGGTTGGAGTTTCAAAATTACTTTTGATCACATACATTAATGTTAAGCTGCCTTATATAAGATAAACATGACTCCCATTCTTTCGGAGTTGGATCCTCTCAATCTCATTTTTTGTCAATCTCCCTCAATCAGTAAATTCTAACCTTCAGATTAATCTAATGAATCAAAAGTTTAAAAGTATAATTTATTAAAATAAAATCTAATGTCCAAAATAAAATATCTAAAAATAGGGTTTGTCTTTTGAACAGTGTGACAAACATAGTTACACAATTATTTGAACAAGGTGCCCCATCAAAGCATATGCATAAACAACACCAAGCTACGCTAATCTTAGGTACATATTACAACATCATAATCACTCCAATTCCACTGACTGAAGGATGGAAAAATAGAAAAATAGAAGAATCATGGGTTAGAAAATGGGTGGAAAATTGATGGAAGTTTCAAAGCCCCTTCCATGGACAAATTTCTTGAAGAGGATAAAGAAATTGATGGAAAAATTGATTGAAGAGGATGAGAAAATTGATCAAAAAAGATAAAAAAAAAATAAAAAATTAAGGAAAAATTGATTGAAGAGGATGAAGATTGGATCCTCTACGTTTGAATCCCAAATGGTTGAATGAGGATTTGTTTGAGTATTTTATTATGTTGCGGCTGTGTTAAGGTGGACTTTTAATTTCTCAACCCTTAAATTAATCTAAAGGTTAAAATTTGCTGATTGAGGGAGATTGACAAAAAATGAGATTGAGAGGATCCAACTCCCATTCTTTGCGACTTTACTTCAAAGAAGGAAAGTTAACGTAAAAAGAAAAAGGAAAGTCATCATTAATATTTTTTTTTTTAATTGTTTCTATCAAAAACCGAATTCGAATAATCCCAAATAATTTGTTTTAAAAAAAGTTCATTAACCCCTTAACCGTACAATCCCAAATAGTTTGAAGATGAAACTTGTTCTTTCACACGAAGAGTCTTAAGTTATGATCAACCTTCTTTATTCATAATAAGTCTTCAATTCAAGCTAAGGGTTTATGCTAACGACAGAAAATTATGCAACCGATTGATTAAATAAATTAAGTATTCCATGTGTTTCTCGTTCCTAAGGATCGGACCAGTTTTGTTCAAAACGAATGTTGGGTTCTCTAGACATTTTTCCTAAGGAATTTATGCCTTTGAAGACAATTACCGTTTGCTAATTAAACGAGAATCTAAATTTAATCTATACGTGTGTATCAAATCTTCCACAATCCCCACAAAAAATATGCACAAAGCCATTACATAAGGGTGTGATGTAGCTCATGATCATGTCATGTTCCTAACAAGTCACAAGACTCGTTAGTAGTTAACGAATGTTACCAAACGAATGTCATTGACCTTGTCTTTAGTATTATTAAGGGATTGGATATAACATAGTTAATGCATTAGTATAATAATTGATTTAGATCATCTAACTAAAAGTAACCGGTTGAGTTCTTATAAATCACCGAGATGTACTATTGCGGCAAATCACGTAAATTCACTTTAGAGTGAACCCATGCCTTTTTTTTAACTAAACCCAGGCCCTGTTATTAATACCTACATTTGTCGTAAGAGTTTTACTTTTGTCACCATATGAGTATTTTATTTTTCGTGTGTCCTATAAATTTATTAAAATATTTCAGTCTGCTACTTAAATAGCGGATTTTACGTTTAATATCTTGAAAATTTCATATTAAGAGGGTTTTTTTTTCTTTCAAAAAATTCACATTTTTATAACATCCACTATTTAAGTAGCGGATTATATAAAAATGAGAAATTTTCATTTATGGTGTTTTCATATAGGATTTTTTTTCTCAAATTTCATATTTTTACAAGGTTTACTACTTAAGTAGCAGATTTCAAGTAGGGTGTTTTCATGTAGGGTATTTTTTTTCCAAAATACTCAATTTTACATTGTCCACTACTTTTTTTTTATAAGTAAACACCGTCCACTACTTAAGTAGCGGAAAAGTAAAATGGAAAAGACGTAGGACGCACGAATAATCAGTTGGGTGAAAAAAATAAAAGTCGAAATTTTTTTTTTCCTACCCCAACATTTGAAATTGAAATGACTAAAATGCCCTCATATATAAATTAAAACGGTGAAAAATTTATCACTTTTGTCATTTGCAAACAAAGTGTACCGAGAGCATACCGAGAGAGCAGAGAAAGTAAGTTTACCGGCACACATGTGTAAAACTATACCGGCATGTAAATTTGCATACCGGTACAGTTGGTTTGAGTGTACCGGTATGAATATTCATACCGGTCCACTTTTGTGCAAATGTACCGGTATGAATATTCATACCGGTCCACTTTTGTGCGACTGTACCAGTATGCATATTCATATCGGTACACTCTGTATGACTGTACTGGTATGAACATGCATACCGGTACAGTTATACAAAGTGTATCGGTATGAATATGCATACCGGTACACTTTTCTATGACTGTACCGGTATACATATTCATACCGGTCCAGTTACATGCGTATTTTTTTCAAAAAATTAATTAATTTTTTTTTCCAGTGGTGCGCACCAGAGGACGAGACGGTAGAATTTCACGTATGGGTAGGACCAGCCATGGTGATTTTCGTGAGCGTCAGGCAGAGGAGCAGCCTGCGGCTGTCGGCTGGCCTGGAAGACCCATTGATACGAGGCTTCTGACACGATACGATCAGCATATATCTCGTCATATATGGTTTGGTCAGGTAATCAATTGTTTGTTTTGTTATTATTTGTTAAGTTATATTGATGAAGTTATATCAACATTGGTGTTGAAATATTATTGATATTTTTTTTTTAAATATATGCAGGAACGTCCACTTTTGAGGATAGCATCTTTAGGAGCGAAGATAGGTGGTTGGGTTTCTGATCAACATCTTCCAGTTATTAAAAATTGGTTGGATATGTCTGGATTGAGCTGGCTTGAGCAGACGAGTTTGAAAAAGGTTGATCCAAACCTTTTAGCAGCATTTGGTGAGAGATGGCATCCGGAGACATCGTCGTTTCACATGTCGTTTGGTGAAATGAAGATTACACTCGACGATGTGGCATGTCTGTTGCATCTGCCTGTTAGGGGTATTTTTTACACTCCGATATCAGCTAGTATGGAAGAAGCTGCATCACTTGCAGCAGAGTTGTTGGGGGTTAGTTATGAGAGTGCATTGGAAGAAACTTCATCGCAGAGGGGTGGATATTTTTCTCAGCAGTGGCTATATGAGTGTTATCAGATGAATTGCCAACACGGGAGTTTTGTTTTTGCTGGTAGGGCGTGGATGCTGTTGTTGGTTGGATGTACTATTTTTACGGATAAAAGCTACACGCACGTGGACGCAAAATGGCTGCCTATGTTTAAAGGTTTATCTGCATGCCATACATATTCTTGGGCCAGTGCTGCGTTAGTTTGTTTATATGATAACTTGAATGATGCCTCCATGTTCTCCACAAAGGCTTTTGCAGGGTATGCGACACTTCTACAGGTAACATTTCTTTTTCGGTACTGTAGATGTTATTTAATTATGGACATTTTTGTATGCATATTGCATGTTTAGAATGTAATTTAGTATGCGGTCATTTTTTTTATAATATTTAATATATTTTTTTCGTTGCGTAGACATTTTTTTTTTGTAACAGTGTTGGATTCACGAGTATTTCCCTGGCCTTGGTCGGCGGGCGGAGGCGGATATCGGGTTTTCTTGTAATGCACCCGGTTTCCCTCAAGCTATGCGATGGGTATATAGGCAGGGGAAACTGAAGGTTCATGAGTATCGACCGATCATGGATGCATTGACCCCATCTGATGTGATTTGGCGTCCGTTTGAAGATCACAGGGGTATTATGCCTTTTGACCCGATTTGTATGTATAGTGGTTATCTGCGTGGTTGTGCGGTAGTTCCTCATTTTCCTGAGAGGTGTGTTAGGCAGTATGGATTCTTACAGTATATACCACCACCACCACCTTCAGCTCACGCCACTGCTGTTATTGATAGAGATTGGGCCGGTTATGATATTTCTGTTGATCAGATCCTTCAGGCGACACGTGCAGCGGCATATGCTGCTGAGGCTACAGATGATTATTTACCGTGGTACTATACGGTGTCACATCCTAGATTATGTCGCCCTGTTGATGGACCACATGGAGTACAGCCAGTTCCCCAGTATGTGCCAGTACAGCAGCTAGCACAGCAAGTTGATCCGATAGCAGAGGATGCACCAGCAAGGGATGCACCACGAGGCGAGCATTATTGGATACAGGAAGCTGCTACTGCGCTTGAGAGATATATCACCCATATTGACGCTCAGAGAGAAGATGACGCCTTTACAGATCTTTTTATGGTACTGGATATTTGCCAAGGTGTAGAGGTTGATCCTGTTCATTATGTGCCTTGATGCATTTGCTTGTGTACTTATTTATGTACTTTTGTGAACTTTTTGTTGCAGTTATTTCTTGTTTTTGCTTATTTATGTAAATTATTTTTATGTCCTAAAATAATCACAGGACTCAAACAAAAAAAGCAAATAATCACATGACGCGACGTGTAATAATCTTTAATATAAGTTTACTAAAAGGATTGATGATGTGTATATAAAATATGTCATCTATCATAAAATTAAACAACTAAGATTCAAAATCAAACAACATCCACAACACCACGAGGATGATTAACCGGAGGATTTAAAAGTTGCCAAAATTGTAGACGTCCGGTTAATTTTACGATCCAAGATTCTGCTTCAGCTGAACAATATTTTTTCCAATCAGGCTTCACATCGGGCAACGGAAATCCTGGATTCATATTTACCTGTAAGAAAAATAAAATAAGTTCAGGTTCGTAGAAAATAAAACATAATTATTATTTTGAAAATTGATATGTTTAAGTTTAAATTCATATTTACCTGAACCCAATGATTTCCATCGACATAACCGATACAGAAAAACCTTGCTGAAGGGGAATATGATCTCATCATAGGAAAGAAAGTCGTGCTAGGTTTATCCAAAGTGACCAAAATGACATTATACCTATTTGCAACCAAGTAACCCATGGCAGGTATGGTGAACCATCTATCTTTTGACTGAGCGCCTAATTCTGATATCTGCAACGATTCTTTCACGAGTTGTATACGTTCACCGAATAACTTTTCGTACAAACTGATATTACTTATCAATTCATTGTCTAACTCTCGACGGACCATGGGCAAACCATCCTCTCTGTAACCAAGTAAAGATGCAATAGCTCTAAAACCACAATTTCCATCTGCAATGACTTCAATAATGTGAGCAACATGTGGATGTATATGCTTTGGAAATTGTGACAAATACTTTTGAAATATATTTTTTTTAGATGTCTAAGATAGTTGCTTATGAGATGATTGCTTCTGAGATGACTGAGATAGTTGCTTCTGAGATGACTGAGGTGGTTGCTTTTGATATGACTGAGATAGATGCTTCTGAGATGATTGAGATGGTTGCTTCTGAGATGACTGAGATAGTTGTTTCTGAGATGATTGAGATGGTTGCTTCTGAGATGACTGTGATGGTTGTATACACACCCTCTTCGATGCACCTTGTGATTCACGCTCTTCTCTTTCAACATGCTAAAAGAATGACGGATCACGATACACATCATAACCCGCTGGTGCTTTGCCTTTATCTTTGTTCTTCACTCCACCTCTTGTTTTAATTTTTTCAGGCGGTGGACACAAGGAACTTGTATTTGGATAAGCAAGTTCAAACACTTTACTCTTTAACGCTCTTTTACCAACAGTATCAAGTGATCGAAATCGACTCCATATTGCATCTATTGCATGACTCATGTCCAACTCATATCCATCATCTGTGTCATCCTCTATTGGTTCCTCCATAGTTAATTTCTTTCAATGACCATGAACTGCCTCTAATGGTATCGATTCACCGCTCATTTTATACCCACCCAATTCACATGCACAAGGCAACTGACATGTTGACCTAAGTACACAACCACAAATGTCCTTGTCGGTTCCAACAATGCCAACTCTCTGAAACTCCTCAGAAATTAGATTCATAGCGGCTCTTGACACAAAGCTTCTTAAATTCTTAAAAAACGGACTGCTATGTAGGTGCTCCGTATAATAAAAACTTTTTTGAAATGACGCCTTCATTTTGCCAACTTGAAGAATTATATTGTCATTCATGGATGCCAAACACTTGAATAAGTCACCTTTGCTGTTTCCCAACATCTGCTTCAATTTCCAATGTGATGACTCGACTCTAAATATTAAATTTCACACAAAAGTCAATTAAATGGAGAAAAAAAAAAGAAAAAAAATTTAATTTTGAAATTGACATAATCATACCTATTGGTCGTTGTGTTTCCTAAATGCATCACTTTATTGGTCCATGCTGCAACAAATTTTTCCTTGTGAGGGGTTAACTAGGTCTTACTAACATAGTCAAAAAACTCACTTGAATTAACACATGTTTGCTCAAGCGCATTCAACCGTTGATGATACTCCGCCTCATCTGTACTACGTACAATATTTTGCCATAAATTTTTCACCAACTCTCGCGTATCCTTAATTACATGTACGCCGCATCTTCCACTCACATTTTTGTTTATGTGCCACGTACAAAGCAAATTTACAGTATGTGGAAATACAATTTCAATTGCATTCATCAAAGCAAGCTCCCTGTCGGTCAAAATTACTTGTGGAACATTATTTTGCTTAATAAACAACTGTTTTAACTTCTCTAATGCCCAACAATAATTGTCCGTCTTCTCAGCTTCCAAGTAAGCAAATCCAACATTGAATGTCAATTTCGTTGAAGTTATACCAATAATTTCAAGCAATGGTTGTCTGTATTTATTTGTTTTGTATGTGCAATCCATTTCCAAAACAATTGGAAACAAATTTAACAACTTGATTGAATCTGGATGTGCCCAAAAAATATCACTCAAAATATCAGACCCATCATCTCTTCTTCTATTCTACGTGACATATTTTTTATCATCTAAACATTGCAGCACGTGTTGCATCTCTGATATAGGACCTCTTTCTTGTTTTTGTAGCATGTTTCTTTTTCTATATATTTGGTTGGCATCAACAACAGAATTTGGATTTTGTTTTTTCAGGTTTAAAACGATGTGCCTTGGTGCTACATTACACTTTGTCAGATCTTCAACACGTTTGTTTTCTTCTACGGTTAAACGCGCCTTACGAGGATGACCTGCATATTTTTTTATTTTTGAATGGCAAAGATAAATATAATATATTACGAAAAAAATAACATTACAAATAAGAGAAACAAGGATGACCTGCATATTGATCAAGTAGTCCGTGGTTGTGAACTCCACATTTAACCTGAACTTTCCATCCCGAACCATCTGTTGAAGGTGTGGCTCTAACTTTGAATGGACAATTACATTTTTTTGATGCTGTTGACGTAGAACTTTTCGAAGAGACATATTTTCCACCTCTATCACAGCCCAAAATCAATTTGTCATTTCTTCCTCTTGTTCTGTTCTTTGTATCTGACATAGTAATTATTATACTCACTTTATTGGCAATTCCAACATCTTGGGCCCATGTTATAATATCATCTCGTGTATTAAATTTTTCATTGGTCGTAAAAACAGCTGTGGTATCTACTGATATTTGATCTGCATCGCCAGTTTGAGCCATATTTGTCATACAAAATAAAATAATAAAGTTTTCAAATAAAAAATAATAATAATAAAGTTTAAAAAAATAATAAAAACACCGGTACCGGTACACTTTTCCAAAGTGTACCGGTACTGTTTTCAAAACAACATACCGGTACAGTTTTAAAAGTGTACCGGTATGTTCTGCAAAATTAACTACACCGGTGCTCTTTTTTGAAGTGTACCGGTGTATTCTGGAAAATTATGAATACCGGTATACTTTTAAAAAGTGTACCGGTAAATTAACATACCGGTTGCGTCGTACACTTACCGGATCGCTTTTACTATACCAACTCAGAAAAATAACAAAAAAAATAAAATATTAAAAATAGTAAAATAAGAATATTATATAAATAGTAACTTAAGGGTAAAATAGGAATATTTAAAAATTTGTAGGGGTATAGAAACGATTGTTGGGGTAGGAAAAATAAATTTCATCAAAGTCTTGTCATAATCGAAATTTGCTATTGAGGCCCCCTACTTGCTCCCAAGGCCCCCTAAAATCCCAAAATACCCCTGAGGACATGATCAAAATTTTCGTTGTCAGTGCAACGAAATCCAAATTAATTGTTGACTACAGGACGAAGGCGCGTTCCTAGCCAAATTTACTTGAAATTCGTTGCCTAGTCAACGAAATAAGCGTAATTGTCACTTAAGTAACGAAACACATAGTTTCGTTATCTAGTTCACGAACGCGCTTAGTTTCGTTGGATAGACAACGAAACTGTGTCATATCAGAAACGGAGGAAACGATTCGCCAATCACTATGGTAAATCAAAGCAACGATTGGGAAAGGGTTTTTGGGCGATTTTCATTGCGATTCTGATCGAGCAAGCACCCAATCACTGAATAGTACTCGATTTACATCAAAGGAAGCGTGGAACTAAGGTTTGGGAGGTTGTGAAGAACTTTGTCACTTAGGCAAAGAAAATCCAAGTAAGAATCCCTTTGATTTTGTGCATTTTCGTTGATTTTGCTTGTTTTATTTTGATTATAACAGTCAATTGGATGAATTTAATTTGTTCATGAATTTAATTTAGGGATTTTTATTTGGGGATTTAGGGTTTATGTGTTGGATTGGGGATTTAGGGTTTGTGCTAAAAAAACATTGTCCAATATTGTTGATTATATTAAGTTAATGTTTTGTTGATAAATTTAAATTCATTGTTGATTAAGTTAGATGTTGCTTAGAATTTGGATTGATCATAATTGATGATGTTGAGTTTTGCTTGAGGTTGATATGATTAGAATTAGGGCATAACAATGATAATGTTGTTAATTGATCATAATTTATGATGATAAAAATTATTTGATGATAATTTATGATGATAAAAATTAGACTAACTTTAGTAGTTTAGTTGATGATGATGACCATTGTTTTGAATTTAGCTGATGATGATGATATAATAATGTTGCAGGAGAAATGGATGAAGTTACTCGTAAAAGAGCGGGTAGGGATAGTGTTGCCCATAGCTCGGTCCGTAGGGAGAGAGAGCGTGCCCTAGCACAGACAAGTGGCTCAAAACGGACGGGTGGTAAAATGAAGGAAGTTTCTTCTACTGCAGAGAATCATCCTGATCCGGTGTCCGATCATGAGACTACTTTAGAGACGGAGCACGAGGTGGAGGTTGAGGAGGATGATTTTGATGAGGCGGAGGTTGAGGAGAATGATATGGAGGAGGGAGACGAGGAGCATGAACTTGAGCATGAGGATGGTGATGGTGGAGATCATGATGAAGAAATAGAACTTGAGGATGACTTTGACGAACGGACGCCATCTCCTCCGAAGAAGCCTACTAGGAGGACAGAGCGTAGAAAAAGGCCCGTAATGACTAAGGGATATAGGGTGCCACCAATTGACGCACCGGAGGGGGGATACCCGGGTGGCCCAAATGATCTGACAGTTTTACCTGGATTTGGCAAGCATATTGCAAACTTTTTGTGGTTGGGACAGGTAATTTTTCAACAAATTAATATATGCGTTATTTTTTTTAAAATATGTATTATGTGTGTTGATATATGCGTTATTTGTTTAACTTAATTTGAAATTCGTTAAATTTAATTTTTATGTATGCCTTAATTCGTTAACATTAATATGCCTGATTTTTTATATATGCAGTTTCCGTTGAACTTAATTTGAAATTCGTTACATTTAATTTTTATGTATGCCTTAATTCGTTAACATTAATATGCCTTATTTTTTATATATACAGTATCCGTTGCGATTTTTGAGGTGCATGAACAACGGAAAGAAAATTAATGACTTCGAGTTGCCTGGAGAAAACTTGCGTAGGTTTTGGGATCCAGTAAATGCAAGTGGATTGACACCCCTGCCGACAATGTCGATTGGGGTATACTGACGGCATTCTCAGAGAGATGGCAACCAGAGACCGGCACCTTCCATTTACCGGTCGGGGAGGTGACCATCACTCTGGATGATGTTGCATGCTTGCTGCACATTCCTATTCGTGGTAAGATTCTTAACCACGAATCGACTGCATGCACGAAGGCAGAAGGAGCGGATATGTGTGAGGAGTACCTCAACTTTGACAAAGCGGATTGGATGGATGAATTCTTTAAGATGAAGGGAGCGCATATTGGATTTCCCAAGCTTTTGCAGTTATACTTGGACAACCTGAACCTTGCTCAGAAGGCAGAGAGTGATAAGGACCCGGAGGACACCTTGTTGTACTACAGGAAATGCACGATCAGATGTTTTTTGTTGTACTTGCTTGGTGCGACACTGTTCACCAACAAAAGTACGCGGTATGTGGATGTGATTTTTCTCACATACTTGCAAGACCTGGCTGTGCTACACACATGGAATTGGGGTGCCTCAGGACTCGCTTATCTTTTCAGCTATTTGGATAAGCAAATCAGGCAAAAGAGTGGAAACAACGGCGGTTACAATTGCCTTTTTCAGGTAATTATTTAAATTAATATTTTAGTTCTTGTTTTCATTTAATTTATTATGCTTGTCATCGTATAATTTATTTAGTTTCCGTTATAATACATTATATGTTGACTGAGAATTATGTGACGGAGGAAATGCGGGGTCCAAGATCCACACATGGATTTGAAGCCGAGCCTGGATATATTCCTTGGTTCTTTAAAGTTTCGCATCCAAAGATTAATGCACCAATGAAGGGCAGTCCTCCACGGTCGGCGAATCTTGAGGTGTTGATTGAGGAGGACAACAAGGATTCGAAGTTGGATGTGTTTGAAATTTGTCGGAAAGTGCGGACGGAGGTGTCGGAAAAATTGGAGGATGAGGATGACATGACTTTGGAGGAGGCCAAAGCATTATTGAAAAAAAGTGTATGCTGATTTGGAGCCAATCACGAGTTACTCGGTGCGGCGCAAGAGGAGGAAAGACGGTGAAGGAAGGAGGCGAAAGAAGAAAAACAGCGATGCCGGACCAAGCACTCAAGCCTAGAGTCTCGTCGTTGTTTATTTTGTCTTGTATTTTGGTGTTGTTTGTTCGTACTTTATTGTTTTGGAAAAACTTATAGTTTTTGAACTTGCGTTTTGTAATATTGGTACTTTAGTAATCGACAATATAAATACGTTTTTTAATTTTTATTTGTAATTTTAATTTACGTAATTTATGTTGAGAAAAATATATTCAAATTATATGAACAGGTCTGATAAAAATGAACATAGACAGGTTTGCGTGGTTTGAAAACCATGTGGATAGACAATAAACCTCTGCAACTGGTTCTGTGCTCAATGGTTTCGTTGTCTAGGCAACGAAATTTGGCACGTATTTCCCAGATTTTCGTTGTCCTTGCAACGAAAACTGGCAACACTTTTCCAGATTTTCGTTGTCTAGACAACGAAAACTGGAAGCACTTTTCCAGATTTTCTTTGTCATGACAACGAAATATGGTCACAGAGACGAAATGCCCAGAATTTTAAATGATAATTTGATATAATGTTAATTTTTTATACTGGTATTTTTTTAATTTTAGTGGATACTTGATTTTGTTATTTACAATAAGTTAATGTTAATTTATTTTAATTTAACAACATGAAAATGAAAATTAAAAATAAAATTAACAATGCAAAACACAATTAACAAAAACAATTTCATTTATTTTTTGTTACAACCATTACAAATGGATACATTAGACATAAATAATACATTTTTCCCTTGTAATCCCGGGGGAAAAAGAAACATGCCCCTAGCAACAGGAAAATATGGGCAAAAGAATACAGTTGCTAGAAAGCGCTAGAAAACCAACCCGGAAAAACAAGAAACTGGTCCGGGGCAAAAGAAACTCGCTCCGGGGAAAGAGTAAATCTGGCCTAGCGGAATATCCCTTCGGGTTAGACAGAAATAATATATTATTTCGCCCACCAATACTTGCGCGATATCCCTTCGGTTCATCTGCCGACGACTAGTCCTACCCTATAGGACAATCTCATTTGTGCAGTAGTAACCACAAGCCAAGCAAGACTTATATGGACTAACCATAGCGTTCCTAGTAAGGACACAAAATCCCTCATGGAATAACATACCGCTCCCAACCATTGTGGCATAACAACACCGATAGGAGCGCTATGGTTAGTCCACGACGGACCATGCGCCCGATAGAAACCAACTAAAACTAATAAAACTACGAAACTATAAAAGGCAAAAAATTAAAATTTATGAGCAAAAGAGGAAAAGAAGTGAATGGTAAAAAAATATGGCACATTAGGTGCCTATTTATAGAATTCTTCATGAATTCTGATTGGCTGGTGCACTATTATAGCCACACACGTGGCCACAGTTGGCCACGTGTCAACCAATTTTGACTGCATGGAGAGCTGGTTTTGACTGCCGACATGATTTCGTTGTCTAGGTAACGAAATTGAGTATTTTTGCCATTTCGTTGCCTAGACAACGAAAGGCAGCGTGTTTGTGAGGTAGACAACGAAAGTCAGCGTGTTCGTGAGGTAGACAACGAACCCAACTTAATCTGGGCAAAATCCTGAAGGCACGCAGGCATTGCTCACTTTCGTGAGTTTGTCACCAATAGTCATTTTGTTTCGTTGTCTATGCAACGAAATTTCTGTCCAGAGATAATTTAGTCAGTTTGGGGGGCCTGCAGGCAAACGTGGGGGCCTCAATAGCAATTTTCGTCATAATCTGCGGTGGGCTAGCCTGTATAAACTTGGTTGGCCCAAATTAAAATACCTAGCACTCATACACTTTTGCTCCAGAAATATGTAGATTTTGGATTTAATTTGGATGTATTATAATGCATTATAATGATTTTTTTTAACGAATTATCTGAACTTTTTTTTATAAAAATTATCTGAACTTATTTACAATGATATTTTATAATAAGTTAATAAGAAATATAAACTATGAAGGGGGGAATTAGAAAAATCAAGCATATTATTGATAAAAATTATTTATATTTTAACTGAGCAACTAACTAAGATGAAAACTGATTAAAGAATAAAAATAGTAGTTTTTTATAATAAAACCAAATATAAAATAGTTAACATCACGGCTCTGAAATGATTGTTTTGAAGTGATTAATGGAAACTTAAAATTGTCAATTTGAATTTCTTTCTTTATTTGAGATAAAATAATGCATGTCTGTTCAATGCAGATGAGAAGGCCAAGCATAAATAAAAAATAGAAAAGGAAATACTAAGATAACTGAATTGATGAGTTATGAAAATACTATAACGTGCTACCATTTGCTTATATAAACAATTCGAAACAAGCAAATGTGATAATCAGGGTATGTTTGAATTCAACTTTTTTTTTGAGTTTATGTAAATAAATAAAATTTATGTTAATTAATAAAAATTGTATTTTTATAAATATTTCTCTTATAAACTATCTTAAAAAGCTTGTAATAATAGATAAAAACTTATTTATTTGCATAAATTGTTTCACATATATTCAAAAATAAGTCAACTCAAACGAGTCCTTAATTTTGTTCTCTTATTGTATTTGAATGCAAAATCTGATTCCACATGCAATAACTTAAATTTCCTATTTGTCGTTAAATATCCAAATTTAAAAATTAAAATGGTTGTTCTAGACTTTTTTTTCCTACATCTGAGGGCCTTAGATTGTTTTAAATTTAGTGATACAACTGAGTCAATAATCAGGTTGACTAGTTTTTCGCGACACCAATTAAAAAAAATCAAATGTAGTAAAATTGCTTTGAAATTTATATAGTGAATAATTTTACAATGTAAAACAAATGATATTTTTAATTAAAATTTACTCTTATTATTTCTTTCCCTAGAGCACTAATTAACATAACTCTAAAAAAATATAGTGCATGCCTCTTTCATACATTCATCTTTTCTTTTTTTCTTTTTTTTTTAATTAGTATGATTCTTTTGTTAACTTTTCTTTCTTTTTTTATCAAATTAAAATTAAAACTTCACTTTTCAAGTTTTGGGTTATTTTTTGAAAAATAAAAAATGTAACATCTCATAAATTTTTTATCTCGGTGTATAACTTTGGTTACTTAAAATTGAAAAGAAACACTAAACTCATCCATCATCACCCTGTTAATGAAACTTAAATACACTACTCAGTAGAAACAATTTAAGGTGGTCCCTACATCTATTATTATTATGATAAAAATGTTGTAATTTATATGAAAATATCCTAACCGGAAACATTGTTCTCAAAGAATTATTAGAAGGCAACAAGTTGGTGTTAGACAAAGAAGATAATGCATGCATGGCTCAAAACATGATGCAAGAGACAATTGTTATGATGCTAAATGCTAATAATAATAGCTACCGCCCATTAGTGAATTTGCCGTAAATATGTCACATTCATTTTTTATTTTGAGGCAATATGTCACGTTCATTTGAAAGAAGAAAAAAAAACGTGCCTATCTACTAACACCAAACAGGAATGACAGGTTGCCAAACTTTAAAGTTTAAACTCAATGTTTTTAAAAGTCTAGATTAGAAGATTAATTATCCGATCAAATTAGTAATAGCACAAAAGGTAGGATGTAAGTGGATCATAAAAATTAAATTGAATCGACGATTCGAATTAATCTAACAATTTTTATGGATCATAAAAACAGTTATATTATTAACCAATTTTTATGGTTTGGATTCAAAATCGAACAAAATCAATTTAAAATCGATGTGGTTTGGTTTTGTTCTCGGAATCAGTTTTTAAGAACCAATCAATTGAACAAATAGTTATATTATTAACCATATATCTAAAATTGGCCCAAATTATTGTCAATAAAAAAAATAGGGACAAACTTATATTACATTTCTCTCAAACCCTAACTTAGAAACATAACACTCTCAAATATCAGTCTCACAAAAACTACCTTAAGTAAACTTTGTATTTGAAAACCAATAGATTTATTATTGTCAGCTTTGTTTGAATTGAAACATGCGCTTGAAAACCATGTCATTGTCTTTTCTTTTATGTATGTATAGTATATATAGCAATAATTGATTACATTAAGTGTTACGTGTGATTGAAAAAAAAACTAGAAAGAAATATATCCGAAAAGAAATAATAGCAAGGAATACAATGCAAAAAAAAACACACTTCAAAACCATTAAAGTATCCCACCCAAACTGATTAGTTTGGTTAGGTTTCATTGTTGTAAAACACAAAAAACTGAACAAATCGATAGTTCATTGGTTCAGACACTGAATTCACCAAAAATCGATCCAAACAGATTGAATTACAGTAATACTTCCTCCGGTCACTATTGTAAGCAAAAAACATCATTTTAGATTCATTGAAAAATCAATATATCTGGTATAGGGATCGGACCTAGAACGGTTTTTTCCCCTAAATTTTGATGTCCAATGACTCTTCTTGCACACCCACAAGGTCGGTCATGCCTCCTAATCTAGTTATGAGAGGAATTTTGGTTATTTTCGTAGGTAAACTTTAATTCAAATTGAATAATTTGTTTAGTTATAAAATACAATAAATATTGATGAGGCATTATTGATTCCACGTTTCTCTATTCGAACATTGATTCCACGTTTCTCTATTTATATATGAGTCTTACCATTAAATTATTTGAAAAAAAAAAATTACAAATAAGAGTTTAAATGGAAGATAAAATTAAAAGAAAAAGGTATACCAAAATGAAGCACTACATTTATATTTAGTTATAAATTACTTATCTTAACCTCTTTTGAAACCATTTTATTTTACTTAGTTTTACCTCTAGAGTGGATTGAAATGTATTGTTGACTATTTTTCTTGTTTTGAGAGAATAATTTTTAAAGTTAAATGAAAAGTAGCTATTCCTAATTCAACCCGTCAAACCAAAGGAGACAAGCAGTACAATCCAATCTTAACAACAATGCTAGAATGAATCCAACTTTATATTATCCCTACCCCATAAGAGCCACAGACCAACCATTCATTTGTGTAGTCCACATCCAACGTTATCAGCAATGAACAGAGAATACTTTGTTATTTTCAGTTACATCAACTACAAACATAAACGACCAAAATAAACAAGAATCTAAAGTCATGACATTAATTAATTAACATAAATAAAACAAGAAGAAAACTGGACAGGACTTTTCCCAGTGTCTGTACAAGGAACAGAAGGATCAAATTTAGTTGCCTAAGCTTGTTTTCTCTTAATCAATCCCTCTTTCCTTCAAGATCTTCCTCTTCTCCCACCAAAATGACAGGAGTTAGATAAGAGACTATAGATAATAAATATATCTGTAATCTGAGAACCCAAGATAGTAAAGATATGGACTATAATCATCATAAGCCATATTTTTTAAGCAACGCTTATGATGTTGTCTCCATTGTTGAAACATGGCATTGCATGTAAAGCTGAGTGTGTTGATGATGTCTTCCTTTGATCAGATGAGAAGGACAGACCAAGGGAAAGTGTTGGAGGGTCAATTGATGAACTAGAACTAGAAATGTTATCAGAGACAGTGGAAGTTTTAGGATCTGAAACAACAAAAGGAATTGGATTGTATAGATTGTTGATTGGGAAATTTTGTTTCACATTTCCTTGTCCAAGAGTCAGTTCTTCCATTGGACTCTCATTAACACCCAACTCAAATATTGACATAAAAGGAAATCCGTTGTTTTTTCTAGGTTCAGGGGCTGCAGGGCAAATAGGCTGTGATTGAGAAACAGTATCTTGATTTTTGACCTGTTCTTCCTCCATTGGAATTGCAGACACCTGACAAGCAAACACAAAATTGATCTGTCAAATAACCAATTATCCCAAAAGTTTACCAGTAAGCTGTTAGGATAGAGCCACATAAATGGTTTTATATTATTTCTAACATGATCATAACCATATCATGAAAATTTTATTAATTTCTCTGTAGTCCATGTTGAAAAATGCTTTAACTCTTGGTAAGTCAACTCTTTCAAATGCCTACAACAAACATAAACCTTAGAATATGTTCCGAGTTTGGCGGTTGTTTATAAATTACCCTTAATCCCATACTTCAAAGTAACGTGAGACTTTTTGGTGTACCAGAAAGAATCGTAGATCACTCAGATTCTAGTTTTGTTAGATTTATGTACAACTAACAAAGGATTTTCACCACAAAAAAGCAAAAGTTTCATTTCCATTTTTCAGTTTTCTTTCACATCTTTCAAATTCCTAACATGGTAGAAGTAATTATAGTACTGAGCTTGGAGAAACTAATCAAACTTAGAAGACCAATAAATATCAGAACTAATTCAATGCCATAAATCATAATTAATAACACTATTGATTAGGAATATATAACTAATTGAAAACAAGTTCACACCAAAACCTTCACAGTATTTCTATATAGAGATAACCAGAAAAATCAATCTAAAATGCATTTTCTAATTTATTTATAAAAAAGTAATCAAGCAACATGAATGGAATATGATACCGTGTCGGTGGTGATATCAAAGAGGCTGGATCTACGGCGACGGCGATTGAGATTACTACGGCGGAGAAAGTACTTCTGAGCATGACTTGCAACCTGCGTCGGCGTTCGAGTTTTCACGTAATTTCTTGAGATTCCTCTCCAATCACCTTTTCCTACTTTCTGCAATCCAACCAGAAACAGTTTGTGCTCTTCCTCCGTCCATGGAATCCCTGATCCATTCAAACATTCACACACACAAATCAACACTTACTCTAAATACAAAATCAATAACAATAATCACGTTTTCATTTCAATCAATTTAATCAACGGCGATTATTAATTATTATTACTTTATCAGATTGATTAACAGAATCTATTTATTTTTTTCTTTCTGAAATTGGAAATGAAAACAGAAAACGGTTAACCGATCGGAGAAATTGAACTAACCTCGTTTACGCTCGCGATCGCGGTTTCTGCCGGAGTTATTTGGAATGGCGTCATCGGCGGAGGCATAACCGGCGGCGAGAACGTCTTTGTTGTTATCATCCTTGATGCTGATATTGTTGTTGTTGTCTTGAGGTTGTTCGTATTGTGAGAGATTGTTCATACTGACACTCTTCCTCATGGAATCAACGACGACTCTAACTCCGAAGAGCATGAATTCGCCGGAGACGGCAGCGGAGGAAGGAGAAGACATCGTTGATTAGAACGATGATTATGGAAAAAGAACGGACTCGGTGAGAATCGGAATCCGTACAAAACGAGTGAGTGACTCGGGGTAAGGGAATAAGATAAAGAGAAAAAGTGAGAGAAATGAGAATGAATGAGTGCGTGGTGCTGAATATAAGAGTCTCAGACGGCAATGAGGTGGAGACCATGTGGGGTGACTAATTTTTACAATAAATAAATAATTTTTTTTTTTTTTTTGTCGGGTATAAATTTCATCCATAAGATACATAAGTGGATGACTAGAGTTGAACTCTTACACCTGCATATATATATATTTGTGCTACCTAAACTCACGGGACTAAATAAATAAACTTTTATTATATTTTCTTTTATTATCTTCTGTTATAAATAAATAAATAAATGTCATGCTAAACAGTGCACTCGGTGCGGGTGCATTAGTGAAGCATATTGAAAAAGGAAATAAAAAGATAAAAGTAATGTTAAAAAAATAATTTTTTACATTAAATGCACAAATTTAAAAAAATAAATCTATATTAATATGTTTAATTAGTGCATCGAATGCACAGTTTAACATTTTCCAATAAATAAATAACAATTCATAAATATTGCTCTATGCAGCCATTTATAAATCACTTTTAAAAAAATTGTGCTAAATTACAAGTCACTTTAATTATTTATTAATCTTTCTTTTAATTTATTTTTTTCATACTATTAACAAAAAACAATTAATTTTTTGTCCTCTGCATAAGTTATCTAAAATACCAAAATAATTTCTTGTTGATCAAACATCATACAAAAACAAAATTTATTCAATACCTTAAATTTTATTCTGTGTTATTTTCTCTTATACTATTCTGTACAATGTTTATATTTTACGGATCAAACAAATTAAGTTTTCATTTTGATTTGTTTTCATCCATTAATGAAAATCGGAAGTATATTGATAATCCAACAAATCTACTTACAATATATTAAAAGAAACTACTATTAAAAATCCAAATTTGTCCTTACCACTTTTAACGGTGTTTCGAGTTTTGCGCCCTTAAATGTAATTTTAACTCTAAACTAATAAAAAAAAATAACAAAGAAAGATAAGTATAAAAGAAATCTTCCCATAAAAATAGCATTAAAAACGACATCTCTAAACAAATAAAAAGAGAAAAAAAAAGATAAGTATAAAAGAAATTTTTCCATAAAAATAGCAACGGAAACCACTTCTAAAAAAAATAATAATCAATACATTTTAACTTCAAAAATAGGAAAAAAAAAAAAGAATTAATTAACACAAAAAGATACGTGCCAAAAATAAAAGATATGTGCCAAAAACAATAAAAAAAATTTAATAAAAAAATATTTTTTTTAATGAAAAAATAGTAGCTCAATCTAACATATAAAAACTTATATATAAAAAATAAAAATAAAAGAACCTAATAAAAGAAGATACTTATTTATGAGCTTAAAAATAAAAGAACATATAAAAACAATCAAAAACACAATGGACCCGTTTGAATTTACTTATTTATGATCTTAAATAACTTATGCAAATATATAAATTTTTATGTATTATTATATGTTTTTTAAGGTTATTTATGAAAACAGTTTATAAAGATGTAATTTTTGTCAGTGAAATCTTACGAAGTAACATGCATAAAAAAACTTATGAAATAACATAAAAATTTATTTATAAATTATAATTATAAAGTATTTTCATAAGCTTAAAAATAAGCCAAGTTCAAACGGACCCAATATATTAAAGGTATTACTACTAAAATTCTTAATTTGCCCTCATCAATTCTTAAAAATATTTCAAATTTTCTATTTCGTAAAAAAGTAAATTATATTTTCCAATTTACTATTTTTCTATATAATAGTTAAATTGTACTCTATATTTATTATAAAATAATCTACTCTATTTTTGTTTACTCTTATATAAAAAATCTAGGAGAAGTATATTATTGATGAATATATATTATACTAATAATTACAGGGTAAATATATATTATAATAACACACGAGACAATTATTTTAATAAAAAAATAATTAATCATACACGGAAAAATTGCTTTAATAAAAAAATGGAATTTGTACCAAAAAACAAAATAAAATACATTAAAGGAATTAAATAATATATTATAATAATACACGGAAAAATTGTTGATGAATATATTATTGATGAATATATATTATAATAAGAGCATTACTATTTAGTAAGAATTATTTTAGAGAAGAAATGAAAGAATAACACATGGCATTATCTTATATGATGATGTAATTTTAATCTCCTTTTTTAGTGGAAATCATGGGGGTAGTCGATGTAAACAAGGGTGATGATTTATTTTTGCAATTCTTCTCCATAGATTTTCTTACTAAATAACATTTTCCTTATAATAATACACGGGACAATTGTTCTAATAAAAAATCTAATCATACACGGGATAACTAATTTAATAAAAAAAAAAAAGTTGAATAATAAATATTTGTTATTATTAATTATAATTTATTACACAAAAATCATACACGAGAAAATTACTTTAATAAAAATAATTTACTTAATTTAATAAGTTTTTCAAAAAAATAGCAGAATAACATCATTTATTATTTTTTTTATACATTACATCACTTATATTTTAACAATATTTTATAAATAAAAGTCGATAGACCCGTGCATTCGCACGGGTCTCGATGCACGGGTCTCAAAACTAGTTTCCTTTAAAATATGCACGGGTCTCAAAACTAGTTTCCTTTAAAATACTTTAGAAACCATCCATTATATGAATTATTTTTTTTGACTTATCCATTATATGAATTGTGTAGCATATTGATGTCATATATATTGATCAATAATAGTTTATACAATAAAATTTATTATTCTCATGCACTAAAAGTTATTTTAAGCAGAATCTTTTGAAGGTGTGAAAACACAAGAAGGGGGGTTGAATTGTGTTTTTGGTAGTTTTAAAAACTTCTTCTAAGTTTTGCAACTTATCAGAATCAGCAGCGGAAAAGCTTAGAACACAAACAACTTCTGGCAATGGTGAAAGCAAAATAGAGCAAAGATGAAAATAAAAAGAGCAGAGAAAGAAGAGATGAATACACAAGATTTATACTGGTTCCTCTCACAAACCGAGAGTAGTCCAGTCCCCTTGCACTTCCAAGGGATTTCATTATAATCACACAAGATTACAAATGCTCAAGCCAACAGCAAGAGCTTCCTTTGCTCAAGTAACACAATACAAGAGACTTCCAATGTTCAAGCTCACAAGCAAGAGACTTCTAACACAAATAGAAAATACAATGTTTGAACAACTGATAAACAATATCAGAGTTCTTAGAACAAAATAATACAACTTTGAAAACAAGACTTTTCTTAGAATTCTTGAAAAGAAAACTAAGGTTCAACAACTGACTAGTCAGAAGTTGAAAACTGTTTGTCTTGAATTTTGATATAATCTCAAGTTGTATCTTAAGCTAAAAATTGCTCTTAGAAATTCAGCAGTATAACAGCGCTTTTTGTTCTTCGTGAGTGTGTTGTCACGTCTTCAAATTCTTTCTCCTTTTATAGATGATGTTGGAGCGTCTTGAATTTGAGCGGACAAAGATGAAAACAGCTACGTAGTACTATACTAGTATTTTCATTTGAAATGTGCTTATTCAAATCAAGTAAAGATCAAAATCTGAGCCTTGATTTCGAATATTCGCCCATATCAGGAAAATAAAGATAGTACAATAGTACAAACGTCATTATCATGAGGATAACGGTCTTGAAAGAGATTTCTTCCGCCTCTTTAGTTTTTGCCAAATAGATAATAGTCGTTATTGAGAATAGAATGTTATTCTTTTAAACTCTGCTATTTCATCGTCATCAGAATCTTGAGATATGAGTTTTGCTTCTGATGAGTATAACTTCTGGTTGACTTTAACTTGACAACTTCTGGTGACCACAACTTCTGGTGTCATTCTCAGAACTTGCTCTTTCCCAACTTCTGGGGGCGCTTCTAAGCATAGCAACTAGAACTTCAATTTCTAGTGTATATAAAATTTTAACTTATATACCTGCACACTAGAGTAAATTATCAGTACTCCCTATTGTATATTAATACTATTGTTATCATCAAAACTACTTGGGTTATATTAGAACCAACTTTGTTCCAACAATCTCCCCCTTTTTGATTGATGACAAACCAAGTATTAATTTACAATGGTTGTTATTTTAATCATAGAGTGCATCCTTCAGGTTTATGAGTTTTGCAAGCTCCCCCTGAATTCAGTAATAAATAATTAAAATAGTTTTAAAATTTTAGTATTGAATCCAGAACTTCATTATACACTTGACTTCCAGAAGATAGGTTTGCAAGCTTTCTTCCTTGATCAGATCTACCTAAGAGAAAAGTGCAATCTTCTCTTACGTGTATCATGCATAGAAAGTTCTAATCTCAATAGAAAAATTTCCTTTCAAAATAATAACTGATAATATTCAATAACTGAAATTAAATGAATTTAAAAATTTTAATTTTGGCTTCAGTTAGTGTTCTTAAATTAATTTACTCTTACTCCCCCTTTTGTCATTAAACAAAAAGAATAAAAGAAAAAGAAAGAGTAAAAAAACACGTGACTAAAGAATTAGTCAAGTCAAAAATTCAAAGATGATAAAAACCACAAAGAAGTTAATGCAAAAGCGAAAAACGAGGTAACTCCTACCCACCAGAGTTACTATAAAAACGCACCAACTCTTTGTCATTTCACTCAACACTTCCATGATATTTCTTCAACAAAATGAGAGAAAATACTGATGAGGATAGAAGAGTGATTGAAAGAAATGGGTTTAAGAATTTTTCAAAGGAGAACCAGGGAACGATCTCATCAACAAGAGATGCAACCACATGGAATATGATTTCTAAGAATCATATGAAGATGGTGAAGAGTTTGGCTCTAAAATCAGATGCAAGTTTCTCAGCCATCTTCTGTTCTTAGAAGAACAAAGATTTCTCCTTATGCAGGAGGATGAGCAGGACGCACTGAAGGCAGGCTCCAAGTTTCCAAAACAGGAAGTTTGTAGCTTGAGAGGTTTAGATTGCAGACTCCAAGGTTGAAGTTTGGATCAACACCCTCTTTTCAGCTCTCCCAACTCATCTTCTTGTAAAAATTTCTTTTTAGATTTTTATATGTATCTGGATTTATGCATAAATTTGTTCTTAGAACAAAGTTATTGTAATGCAAAAATCTAGAAAAAATGCAAAGTTATTGTAATGCAATTTTATATGAATAAAACAAAATATTTGAATGCAATTATGTGTATGCAGCAATTAGATCTATCTTCTGAACAAATAAAAAAATAAACCAAAATAAATAAACACAATAATTGAGCATGATAATATCCAACATTCAAACAAAAATAACAAACAACGAGTTCAACAAAACATCAGAACATAAGATAAAAACAAACATTAAAAACAAATAAAGTGCCAGAATCCTAGGGTTGTGATTGGTTAGAAGGGTTGAGCAGCTTTTCTTGTAGTTTCTTCAGAGCTTCAGCAAATATAAGTTCCAGTTTCTTGAAAACAGCCTCTGAATCAACCTTTTCAATAAGACCTGTAGAGTCAGCATCCACTTGAATAATCTTTTCCATCTCTTGAGCATAAAGTGTGGAAAACTGATCTATTGCTTTTGCCATAACCAATTTCATCTTCTCATCATATACCCTATTAGCTTCTCTAACTCTTGCCTCCTCAATCTTGGCTTCTGTAAACTTCTGCCTAGCAATGTTCATGACAAAGTTCTTTTTGTATTAAGAACTGTAGTCACTCAGCATTTGCTTGCACATCTCAAATAGAGCATTACACTCTTCATCAACTAGATCAGGTGCAATAGAAAAAGTAGGCAAATCTTGATGAAATTCCATAATTTTGTCATTAATGCCTATCAGCACACGCTTAACATCTTCAGATGTGATAGCCTTTTGAGGGATAGGGGCAGATGATGATGATGGATTATCTAGGATAGCTGTGGGATGGATGGTGATTTGTTGATCTGATGGTCGAGGTGTGATAACTTCCTCAAAGGTTTTGAGATAGTTATTTTGGACATTGGTGAGTGGTGGTTGAGACTTCTGAGGTGAGGGGTTATCTAGTTCCAAGGCTAGCTTCTGTAGTGAATCTTGAACATGGGCAGGAATATTGGATACAACAATATCATAAGATGATTGATGTATAGCAGTTTCAGCTATGGTTTCAGCTACAGGAGAAGGATTATGATCAGAAAGGGTCTTTTCTGAATCATTTGACCTTGGTGAAGCAGGGTGCATAGACTCATGTACAGGAGATAGAATTGAAATTGTTTCCACATGAGGGCTATTTTGAGGAATAGCTTCAGAAGTTCCAACCTCTGCATTAACTTCTGATGCTACTTGCCCAATATTCTCCACAGAAGTAGGAGTAGCAGCACCTATTTCTTGATTTGCCAACTTCTTCACCAATTCTTCCTTAGGAATAGGAGTGTCCAAAAATACATTAGGATCAGCATCTACACCACTATCCCAACTAGTTTCCTCCCAGGCAGTATACTCTGCAACTTGCCTTATTGCATCTTGTGTTTCTTCGTCTTCCTCATCTTCAACAACCATCTTCAACTTCCTCTTCCTCTTAGTCATAGATTTCTTTTTCTGAGCTACTTTTGGGGCAGCAACAGCAGCAGGACCAGAAGTACTAGATGGCTTCCTTGCCACAACACTTGTCTCTGCTTCTTGAACAGCAGGCTCTGGGTTCTTAGGGGTTTCTTCAACAATCTTTTTCTTTCTAACTTCTGATGTATTCCTCACATCAGAAGTACTACCAGACTTCTTCTTAGGAGTGGATCCTCTTGCTTTCTTGGATTTAGATTCTGTTGCTTCTGGCTTTTAACAGCCTTTTTTTTTCTTTTCCTGAGCAGGCAACAGATATCTAGTAGCAAGTCTATCATCCAACTTCTGAGAATCTCCTTCCTCCAGAAGTTTCTTATGGATTCCAGCAATAACAGTAACTTCTTCCTTAGACACAGAAGTAAGAAAGAAATACTTGTTGTCTTCTACTTTCTTTGGTTTAAAAGTAACTTGGGCTGTAACCAAAGGACCAAGGTTCCTTACAACTCTTTTCACTGTACCACCATCAATCACAGAAGGATATTCATCAATATAAGAACTGTATCCAGGAAAAACAGGCTTTAATGATTGCATTAAGTAACTTCTGTGAAACATGAATGACAGAAATCTACAATATTATGCATTGGTGATGCCTTTAGTTTGACTGTCAGTGATGGCTTTACACATGTGATCAAAAATAACTTTAGCAAAGTTCACATGAGCCTTCCTTCCCAAATAGTATAAGATGGTCTTATAATATTGAGAAGCTTGGTCAGATGAACCAGCTTTTGGTAAAAGTGATTCACACATGATTTTGTAGATCATCTTGTAGTAAGGCTTCATATCACTGTTGCTCTTGGAAGTGGAGTGCTTGCAGTAAATCTCTTCTTGAATAATGTGACATGAATCATCAGTAGGATGAGGAGCAATTCCAATTAAAGGTAGCTTTGTTGCTTGCCTTATGTGTTCTTGTCTGATTCTAACACAGACTCCACCAACCTCTGAACGAATCTCTTTACCCAGAAATAACAACTCTTTTCTTTTACCAGCGATTCCATCAACCTCTTGAGACGCTTCACCACTTTCCCTTAGAGATGTACCTTTAGTGATTACTTCTGCCTTCATCCAGAAGTCCTTCACAATTCCTGGATAGACAGATCCATTGAGAATGTCTAAGAAGACTAGTAACCCTTGTGCTTCAAAAACTTCCTTGATTCCATCTACTCCATTCGCTCTAATTCCTTCGAAATCCACCGGTCTTTCAATAAGCAAGAATAAGTCCGAAACTGGAAAACATACTTTATCCTTTGTAAGAACACCAGGAGTAGAGGCTTTAATGTCAGCAATAGGAGGGACAACAACAAATTGCTCTCCTTGTTGTAGTTGACGTTGTTTACTAGATGAAGATGCCATGGATTCTGAGTTTAGGGTTAGGGTTTGCTAATTTGGGAGAAGAAAGAAATTTCTCTGAGTTTTTAGAAGAAATAAAAGTGTAGGTAGTGAGTGTGCAAATGTGTGAATGTGAACAGTTAGTGAGCTTAAAAGGAAATAAACGCGCAAAAATGTACTAACTGAAAGGACATGAGGTAAAAGAGTAACTTAACAATTCACAAATTGAATTAGAACACAATCATCACTAACCAACTTCTTTCTCTAATAGCAAACAGACACGTGTATTAGAAGCTTAATTAAATATCTTACATGTTAGCGACAACAGTTGAAGAGGTAACTCAACAATTACTGCCACGTCACGTCCAGAACCACTCATGTAAACTTCTGATAGAAATACCAGAAGATGGTTTGTCCAAACTTCTGATGCACAAGTTCTGACTCCCCCTAACTTCTGATAAAGATACCAGAAGATAGTTTGTCTAAACTTCTGATACAAAGGTCCTGACTCCCCCTAACTTCTGATAAACTTCCAGAACTTCCTAAAATAATATTCTTCACCAGAGTTTCAGCTTATTCACCGATTTCCATCATATTAAGATTCCTTTTGATAAAATCAAATCTTTCAACAGCCAGGGGTTTTGTAAAGATATCAGCCCATTGATTTTCAGTATCAATAAACTTAAGATCAATAACACCCTTCTGTACATAGTCTCTTATAAAATGATGTTTAATCTCAATATGCTTAGCTCTTGAGTGTAGAATAGGATTTTTGGAGAGATGAATGGCAGCAGTGTTATCACAATATAATGGAATATTATGACTGCTTATTTGATAATCTTCCAATTGATACTTCATCCAAAGTAGTTGTGTACAACACTTAGCTGCTGAAATGTATTCTGCTTCTGTTGTTGACATTTCTATGGTGGTTTGCCTTTTACTGGCCCAAGAAATCAAATTGTCACCAATGAATTGGCAGTTTCCACTAGTGGATTTTCTTTCAAGTTTATCACCAGCATAGTCAGCATCACAGAATTCAATCAGTTTGTAATCATTAGATTTCTGATACAGCAATCCAATGTTACAAGTAGCCTTCAGATATCTAAAGATTATCTTTACAGCAGTAAAATGAGATTCTCTATGATCTTATTGAAATCTTGCACACAGACATACACTGAATAAGATATCAGGTCTAGAAGCTGTTAAATAGAGAAGAGATCCAATCATTCCTCTATATAACTTCTGATCAACTTTACCTTCAGACTCACCTTTGCTAAAACTTGATGTAGGATGCATTGGAGTGTTCATGGGTTTGCAGTCTTCCAAATTGTATTTATTCATAAGATCTTTGATATACTTTGACTGATGAATGAAGTTTCCTTTCTTTGTTTGATTGATCTGAATTCCCAGAAAGTACTTCAATTCTTCCATCATGCTCATCTCAAATTCATCTTGCATCATCTTAGAAAAGTTCTTGCACAATCCAGCATTAGTTGATCCAAAAATGATGTCATCAACATAGATTAGAATGATCAGAATGTCTTTCTTCAGGGTCTTTTTGAATAATGTATTGTCAACCTGACCTTTTACAAAACCATTGTTAACCAAGAAGTTACTTAGTCTCTCATACCAAGCTCTGGGAGCTTGTTTGAGTCCATAGAGTGACTTCTTTAGTCTGAACACATGATCTGGATTTGAAATGTCTTCAAATCCTGGAGGTTGTTTGACATATACTTCTTCAGAAATAACTCCATTCAGAAATGCACTCTTAACATCCATTTGATAAAGTGTAATGTTGTTGTTGACAGCATAAGAAAGAAGTAATCTTATTGCTTCCATTCTTGCAACTAGAGCATAAGTCTCTGTATAATCAATGCCTTCTTGTTGACTGTATCCTTGTGCAACAAGTGTAGCTTTGTTTCTTGTTACTTCTCCTTGTTCATTCAGCTTGTTTCTGTATACCCACTTTGTTCCAATAATGTTCTTGCCTTTTGGTTTGGGCACCAGATCCCATACATCATTCCTTTGAAATTGATTCAGTTCTTCTTCCATTGCAACTATCCAAGCATCATCAGATAATGCTTCATCAGTGGTTTTAGGTTCAATCAAGGAGACTAGACCAAATAAGGATTCTTCATCCCTAAACCGTGATCTTGTCTTCCTAGGACTGTTCTTATTACCAATGATAAGCTCTTCAGGATGTGATGACTTGTACTTGAAAGTATTTCTTTGAATTGTTGTTTCTTCTAGATCAGGATCTTCAGTTGGTGTTGTTTGATGATCATCAGATTCTGGAACTTGGTTGTTCTCTGGAGCTTCCAGAAGTTCAGGAGTGGAATCAGGCCCAGAACCTTCATCTTCTGAGTCTTGAGAATCTGAAATTTCTATAACAGGCTCTGACTTTTCATGGTCAGGCACTTTATCATCAAACCTTACATGCATAGATTCTTCAACTGATTGAGTTTCAGAATTATACACTGTGTATGACTTGGAGCGCTCAGAATATCCAATAAAGATACCCTTACTAGCTTTAGAGTCAAATTTCTTAAGATGGACTTTAGTATTCATAATGTAACATGTACAACCAAATTGGTGAAAATAAGAGATATTGGGTTTCCTTCCTTTAAAAAGTTCATATGTTGTTTTATTCAGAATAGGTCTAATATAGATTCTGTTCTGAATATAACAAGCAGTGCTTACTGCTTCTGCCCAGAAAAATTTGCCAAAGAATGTTCATGTATCATGGTTCTAGCCATCTCTTGTAAAGATCTGTTCTTTCTTTCTACAACTCCATTTTGTTGTGGAGTTCTAGGAGAAGAGAACTCATGGAAAATTCCATGTTCTTCACAAAAGTTTTCAAAATGTTCATTTTCAAATTCTCCACCATGATCACTTCTAACTTTTAAAATCTTTAAATCTTTTTTATTTTGAATTTGGGCACAGAATACACTAAACTCTTCATATGTATCACTTTTAGATTTCAGAAATCTTACCCAAGTCCATCTACTATAATCATCATCAATGACTAGTCCATACTTCTTTCCATTGAGTGAAGCAGTGCTAACTGGTCCAAACAAATCAATGTGCAGAAGTTCTAAAGGTCTAGAAGTATAAACAATGTTCTTAAGTTTAAATGAGTTTTTGACAAATTTCCCTTTCTGACAAGAGTCACAAAGAGAAGTCAATTTAGGAAGGCCTCTCACAAGATTGTCTTTGCTAAGCTTGGAAATTAATTTCCAGTTTGCATGACCTAATCTTTTATGCCAAACCCATTTCTCATCACTTAGATGAAGGTTGAAAAACACAAGAAGAGGGGGGGGGGGGGTTGAACTGTGTTAAGATTTTTGCTAAGTTTAATAACAATTTGCAGCGGATAAGATTAAACACACACAATATATGAGGATAGAGAGAGAGAGAGAGAGAGAGAGAGAGAGACAAACAAATTTTATACTGGTTCCTCCCACTAACAGGAGTAGTCCAGTCCTCTTGTCCTTCACAAGGGATTTCACTAAGATTACAGATGCTCAAGCACTAAGCAAGAGACTTCAAATGCTCAAGCACAAAGCAAGAGACTTCCAATGCTCAAGCACAAACGCAAGAGACTTCTCACAAGTTTAATGATAATAAAGATATGAGAGGGACACTTAATATACTATCAGTGGTGTTTACAAAATACAACACAGTTACAAGACTTCTTAGAAAAGTATCACAAAATTTCTAAGTGTTTGAATAGCTTCAGAATTTTTGACAGAGTTTTAGCAAGTTCAGAAGCGTAAGTCTTGATAATAATTCTTCACAAATCTTCTTCCTTTTATAGATGAGAAATGGACGTTGAAGATTATAGCCGTTTGAAGAATTCTTGAGACGCTCCATTGTATTGATCAGAGTGCTAATAGCTGTTCTGATTTGCAGTGCTTAGGAGCTTTGACGTTTACTACAAAATGAGAGATTCCTTTTGGCTTTAGATATCTGAACCTCAGCTTAAGCCAAACTAGGAAATACTTGTTCTTGAAGCCTGACTTGAAAAGGACATTTCCATGGTCAACCCTTTTCCTTGTTGATTCCTTCGCTGAGACAAGTCAGACACAGTATTCAAGAAAGTTGTACTCTCAGGTGTAGCCTCAGAAATATTTCTGATGTAGCCTCAGAAATATTTAGCTTCAGAATATTATGAAGCTCAGAATTACTTGCTTCAGAATTTTAGGAGCTCAGATGTGACGCGCTCAGAAGTAATTCCTTCAGAATTCCAATGTGCTTATGAACCCAGATTTTAACTTTTAATCCTGCACACTAGAGTAAAGTATTAGTACTACCAATTTAACTTTAAATACATTGTTATCATCAAAATCAAATTAGGAGATACAAAACCAATTTTGTTCCAACAATCTCCCCCTTTTTGATGATAACAACTATATGTATTTAAAATCAATTGTTGTTGTTTTTATTTAACATCTTGACTTTAGGTTCTGAGGTTTGCAAGCTCCCCCTGAGTCTGATAACCTTCAGAAGTTTATCAATGAAAAATATAAAACAGTCTAAGAGTAATTCATAATGTCAAATATTATTTCATATATTCAACCTTCAGAATTAGAGGTTTGCAAGCTCTATTTCTTGAATTGACAGATATAAGATAAGGTTTGCAAGCTTATCTTATATTATATGAAATTATTTTGGACAGAATTTATTACTCCCCCTCATTAAAAGTTTAAAAGACTTTAATGGAACTTAACAATGGAAAGAGTTCAGTTTTGAGAGCTTCAGAATTTAATTTCACTGCCACATGAATATATATATTTTCTCCCCCTTTGTCATTATCAAAAACGGGTCAGTCAAAGTGCAAGTTACAGGGCAGTAAATGCGCACAGCAAACAATCACCAGCAGTAAATGCATTCAACGGTAAAAGATTGAAAACGCTAGATATGAGGTGAAAAAATACTATAAAAGGAGTACCTCAAGATGCAAAAGCTATCATTTTTCAAAACAACATTTTTGAAGTCATGGAGAGAGAAAATGAAGAGCAAATGCAGAGAGAGTGGGAGAAGCAAAAGTTGGAAGAAGAGGTCAGAAGCATGCAAGAAAGAAAGGAGCGTTTGAACAAACGTTTGGAGGCAGCGCGGGAGATAGAAAGAAAAGCCAGCCAGTTGGTTGAAAGCCTCATGAAGTATGGAAGAAAGAATCCAAAAGAAGCAAAAGATGCATCAAAGTATTTTAGCAAATATGTAATGTTGTTAAAAAAATATGTACTTCTGGTTTTTGAATGTGAATAAAAGAAAGTTTTCTTGTTTAATGCTTATGAAAGTAGTAGAGTTATGTTTTAACATGTGTAGTTCAGAAAAAAATAAACAATGCAAACAAAAATAAACAAAACAATCATAAACAAAACAAATATAAATAACAAAAAGAGTTTTAACCAAAAAAAAAAATGCCAAAAACATAGCATATCCCAAAAAAAAAAAAAAATGTTCAGAAATAAATTGATAAAGTGTCTAAGCGAATCCTATGAGTTAGGGGTATGAAGAGTGATAAGGGTCTTAAGATCATTTGCCATAGCATCCTGCTTGGCCTCTAGGCGCTCAAATTTCTCATTCTGCTGAGCTGCAAGGCTGTCAATCTTTGCATCCAGCTCAGCCTGCTTTTGCTTCTGAGCAGCAAGTTCCTTTTGAATCTCAGAAATCTCTGAGGCAGAAGCAGTAGTACCAATAATATCCTTGCTAACAAACAAATCACCAGGGTCCAAAGAGAACTTCAGATGAGTAGAAAGAGAACTCTGCATAGACAAGGAAAAGTGGTTGCAGAGGTATTCTTCTTGCCAATGACGAGCTTCTTTCTGAGTGAGCCTCAGATGGCTTTGCTTAATCTGATCCAACCAGTCGTTCAGAGCCTTCTGATAGTCTATCATTTCATTCAGATCCCCATCCACCAGGTGATAAATATCCCTGAGAATTTCTTCTCGTACCTCAACCCAAACCATAATGTAATCTTTAGGATTCATAAGGGAGTATCTGATCCTATGTAGTGCTTTCACCTTCCTGTAGATTTTATTACTAATACGCTCAAACAAGACATTGGATACATGAGGTGGTGGAGGTCTAGGGATGTATTGATAGGAGGATTCTGAATCAAAAGAGCATTCAGAATCTGAGTCAGAGTCAGAAATCTCAATGACCCTTTTGGGAGGTCTGAATGAGTTGGAAGGGTCAGTATTGAGAATCATAGTGAACTATGGAGAGGTGTTAGAACAAAGAATAGTTTGTTCAAGGTCAGAGTCTGTGCCAGGTGATGGGGGTGGAATAGGATTAACAACAGAAGTGTTAGGATCCTGATTTTGCATATTTGGAGAGGAGGATTTTTGTGGTTCAGAGGGTTGTTCAACAAGAGTTTCAGAAATTTGCTCAGCCAAGGGTTCAAAATGGTGATCAACAGCAATTTCAGAAGTGGGTGCAGGTTCAGAAATAATGGGAGCAGATGGTACAGAAAGGGTGATTTCTAAGGGGATGAGTGGGAAAACATAAGATCACCTTGAAGATGTTGTTCAAGGTGATGGAGACTTTCATTGGCAGGAGTGATGATGGAAGATTGTTCTTGGTGTTGTTGTTCTTGTTGGTGTTGTTGTTCTTGGGCAGTATGAAGTTGGTGAAGGGTTTCATTTCTCTTAGATGTTACAGTATCAAGACACACTGAAGCATGGTTAAC
The DNA here is from genome assembly GCA_954870985.1 of Trifolium fragiferum. Lineage (NCBI taxonomy): Eukaryota > Viridiplantae > Streptophyta > Magnoliopsida > Fabales > Fabaceae > Trifolium > Trifolium fragiferum. Next base: position 32,497,881 of record OX940792.1, on the reverse strand, counting down.
AACATTATTGAGTTCAGAAATAGTGGGGGATTCTGAGAGAGTGTGAAGGGCAGGAAAAACTTGGTCACTATTTAGAAACATCATGTTAATGGGTTGAGACTCATCAACAGATGGTGGTGCAACAGATGGGGTAGAAGTAGATGTTGGTTGAGGTTGTGAAGAGGATGGTTCAGCAGTTTGAGCAATATTAGAAACATTATCAACAGAAGATGTAGGCATACCTGAAGCATTTTCTGAGGAAATGTTCTGAACAATCCTCTTTCTTTTGATGGTACGATTCAGAGGCACATCATCTTCAGTCTCAGAATCATCATCTACTCTGGTCACAAATGGCTCCATCCTTGGTGCTTTCTTTAGAGTTGATCGTTCAGATTGATCAACTGGAATTTCCTCTGAACCCTTCTTAGCCTTTTTCCCTTTCTTAGCCTTCTTCTTTTCTGGGCCTTCAGCAGCCTCAGAATCCTTCTTCTTACTTGTGCGCTTTCTTTTCTTGACATATTCATCTTCAAGTTCAGATTGCAGATCATCTAGAGTAAGATAAACTCCATCTGCTCTCCTAGCAGCAATGTAGTTTGCAATGACATCCATAGGTTCATTCTTGAAGACAGGAATTACATCATCCCTTAAAGATGTGAGCTTTTTCTTTAGAGGGTGGTTTGGATATTTCAGATTCTCCTTAGAAATCTTGTGCACAGAACATAAATTCTCAACAGTCAAAAACGGACTTCTTGATTCAATCACTGTCTCTTTGGCCCCAAATTCTCTCAGTTTATCAACCAATCTCCATTGGAAGAAGAGTTCAGAAAGCAGTCTTGGGAAAGCAACCCAGTGCTTATGCTTATCAGTGGTGTTTCTGACATAAGAACACAAAGAATGAAAGAGATAAGCTGGCAAATTTAACTTAGTACCTTTTACTAAGAAATGGAGAATGTGCCGTTGATCCTAGGAAACTTGATCAGTTCCTCCAACCCTTGGAATAATAGTGGCAATCAAGATTCTGTGCAGAAGTTTCACCATCATATGCAACCCAGAAGTCCTACCCATCGTCTTTGAATCTTCATACAGTGTTTCCTTAATCTCAGTTCTGTACTTAGTGAGGGGTGGAGATTTATCAGTGTCAACCTGAAAGAATCCCTCATTAGGAATCTGAAGCAGCTCAGAAATGTGATTCCTAGTGATTGTGACAGGTACCCCAAGAACTATTGAACGAATTTCAGTACCATTGAAAGGTTTCAAGCCAAGATCCTCTCTTGACTTATCTTTGTTTGCTTCTGGATTTTCAGCAATCTTGTCTTCCAGTTCTTTCATGGCTTTTTCTCTTGAAACTACTTCCGCGCCAAGCCAAAATTCCTTTACCAAAGTAGAATAGATAACACCATTAAGCATCTCAAAGTAGTTCATCCATCCTTATTGTTCAAAATACCCTTTCACGTCCAGATTATTTACCCTAAAGGATTCAAAGTCTACAGGACTCTCTGCAACCAATTCCAGTTGATTAAGTTTAAGTGGAGAAGGTTCAGGATTTCTGGACACAAGTTCTTGAGATTCAACGTCAATGGGTTTGGGAATAGTACGAGCAGAAGATGAGGAGGCCATGGTGCGGTTGATGAAAAGAGAAGAAATAATTTCTAGAGACGGAGGTTTAGAAGCAAAAGTGTGAGAAGTGATAGTGAATAGTGTGAATAAGTGATTATAGTGTAAGTTTTCAAATCAAAGCAAATATTGGGGGAAAACACGATAGTGACGTAATGGGGGTGTGGCAGTTACTTTTAATAAAATCATCATTAGCTCTCCTCCATTACCCAGCGGTTACTAGACGTGATGGGAAGTTACACAGATAAGTAGTGTTTTTAGAAGCCAGCTGTCAGTCAGAGAAACTGAGCAGTCAACTAACACTTAGAGTAGGTGTCTGAGTCACAAGAAATCATATTAAATAATAAATAATTCTGATTGCTTCAGATGAGTGGATGCTTCAGAATCTAAGATATTAGCTTCTGAGCCTTCCAAACTTCTGAAACCCTTCAGAACTAATTATTCACTCAGAGTTGACAACATTCAGAATCATCATTCAGAAATAAAAACCATGTTCAGATTCTTCTTGATAAAATCAAAACGATCAATAGCAAGAGGTTTGGTAAAGATGTCAGCCCATTGATGCTCAGTATCAATGAATTGAATCTCAATTACTCCCTTCTGAACATAATCCCTAATGAAGTGATGTTTAATCTCAATGTGTTTGGCTCTTGAATGTAAAATAGGATTCTTAGACAAACAGATAGCAGCAGTATTATCACAAAGAAGTGGTATACTACTTATCCTTATCTGATAATTTTCCAACTGATGTTTCATCCAGAGCAATTGTGTGCAACACCTAGCAGCTGAAATGTACTCTGCTTCAGCTGTAGATAAAGCAATAGTTGCTTGTCTCTTACTAGCCCACGATATAAGGTTTTCACCTAGAAATTGACAGTTTCCACTAGTGGACTTCCTTTCAATTTTATCACCAGCATAGTCAGCATCACAGAATCCAATTAGCTTATAATCTAAGGATTTCTTATAAAGCAATCCTAGATTTGTGGTTTCTTTCAGATATCTAAAGATTTTCTTAACAGCAGTTAGATGAGATTCTCTAGGATCTGATTGAAATCTAGCACACATACACACACTGAATAAAATATATGGTCTAGAAGCAGTGAGATAAAGGAGGGTACCAATCATACCTCTATATAATTTCTGATCAACTTTGCCTTCAGATTCTTCCTTCAGAAGACTGCTAGAGGGATGCATAGGAGTAGACATAGGCTTGCAGTCTTCAAGACCAAATTTCTTCAGTAGATCCTTTGTGTATTTGGTTTGATGAACATATATTCCCTCTTTTCTTTGATTGATTTGAATTCCCAGAAAGAATGTTAGTTCACCCATCATACTCATTTCAAACTCATCCTGCATAAGCTTAGAAAAACTTTTGCATAGAGAGGCATTAGTTGAACCAAAAATAATATCATCAACATAAATTTGAACAATCAAAATATCATCTTTTAAAGTTTTTCTGAAGAGAGTATTATCAACATGTCCTTTTTGAAAACCATTTTCTAGAAGGAAAATACTTAACCTTTCATACCAAGCCCTTGGAGCTTGTTTCAAACCATATAGAGATTTCTTTAATTTGAACACATGGTTAGGGCACTTGACATCTTCAAAACCAGGAGGTTGTTTAACATAGACTTCTTCAGAAATCACTCCATTCAGAAATGCACTCTTAACATCCATCTGAAATAGAGTGATGTCATGGTTGACTGCATAAGATAGAAGAAGTCGAATTGCTTCAAGTCTTGCTACTGGTGCAAAAGTTTCAGTGAAATCTATGCCTTCTTGCTGACTATAGCCTTGTGCAACCAATCTAGCTTTGTTTCTGACAACTTCTCCTTGTTCATTTATCTTGTTTCTGAATACCCATTTTGTTCCAATAATGTTCTTATGTTTGGGCTTGGGTACCAGATCCCAGACATCATTTCTTTCAAACTGATTGAGCTCTTCTTGCATTGCAATGATCCCAGACATCATTTCTTACCAACGTCATTATCATGAGGATAACGGTCTTGAAAGAGATTTCTTCCGCCTCTTCAGTTTTTGCCAAATAGATAATAGTCGTTATTGAGAATAGAATGTTCTTCTGGAAAACTCTGCTGTTTCATCGTCATCAGAATCTTGAGATATGAGTTCTGCTTCTGATGAGTATAACTTCTGGTTGACTTTGACTTGGCAACTTCTGTGTCATTCTCAGAACTTGCTCTTTCCCAACTTCTGGGGGCGCTTCTAAGCATAGCAACCAGAACATCAATTTCTAGTGTATATAAAATTTTAACTTATATACCTGCACACTAGAGTAAATTATCAGTACTCCCTATTGTATATTAATACTATTGTTATCATCAAAACTACTTGGGTTATATTAGAACCAACTTTGTTCCAACATCTTTGACTCATAAAAAAACACATTACTATATATCTCTTCTGCCTTCAAAATAACTTTATTTATTATCATAAAAAAACATTTTTTATAGAGAAATTAATTTTTTTATGAAAAGAAACAAAACATTTCTATAATAACTATGGAAAACTAAGTGATATAATATCTAAAACTAAATGATATTTAACCAAAAAAAATTCTCAAATTGTTATTAATAATTGTACAGGTATATTTTTTCGAGTTTAATTGATATGTACTGACGGTGTAAAATAATTTTACACGATCATCCAATAAGAAACTACCAATCTTCCATGTCATATGAAGAAAGTGGGGTGAAATGAAGTGACATGGCGGAATACATGGTTATGATTGGTTGACAGTGTAAAATTATTTTACACTGTCGGTGTATACAAATTAAATAATTTTTGTTAAACAAAATAAAATAAAATATTTAACCATTACAAACTTCTAAAAATATATTTTGAAAATTATTTTCAACATAAATTTTAACTATATTAATCATTTCATGTAACTAGGAGTATAAAATTAAACGAGAAAACAATAATAAAAAAAATAGTGGATTTTGTGATAAATATCACCTGTGGGCTGTGGTGTGTGATAGGCTAGCCTCTCTATACATCTGGCGCATTTTTGTCATGTGTTTAATCTTGTTTGTGATTCTTGTCTCTTTTTATTATCCGAAACTCCCTTACCTTCTGTCAGTACGGGACTAAAAAATTCCAGATGCGAATGGTAATTTTTTAAGATTAGAGTTTCAGTTACTTAATACTTTATAAAATTATACTATATTGCTTTGATTTTTTTTTTATATAATATATTGCTTTGATTTTTTATTTTTTTTTAAAGAAATGCTTTGATTTTATTTAAACAAATAAAAATAATATTTAATGATGATTTAACGACTCATAAAGAGAAATTGGAAATCAACGTATAAGGTTGAAATTTTAGGGACGACAACTTAGTAAAAAATAACTCATTTAAATACACCATAAGTTCATTATATTAAATAAAAATGTTTTATAAAAAAAAATGTTTATTATCCAAAAAAAAAAAGATAAATGTTTTATAATTAGTCTTTATATTGACTAAAATTTGTTAATTAATCCTCTTCCATTATTTTGTTAATTTTTTTTTTTTGAACAACCCAAAATGGAATATACATATATGTGTGTGTGTGTGTGAAGAAATACACCGATAAGTAGACCCTTCAGCACAAGGTGTACCAAGAGACACTGCAAAAGTTTACAAAAGGATCCAAATAAGAATCATATGGTACACATGCTCAAGAGAAACCAACCCAAGATCGGACAAGAGCCCAAAGAGAACCAAAAGTACTGCATGAGAGGAACAAGTGTTGCGTTGTCTCAATGCCTCTGTCACACAAAAATGAATCTCTTGAGATAGAATGCCTCGAGTAACCAGGTTTGTCTTCGTTGGCAATCGATCACACAGGAGACGTCAGACGAAAATAGAGACCTTCAATGGAACCTATCGGTGCCATATAAGGTCCTCAGCTGCCCCTAAGACGACAGAATTGTGGGTTGAGTTTTAAGCTCTATGTTGATCAAAAAGAGTAACCCGTAACAGGATCAGGCCACCACTGCCACCTATCTGGACACTCAGCCTGCACAATCACTGTAATAAATAAAGTCTAACTTTCCCTCAATAACTCTCCTCCTACACCCACAACTGTCTCCTCCACTCCCACACCTCCCCCCCCCCCCCCCCCCCCCCCCCCCCGCAAGTGTTATTGAATGACAATTATTGGAAGACTTCGTGTTTTTTATTTTACTAAAAATAAATTCAATCAATCAAATTGAATAATACATAATAATTACAAATTTAAAATTACTAAAAATATGAATCTACAAACAATTTTGCGGCACTTAGATTAACAGTATAACAACTAGAGCCCATTTTCTACATATTTAGCGGGCAATTCAAGTAATGTTAGAAAATTATGCATTGTACTCATGGGCGGACCTGCTTGAGGGTTGGTGTGGCTATTGCCAGCCACACCAGCCCAGCCCAAATTCTTTTTAAAAAAAATAATAATATTTAATAATAATTTTAAATTATTCTATATACATATTCATACAAATATTAATATAAATATTAGTTTAAAATTTAATATTGATGATTGTAAGTCTTTCGGTACACATATTAATTTAAGTATTAATACAAAAACTAATTTTCGGTACACATTAGTTTAAGTATTAGTACAAAAACTAATTCATAGTCGATTATTTATGATTTTATGTCTTTCGTTAAACGTAGAGTATCAGTTTAAATAATATAATTTAATTTTAGAATAATTAATTTTATTTTGTTTGTAAAAAATAATGGATAACTAATTGAATTTGGAGGATTGGGTAAAGTTAGCAATTGAACTACATATAAAAAATATGAAATGACATTAAAAAAATGATTTTTTTTCAAGTAAGATAATATGAGTAAAATTGGAATAAAAATTAGTAAGTTATATGCTAATTGAATTAGCTTATCAAAACATATTATAAGTTGGTATAATTTTGAGTTCTATATATTTTGATCTAAGGTAGGATCTTGTGAAACATCAAACAATAGTCATATGCGCATGGTTTAGAAAAAGTTGAAATCTTTTTTTTTTTTTCGAATATAATTTTTTTTTGTTTTTTGGATATAATTTGTTGATTTATTTATTTTAATAGAATTTATATAATTTGTTGGTTTATTATTGTTTTTTTTATATATATGTTGTGTTGGTAATAATCTCATATATTGTTTGTTGTTTAAAGAATTATCAATATGAGGAAAAAATTTCATTAAATAATCACACATAAAACTTTTAGCCCCACTAGTATTTGGTATCTGGGTCCGCCCCTGGTTGTACTTCACGATCTTCTCTACCTCGGGGTATCCAATGTACATGGTTCGATTTCTACAGAAGGTAACGAATCCACTAGTAATGGGGAATTAAAGAGAAGATCGTGTGGTACGGCGTCGAAATTGCCTACTAAATACATAGAAAGGGGGTTCGGGATGTTACAAATAGCATACAACAACAACAACAACAACATGAAATTGCCTACAAATTATAATGTTGCCAACAAAATAAAATACGCAACATTGACATCCAAGTCTTTATCAAAAAAATTATAATGAGTTGAAGTTAATATGTCAACCTGAATCAACGAACATCGTGCTAAGAAGAAAAACCAACAAACACCGCACAAACACTGCACAAGACGACAAACAAATTACACATGCAATGCCGCACTGCATGCCAGTATTAGTTGGCAACAATCCCGCTCATTATGGCTCAAGGAGGGTGATGCAAACTCTAAGTACTTTCACTCGGTTCTCGCGAGCCGTCGCCGAGGGAATGCTATTTATGTTATCCAAGCGGATGGAGGTATCCTGGAGGGTGTGACTCCGATTAGGCAGGCAGTGTTCGCGCATTTTGCATCCCACTTTAAGGATTTAAACATGGATGGGCCTGGGGCTGGCACTCTGCATTTTAAGCAGTTGAGCCACGTGGAAAGTGGTAGCTTGACCAAGCCTTTCTCCGAGGCAGAGGTGAAGGCAGTGTGGGATTGCGATAGCTATAAAAGACCGGGTCCGGACGGGATCAACTTTGGTTTCTATAAAGACTTCTGGGAGGATCTGCCGAGTGATAATATGCGTTTTGTCTCTGAGTTCCATAGGAATGGAAAGCTAACTAAGGGATTAAACTCCACTTTCATCGCCCTGATTCCTAAGATAGATAGTCCCCAACGGCTTAATGATTTTCGCCCAATCTCGCTTGTGGGAAGCCTTTATAAAATTCTGGCGAAGGTGTTAGCGAACAGGTTGCGCCTCGTGATTGACAGCGTGGTTTCGGAGGATCATATGGCGTTCGTAAAGGATAGACAGATCCTCGATGGAGTCCTCATCGCAAATGAGGTGGTGGACGAGGCGCGGAGATCTAAAAATGAACTCATGCTTTTCAAGGTGGATTTTGAGAAAGCCTACGACTCTGTGGACTGGGGCTATTTGGATGAGGTTATGGGGAAGATGTCCTTCCCATTTTTGTGGCGGAAGTGGATTAAAGAATGTGTAAGCACGGCTACGGCGTCAGTTTTAGTGAATGGCATTCCAACTGAGGAATTTCCCCTTGAGCGGGGCCTTAGGCAAGGGGACCCGTTATCCCCATTTTTGTTTATCTTGGCAGCGGAAGGTCTGAATGTGCTGATGGAGGCTGTGGTGTCACAAAACCTATTCACAGGTTATAGTGTTGGTTTGCAGGATCCTGTGACTGTGTCTCATCTCCAGTTTGCCGACGATACGCTCTTGTTGGGGGTTAAAAGTTGGGCGAATGTTCGTGCTCTTCGAGCGGTTCTTGTGCTTTTTGAGACCATGTCGGGTTTGAAGGTTAATTTCAACAAAAGCATGTTGGTTGGGGTTAACATCCCTGATTCCTGGTTGGGTGAAGCGGCTTCAGTCCTGTGCTGTAAAGTGGGAAAGATTCCTTTCCTTTATATGGGACTCCCTATCGGGGGTGATCCGCGTCGTTTACTTTTTTGGGAACTGACTACTTTTTTGGCACCCTCAAGTTCCGTTGAAGGTGTCCATTTTTGCGTGGTGTTTATTACGGGATAGGTTGCCCACTTCAGACAACCTAGTCATCTGAGGCATCTTATCTTCTGCAGCCTCCCGGTGTATTTCGGGTTACGACGAGGTGGAGTCAGCTCATCATTTATTTCTCACATGTGGTACTTTTGGTTCTCTTTGGACATTAGTGTGTTCGTGGATTGGCATTCCGATGGTGGGGGTCACTTTCTTACGTGACCATTTCGTTCAGTTTACATTCTCAGCAGGTGGTTCTCGAGCACGTCGCTCCTTTTTGCAGCTTATTTTGCTTGTGTGCGTATGGGTTGTGTGGACGGAGAGAAACCACAAGTTGTTTCGCGGATCAGCTCTCACTACTTATCAGATGTTAGACAAGATCAAGCTCTTTTCTTTTCGGTGGTTGAAGGCGACGAGCGTTACTTTAGCTTCTAACTGCCATAGCGTCTTGTCCAATGGTTTGTATGGGGTTTGTTTGATCTATTTTTTGGGCTATCTCTCTGTATCCTGTTATGACTCTTCTGCAAACACTGGTAGTCGTTCTTGGCACACCTTGTGCTAGGGCGATTGTTTTTATTTAATATATTCCATTTTGTCTTGTTCAAAAAAAAAAAAACCTATGTAGATGACCACTTATTTATATAAAAAGAGAAAAAAAAAAAAAAAAAAAAAAAAAAAAACAAAAAAAAAACAATGTTGAGGGATGATTTCAGCAAAAAATTATCAAAAATCATCTCTTACAATAGAAGAATTATAAGAGAAAAGAGTGACAGCTAACCCTAATGGGTGAATAGACTATATATATATATATATGGGGAGGGATCAAATTACACCGGTGTAACATTTGAGTAATGTTACACCGCTCAATAACGTTTTAAAAAAGGTAAGGTCATCTCCTATTAAGATACACACACACACACACACACTAAATAACATTATATTATCATTTGTTGTGTTTAATATGAACAAAAAAAATGAACAAAAAATAAATATACTATGTTGTAAATAATATAAATTGATAATAAATTTTATTTGCGAGTATAACTCAATTGATAGGAATATATATTGCATATAATATGTAGGAGGCTGAACTTTGAATCCTTATACACTTACTTATTCACAACCTTAAGTAAATACTTATTCTGCCTCAAAATATAAGCAAAAATGAGTCAAAGAAACTTAATTTATGTGGTTCAAAATTTGATCTAAATACATTCACTTTTGTTGATCAAATTTTGCTATATTTTGGGACGGATGAAGTATAATTTATGAAATTATTTTAAAATATTTTTTTTATAAGTTTTAGCTAAAGTAAACAAATTTATTATTTTAAAATATGATTTAATTTTTTTTAATAATTTTTAGCTATTGTAATTCCAATAATTTTAAACGATTAAACTTATTAGATTTTAAACAAGTTTATTTACAGTGTTTTAGGTTTTTGAAATGAATAAAAATTAATTATGATAAAATCTAAATAATATATTTAAAATAAAGACTTAAAAACAGTAATAAAATAGAAAATATGTTATTTTAACCAATTAATTTATCATTTGCTTATCATGTGACTCATATTTTTGTCTATTTCTCACCATCATATACTTATATTGGTTACCCTATAAAAAAATTGTTAGATCATTAATTTTATTGTTGTTAAAGTGACACTAATAATAATTTTACTATATAAAATTTGGAATCCACCAAACTTGAGAAAACTCTCTATAATTTTATTGAATCAAAAGTTGCCTTCAAGGCTACAATAATTTAGCCAAATAGTAAAATAAACCTAATACTAAAAAACAGAAACAAATATGTTTTAAAATAAAACATAATTTCAGAATACTCCCTCTGTCCTTTTTTTTAAGCAAAACTTGATTTTTAGGTTCATTGAAAAAGTAATGTATCTAGTCTTAAATATAGACTAGATACATTACTTCTCCAATGAATCTAAAAAGCAACTTTTGCTTATAAAAAAGGCTGGAGGGAGTATATATTATTTTTTTTATTCTAACTTTAATCTAAATCTAAAAGATATATTTATTTTTATGATTCTAAATTAAATCTAAATCAAAGAGATTATTATCCTAATAATGTTGAAAACAAACTAAAAAAACAAATAATAGAATAAAATTTTATCAACAGTAATTGAGTTGAATTGCTCCTACATCACAAAATTGCAAAGTGTGGACATTAGCAACATTTGATAACATATCATACAATTCTAACCAATGAAGAAATTTAGTCTAGAGAAAATGCGAAATATTGCAACAAAAAATAAATGGTGGCAGTTTCAGCGACTGCACAACCACATGCACAAAATATCGAGTCCAAATGAGTCATTCCTCGATGAAGCAAATTATCTTTTGCTGGAAGCCTATTATTTAACAACATTCAAAGCAAAAAGAGACATTTTCAAGGGAGCAATTTTGTTCCTAATAATGTCTTTATGGGTAGCCATCACCACTAACGAAACGATGTGAGTTAACAAATGATAAGCTCTGTTGACCGAATAACCTGCATTAGGATCAGACAACCACCGCCACCGATCTGGTGTAGGTTCCTGCGAGAAAATAAGATCAAAAGCGGCACAACACTCCATATATATGCATCCCCTCCTCCCACACTGAAGAGACGTCGCTGCCATCTTCATTCTGCTTCCCCCAATCCCCACCCACTCCTATATATATATATATATATATATTTCACCGAAATATTTTATCAACTGAACGATATCCCTTTAATTCAAGTAAACATATTTTTTCGGTCCATAATATAAGTGTTTATTTAGAGACTTATTTTTTAGTTTATGCGAAATAGTTTATACAAATACATAAACTTTTATGTATTATTCTTATAAAAAAAAGGCTTAAATATGCTTTTGGTCCCTGCAATTATGTCTTGTTTTGAAAAGAGCCTCTGTAAAAAAAAAAAAAATTGATTTTAGTCCCTGCAATATCTCAAAACTTTCAAAAGAGCCCCTGACTGGATTTCTTCATAATATTGCAGGGACTAAAATCAAATTTTTATGTTTTTACAGGGACTAAAATCAATTTTTTATTTTTTTACAGGGGCTATTTTCAAATCAAGACATAATTGCAGGGACCAAAAACATATTTAAAAATTGGCCACATCAGCACTAAATCCCGTCAGGGGCTCTTTTGAAAGTTTTGAGATATTGTAGGGACTAAAATCAATTTTTTTTTTTACAGGGGCTCTTTTCAAAACAAGGCATAATTGCAGGGACCAAAAGCATATTTAAGCCTAAAAAAAATAAACTTTTATGTATTATTATAAGTTCTTCATGGTAGTTTATGAAAAATAGCGTATAAAGATATAATTTTTGTTGGTGAAAATTTATAAATTAACATAAAACTTTATTTATTTACATAAGCTAAAAAATAAGTCAAATTCAAACGAGCCCTTAGTTTGACGTTAAAGCTAGTTTAAATTGTAATAAAAAAAAAAAAAAGAACCTAGTTCAAATCTGGTAAAAAAATAAAATGAACCTAGAGTGTTTGCCTTGTGCCAGCATGCGAATTATGCAACTATAGGTAGAGTGGCTACGCTATTTTGGAGTATATAATACAACTACAATGATAAAATATGGAATGGTAATGCTAGACTGCCAAGTCAAGTTGGACGGGCTGCATTTGATTATTGGAATAAGTGGTTTGCTATTCATAAGATCCAAAGTATTGATGGTAATTATGTCATGTTTTTAAGTATAAAATGGTGGGAAAAACTTCATATAGAGGGGTTAAATGCAATATAGATGCAACATTTTTTGTCAGCATTTTTTGTGGCAACAATTGATTTTATCAACAAAGGAGGGTGAAACATTAATATTATTGCAAGCCATGAATGAAGCTAAGTGTTAGAAGTCTCACATTAGCTAGATATATGACATAGATAACCTTTATAAGGGTAGTGCAAATCCCAACTCTCAAACTAGCTTTTGTGGTTGAGTATAGACATTCCGAATTCAAATATAGTATCAGAACATATCCTAGATCCATTTGTTGTTTGTTGTGGACATCTCCCAGATTTGGACGACCGCCCAATATTGTTTATTCAACGTTCTAACTTATTCAGTCATGGACGTGGGGGTGTGTTAGAAGTCTCATATTGGCTAGAGATACGACATAGATAACTTTTATAAGAGTAGTGCAAACCTCGACTCTCAAGTTAGCTTTTGTGGTTGAGTATAGACCTTTCAAATTCTAATACTAAGTATAAATGTTTTGAACGAGTCCAATTCGAAAGTGACTCTTAGAGTTTCTTTTAATAGTTCATGATATTATTCTTGTTATGTTATCTTATGCAAATTTTAAAGTTAAGTTTATTAGAAGACAAGTGAATTCGGTTGCTCATACGCAGTGGCGGATTCAAAAGTTTTTTTGGTGGGGCTGAAAAATATTACAACTAATATTTTTTATTGAGACAAATAAGTTGTTGTTTTAATGATGCTTACCCGCAAATTACTCACGGTGAAGCCGTCGGTAAATTATTGACGGCTTTTTTACTGTGGGTAAAAATTACCCACGAGGCTTTTTCCCACCACCATGTGGCTGTGGGTAATGTGTCACTAGTTCATCGTTACCCACAACTTTTGTCAGTTACTGATAGTTTTTTCTATGAGTAATAGTTGTGGGTAATGTGTCACTAGTTCATCGTTACCCACGATTTTTGTCAATTACCGATAGTTTTTTCTATGAATAATAGCATAATTTCTTGTAGTCTATTTCTCCCGAACGATTCGTCACAGAGGGAGCTCGTTAACCACTTGAGCTCATGTCTTGGTTAGCTGCTTAATTTATTTTGCTAACTAAACTAATGGAATATTTCTAACGATTTTTTTAATAAAATACAAAAAAAAGTCTATAAATTTGCAATTGCTCAAGAAAAATAGAAGACAAAAAAATAGTTTATGTTGCTTGATGACTTGAAGTCATTACAAGGTTTTGCACTACAAATTAAGCACTGTTAGTTAGTTTTACTATGTTTCAGCACTAAAATAAGAAGAACTTGCATCAATTACAAGTCTGGAATCACTAAGAAGGAAAGAAGAAAAAGAGCCAAGTTTACTATTGCGTGCGGCGCAGTCACAGGGAAGAAACAACGTTTGCCTCTAGAGCCTCTGCGCGCGGCGCAGGCACGGGATTCAGACCTATTTATTTTGATTTTTCTGTCAAAAGAAGGGTTAGAAAATTGACGGTTGAAAAGAGTATTGAGCAGACGAGTTCTTCATCTCTGGAGCACGGATTTCATTGTGGAAACACATCCAATCCATCCTTGTAATGAATTCTTTCTACTTAATTGATGTAATATATTGTTTGATTATGTCTAGCTAAACTTTTATGATTGGATCCTAGGGGATTCTAGTTGATTTTATCTTGAACCATGTAGTCTCATTTGACTTATTTATCGAATTACGAAGTTAGTTTCAATCAATTATCTTTCATTCTTAATGCTTTACACAAAGTCGTGAATTGTGTGATGATCATAATTAATTGTTTACTAAGACATTAGAGGCAATTCAATCGATCTAGGGATAATTGTTCGGTTAACTTTCACTTTAGAAATATCGGTTTGTTGATCGAGAATTCAAAGATTAAAGGGCAAAAACCTCAATTGATTATAGGTCATCCTAAGACATTAGGGATTGATAATCAATTGAGAGGATTATGTACCAAGACATTGGACATAATTATTATTTTTAATCGAATCGTGAATGTAACATCCCCAAATTCTAAACCGCCTAGTTAATTTTAATTAAAGATTATCTATCAAAAATTAAAAGTAATTAGTGATGGCTAATTAAATTTGGCATTGTGAGTCAAGTGGATTAAGTGTAAAATTAGGGATTTTAAACCTAACCTACTCATTATAACACTAATCTCTCAATTTCAAATTTAATTAACACTAAGATTCAATTTTTCCCTCTCACTTATGAGTCATAGAACCATTGGCCTTATGTGTAGAAATGCTAGGGATTTGAATCACTACTCTCCACTCAAATTCCTCCTCTTTCATGTGAGTCATAAACCCACTAGTGACCTACCTCCACTCACTCCAACTACATGCAACTCAAGCTCATTTCTCATAATTCCTATTCAGCCAAGAATCTGAAGCACAAGCTCTCTCTCCTCTTCCCTCTCACGCCAACAACAACATGCAACACATAACTCCAATTTTCTCATTAAGCCAAACTCAAGAAATTGTCCTTGCCTTCAAACAACTTCTCTAAGTAGCAGAGATTCCAATTACTGCACCTGGGCCAGAGAATCAATTCAGAAACACTTACTAAAAATCAACTTTCAAATTGTAACATGAAGCTACACAACAACAACCTCTTCTCACCACCTTTGTTGGCCAATGGCATTACATGCACCCAAGAATCAAACAATTTCGTGTACAGTCCTGAGCTCAGAAAATTCAACTATATAAACCCCTCAAATCCCTGAGGTTTCAGCATCTCACACAATCAAATTCTTAGAACAAAAAATAGAGGGTTTCAAAGTGTCAAAGTCTCAATCTTTGGTTTGGAGTTCGTGGGTAGCTTGGAGGTTTCAGTAGCTGTTAGTTAGAGCCCAAAGGAAGGTTAAAGCTTCAATTCCAGGTGGGTTCTTAGGCTAATTTAGTTAGTTTCCCAAAATTATGAAATTTGCATGTTAACATAGGAATTAATAGGTATAACTGTGTGGGTGAAATTAATCCCCAAATTTCACCCTATCCTGTCCTATATTACTTAATTTATGTATCTGCACTTTCTTGCATGAGGATTATAGGTGTAAATTATAAAATTTAATGATTTTCGCAAAACAGAGCCGTTTCTGCATGAACTCGCCATAGCGAGTTGCTAGCGAGCCTTCATGGCGAGCTGAAGGTGCTGGGCTGAAGAACTTCGCCATGGCGAGCTCTAGCTCGCCTAGCGAGTTGTTTAGGCCAGAACCTGTAAGTTCGCCATGGCGAGCTTGGTAACTCGCCATAGCGAGCCAACCCAGAATTGGTTCATTTTTCTCATTTTAAAAATAAATGTAACACTCGTTTTATATCCTCATTAGAGATAGCTGTCTTGCATAAATATAAATAATGTGATGTTGTACAGGAGGTCAATTACAGTTGGACTCTTAGGGCTTTACCTAGGAAATTTAGAAATATTGTATGCTCCCCGGGCTTTGGGAATTTAATGGTAGCATGTTATGAATTTAGAAATCAGTCAAATATGTACGATTGTGATATCGATGTGGACTTCGTTTTTGATGTTCCACCAGTAAAACTTTGTGAGCTGCACGCCGGAACGCTTTCTGTTCGCGGACAAGGCAAGCCTCTGGGACATGCTCACCTCAGAGTGTTTGCGGATTAAAATCAACAAGACTAATTCTGTGTTACACATTTATTTATTATGCTTATGATAATTATGTTATGAAATGGATTATGATACGACTGATTAGGTGCCCGGGCTTATTAGCTTTTAGGAGGGTAGTAGAACTCACTGGGACGAAGTGACTGTCTCACCCCACTCCCTTTTTGATATAGGTAAGACAGGTTATTTCGGAGCAGGGACCAGGATGGATCTGACGATTGGAGCTGAGCTTGGATCGTCAGCATTAGAAGACTTAGTCTTCATTCTTGCTTTTATTTAGCTTGTTCTCTTATTATAGTTTCTTCCCGCTGTCTGTATCAAATATTCTCTTATTATCTTAATGATAATACATTATTCAGTTATTTCTTG
Source organism: Trifolium fragiferum (assembly GCA_954870985.1). Taxonomy (NCBI): domain Eukaryota; kingdom Viridiplantae; phylum Streptophyta; class Magnoliopsida; order Fabales; family Fabaceae; genus Trifolium; species Trifolium fragiferum. Next base: position 32,481,568 of record OX940792.1, on the reverse strand, counting down.
TATAATTTAATGTACTCAGATTTCAGTTTTAATGCTTCGACTAAATATTCTAGATATTTTAGTTGGGGCGTTACAGTGAAACTGAATCCGTGATTTGTAGATAAGCATGAACTACCAAGATAAAAGCAATTAGATGAATCGGAAAGGTCCAATCGCTTTTCGCTTTTGAATCTAAAACCAAATTTCCTTTTTGAATTTATGTTAAGAACCCTAAATCAAGAAAAACCCCCCTTGTTATTTACTTTAATTTACATGTGTATGATCTTGATTATTCGTGTCTGAAAATAATTTATATTGCTTTGGGAAGAGAGAACTTACACACACACAATTAGAAAAGAGAAATTGAGTTAATGAATTTTTCGTTTTATTCAATATAATGCACGTAATAAAAATTAAAATGTGAACTTGTGATGTACTTCTGTCTCAAAATATAAGTAAAAATTAGTTAATTAAAGTGAATGTATTTGGTCCAAAATTTTAACCAATACATAAAATGTATTTGACGCATTTTTTCTTATATTTTGGAACAGAGAGATTATGCATAAATGTAAGTTAATAAACTTAATTAATTTTTTTTGGGCTCAAATAATTAAATCTATAATATAAAATTTATTACAATAAAAATATGGGTCATGTTAACATGTTTCCTAAGGGCACATGTTAAGGTACCTAAAAATAGAAATATATCATTTAATGATACAAAGAATTTAATGTTTAAAAAATTGAATACACCACAAGTTTAATAAAGTGTTTCCGCATTTATGTTCTTAACATATACCTTAACATGTTAACATTCTCCTAAAAATATATCATATTATTATCATAGAAATTTTTCATTTTGTTGTGGGGGCTTGAGCCCCCAATGCAACATATGTGCATCTGCCCGTGCTTATACGTTAGTTAGGATGGACAATTCTTAGATTAGTTTCCATAAATTTAAGATTATTCTTTCATATATTAAATTTTTGATATTTAATAAAATGTATTAAATTTGTTTGGTTAAAATTAAAATAAAAATTATCACGTGAGCATGTTCTATAAATATTTAAATTTCTAGAAGTACTTTGTGACTAAGATAGTATATGATTAATTTTTTTTGACAAAGATTAACATATCTTTTTCTTAAAAAGATAAAAAGAAAAACCAGATACTTTTAAATTGTAAAAACACGTTGGGGGTAGGTGTAGTAGCGATTAGGGCTGGAAATGAGTCGAGTCGAGTCGAACCTGTCTGAGCTCGACTCGACTAAATAAGAATTGGTTCGGCTCGAAACTCGGCTCGAGTTCGAAACGAATTATTTTTTCAGCTCGAGTTCGGCTCGTTTATAGTTCGCGAGCAGTTCGGTTCGGCTCGTTAGGTTCAGTTCCTTTGCTCGAATAACATAGTTTAAAAGTCATTTTTTTTGTTAAAAAAAGTCAAATTTTATATATTTGACCTTTTAAATTAATTTTTTTAAAAGAAAGAAATTGAAATACAATAAAAATTATCCCAATAGCAAATTAATTCAAAGATACAAGAAAATAAATACATTGAAACAAACAAAAAAATAAGTAAAAATAAATATATTAGTGTATTATATCAATTGAAAAAAAATTCTATTTATATCTTTCTGTCATGTTTTTTATAAAAAAAAAGTTTTGAAAAGTGTAAGGTGTGTATATATATATATATATATATATATCGAGCTGGTTCATGAACCAAACGAGTCGAACCGCATACCATTCATGTTCAGCTCATTTAATTAACGAACTTAATTTTCAGCTCAAGTTCGGCTCAATTGGTTCATGAACCAAGTTAAATGAATTAATTAGCGAATCGAGTTTTGAACTATTTTCGAGTTGGTTCGGTTCATTGTCAGCCCTAGTAGCGATGTTTGTTAAATGTAAACGTCATGTTTCTGACTTTAAATTTAATGTAATTTGTTTATTTTATGGAAAATGCAATGTTTGTAAACGCAAGGCTTACGTAGTTAGTTTTTTAAGATATGCATGTCTTAAATACTTTCTTGTTCCTTTTTATAAAGAACAATTTGAAAAAAACACACATTTCAAGGAATTTTATTTTTTTATTAAAAATTCTAAAATTTTATAATTTATTCCAAAAATAACCTTGGTGTAATTAATGCATAGGGAATATGTTACTGTAATTAATGCATAACATTGAAATAGATAAAGGGTAAAAATGAAATTGCTTAATTAATAAAGCATAAATTTAATGATTGTTTCTTATAAAAAAGAATAAATTTGTTTTTCAAATTGTTCATTATAAAAAGGAACAGAGGGAGTATAAATTTTACGTGTGACCTAGGAAAAGAAAGTAAAAGATAATTTTCTTGATTAGGAAAATGACATGCTAACAAAAATCAAAATTTAATTGAAAAATTTCACAAATTATTTTACTATAGTTTGCACCGACCAATTCTATGTTAGTGTAAGATTTAATTTAACACGGTTGTTTGTGCCTCATGAACTACTACTACTTCATGTGGCATAACTTCAAAATTGCTTCATTGCTTTCTACGTACTAACACGATTTACACGGATTCCACAAAATACAAAGTTCTTGATCCTAGGTTATGTTTAAGCATGGATCTTTGAAAGAGTCTATTGGTCAACGATTGATTTTTTTTTCTTTTTCTTTTCATTCTTGGTCATATTACATACTAGTTACTAGGACTTTGTAATTTGATTTAGTACAACCTTAAAATCCAATTATTTAACAACATATGTACTTGAGAATCGAGCTTACACGTACCCTGTCTTCTTTTTTAACAAATCGATGCTTAATAACAGGCGAGGATTGGCTGTAAAGTGTCCTTTTCCATTTTATTTCTGTAAATTATATTGATTCTCATTTTTTGATATAAATTATATTGATTCTCACTGTACTTCATCAAATTTATAATATTTGCATTCTTAGTCTATGTTTAATTGTTGTCGAGGATAATTTATTTTAAAGAAAATCAAACTTAATAAAGTTATTTTGAAATTTGTTTAGTTAATTTTTAAAAAAGTGTGATAAGGATGAGATATAAAGTGATAAGGAGATTAAAAATTCAATTTCAAGCCACAACAAAAATTAACAATATCAATTACTAACTACTAATATTGATTCTTTAAAATAATCTAAAATATACAAAAATAATATTATTAATATAAAATTTAGTCATTTCGTTTCCTTAATTATAGTATCTTGTGAGCATTAGTTAGCATGATCTTTATTTTTATTTATAAAATTGATTGTAACTTGAAGTTAGAATATGTAACTTTTGAATACAAATTGTGATTTCACAATTAAATTTGTTTTTCAACTAATTTTTATATAAATTTATTCACACATAGGTAAATTCTAATATGGACCACTTCATCAAGTGGTTTATGGTGGACCAATCACAAATAATATTATAACGAATACGAATTTTACAAAATTCACCGTTGGATTGAAAGTTTATGTCATATAGATCATCTATAGAAAAATTTAGAAAAATTAAAAATCATTTGATATGTTATTGAGACACATCAAGATTAACGGTTGTTAAATAACATAAATCTTGATGGGTCTCAATAACATATCAAATGATTTTTAAAAAAATTTAAAAAATTTATGAATGGTCTATACGATATAAACTTTCAATCCAACAGTAAATTTTGTAAAATTCATATTCGGTATATCACTTGTCCACGGTGGACCACCTAGCCTTCAAACATAATCATTTTACATTCACCTCGCTTTCAACTAAATTAATTTTTATAAAATTAATTCATTCAATTTTTTTCACTATAGAACAAAATATGCATTTATACCGAAGGGGTATAAAAATTATCTTCTTTTTTAATTAGTGTAATAGTATAGTGGTATTTCACATGTTTAAATTAAATTAAGGGGGTGTATTGGATTGAGATTTCAATAGATTTTTTTATGATAAAATAATCTTCTGGTATTCAATCAAGACTTTTATAAAAGTTAAATAAATCTCGTGGTATTCAATTAAGACAACGAATATTTTTTATTTTTTTTGACAAAATAAACGGTATTCATTCATTCAAATAAAATAGAGTACATCGATGTAATACATTCATAATCGCTAAAAAAAAAGGATAAATCTGCGAACAAACTCACAGCATCCATGTTAATAGCATAAAACGGCAAATTACATATGCCTACAAATATGACTATATTGAAGTGTCCGGAATAACGATGCCTCCGGATCTATAGCGTTGATGACACAAAAGTCGACATTGATTGGATCTGCACTAGATCGGATCTACTCTCCTTCAACCTGAAACAAATGAACGCCGCACAAAGACGGGAAATCAAATACACCGCACGGGACAACCAAATACACCGTACGAAGACGAAAAATCAAAACAAACAAATATGTGAAAATCACACTTATTTATTATAACGAGAAAGAAAAACAATTTGGAGGGATGATTTTAGGCCAAAATTGACTTAAAATCACCCCTCTTCGATAGACTAAGAAGAAGAAGAAAAAAAGTAGTGACGGCTAGAGTTGGAAGAGAGAAAAAAAGAGGAGATAAGTATTTTTTTTTAACGAAGATTTTTTTTAAAGCAACAAAATTTGTTGGTATTCAATTGAGCCTATTTCATTTCAATGAATGGGTGAATAAATTCAGCTACTACTTTGTTATTATTTATTAGTAGAGCTGCTACTTTTATATTATAAACAAATAAGAAACATAAATCTTCAATAAAATAAAAAACGAATTAAAAAAAGGAAAAAAAAAATTGCATTTTTTTAGATTCGTGTATCACATGCGTACCACAGAAGTACCATGCGTCTACCATAGGAGTACCACACGTGTACCCGTTGCAAAATAAAAAATAAAAAATAGGTACGATATCGATGCGTACCCAAAAAGTACTATACGTGTACCGATACCCGGTACCAGTACTCTCCCTAAAATAGAGTACCCATGCTTCATAGGTTGGAATGAAAAAGATACCGTACATATATTGGTGGATGCTATCATAGTAGTTAATCCCGGATCCCGAAGCGGAGCGGCCAGCCCCAAAACTGGGATAGCGGCATCCCGGAGAGCGGGATGGCCGGGATGCCACTATTTTTTTTATTTTTAATTACATAAATAATACTATAAAGTATAAACATATAATTAATGAAAAATTAAACAAACATCTCAAAATCCATAAAACATTCATAAATCAAACATTCAAAACACAAATCTCAAGTCTTGATCAAACATTATAGCCAAATTACCAACAAAAGTCAAGCAAAATAGCAAATTAAGAAGCATGAAAATATTCAAGTCTCCAACACTTAGATTAATAAAGTAATAAAAAATTAAAACTCAAGTTTATAAAAAGAGAATTGAAGAAACAGAATAAACAGAAATCAAAATAGAAAGAAAGAATATATTCTAGTAACAAAACCAAAAAACAGAACAGTAACAGTGCTGCACAAAAAAAATAAAAAAAAGGGAAAGAAGAAAAGAAAAAGCAGAAGAAATAGAAAGAAAGAACAAAAAAGAAACAAAGCAAGAAAGAAAGAATGATCCTGGAGAAGAAAGTCGAGAAACAGAGCTTTGAGAAGAAACAAAACGGTGCGGTAGGCGCTGGAACAGAACGGTGCCGGAAGCAACCTTTTCACTCTTGTTCAGATGAAAATACGATAGTGGTGAAGCAAATCTCGAGTTACCAAAAGAAAATTGGTACAAAAAACCAATTTTACCCTTAACAAATGGATTAAATTTTCGAAACTACCCTTAAAATGAAATAGCGGCTTTGACCCGGGAAACCCGTCTGGGAACCGCTCTGCTCCGCTCCGACTTGAGACGCCGGGATCCCGCCGGGAACCTTAGGTGCGCCGCTCCATCCCTTCCCGTAGCGGTCGACCTCCGTTCCGCTCCGAGATGCCGGGATCGACCGGGATTGACTACGATGTTATATATACATGTAAATGGCAATCGATTTTACCTTTTTTTTTTCAATTCTTCTTTTTGTATTTTATTTTTGGTTGCATTGACTCATAAATTTTTTTCCAAGTTTCTTCAACTGTTTTATTTTTTTGTTTTGTTTCAATTATTAAAAAAAAAACTTATTTTTTTCAAAACGTTTTTACTATTATTATTATTTTCTTATTTTATTATTAAAATGTTAATTATTATTATTATTGTGTTAACTTTGATATTCATGAGAACAAACGTTACAAAAAAGAAAACTTTGATATATGTCGAATTATTAGTAAGGGATATATATATATATATATATATATATATATATATGGGTTCGGATCAACTGACATCGCTTAATATTGTTTTAACGAAATTAAATTTTACAAAATCCACCGTTGGATTGGAAGATTATATCATATAGATCATTTATGTTAAATTTTATAAACATCTAAAACCGTTTAATATGTTATTGAGTGGTGTAACATTTAGTGTCAAACTAATTGATGTCATTTGATCCTGACTATATATATATATATATATATATATATATATATATATATATATATATATATATATATATACACACACAAAGTACAAAATGATGATCTGCAATCTTTTGACAAACATATAGAATGTATCTGGTGTATTTTAAAAGTTGTGTTAGAAATTAGGGGTGAGCACGATTCGGGTTCGGTCGGATTCGGGCCGGCAAAACCGAAACATAACCGATGGCAATATTTAGAGTCCGATTCCGACCATATTACAAGCACGAGTTCTTTGGGTGCGGTTATTTCGGATGGCGGGTTAACAGTCGGTTGGACACGGGTAAGTGGTAACACAAAATTGCAAGAAAAAAAAACATGCATTCTTCTCTCGCACCTCTGAGAACTCTCTTCTCTGGTTTTTTCAATGAAGAAGAAAGCATGATGGGAGTGGAGAGAGAAAGAAAAAGAAAGATAGAGATGAACTAACAAATATGATTTTTATAATTGTATTTAATATATAAACATATAAATTTACTACTATAAATAAATATTAATAGGCCACTGTGAGTGAGAGAAACAACAGTGTAATCAATGTGTGTTCAGAGTGCCAAGTCCAAGAAAGTATTGATGTGGCCTAAGAAAGTACTAGTATAGACTTGCTTTTTCCGTCATTTTTGTTTTCTATGTTAAAAAATTGTCCCAGGTTAATTCCACTACAATACTCCATCTAGGGGTGGACATCGGGCGGGTATGGGCGGGTTCGGGTTTAAAATGTTCATCCATCTCAAACCGCGGGTGATATGTAGAGACCCGTCTTTGTCCATTTTCGTCCTTCGGTTTGGACGGGTTAGGGTTGTGCGGTTTGCGGGTTCGTGGGCGGATTATTTCGGTTTCAATAAAAAAAATTATAAATAAATAGAGCAAGATCAAAAAAATAAACTTAGATTCATAACACGAAAATTAAAATATCAATATCATCATTTGCATATTTGATATATATTATCACCAAACCAACAAAAGAAAAATAAAACATAAAATAAAGAATAACAAAACATGAAGAAAAAATTGATATTTACAAAAACAAAAAATATTATAATGACGAAGAAGAGAAAAGCGGGAGAGGAAGAAATGATTCATCTACTTAATCAGTTTCATAACTTTCATTGTGCTTGGTTGTCTCATTACAATACTAGATGAAATACAAAGATTAAAAGCAATTTTTTTATTCTCAAAAAAGGAGAGTTACCGTAAAAAAAAAAGGAGAGAGTTTGTGTTTCTCGAATATGCAGAGGTACTATTTTATTGTGATAGTAAAAAATTGTATTGTAAATTGAAATGCATTGATTACTTCTATTTGAAAAAGAATAATATCAGTATAATTACTAGATATTTGTGCATTTTTTAAAAGAAAAAAATGACATATATGCATTCCACTAACGTCGACATTATTAGTGTAGTAGACTAATTTTTATTTTTTTTACTATGCGGGCGGGTTTCGGGTTCCGTCGGTCCAATTCTCTCCACCCGGACCCGCCCACGTCAACTCTGTTCAAACCGAATTTCCAAACCGGCAAACCCGTGGCCCAATCCAAACCGCCCATTTTTCGGTTTTATTTATCGGTTTTTTCGGGTTAGGTCGGGTCGCGGGTTTTCTGTCCACCCCTAACTCCATCCGTTCCATTTTATTTGAGCCAGTTGACTGTCTCACGTTTGCCAATATAAAACTTTAACGATTAATATCTTTAATTGTATAATAGTAAAAATTATAAAAAATTGATATTTTAAAAATATAAATCGAGACGAATCCAACAAGATCTTATATACTAATATTTATTTTTATTTATGAATAGAAAAATAGGGTCAAAACGAGATATATGAATAGTATCTACAGTCAAAATGACTCAAATAAAATGGGACGGAGGGAGTACAAAATACTTATATCAGTATTCGGTTGGGCTTGGGTTTCTACCAAGTAAATTTTGGAAACCGCACCCGCCCATCTACACTCATATAAGATCGAAAAATTATAATTTTTAACCCATAAACCGTTACAATACGACCCACTACATTGCTTTTCTTGCGGTTTTACCGGGTTTCGGGCGGGTTAATAATTTCTGCTCAGCCCTATTAGAAATCACAAAAATTTGGAAAGTACTTTGAAATCTTGAAAATCTATATTAGAAATCCATTAAAGTCACGTGTTAGGAATCCTAATTGTAAAAAGTGTTTTAAAATCCTACAAAATCGATATAATCCCACAAAATTTTTTAAAATTTTCAAAAATAAATTTATTAAAATAGTATTTCAAAATCTCAATCTAATATACTCGGCAACAAATCAATATAGTAATGTTTTACTTGTTGATTTCTAATCAACTTCATAACAATTTCTCTTGAATTGATCAAACCATACTTAACAAGTAAGATGTTGAAAATCCCAAATATAGAGCTAAGAGAGTACAGGAGGGGACAAGCTCACAGTAGCACCCATTTTCTAATTTAATCTCAAAAGATTAGGGGCACATGCATGCATTGAAACTAAATCTTAAATCTTCATCTATCAAATCAATGGTCAACCTTACGCTATTCTCAGCAACTTGCCTCTAAACTCTTATGTTTAAACATTTAATATCTCCATTAACCGGATATTAAATTGAAACCACATGATCAACACACTAATTATTTTTTACTAGATTAGTACCACTGCTAAAAGTTATAGTTAAAATAAACAAACAACTGCCCCCGGTTTTATATTTTATATGTTTGGTTGTTTAATCATATAGAAAAGGGACAAAGAAGATATTATTTTAGTTGCAAAGATAATGATATTGTCATATTGAAAAGGATTAAATTATATTCATTATTATCTATGTAAACAAAATACAATATTACTTTAAAAAAAAAAATACAATATTTTTGTCTTCAACCTTTTAATTTTCAGAAAAATTATGAGACTCAATAATCAGGAACGTCTCCGAGTTTTTGGAGGCTATTTGCAAAATATAAAAGTGACCCTTTAAAAAAAATATATTTCTGTTTAAAAAAAAATCCTCAATTTAAATTGCAAATAACATAAAAATTATCATATTGTATTTCATTTAAGAGATGATTTTCAACTGTTATCGATGTTAAATCATTAGGTCTTTCTTATGACATGGTAGACCGCAAGTAGACTTCAACAAATTCAATTTTAAAAAATTTCTTTCTTTAGATACAATTGTCACATGAATAGTTAATAAAATTCTATATGCAATAACTGTATTAGAAAAATAATTCATGCATTTCATAAAAAAATTAATATATCAATACGTTCCATTTTTTCTCCAGACAACATATTTAAAAAATTCTATATTTTAATCTATATTTTTTTATGGAGCTAGAGTATGATGGGCGTATGAGATGGTATTTGGTGCTTTTGCTTTTGTTTTGGCTTTTAGAGGCAATTTTGGTTATTGTTCTAAGTGTTGTTTTAGTTGAAATTATATGGATGGTTTTAGGGGTTTTGCCATAGGTGTAATAGTATCATTGAAATTCTTACTTGTATGAAGTGATTTTATATGACCTGTTTTTACGGACTGTGCTCAACTTGAGCTGAGTTACGTTATTAATAAAATTTAGCCATTAAAAAAAATCTATATTTTTTTAATATTATTAATTTTTACACCTATTAATTTACTAGTACTACTACCCTATTTTTTGTTTGAGGCCCTCAATTTTAAGAGGCCTTATGCCATGGCACATGTTGCACATGGCATAGAGCCACCCGTGTCAATAATTTGAAATTCATCCAAAAAGTATATAAAATTTGATAAAAAATTATTCAATAACAAGAATTAAAATTCAATTTTTTTCAAGTGAATTATTCTTAACTAATAATTTTTTTTTGTCGAATAACCTAATGATTAAAAATTTCACCCTTAAAATAAATTATTGGAATATTTGAAATTTGAACTCCAAAAGCACATAAAAACTTATATAGAAACCTCTTTTATAAAACATGAAAAATTTACTACTATAATAAGGAGCAATTTTTAGTTTGCCACAGCCTCAAATAAAATACATTTAGATACACACATAAAAAAAATATATTCGAGAATTTAATCACATTATCTAATATTTCATCTTAAACATGAACATATTTTAATAGAAACTTCTTAATCATTCGAAGTAACTACTTTTTAAAAAAGAATATATAACATATGATATATTAAAACATCTCCGACTTTAGATATTATACATCATTAAAAAATGATCTTTATAATGCCATATAATATTTATGTCGAATCATAAAACTCCAATGATAAGAAAATCTAAAATACAAATCATTAATCTATATAAAACTCTCTTTAATATTCTTATTACAAATGCTCTTAATAAATAAAATGAGCAAAATATTAACTAATTGGTCATAAAGAGTATCAGGGGATTATATATTTTGTTATCCCTTCGACCCAGGTGCTCACCTTTTTTTCTTTCTATAAAATAAAAGATAATTGTGTGATATTGATTCACTACTAGATCAGCATTCAGCACCGTTGGTGGTGGGGTGCAACTGTGAATGGAGGATAAGCCTCGGATAAGGCTTTGTGGGGTTCCACTATCTCATTTTGTGATTTTCTGTCCTTCTCTTGTAAAATCATGTCACAATTCTTTCTATTCACATACATAGTTGCATAATGCATCTAATCTAAGTTAACAAAAAGGTACAATACAGCTTTTGATTCCCTTCAACCAATATAAACTAATTTGTTTCTTGTTATTTTTATGGTGAGGTCAATCATTTTTAATAATTCAAGATTATTTATTCAACGATTAACGAAAATAAGCCACATAATTAATTAGATTTACGAAAATTAATTTTTAACTGATTTTTATTTCACATGAATGTAGTTTATTTTTCATTGGTTGTTGAATAAATATTTCTAAATTATCAAACATGAGTGTTGAGAACAACTTTTTTTTATTACTTATCAGTATTAAAAGCAAGTAGGGTGGTTGTACTCGCCTTATTTGTGTAATAATTGTGTAAGGATGAGTTAGATTCATCTCAAATTTTTAATACCGATGCACATTTTTAATACCATTAATTACACTCAACATGGTAAATGAGAAACCAATTTTATTTAAGATTTTTCTAAATCATTTAACAATTTAAATTGATTAAAAAGTTTAAACCATGTCATAATTTAGTTGGTAGGAGAAATATATTTTGTATGTAGAGGTCAGAATTCAAAATCATATACACTCCACTTATTTATTTTAACAAGTAAAATTGTGGTCATTAGACTACTTGACCAACAAAAAAAATTAAACCTTAAGAAATATAATTAAGAGGATTATAAAAAATAAAAGAAATCTAACATCAGTCGTCAAGACATTTTTTAATGTGATATTAAGGAGTAAATATCAATTTTGTCCCTTGAAATTGTAAGAATCATCTCTTTTTCTGTACAATAAGAATCATCTTTTTACCCCTTGATATGTGTATTTTGTGTTTATTTTAATAATTGGACAAGGTCATTTATCTACTATGCAATAAGTCATGTCAAATGTGACACATAGGTATTGTACTATTCATTTGGGGAAGAACTTTATAAAAAATTGGAAGTGTAAGGAGTTTAGAGGTGTGGTGTGAGATTGTGCCATGTTCATCATTGTGATACACGGTTCAATCGCCAAATGGAAAGAGTAAAGAGATTGAACAAGAAAGCATGAGAATATCTTAACAAGTGGCCTAAAGAAAATAGTACATGGCAAATTTCAAAAAAAACTCTAAAGTTGACGGTAACATTAACAACAAAGTTAATATCAATGTGACCAAAATTGAAACAACAATTTATTGCAAATATAATTTAACAACAAAGTTGTATACTGAAATTAAAATGGGGCAAAATGTAGAAAATAAAATTATGGAAAAGTGGGGAATCAAAATTGAAAGAAAAGGAGAAATTAAGGTTCCTGAATTGACGCATGGAGAACAAGCTTTTTTTTTTTTTTCATTTATCTACGATTTGAAGAACTAATTTTGTCACCCATCATGCTAGAAAGGACAGGAATGAAAAATAAAGTAACATTGAAGATGATGGTTGAACTTCTTTCAACGTGTTTCAAATTATGGTCATTTAACACCCGAGTGGCGTGGAATATGGTCAAATCGCTTCCTCCACCATAGAGTCATGTTGGCTAATAGTTGGTGTAACCATGTACACAATCAACATATATGTCATCACCACAAACGGAATAAACGAAGATAAAAGTCATTTTGTCATATGTCAGACAACTTAATCCTAATTAATGTGAGAGAATACAACCTTCCATCTGATGAAGTTAACGACTAAAATTAATCTGGCCTAATAAAAAGTTAGTTTTATTTTCACCAAATAAGGATTGAGACCTCAACATGCTAACCAATACATCAACCAAAATCAACAAGGCTACTCATAAAATACATCCTAGTAGATAAGATATTTATATTATAAAACTAGTTTTAAGACGGGTCTATTATTTTTATTCGATATTTAAGTTTGTCATTATATTAATATAAAAATCTGTTTAAAATAAAATATTTAAGAACTTGTTATAAAAATGTTGTTAAAATATAAGTTAAACTATTGTGCTATTTCTTGTAAAACTTACTAAATTACTAAATATGTTTTTTACTGTATAAATTTGTTTAATTAAAGCTATTGTCCCATGATAGTTTTTAAATAAATTATAATTAATATGTTCTAATTATTTCAATTTTTATTTACAAGCTATTTTTTTTTTAAAGAAGTCAAAATGAAATATAAAATAAAACGATCTCCCTAGCACAAGATGTGCCCAGGTAGACTATCAATATTTATAGTCACATAATGATACACAAAGATAATCAAATAAAACAGATCATACAAGGTCCAAACAGAGCAAAGGACTAGACCACCATATATGGCAGTTGGAAGCTAAGGTAACACATTTCGCCTTCAACCACCTAAAAGAATGAAGCTTGATCTTGTCCAAAAGCTGAGAAGTAGTGCTAGCTGAGCCTCGAAACAACCTATGATTTCTCTCCGTCCACACAACCCAGACGCACGCGAGCCAAATGAGCTGCAGAAATGCGCGACGTGCCCGAGAACCACCGACTGAATGAGTAAACTGTGCAAAGTGATCGCGTAAGGTAGTGGATTCCTCCACCGGAATGCCGATCCACGAGCGCACCAATGTCCAAAGAGGACCAAAAGTACCACAAGAGATAAATAAATAATAAGCCGACTCTGCCTCGCCACAACCCGAAACACACATGTGAGATGTAGTAGGTAAGATGCCTCGAGTGACCAGGTTGGTTTTTGTGGCAACCTATCACACAAAAGACGCCAAGCGAAGATGGAAACCTTCAACGGAACCTGCGAGTACCAAATGAGTTTTTCCACGTCATCCATGGAAGCTGAAACCTGAGAAGTCAAAAGATGGTATGCTCATCGGGTAGTGTAGCCCCTATCAGAGTCAAGCTGCCACTGCCACCTATCAGAAGACTGGTCCTGCAATGAAATGGTAAGTAATAAAGACTGACACTCCCTCAGATCCTCCTCCTCCCACCCGCGCAGCTGCCTCCGCCACACCCAAGCCTCCCCATCCTAGCGAGAACATCTCCGCCACCGTACTTCGTTTGGTCTCCGCTAAATCAAACAGACGACCAAAACTCTCACTCAATGGAATCCCGTCCACCCAGGGATCGGTCTAGAAAAAGGACTTTGCCTCGTCCCCTACCCTTCTCGAAACATGCTCCTCAAACCAACTGCCCCCTGGCTCAACTCCTTCCCTAATACGCTTTATCTCCCTCCACCACAAGGATCCTCGCCGCCCACCCTCCCGAAGTCGTCCTCCCTCCACCCCATATCTAGATGCCAAAACTCTAAACCACAGTCCCTCTCTGTCCTCTAGCATCCGTCAACACCATTTACCTAAAAGTGTTAAGTTAAATTCTCGCAACCGCCTGACCCCCAGACCACCCTCCTCCTTTCGTAAACAAATAGATTTCCAGTCAACCCAGGAGATTTTCCTAACGTCCACACTTCCCGCCCAAAAAAAAAATTAATTAAAAGAGATTCAATAAAGGAAATAATACCTAATGGAGCTTTGAAGAAGGAAAGAGCATAGACAGGAAGAGAGGTCAAGACAAATTTAAGCAAAACCAGGCGACTACTGATTACGTTCTGGCAAGTGGACCAGTTTGTCGTCGAGCAATAATTCACACTCTAGGTGTCTAGAATGAGTTCGTATCCACAGGGATCGTGTCAAACCTTCGCTAGTGCTATTCTAGTTCGTGTGTTTTTGCATTCGCTTTGGTTTTTAGGAAAATGTTTTCATTTATAAAAATAGTGATATGCTTTGCAATAAAAGTAAAAGTTTTGATTCAGAGACATAGAGGATAGGTATGATGGTTGAACTTACTCCCTCCTTCATACTTGACATAATCGGTGTATAACATAGTCATTCGTACTATTATCGGGAGTCGATTCTATCCTTGTTTTAGTAACACCTTACTGCTACCCTATGTAGGCAAAGTCCCCCTACTTTTGCAACTAAGGCACCTATGAGAGCCTAACCTCGCTTTGTCACATATCCTAATTACTGGATAGAGTTATTTACAAACATGCATTATGACCATCGACCATCCAATACCCCTAGATCTTAGTTACGGTTGTTCAGTTTCTAATTGTTATTACAACCAGTTCCTGATTCTTCCTCTAATTATTAAGTCATAACTAGTTCAGGATTGTTTTGCCATTCCTTTAATCTAGTGTTATTTATTACTAGTTCCGGACAAATAATAGTGAGAACCCTAATATGCTACTATTAAAGTAAACCCTACTTATTTGTTCTAAGACGTTGCCGTTTATCCGGCCAGATTCCGACTAACGATATTCAAGCAAGAAAACAAATAACAAATAATAATTTATAAATGCGATTTATTATAACTTTGACTCAATTACATGACTCAAGTATTCATCGGGGAGTTCATCTTCTCCACCACAACCTAAGGAATTATTACAAAAGACTACATAATTAAATTACAAGAATCTAACTATAAAAAGCCTAAAGAATCATACCTTGCTGAGTTAGTTTTCCTTTAAGGGGAGAAAACTATGCCCTTAGAGCTCCTTCGATAGTCAGCCTCTTCATTTTGTCATTCAGCCCCTCGGGTTCCTCCTCGGCCTTTGCTTCTACCTGTAGCTGTGCCATTTCATCCCCCAGCTCCTCTATCTCTATCTTCAAATTCACCTGAGCTGGAGTCGGTGGTGTAGCTTCTTCATTCTTCCATTCGAGCTTGCAGCATTCGTCCCTGTTCGTCTTGGAAGTTGGAATGGTGATTACCTGTTCTCCACTTCTTAGTGTCATCTTAGCAAGATCCATGTCAATGATGGCTCTGCTAGTGGCTAGGAATGGCCTTCCCAAGATGATGGGATGTTCTTCATCTTCTCCAATGTCTAGGATCATGAAGTCTACTGGAAAAACCAGGTCTTGGACTTTCACCTGGACATCTTCTACTGTACCTGTTGATCGAATGGTTGATTGGTTAGCTAATATGAGATCTTTAGTTGTACATGCAGTTGGTAATTTGAGCTTGAATTTGTCTGCCAAAGATAATGGTATGGCATTCACACTTGAGCCCACATCACATAATGCATTGACTCCTTCTTCCCCAATCTGACAAACCATGGTGAGGCTTTCAAGATCTTTCTTCTTGGGTGGCAGCTTTGGTCTTTTTGCTAGGCTCTCGTCAAAGTCTTCGAGCTCATCAGCGAATGCATCATAAGCTTCTAATAATGTCATTCCTAGCGCATTGATCTCCTTCTTGAACTCCATCAGCTTTTCCTCTTCGCGCTCGCGTTTTGTCTTTCGATCTTTCAACGCTTTGCACTCCTCTTTTGAGTTGTCCACCGTGTTTCCTGCAATCTTTGTTTCATACTCTTCTCGATCGCACTCATCACATACTAGCCCAATATAGTCTTCCACGAAAACGGTCCCAGATTTGTATAACCATTCTCAAACGACATTCTGCTGGTACTAAAGTTTTCGGCGTAATTTTGCCGAAAATGGTGGCTTCCTTTTATAGAACTTGGTTATGCTCTTTGGGTGCCAGCCTGTTCCATCTTATCATCCATTTGTCATACTCCGTCCAGTTCTCACTGTGTGGTTGATCGAGAAAGTTTAAATTGTCTTTGTAGGTGTGTACTTCCTTATTGCAAACTAGTGATGTGACTTTGATCTCGAGGAAGTTTTCTCCTATTGATTCAACATTTGCATCCACCAGGTCATCCCAATGTATCCCATCAGAGCTTTCTGGGGTGCTAGGTGATGACAATTCTAGTTCCAGTATGGCACTGTTCTTTCGGTAGTAATCTCCCACGGTGATCCTTGGTTTGTCCTCCATGGCTTCGGTGGTAGGCGATTCTCTTTCCTGTCATCAAGCACAACAAATAAATACCATCAGTAGCACTGGAAAAGATATTTATAATTATTTTTGGTTTTATTTCATGTGTCTTTGTCACCATGAAAATTCCCAGGTAAGTGAGGTGGATCACTAGGATCGCTTAAATACCTTGACTTTGCTTTAGCCAGAATTTCACAGATCAAAATTCACAATCATTAACAAAATTTTTGATTTTTTAATTTTTTTTGTATTTTTAATATTTTTGACAAACTAGAATAATTCTAACAATGTTTTGTGAACACAATCCCCGGCAACGGCGCCAAAAGCTTGACTACGTTCTGGCAAGTGGACCAGTTTGTCGTCGAGCAATAATTCACACTATAGGTGTCTAGAATGAGTTCGTATCCACAGGGATCGTGTCAAACCTTCGCTAGTGCTATTCTAGTTCGTGTGTTTTTGCATTCGCTTTGGTTTTTAGGAAAAATGTTTTAATTTATAAAAATAGCGATATGCTTTGCAATAAAAGTAAAAGTTTTGATTCAGAGACATAGAGGATAAGTATGGTGGTTGAACTTACTCCCTCCTTCATACTAGGCATAATCGGTGTATAACATAGTCATTCGTACTATTATCGGACGCCGATTCTATCCTTGTTTTAGTAGCACCTTACTGCTACCCTATGTATGCAAAATCCTCCTACTTTTGCAACTAAGACACCTACGAGAGTCTAACCTGGCTTTGTCACATACCCTAATTACTAGATAGAGTTATTTACAAACATGCATTATGACCATCGACCATCCAATACCCCTAGATCTTAGTTACGGTTATTCAGTTTCTAATTGTTATTACAACCAGTTCCTGATTGTTCCTCTAATTATTAGGTCATAACTAGTTCAAGATTGTTTTGTCGTTCCTTTAATCTAGTGTTATTTATTACTAGTTTCGGACAAATAATAGTGAGAACCCTAATATGCTACTATTAAAGTAAACCCTAATTATTTATTCTAAGGCGTTGTCGTTTATCCGGCCAGATTCCGACTAACGATATTCAAGCAAGAAAACAAATAACAAATAACAATTTATAAATGCGATTTATTATAACTTTGACTCAATTACATGACCCAAGTATTCACCGGGGAGTTCATCTTCTCCACCACAACCTAAGGAATTATTACAAAAGACTACATAATTAAATTACAAGAATCTAACTATAAAAAGCCTAAAGAATCATACCTTGCTGAGTTAGTTTTCCCGTAAGGGGAGAAAACTATGCCTTTAGAGCTCCTCCGAACTTCTCTCCAAAAGGAATAAAAAGTTCTTCTATTTCTGAATGAATAATAATGAATTTTGGAGGCTCTATTTATACTTTTCGTAATGGGCCTCAACAAGCCATCGTGACACGCTAGGTCCATCGTGTCCCGATGCCCAGATTCTTTTTAAAATTATAACTGATCCTGTGCGTTTGATCAACGTGGTCACCAAGGAAAGCCATCGTACTGCGTTGAGCTCCATCGTGGTACGATGCTAAGATTCTCTTCAAAAATATAATTGATTCTGTCTTGGCGACCAAGTAGCTTCCATCGTGTCACGTTGAGTGCCATCGTGACACGATTGGCTGATTTTCTTCATTTTTGGGCTTTTTCTCGTCTTTTGCGTTTCTTCACCTTGTCTTGAAGCTTTTTCTCGATTCTTTAAGTGTTTGTTGATATTTGGGCCTGTCTTGGTCATTTTACTACTAATAAATATTTGGGCCCGTCTTGGTCATTTTACTACTAATAATACTACCTAAAATACTACAGAAATTCCTGTCATCAACCACCAAAAGAAAGGAAACGACTTTTCCACCCAGACAATCTATTTTTTAATCGAGTCACCACCGGATCCCAAAAAGCCAAACGACTAGGATTTTCCCCAATGGGAAGACCCAGATAAAGGAAAGAAATCTTTCCCACTCTACAACACAGAGTTGAAGCAGCTTCACTAAAACAGGAAACAGAAACATTAACACCCACCAGCATGCTTTTGTTGAAATTAACCTTGAGGCCCGACATAGTTTCAAACAACACAAGAACAACTTGAAGAGCGCGGACATTCGCCCAACTTTTGACCCGTGACTGGGCCCTGCTCACTGATACTATACCCCATGAATAGGTTTCGTGCTACCACTGCCTCCATCAAAACATTCAGGCCCTCGGCAGCCAAAAGAAAGATAAAGGGGGATAGCGGATCCCCTTGTCGAAGCCCCCGCTCAAAGGGGAACTCCTCTGTTGGACTCTCATTAACTAAAACTGATGTTGTAGCCGTGCTCAAACACTCTTTAATCCACTTCCTCCACAAGACAGGTGTTAGGCCTAATTTTTAATGTTTATTTAAATAAATATTTAATAGTTGGTCTAACTAAATAAAATGCCAAATAAATGTAAATTGGTGTTTTTTTAAGTATTTAATGTTTCGAAATATTTTTCAATGTCAGCGAAGCTATTTTATTCGAAGATGGAAAACGATGTCATTCGAAGGATATCAGCGAATTCGAAGTTCAACGCGCGAAGCAGAATTGATGTTCGAAATCAACGGTTCGAAGTAAAGAAACCTGGGACGCGTGGAGCGATCTGGAGCGTCAATTTGAAGCGGCAGTTTGCCCGTTTTCAAAAGTACTTAGGGTAGTTTCTTTTCTGTAATCGGGGTCACAAAACATTTTACAAACTTTCCTACTAAAATTCTGAGTACTCGAGCGAAGAACGAAAAGAATTGCGAGGAAACTATATGTATGTTTGTGCACCCTTTATTTTGTAATTGCTTTTATCTTTAATGCAATTTGCTTTTACTGCAACTTTACTGTTTTTATCATCAAAAGTACTTCTGTTTCGAGGCGATTCGAAGCATTTAGTATTAATTTTAAATTAAAAGACTAAAGCTGGTAAATGTTTGTTGATTTTCGACGAACATATAAAGAACTTTCTCAAAAATAAGCATAAAATTGTCCTGAGATTACTAGTCGATCTCGTAAGTCTTAAAATACTTAGACTAGCGCTTGTTTACCAAATTTCACAGTAAACAAATTGGCACGCCCAGTGGGACTGGTTTTGTGCTTTTAAGAAGTTTGTTGAAAGTTTAAGCGTTTAGAACAATATAACTGTTAATTTACGGTTATGACTAGAACTACACAAATTTATAATTCAACAAATAGTCAAAATTCTAACGCAATGAGTGGTAGTGGAAACCAAAACACTAATTCTAGTGGAGGATCCCCAAGTTCTTCCCAAAATTCGAATACTGTGAGTGTTGCAGTTAGTTCGATAGTTTCAAACACTATGGTTTCGACTCAATCAGAGTCTGTTCCTGCAATGATATCTTCTTCTTTTTCGAATTATGGGACGTCAGGAATGCACTCAATTAATAACCCTTTGTTTGGACGTATACCACCCCCTACACAAGGCTTTTCAGCCTTTCCTTCACAAGAGCAAGAGAGGTATACAGATTCTAGGGTAACCCAAATGCCTCTGACAGTTTCTTCGTTACTATCTTTGAGGCAACAAATGGACGAGAGTAATCATGAAATGGTTAATCTCTTGACACAACAAATTGGTACTGTGTTTAATCCTTTAATTCAGAACACCAATGAAAGTTATAATATGTTGGCTTATCAAATGGGTAGAATAGCAGATTTCTTTGGGACTCCTCCTCCCCAAAACCAACCTAGGTTGAACTATCAGGCACCTCAAATGATTTTGCCTGCAATGTCTGCAACGCCCCAAAACCTGGGCCAAACCCAAATGCCTGAACAGCCAATTAACCAAGGGCCAGCTTTTATGGCCCAAACAAGAAATCAAGGGCCAGTGTTTATGGCCCAAGAGGAACCTCAGTACCAACAAGAGGTGAATCAACCAAGAGTAGTTTTGGTAAATCGTAATCAAAATGCTGATGAAGTAGTACAAAATATCCAAAACAATAACTTTGCTGGGCATAATAATTTGGCCCATTTGGTCGAAACAATCTTAACTCAAAATGGTTTAAATGTTGGCTCTAGAAGGCCAAATTTTGTGTCTGCTTTGTCTGAATATGTATTACAAACGGAATTGCGAAGAGGTTGGAAAGTTCCAAAATATACCAAGTTTTCTGATCCACTACCTGCTAATGATGCTGCTTATATCGAAGTTCTGGATTGCAACATGGTTGATATGGCAGATCCTGCGCCGATCAGGGCTATTCCTGAAAAGGAATATGAAGAAAGGGTGAAAGCTGTTTTCCCTAAGCCTGAGGAAGATTTGGCTGATTACCTCAACAGGTGCAAACTCAACAATGTTGAGGTGATGGTTTGTCCAAGGTGTAGTGCTGTGTGTGATAGAGACGCAACTAAGTGTCTCCGCAATTGCTTCCCATATGCCGACCCTAAGAGAAAATGGCATAGTCCTAAACCTAATCAAAGGACTTGGCCACAAAAAAGGATTGATTGGAGCAACTATGCTTCGAAACATCCTTCTGTTCATCAGAGGTTGGGGCCTATTCGAACTTTCAGGCCATCAGGCTCAGTTCCAACTAATACTTGGGTCAGGGGGCAAAATGTTGCCATAACTAAGAAAGTGATGGAAAAAGGCAGTTCGAGCAATGTCAATGTTAACATTGTTGCTGCGAACAAAGGTTCGACTACCAATATGGCTCCTCAAAAAGCCAATGCTGCTCCCAATGATAAGAAGTATGCTTATAGAAACAATTACAAGGGAAAAAATCCTATGACACGTTCTCAGTGGCGTAGATTTCAGAGAAAGAAGAAGTTAGCTGCTTCTCAAGGCAAAGCTCCAAATGTTGCTGGGGGCAAACCTGAGATTCTTGCTGGGGGCAAGACTGGAAATAGCAATGAAGCTAGTTCCAAAATAGTTCAAAAAGCTGAATTGGCCAAAAGGCAAGTGAAAGAAAGGCTTGAGCCAGTGGCTGAGGATAAAAATGATGAGGAAAATGAGGACTTCATGGATGATGACGACCTCTTAGATGATGAAGTTGATTTCGACGTGCTAGTGAACGTCATTTCGATTCTTCCTGCTGAGTTTGATGTTCAAACAGAAATAAATGAAGTGGAGGAAGAAGCTAAAGCTATAGAAATGGCTGTTCCCAAGCCAATTTGCTACTATGTGATAGGTAATGGCTGCGTCGAAGAACAGAATGCTATCTTCGAGAAACCTGATCTGGGGATGCAGAATCATCTCAAAGCGCTATTTGTTAGAGCAAAAGTCAATGGCGTAGGGGTGAATAAAATTCTGGTAGATGGCGGAGCAGTAGTGAATATTCTGCCACATTTCATGCAAAAGAAGTTAGGATTATATGAAACAGATTTGCATGCACACAGTGTAGTGTTAGCAAATTACGAAGGCAAAATTGGCCACTCTCTTGGGGCCATTCAACTCGAAGTGTGCGTAGGCAGCACTGTCAGGAAGACCCTATTTATGGTCATAGCTGCTAGACCTAATTACAACACGTTGTTGGGTCGAGAATGGATTCATGGGGTGGGTGCTGTACCCTCTACTATGCACCAAAAGCTGATTGTGTGGAGGGAAGATGGTCTAGTTGAATATGTAGAGGCAGACCAAACTGCATATGTTGCTGATGCAGACACCATAAACCTCCAAACCTTCGACAGAAACCTAGCTACAATTGCTCCTTGTGGGGATCAAAACTCAGCTTATGAAGAAACTGGGTCTGCTAGTGTACTTCATTCTGTCAAGCTTCATCCTACTCATGGGTTTTGTTGGGAGAGGGAACACCTTGACAACCCTGTGGATGAAAGTGCTTTCCCCAAAGCTACAGGATGGGGCAGCCCAAATGATTTCGATGATTAAGTCATCGAATTGGGACAAGATTTCGGCTTATGCAGCCGAAAATAGAATCAAAATGGCTGTTGAAGCCATTATATTGGAAGAAAATATGGCTGTTGAAGCCAATGAAGATTTGCAATCAAAAATGGCTTCTAAGGCCAATACTTCAAATCCTGGAAATAATCAAAGATTGGATTGCATCCATGATGACGAACCTTTGGGTTTTGAAACACCAATCAGTTCGACTCAAAAGATGCAAGCTCAAGATCCCTTGCAGGAGATTGATATTGGAGATGGCTCCATTAAGAGGCCAACTTACATTAGTAAAAATATCAGTCCAAGCCTAAGGGAAAAAGTAGTCAAGCTATTGCAAGACTACAAAGATTGTTTTGCATGGGATTATCATGAAATGCCTGGTCTGAGCAGGGAATTGGTGGAACACAGACTGCCACTGCGCTCAGATAAGATACCTGTGAAGCAGCTTCCAAGGAGGTTTGCTCCAAAAATTATGACGAAAATCAAGACTGAAATTGAAAGGTTGCTCAGATGCAAATTCATTCGAACAGCCAGGTATGTAGAGTGGCTAGCTAACATAGTTCCTGTTATTAAGAAAAATGGGTCTCTTAGGGTATGCATAGATTTTAGAGATTTAAATAATGCAACACCTAAAGATGAGTATTCAATGCCTGTAGCAGAAATGCTAATTGATTCAGCAGCAGGCCATGAGTACTTAAGTATGTTAGATGGTTATTCTGGGTATAACCAAATCTGTATTGCTGAAGAAGATATACCTAAGACTGCCTTTCGTTGCCCTGGTGCCCTAGGTACTTATGAATGGGTTGTAATGCCTTTTGGTTTAAAAAATGTTGGGGCAACCTATCAAAGGGCAATGAATTCAATTTTTCATGATTTTATTGAAGTTTTTATGCAAATATACATAGATGATATTGTTGTTAAGTCTGCATCTGAGAATGATCATCTATGTCACCTTAGAAAATCGTTCGAAAGAATGAGAAAATGTGGATTGAAAATGAATCCACTAAAATGTGCTTTTTGTGTACATGCAGGAGATTTCCTTGGTTTCGTTGTACATAAAAAGGGCATAGAGATCAACCAAAACAAGACAAAGGCAATTATGGAGACAAAATCTCCAACAACAAAGAAACAGCTTCAATCAATGCTAGGTAAAATCAATTTCTTGAGAAGATTCATTTCGAATCTAAGTGGAAAGGCTCACCCCTTTTCTCCATTGCTCAAACTCAAGAAAGACGATGTGTTTCAATGGGGACCTGAGCAGCAGAAGGCATTTTGATGAGATTAAGGCTTATTTGTCAAGTCCACCAACTTTAATGCCTCCTATTCGAAGTAAAGAAATGAAGTTGTACATAGCAGCATCAGATTCGACCATTGGGAGCATGCTTGCTCAAGAAGACGAAAATGGTGTGGAGAAAGCTATTTATTATTTAAGTAGAGTTCTCAATGATGCTGATACTAGGTATTCTGTAATAGAAAAATTATGTCTTTGTTTGTATTTTTCTTGTACCAAACTGAAGCATTATATAAAGCCAGTTGATGTTTTGGTTTATTCGCATTTCGATATTATTAAGCATATGCTATTGAAACCAGTTTTACATAGTAGAATTGGAAAATGGGCTTTGGCTTTGACAGAGTATTCATTGACTTACAAGCCTCTAAAATATGTGAAAGGTCAAATAGTGGCTGATTTTATATCAGATCACTCAGTTGTCGAAATGCAAATGAATTACTTAGAGTTCGAACCTTGGATTTTATATTTCGATGGTTCTAAACATAAGTATGGTACCGGAATTGGAATTTTAATAATTTCACCATTGAAAATTCCAACTAAATTTAAATACAAAATTAATGGAACTTGTTCCAACAACGAAGCTGAATATGAAGCTTTGATTGCTGGGCTAGAAATTCTTCTAGACTTGGGGGCAAGGCACAGTAAAATAAGAGGTGATTCTGAGTTAGTTTTAAAGCAATTAACAAAAGAATATAAGTGCATTCAAGAACATTTGATGAAGTATTTTGCCATTGCTTATGCTTTGTTAAAGAACTTTGCTAGTTTTGATATACAGCATGTGCCTCGAATTGAAAACCAAGAGGCCAATGACTTAGCTCAGATTGCTTCAGGATATAAAGTTTCCAAAGAGCAATTGGAAGAACTTATAGAAATCAAGGACAAATTGATTTCAGATGAGCCAATTGCTGATGGATTGTCAATGCCAAAACATTTGGGGGCAAGTGTGCATGATGAAAATTTCGAAATTTTCAAAACTTTTCCCTACTTCGATGGTTCAGTGGCAGAAATTTTTGCCATTGGCAGATAGTGATTGGAGAAAACCTATTGTAGATTACTTGAAGAATCCAACAGGAACTGCTGATAGAAAGGTTAAATATAGAGCCTTGAGTTATACCATCATTGGGAATGAATTGTTTAAAAAGACTCCAGAAGGAATCTTATTAAAGTGTCTTGATGAAGGAGAAGCTTATTTGGCTATTTCTAATGTTCATAGTGGTTCTTGTGGAGCTCATCAAGCAGGTCATAAAATGAAATGGCTTTTATTTCGACAAGGTTTATACTGGCCTTCTATGTTGAAAGATTGTATAGAGTTTGCAAAAGGTTGCCAAGAATGTCAAAAGCATGCAGGTATTCAGCATGTTCCTGCAAGCGAACTTCATTCGATTGTTAAGCTATGGCCTTTCAGAGGATGGGCTTTAGATTTAATTGGTGAAATCAAGCCTGCTTCATCGAAAAATCAGCGCTATATTTTAGTTGGCATTGATTATTTTACAAAATGGATAGAAGCAATTGCTTTACCTAATGTGGATCAAGAAGCTGTAATTAGTTTTATTCAGAACCACATAATATATAGGTTTGGATTGCCAGAAACCATTACCACTGATAGAGGTACAGTCTTTATTGGGCGAAAAATGCAAGAATTTGCTGAAGAGACTGGATTTAAATTGCTAACTTCAACACCATATTATGCTCAAGCAAATGGTCAAGTTGAAGCAGCTAATAAAACCATAATTGGTTTGATCAAGAGGCACATTGCTCAAAAGCCAAGGAATTGGCATAAAACTTTAGATCAAGTTTTATGGGCATGTAGGAATTCCCCTAAAGAATCAACTAATTCAACTCCCTTTCGATTGACTTATGGTCATGATGCTGTATTACCTGTCGAAGTTATGTTGCAGTCAATGAGAGTGCAAAAACAAATGGAAATACCTATGGAGCATTATGGGCTTATGATGTCAGATGAATTAATTGATTTAGATGAAGAAAGATTGCAAGCTTTAGAAGTTTTAGTTAGGCAAAAGGAAAGAGTTGCTAAAGCTTATAACAAAAAGGTTAAATCTAAAGTTTTCAATTTGGGGGATTTGGTTTGGAAAGTCATTTTACCTATGGATCGAAGAGATAGAGTCTTTGGGAAATGGTCTCCAAATTGGGAAGGACCATTTAGAATATCTCAAGTACTTTCTAATGGTGCCTTCGAAATTGAAGAATTAACGCCTGAACAGCGTGCAGTTAATATAAATGGCAAGTATTTAAAGAAATATAAGCCAACTTTGCATGAAGTGCGCATAGATCCAGGTTGAAATAAAACCATTCAAAAGAAATGGCAAATCGAAGTGATCTAATTTAAGATTAAAAGGCCATTACAATCAAAGTTCGATAACTTAAGTGATACAACTTTATTCATAAAAACATAGAAAAGTAAAGATTACAGGTTGTGGTTGTTCACTTGGAGTTAAGTTTGGCCTTGATAAGGTTAGCTTTTGGCTGGCCTCGTTCTTCAGTTACTTCAGAGGTAGTTTCACTGTCAGAGAAAGAACCAGAATAAGACCCTTCAGAATAATAAAGCTTCAAGAAGTCGCGATAATCATCGTCTGATTCATCAAATGAATCTGAAGAAATAGAGATGGATGGTTTTGCTTGTTTGTGTGGAGGTTTGTGCTTAGTTTTGGATGAAGAATCCTCAACTTTCTTTTTCTTTTGCTGGGGTTTTGATTTGGCATTGTTACCTTTTTCCATGGTTTTGTTTTATCTTGAAAGGTTGATAAGATGGAAAAAGAGAAACCCAATTAAATAGTATTTATAATGAAGTGTTTAATGCTTCATAATAAATGCGTAAGAGGCAGTTTCAACAACTTAGGTTTTGACCGAATTGGAATGCGTTTATTTTGCCTTAGTTTGATAACTGAATAATACCATAGGCCGTTTTGGGTTTGGTATTTAAGTTTGCCAAGTTGAAATTTGACCTAGCATTTCTAAAATTTTGTGTGTTGAAAAACATAAAATTTTAAATGCTTGGGAAAAGAAATTTAAACCAGAAAATTGCAAAAGTAAGCACGAAGTAATTGTCATTCGAAATATTGGAATTAAAAATGGCAAACGAAGTTGCCAGCAAAGATGGTGTACAATGTTAAGACGTTACAACCATTTCGAAAATTCTACCTAATTTCGAATCATTAAGAAAGAGTTGAAAATGTACTTAGAATACAAAAATGCTAATGCTTATGAGCTGCCTGAAACCTATGGTACTCATCTAAGATATGAGCAATCTTACGTTCCAAGATCTGGTTCTCCTCTGCCAAGCGCTCAACATCCTTACTCACTCTCAAGCCATCACTATAGTGCTTGATCCCCTCGCGTCCAAGTTGATCCAGCACAGACTTTGGCACCTCTGCAGCTTTGGCGACGAAAGTTTCTTTCAGTTTCTCTTCTTCGAGGATTTTTCTTTCCAGCTCTATAATTTCAGTGCGCCACTAGGGCTGGAAATGAGTCGAGTCGAGTCGAACCTGTCTGAGCTCGACTCGATAAGAATTGGTTCGGTTCGAAACTCGGCTCAAGTTCGAAACGAACTATTTTTTCAGCTCGAGTTCGGCTCGTTTATAGTTCGCGAGCAGTTCGATTCGCCTCGTTAGGTTCAGTTTGTTTGCTCGAATACATAGTTTAAAAGTCATTTTTTGTTAAAAGTGAAATTTTATATATTTGACCTTTTAAATTAATTTTTTTAAAAGAAAGAAATTGAAATACAATAAAAATTATTCCAATAGCAAATTAATTCAAAGCTACAAGAAAATAAAGACCAAAAAATAAGTAAAAATAAATATATTAGTGCATTATATTAATTGAAAAAAATTTCTATTGATATCTTTTTGTTAGGTTTTTATAAAAAAAAGTTTATATATATATATATCGAGCTGGTTCATGAACCAAACGAGTCGAACTGCATACCGTTCATGTTCGGCTCATTTAATTAATGAACTTAATTTTCAGCTCAAGTTCAGCTCAATTGGTTCATGAACCAAGTTCAACGAGTTAATTAGCGAATCGAGTCTCGAACTATTTTCGAGTTGGTTCGGTTCATTGCCGGCCCTATGCGCCACCTTGCAATGTTTTCGTTGCAGGCTTGTACTTGCAGAAAAGCACCTGCAGATTCTGCTTTTAACTTAGCAGCTTTCTCGCGGCATTGATTAGCTTCTGCAAGGTATTGTTGCTGTTCAGCCACGCGAGCCATGTAGAGCTGCTTACTTTGATTCAATGTGTGTGCAGTCTTGGCATATTGGTCAAGAATAGTTTCAGCTTGCGAAGCTAGAGAGAAAAGTTCATGTTGGATCGAAGGCGCTTGGAGTTTGCTGAACAAAGCTTTGACATTAAAATAGATTTCAGGATCCTTGTCCAAGCGCGCCAAAATGTCTCCGTCGATGATTTCCTTTCGAAAGATCCTTTCGCTATCTTCAAGGTCTTTTCGACGTGCTTCCTCTTTGTCAGCGGTGCCAATAGCAAAAGTGCCATGAACACGTAGCAATTTTTCTAAGGCTTCTTCTGCAGATAAGCCTCTAAGTTCTTGTAGGATTTCTGAAGGTAAGCAGATGTCGGAAGGTAGTTTCTCTTTCGAAGTTCCATCATCCTCAATTGAATCATCAGCATTGGTGCTACGCTCATAATCTGCGCTTGAACGAAGAAAATCATCAGTGTTCGTAGTGTGTTCTTCACTTGGGCCTCTAGGATTTGGGCTATGATTAGTTGAGTGCTCACTTTGGTTTTCTTCTCTTTCGACAACCATCTGATCAGGATTATTTTCTGTTGCTGGCTCCGAATCTTTCGCAGCATTGTTTGGTTCTTCGTTCTGGACTTCGAGGTTTGGGACCTCGACATGATCATTTGCTGCGTCAGGATTCTCTGGTTGGGTTTCTTGAGCTTTGGGCGTTAGCGAAGTTTCTTGGACTTCGTTGTCAGGATGTTCTTGTATCAATTCCTGAACAATCTGTTTCACAGTTGTATCTGGGGAGATTTCTTCATTGTTGGCTGGTTTTGGAGAATTTTCCTAAGAAGAAAAGGAAAAAGGGAATATTAAAACTTAGAAAGAAATCGGAAAGATAATTTTTTTTTTTTTTATAGCAAAGTTTACCTTTGTAGGAGAGCTTGGTTCTTTTTCCTCAGCAGAGGGCTTCGAATCATCAGTCTTCGAAGTCGAAGTAGTCTTTTTGGACTTCTTCTTCTTTTTCTTTTTCTTTTCGACTGAAAGGACTTGTGGATTGTCTTCATTGATTGGAGCTTCAGAAGAGCTGGTTTCCTTTTTGGAGCCCTGAACGTGGCTTGGTTTGTTCTTCTTGACTTTGGGAGCCTTGGAAGAAGTAACACTTGACTTAGAGACTTGTGTAGTCTCTTGAGGAGTATCATCCTGAAAAGTCATAAAAAATTAAGTCAAAAGAAGATGTTTGTTTTTCGAAAGCAAATAGAGCAAAAGGTGGATCCTACCATCATTTCTTCGTCTCTTTCTTCTTCTTCATCATCGTCTTCATTGATTTCGACGATCACTGGAGCAGCTTTGCTTTTCTTTGAGGGTTTTTGCGTTTGAGGCTCGGAGCTTCTTTTTCTTGTATCAACCTGCAAAAGGGCATAGAGGTTAGATTTTCTTTATGATTTGTGAGACAAGAGAAGCACTAGTTTAAACAATTTACCCCAGGCTCAGTTTTGACCTGTGGAAGTGGTGGTTTGCTCGAAGTGTTCGAGTCAACTTTAGATTTGCAACCTGGAAAAAGAATTTTCAATAAATTAAGAAATCCAAAACAATAACAAAATCAGAATATTAAGTTAAGCTAAAGAGGAATTTTTTACCTCTAACATTGAGCTTCGATTTGATTTTGTTCAAAATGTTGGCGTTAAATCCATTTCGAACTGCAATCATCACTGCTTCTTTGTCTGAAAGGTGAATTTCATAATGCATAGACCACCATCTAGCGAACTCATTGGTGTGAACAAAAGTGGGTTTGAAATAGAAGGGTTGGATTTCGTAATCCGCGCCTTCGAATTGTATTAGCAGTTGGTGAAAGTGGGCTGCTGTCATCCCGTAATAACCTAAGCATATGTGCTTCTCATCTGGGTAAATGCACTTAGGCAGTAATTGGGCAAGCCCGAATTGCCTAGAGACTAGGTTAGGATGATAGCCAACTAAGCCAAACTCTGACGAAGTCTGTCCAAACCGACAAGACAATAGTGTTGGAGTAAGATAGGTCCTCCAGACCCTAGTAATTTCTTCTTCACTTTCAGGTAAGGGGGGTAAAGGGTGAATGAACCAAGCAGGCCCAATCATTCTTTCAACAAAAGGAGCAAAACTAGGCTTAAATTCCTTAAGGTTCAAGAAGGCTTTGAAATACCTGAGGAAGGTTTGATCTAAAGACAAACCTCTTGGCCTTGCAACCATCCTAGCAAGCCTTGTGCCTTCAATTTCTCTCTTCTTGGCTTCGTCATAATACATCTCAGGTAAGAACAAATCCAGCTCGACAGGGAATGTAGCATTGAGCCATAATTGTAGAAGCCAAAATGGTCCATAAGCTAAAAAAGTTGAACCATCTCCTGTCTTCTTAATGAATTCACAAGCTGTCCTCATGCTTTCGTACAGACAGCCCAAAATCAAGCGCCCAAATCCAAATTGCTGGCCTTCAGCAATTTGAGTGGCCATTGGAACAAATTTCATAGCCACCTGCAAAGATCTTATGCAGAAAACGTATTGGGATAACCACAAAGCTAAGAAGGCCACATGCTCTTCAGTGCTGACTTCTCCAGTAAGTTCGTTGTGCTCAACAATGTACTTCGAATAGGTCTTGTCCTTCATGGTAATTTTAATGCTTCCAGAAGACCAAGCTGGGTCGTAGTTATCCCCAGTGGGTGGTAATCCAGTGATAGCAGCAACGTCGAAAAGAGTGGGGGTCATCATTCCACATTCGAAGTGGAAAGTGTTAGTGGAAGACTCGAAAAAATGAAGCGCAGCTATTAACATTTCCTGGTTGCACTTTAAACCAGTTTTCGAAAGCTGGATGAGGTGATAAACCTCTGTGCTTTGCCAAAGCCCAACATAGTCACGCTCTACTCTTTCTAACCAAGCTACATACTCTTTATTATATTTCGATGCTGATCGAAAAGGGGTGTTTGGAGGTTTAATGTAACTAAAGTTATAAGGTTCGTTAACAAAGACCCTAGGGATGCTAGGTTTGTAAAGGGGAAAGAAAGTCATGGTGTTCTTATTCCTATTCGATTCTTTGGGCTTAGGACCTCCGTAAGCATGAAGAATGTTATTAACAGAATAGGGAATGAGTACCTGTTTTTCCCAAATGGCTTCATTTTTTGGATGAAACCCTGGTTCTGGAACTTCATCAGGTCCCATGGTCTTCAAGGTGATTTCAAACCATTTTCCAACGAATGGAATCGTAATGTCAGAAGAACTTGCTGCCATTGTTGAAGTTTGAAGCTTTTATGAGAATTTGAAATTTTCTAGGTTTTGAACGAAAAATGGGGAAAGACGATATTGTTTGTTCTGGATGATCAAACAATTAACACGTTTAAAGTAGTAAGAACGTTGAGACAAAGGAGTGTTGATGGAATCGCAGAAGATAAAAGGGAGAAGATGAAATTTTTCTGTGCTCTTAAGAGTTAGAAAACGCAGAAAAAGTGTTATGAAGAAGATGAAGTGCTATTTATAGACTTCAGTTTATTTTGATTTAAATAAATCAAAACTAAAATGTGTCACCTCTTTAGCTTCCGTTGAGAAATGTGGCAGCTACAATAACTCGAAATCCACGCAAAGTAATGTTTGTGGGAAAAGAGGTGACGGTTGACAGAAATGTCATGATGATCGTGACGTCAGCGCCGTCATTGAGAAATGTGTAAACATTGAGTGCTGTCTCTTCAAAAACTTCTTCTTCTTATTTCGATATTCTCATTCGAAATCAGAGTTTTTGGGGGGCAATTTGTTAGGCCTAATTTTTAATGTTTATTTAAATAAATATTTAATAGTTGGTCTAACTAAATAAAATGCCAAATACATGTAAATTGGTGTTTTTTAAGTATTTAATGTTTCGAAATATTTTTCAATGTCAGCGAAGCTATTTTATTCGAAGATGGAAAACGATGTCGTTCGAAGGATATCAGCGAATTCGAAGTTCAACGCGCGAAGCAGAATTGAGGTTCGAAATCAACGGTTCGAAGTAAAGAAACATGGGACGCGTGGAGCGATCTGGAGCGTCAATTCGAAGCGGCAGTTTGCCCGTTTTCGAAAGTACTTAGGGTAGTTTCTTTTCTGTAATCGGGGTCACAAAACATTTTACAAACTTTCCTACTAAAATTCTGAGTACTCGAGCGAAGAACGAAAAGAATTGCGAGGAAACTATGTATGTTTGTGCA
This sequence comes from Trifolium fragiferum, assembly GCA_954870985.1. Classification (NCBI taxonomy): domain Eukaryota; kingdom Viridiplantae; phylum Streptophyta; class Magnoliopsida; order Fabales; family Fabaceae; genus Trifolium; species Trifolium fragiferum. The sequence continues at coordinate 32,449,209 of OX940792.1, read as the reverse complement.
CCCTTTATTTTGTAATTGCTTTTATCTTTAATGCAATTTGCTTTTACTGCAACTTTACTGTTTTTATCATCAAAAGTACTTCTGTTTCGAGGCGATTCGAAGCATTTAGTATTAATTTTAAATTAAAAGACTAAAACTGGTAAATGTTTGTTGATTTTCGACGAACATATAAAGAACTTTCTCAAAAACAAGCATAAAATTGTCCTGAGATTACTAGTCGATCTCGTAAGTCTTAAAATACTTAGACTAGCGCTTGTTTACCAAATTTCACAGTAAACAACAGGAAAGGACATTTTCTCCATAACATCGTCTAGATAACCCCAGTCTACTGAGTCATAAGCTTTCTCAAAATCCACCTTGAACAACATTAGCTCTTTTTTCGACCTCCGAGCCTCATACACTACCTCATTAGCTATAAGAATTCCATCGAGGATCTGTCTGTCCTTCACGAACGCAGTCTGAGACTCATAAATCACACTACCAATCACAAGACGCAGCCTGTTTGCTAAAAGTTTCGCCAGGGTTTTATAAAGACTTCCCACAAGCGAAATGGGCCGAAAATCATTGAGCCGTTGAGGACTATCAACCTTAGGAATTAGGGCGATAAAGTTGGAATTTATACCCATAGCTCCTCCCATAAATCTTTAATAAAACCAAAATGTATCCCGTCTGGACCTGGACTCTTATAACTGTCACAGTCCCACACGGCCGCTTTCAGTTCTATCTCAGAAAAAGGTTTGGTTAAGCTACCACTCTCCACCTGGCTCAACCGCCGGAAGTGTAGATTGTCAACCCCAGGCCTCTCCATATGCATAGCCTTGAAATGAGACGCGAAATGCGAGAACACAACCTGCCGAATAGGATGTACCCCTTCTAGAGTCACCCCATCCACTTGGATAACAGAGATAGTAATCCCACGTCGGCGGCTCGTAAGGATCGAGTGGAAGTACTTAGAGTTTGTGTCACCCTCTTTAAGCCACAAAGCGTGGGACTGTTGCCAACTGATACTGGAATTCAACCGAGAAAGCGAGTGGATGTCAGTCAAGACACCATAAAACTCGGCTAACTCCGCCTCCGAGAGCTCGTCCTGCTCCCGCTTTTGGTCAAGGGCCGACAGCCGACCCTTCAGAGATTCTATTCTACCCGGCAAATTATGCACGTGAGCCTTATGCCACTCTCTTACAAGTTGTTAAAAAGCTAAAAAATTTAGCTTATTGATTTATGATAAACATATGTCCCGTGTATGATTTTTTGTAGTAAATTATAATTATCAATGAGAACTAATTCTTCGGTTGCTTATAATAATTATTTGGGAATGCACATGTTCATTGTTTGTTTCTTGATTATTAAGTTTGATATTATATACTAAAGTAGAAAATTAATTTAGAAGAAATAAATTTGTTTTATTAAAGTTATTGTCCCATGTAGTTTCATGTAAAATTTATTAAAGGATTCTTTTTTGCAAATGATAAATTAATTTATTAAAACTATTGTCCCGTGTATATTGTTATAATAAAGTACACGGGTCCATTGAAGATGACTTTCCACGACCAAATAATCCTAGTTTGGTAATTCAGAGTTTTGTACTTTTGTTCGAGGGATGGATGCTTGTGCTTTTTAACCTCTTCATCGCAACCCTCAAAACAAGGAGACGATCTACATAGGGTGGATTAAGCCTCCAGATGGATGGATAAAGCTCAATTGTGATGGTACTTGCAAACAAGGTGCAGAGCTCGCAGGTTGTGGCGGACTTTTTCATAACTCTGAAGGGAGATGAATCAAAGGATATGTCAAAAAGATTGGAATGTGTGATTCCCTGATTGCCGATATGTGGGGACTGTACATAGGCTTAAACATGGAAATTGACTCAAAAATTCTGATTGATATGATTACGAATAACTACAAGTTTAGTGGGGGTGTCCCTACTTTGGTGCGGCGAATTCGTAGGCTTATGGCTTATAATTGGCATGTCCATTTTCGTCATACTTGGAGGGAAGGCAATCGATGTGTTGATTGGCTTGATAACTATAGTATATCTTTAGAGTCTCTTGTTTGTTCCAATGTGGAGACTCCACCTAGCGAGCTCCGAAAGCTCCTTTTTTATGATCTATCTGGGGTTTGCATGCCTAGAAATGTTCACATAGTTTCGTACTAGTTTATCTTTTTTCTGTCTTTGGGTTTCGGCCCTCTTTTGTACCAAAAAAAAAGTACACGGCTCATTGATTTTTTTTTCAATATTTAGGTTTGTCGTTATATTAAGGTATAAAATTTATCTAGAATAGAATATTTAAAATTTTATTATAAAATCTTTTAAAATATAAGTGAAATCATTGTGTATTTTTTTGTAAAACTTATTAAATTAAAAAAAAAAATTATGAAAGTTACAGTTTCGTGTATGATTTTTGTAATAAATTATAATTATTAATAACAAAATTAGGCTAAAAGATGCATCCACACCAAGGATTAGGCTTCACTCGTGAACGCTACAGGATCCCGATCCTTGCCAAAAGATGTACCAGCAGAACGCGGACGAGAAAACTGATAATTACTTAACATTCTTTTTTGTAGTGATTAAATATTAAGAAAAAAGAGCCACAACACCACAAAATATATTAAGATAGAGCAAAGATAAAAGATGGAGGGGGTCAAACGAAAACTCTATCAACAAGAAATAACTCTAAAATTGAACAAACCCAATTTGTTCCTAAACAATTCTTCTCTAATGAGCTCGGGAACAATATGCCAAAATAAAATAGAGTTCAAAGTTAAACAATACTTTGCAAGCAAGTCTGCAATAATATTTCCTTCTCTAAAGGTGTGTGAAACTACAAGATTCATTTGCCTAACCAAAGCTAGGGCATTCTGCCATCTGTTTCTTAGGGACCAAGTTACAAGCTTCTCAAGATGTTTGAAAACCACTAATTCATAATTAGTCTCAAGCCAAGATTTGACCAACTCATTTGATGAGCAACTTCAATGGCTCTCAAGGCACCATGAAGTTTAGCCGGATAAGAGGAAACAAAACCAAGTGGCTCAACAAAGCAAAGAAGAAAATCAGAATTGATATCTCTAAAAATACCTCCACATGATGCAGCACCAGGATTCCCTTTTGATGGACCATCAATGTTACATTTGATACAATTCAGCAAAGGTGGACTCCAAACAACTTCCTTGACAGTATTCAGTTTAGGGTAATGAATGACAACATTAAATTTTTTGAGAATAGAGAAATCCCTAAGAGAGTTTGAAGCTACCTTTTTAGTGTTATTTCTAGAAAGAGAGGTGCATGAAATATTCATGGATATAGCAGATGAAACATTAACTCTCTCATCATCAAACCTGGCCTAGTTCCTCACATGCCAAATGGAGTTGAGAAGGTTGATGATAGCAGCAGTTATCGTAACTTTACATTGAGGTGACCAATTCAAATCAATAATTCTCCTTATGTCTTCAATACAAGTGAACTGAAAGGTTAAGTCTAAGCATTGTGCCAACCAAGACCAAAGTCGTATGGCAAAAGCACATTCAAAGAAAATGTGAAAAGAAGTTTCAACTTGCCTACAACAGAAATTGCATATTGATGGAAGATAACAACCTCTAACCAATAGATTTTCATCTGAAGGGATTTTACCATGCATCAATCTCCAAACAAATAAATATTTTGAAGGGGGAAAATCAATAGTTGACTACGTTCTAGCAAGTGGACCAGTTTGTCGTCGAGCAATAATTCACACTCTAGGTGTCTAGAATGAGTTCGTATCCACAGGGATTGTGTCAAACCTTCGCTAGTGCTATTCTAGTTCGTGTGATTTTGCAATCGCTTTGGTTTTTGGGAAAAAGGTTTTAATTTATAAAAGAGCGATATGCTTTGCAAGAAAAATAAAAGATTTGATTCAGAAACATAGAGGATAGGTATGGTGGTTGAACTTACTCCCTCCCTCATACTCGGTATAATCGGTGTATAACATAGACATTCGTACTATTATCGGGCGTCGATTCTATCCTTGTTTTAGAAGCACCTTACTACTACCCTATGTAGGCAAAGTCCCCCTACTTTTGCAACTAAGGCACCTACGAGAGCCTAACCTCGCTTTGTCACATACCCTAAATTACTAGGTAGAGTTATTTACAAACATGCATTATGACCATCGACCATCCAATACCCCTAGATCTTAGTTACGGTTATTCAGTTCTAATTGTTATTACAACTAGTTCCTGATTCTTCCTCTAATTATTAAGTCATAACTAGTTCAAGATTGTTTCGCTGTTCCTTTAACCTAGTGTTATTTATTACTAGTTCCGGACAAATAATAGAGAGAACCCTAATATGCTACTATTAAAGTAAACCCTAATTATTTATTCTAAGACGTTGCCGTTTATCCTACCAAGATTCCGACTAACGATATTAAAGCAAGAAAACAAATAACAAATAATAATTTATAAAGACGATTTATTATAACTTTGACTCAATTACATGACCCAATTATTCATCGGGGAGTTCATCTTCTCCACCACTACCTAAGGAATTATTACAAAAGACTACATAATTAAATTACAAGAATCTAACTATAAAAAGCCTAAAGAATCATACCTTGCTGAGTTAGTTTTCCCGTAAGGGGAGAAAACTATGCCCTTAGAGCTCCTCCGAACTTCTCTCCAAAAGGAATAGAAAGTTCTTCTATTTCTGAATGAAAAATAACGAATTATGGAGGCTCTATTTATACTTTTCGTGATGGGCCTCAGCAAGCCATCGTGGCACGCTAGGTCCATCGTGCCACGATGAGCAGATTCAGTTCAAAATTATAACTGATCATATGCGTTTGATCTGCGTGATCACCACACAAAGCCATCGTATTGCGCTGTGAGCCATCGTGATACGATGCTAAGATTCTCTTCAAAAATATAATTGATTTTGTCTTGGCGAGCAAGCAGCTTACATCGTGTCACGTTGAGAGCCATCGTGACACGATGGACTGTTTTTCTTCATTTTTGGGCTTTTTCTTGTCTTTTGCGTATCTTCACCTTGTCTTGAAGCTTTTTCTATATTCTTCAAGTTTTTGTTGATATTTAGGCCTATCGTGGTCAATTTACTACTAATAATACTACCTAAAATACTACAGAAATTCCTGTCATCAATACTCCAAATTAACTTGGCCCAATGCAGATCTTGAAATTGATTATTTTTGAAGTAATAAGCATCCTTGAGTTGTATGTTGCCTGAATCAATATGTAACCAAATCAGATTGTCTCGAGTTTCATCAAAAGGAATAATCACTTTGCAAACCAATGGACTAATGTTGAAATGTTGAAGCAGTTGAGGGGGAAAGGACCAGGCCCGATTGGTGATATAGTCACTAACTGTTGAAATCAAGTTATGACTAATATGAGGTGGGATATTGAAGAATTCAGCCAGAGATTGACCACACCAATTATCATTCCAAAATTTTTTTGTCTTTGCCATTACCTAGCAACCAAATAGAGTTGTCATGAATTGTAGTAAACTCATCCTTAACACTGCTCCAAAGAGAAGAGTGTATATGATGTTGAATTGTTCTCCTACCTCTAACAACTCTATCTTTCAGCAATTTAGCCCGGCTACACTGTGAATTGATCATAGTCCAACAAAGTTTTAAATTTAAAGCCATGTTCAAAGATGACAATGACCTAAGATTCAAGTCACCTTGAGCAAGAGGCCTGCACATTTTCTTCCAAGCCACTGTAACCAGCTTTCTTTTATCTGGATCACCACTCCAGATAAAATTCCTAATGCTTTTCTCCACTTGCTTAATCAAGGATACAGGCCAAGAATAAATAGTAATACTATAGGTCATCATGCTTTGGATGATTGCTTTAACCAACTGAACTCTACCTGCAATAGAGAGTAAAGAAGCATTCCAAGCTGACATCTTCAACTTGATCTTATCTGCAACAGGTTGTAAGTGACAAGCTTTTGGTTTTCCTTTAAAAATAGGCACACCTAAATAAATGTAGGGAAAAGAACCAATTCTGAAATTGAGAAGCTGCACAATACTATTCAATCTTCCTTGAGTTATAGAACCTGAGAAGATGGTGGACTTAGCTTTGTTGATTATCTGGCCTGATTCTTTAGCATAAGCATCAAAAAGAGAATTGAGGGCTCTAAGACCATCTAGCTTCCCTTTACAAAAGATCATAATGTCATCAGCATAGAAGGTATGTGAAGGCACCATGTAATTCCTAGAACCCCTGATGAGATCTAACTTGCCATCAATCACTAATTTGGATATGCTTCTGCTAAGCACATCTTCAGCTAGACAAAATAACAAAGGTGACAAATGATCACTTTGTCTAACCCCTCTAGAACAAGCAAAGTAACCATGTGCCTTACCATTGACAGAAACAGACAGGAAAGCAGATTGAAGAATCACCTGGATCCAATTACAAAAGATATCATTAAAACCAAATTTCCTCAGCACATTCAACAAGAAAGACCATTCTAAAGTGTCAAAAGCCTTTGAAATGTCAATCTTAAAAGCTAAATTACCTCCAAAAGCTTTGTTGTGAAGAAGGTTGGTGGCATCTAAAGCAATACAAAGGCAGTCCATAATGTTCATATCATGAATGAAACCTCTTTGTTCCTCTGATATGATTGAAGGCAAGATTGAAGCTAACCTATCAGCAATGATCTTAGAGATTATCTTGAATTTGAAATTTGCCATAGCTATAGGTCTGAATTGGTCAATAGAAGAAGCATTATCAGTCTTGGGCAGGAGAGTAATAATGTTTGAATTGTAGCCATGAAGGATCCATCCAGAGGTGAATAATTGTAATACAACATTAATAACATCCTGTTGAACAATGTCCCAAAAGTGTTGATAAAAGTAAGCACCAAATCCATCAGGGCCAGGTGCACTATCTTTGTTCAATGCAAACACATCAGCTCTAATCTCTTTATGTGAAGGCAACACAGTAAGAAGAGAATTCACCTCTTCGGTAACCACATTTGGAATAACTTCCACTGCAAGCAACTGATTCTGCAAAACCATGTTAGTGGAAAAAAGATTTTTATAATAATTAACTATGTGAGTGGAGATTTGAGTTTGATCTGTAAGCACATGTTCACCAACATGAAGGGTGGTTATAGCTTTGGTTGTGGTTTTGATCTTGGCTAGTCTATGGAAATATTTAGTATTCCTATCTCCTTCTAAATGTCAGTTTAGGTGTGCTTTCTCTTGCCAAAAACATTCTTGTTTGTTCAGGGCATCTTTAAGGTTTTTATGAGCAACAATTTCATCATTGAGCAGTATCTCAGAAGGACCGTTAACTTGAATTTGATTTTGAATGTTTTGAAGGTTTGTCTCAGCAGATGATACCAATTCATGAACATTTCCAAAGCTTTCTTTTTTGAATAGAGTGAAGGGCAAAAGTAACAATAAAAAGAATTACATCAAAATGGAGTATTCTCTTTATATATTAGTATAAATAAAAATATGTTCAATCCTACTGATTATCAAATATATAACATATATTTCCTCTACCAAATCCGCTCATTATATATCTAACTATAACAATATTATAACTATAGTATTTTTCTCAAAAAAAAAAAACTATAACTATTATAACTATAAAATAAATTAATTAATGGATTAGAAAAAGAAAACACCCTCCATTTTTTAGGATCGAGGTGTTTTGATGACCTTAGCATGACACTATCTCCTTTTTCGCATACTATGGATGGATGGATGATCGAGTGACATATATATGTCAACCAAAAGTGTTTTCTTAGTTGCAAAGGAATAGAAATCACGTCCCTGTTTTGACCAAGGTGATATATGCACGTACGTACAACCCAGCTGCAAAGTGCTTATACAACTTTTTTTTTTTAGCAAGCTTATACAACTATTTTTTTGGCCCAATTATACTCTATTTTGAGTTCTACACTTCTTTTTTTTAGAAGTAAAACTTTAAAGGAAAATATTATTTAGTACCAAACTTAGGTAAAAAAGAGAAGAGTTTAACATTTATAACATTTAAAAAAAAAAAACCACTCTCTTTCATATATGATTCATCAAGTTATCTATTTTTGTGAATTATTCTTTTTTTTGTGTAAATATTTTTTACTAAATAGTAATGCTCAATTTTAAATCTTAATTTATTTAAACACAATGTGACCCTTTAATGGTGATCGGCGGCTTTGAAAAGTTAATTCAAGTTTTTTCTTATATAGAACAATATGATGCATAATAATTATAAATATTTTATTGTTGATTTATGTAAGAGGTCTTATTGTAGTAGTAAATTTTTCATGTTTCATAAAAGAGTTGGAATTAATAAAGTTTGTTTGGTTGTTGAAATTTAAGATAGGGAACTAAAAAAGTATGAAGATAAAGTTTCTACTATCCTCAATAAAATACTAGAATGAAATAGCAAGAGTCTATTACACCAAGAACAATGTTACAAGTTTTACATTGACTAGAGATACGATATACATAGCCTTTATAAGGATAGTGCAAACATCAGTTCTCTGGCCAACTTATGTGGTTGAATATAGACCTCCCAAATTTTAATATGGTATCCAAACATATCCTAAATTCATTTGTTGTTTGTTGTAGAGGCCTCTCATTATTGGACCTCCCAGTCTTGGATGTGAACGAGTGTATTAGAAGTCTCATATTGGCTATAGATATAACATTGATAGTCTTTATAAAAATTGTGCAAATCTCAACTCTCAATTTAGTTTTTGTGGGTGGTTAAAGACCTCCTAAATTTGACGGTAAACAACTTGTTGATTAGTAAACTTATAGATAAGTGTTCTTCGTCCCCTAAATTGATGAGAATCTCTCATATTCTATTAATTATTAGGAGGTATCTTTTAATAGTATAAATCATATAAAAAAATATTTTTTAGTAGTATTTAATGTGAACAATGCAGGAAGCAAAGATCACTAATCAAACTTATTTCCTCAAAAGAAAATGCCAATTTTCACAATAGAACATGTTATTGAATTGTACTTTATTGTATTTGTTTCTCCTAATTGCAAGTGTCTCATTTTTCTACAGAAAATTTTCCTAACTTTATTCTATGAGTTTAATGTATTTGACACATACTATTTGTTTGAATGAGGTCTGTTATCACTTTCGAAAGTGGCTTATATAATGGATGTGCCACACAAAGATAAAATAATAAATTACTTTGTTCATAAATAATTCTATGGTCCTTATTTATGACAGCCGGAGGCGACCTAAGTGGAGGCTTATAATATTTATATTTTCTAGCTTAATCTTTTGACTACAGATCATTCATCATTAAGTGGATATTGGCAGCACAATGATGGACCTTTTTTGGAAAATAAATTAAAGCATGTATTTTAATACTCCACTCTCTCGGTCTAAATATAAGTACCGTATTGTTTAAAATTATTTCATACATAGAACTCACCCCCGAATCAAATTAAATTGGTGATGAAAGTAAAAAAAAATTAAAAAATTTCATACTGATTAAAGAAAACCAATAAATAAATGAATGTAACACTTTTATAAAACTGCCCTCACTAACCATTGGTTATTGAGTGAGATCTAATGACTAAAGTTGTGTGCACAATATTTAGAGGTAAAGTTGAAATTATTTAATATTGCATTGAAAAAGTAAATGACACTTATCTTAGAAGAAAAATAATATTTTGTTAGAATAACTACATTACAGAAATATGGTAGAATTTCATTTTAGTGATGATATAAACATTACATGCAACAATGAGAAAATGGATTTTAATTTTTACTAGATAGAATAATCCTATAGTTAAAAGTAAAAACTAAAGGTTAATATGATTGATTTGCATTTTGCACAAAAAAGCTTAATATGATTGACCTTACCTAGTACTAACTTTATGGTGTCTCACCTGTGCAGAAACAATAAATCAAATACAATGGCAAATATTTGGAGCCAAAATACGCAAGCCAAATGAGCTGAAGATACCCGGAGAATATATTTACCAAAACTTTGTAGACCAGAAAACTGGCCCAATTGGGGAATATTAGTGTAACAAATAGTGTGTGCCCCAATCCTAATTTCAAATGAACCCAAACAGGGCGTGAAAAAGCGATGAATGTAATTTCTATATTTCTCTAATCTAAACTGCACTAGTTAGAAGCTCTGTTCTAGTACTACTGGTTCTAGAATCAACACCATTAGCTCTACCACTTTTAACATCAGATTTTGATTTTATAGTTCCTGCAGTAGTTAATGGGCTATTACTTAAAGATACTAATTTATCAAAGTTGTTGCTACTTGAAGAAGATTCGGTGCCCGACAGAATTTGCCTCAGTTGCGACTGCTGACAAACAATGCGACCTTGGTTCCATGCGGGGTAAGTAAAATTAGATGAGACATTATCCTGTAGGAACGAAAAAGCAGCCTTTGCAATGGGGAAGGCTTGGGCATCTCTGATTTCCTCCATTTTACCCCGACTGGTTTAAATGAGAAAATATATTAGTGTTAGAAAGTTCTAACTGGTGACCAAAATCAGGTGCTAGACAACCCTTCTACTAAAAAAAGTGATGCCGACAAATGCATTGTCCACCTACTCATAACCTAGGTGGGATCAGATGCGTACTATGTTACACCATTTCTATAGAAAGTACATAAGATTAAATAAATAGTTTTTTAGAGATAAAAGCAACTTACGCCACAACAACAGCTGCAAGTTCAGGAAGATTCTTGCCGGTCATGAACATCTCCTGCATATCGTTCAACCAAATTGATAATGCTGTTAATGCACCCCCTTCAGACATCCTGCAAGACAACCAAACTTTAGTTTCGCATAGAGATAAAAATGCATAAAACCTTTCATATTGGAGGCTAAGAAAATAGACTTATCAGCTTCCCATTCTAACAATTAAGCCCGTTGAAATTAAAAAAGGTTTCAATACTTACATTTATCCATCTTGTTAGCCATTTCATGTGGAGTCTAGGGTTGCTCTATTTATCTAGTTCGAAAGACAGTTCAGTCATTTTAGGGTAGAAATCCTATAAAAGGTATGCCCAACCCTTCTTTGCTCTATTTGTTGTCCATTTATGGGAGAATAGACGCAAGTGGATGATTCGTGGGACCCATTTTAATAAATGAACCCCGCAATTGGGTCCCACAAATCTCCTACGTGTGTCTATTTCTCATTTGTTGACGACAAATGGAGCATAGATAAATGGAGCAAACCTGAACTCTTTCATGTGCATCCTACCATTCTTATACTACCAATTTATCCAGTGATTCTTTAGAATAGCGAGATTGATAAATAGGAATTTAGGAACTAAAATCAACTCAAGCTTCTGGAGAATATACAAAATGGAAGAGGCTAATTGCCTAAATTGAAGGTTAAAGGTTCTAAGCCCCAACACTAGAGGTTTTGCATATGTTTTCCTTCCTTAAAGAATAATATAAGTTTAAAACGAATTAATTTCCATCGTACCTGTGTACATCCACAGACCACACGAGTTTATTTTTACGAAAAAGTTCAGGGAAGAGCCCTCGCTTTGATGCTTCATTGAGCACTCTGGAAGCCCTTTCTCTTTGGCACATCCACCAAAGAGCTTCTAATAGTGCATTGTAGAATTTAATTCCAAATCCACATCCTTCAGAATTGACTTTATCAAAGATATACTCCACAATCTGCCAATTAGACTCATCATCAAAATCTCCCTTGATCATCTGTCCAATCACTTGATGAATATCTGACCCCCTTGTTGTGACCATCTCATCTATTAGTTTATAGGCATCATTTGACCTGAAACCAAAAAAGTTGAAGAGGTAAGCTCAAGTATACAACATAAACAGTGCATTAGAAGTAAAATGCAGTTAATAAATGATCAAAGATCCATAATATGTTTGGCCTTTACCTTACACAAGAACCAGATAGCAAATTTCAAAGAGAAGTAAATAAAAACAGAAGGTTCCTCATTTGCAATAAATGAGAAAGGCTCAACATATGATCTAATCAGCATTCAAATGTGCCAAAAGTCGATAAAAGTTCCATCACAAATCATTTTTGTTGTTAGACCTCGAATTATTATGGACATTCTTTATTTTGGTCGCGAAGGGAGTCTATGACCAACTGAAGCGAGGGAGATGACAGGCTAAAAATGAAGGCAAAACAACTCAGCTGGGATTAAAAGATGCAATCAAGTAATCGCCAAAAGGACTTAGAGCCAACTGAGCTACGGCTCTGTGGCTATATATTTAAAATTGTCAAAACAGTCTCACACACCCACGTTACTGGAACAGCAATACTCTCAAGTAGAGTTTATGAATACAACAAGCACACTAGAAAATAATTTTGTTTTGTAACATGTATTGATGGTGAGCATATATACGAAACATATTTTTACATGAAGTTCTTCAATACCATCTTTTGTGGGAACATTTGCCATGATTTAATTCAAAACTTCCAATTAGTAAAATAGATCATGTATGTTATTAAGCAGAATAATACAAAATGGGGAGGATCCCAACTCGTTATATAAGGAGTGCACGGTAGTACTCTAACTCCTATACTATAGATCAAAGGTTAACCAGATTAGTAACATTGCTTCATATATTCAATAGGGCAAGCACACAAGCTGACACGCCCAAATAAAAGGCATCTGGTCCTTCCCGTTCTTGGCTTAAGCCAAGACCAAGATTGAAATTTAATGTGATCGAAAACACCGATCAAATAAAAGTTTCTTCCATGAAATATAATCTTATTATGCATAAGATATAATGACCATAAACACCCAATTACTGTTCTATGACTTAAAATTGAAAGTAGCATTGTAACAATTTAAGAATAGCATAAGAACGCACAGCACTATAGATAAAAAATGTTTACCTGTCATTCTTGGTGTAAAGAGCTAGCATCATGCAGTAGCACATGACACTGGGCAGTATTCCACAAGCTTTAATTTCTTCAAACTGCTCCTCACTCTCTTCAACGAGACCTGCAGAACAGTATATGCTTAACACTGCTTCAAGCGTCGATTCATCAGGATCACAGTTTGCTTTTTCCATTTCAACATGAGCTTTTACAGCCTCTTCATATTGACCTGCTTGCCTCAAAGCTTCAATCACACCATTGAATGAATGCACATCTCGCTCTAAACCAGACTGACCCATCCTGGATACAATTGCTTCTATCTCTTTGTACAACCCCCCCTTTGCAAAGGAACAAACAAGTGAATTGTAGGTCTCAACAGTTGGGTTGCTTCCCACTTCATTCATAGTGTTAAATGCAACCAGAGCCTCTTCATACAAAGCTGCCTGCCCATATGCTTCAATCACCCCAGTAAAAGCCTTGGAACTCGGAACTATTCCCTTTTCGTTCATATGAAGTAAAATTTTCTTAGCTTCTTCATGAAGTCCTCCCTTCCCACAAGCAAATATCAAACCTTCATAAGTCTCCATGTTAGGCTCAATATTTTCGTCCACCATATCATGAAACAAAGTGACAACCTCCTTAAAGTACCCACCCTCCCCAAAGACCTGTATGAGAATATTATAAGTACCAGCATCAGGGTCAGCGTTGCTGACTTTCATTTCAAGAAAAAGATCGCGAACATCATCATACCTCCCATTATTCCCATACAAAGTCAACAGAATACTATAAGTAGCCGCGTTCGGCGCACACCCCGCCTCCTGCATCTGCCTAAACACCCCAATCGCATCTTTAATAGACCCCAACTCTGCATAAGCCTCCAACAAAACATTATAAGAACTAACATCCGGCAAACTACCACCCGACTCCATTTCCCTAAGAAGCTCCGAAACTTTCTCAAGTTTATTCAACTTACCAAACGTATGAACAAGATAACTATAAGTATTAATATCAGGAACAACCCCACTATCATTCATAGTTCTAAAAACCATTTCAGCTTCATCACCTAATCCCCTATGAGCACAAGCACCAAGCAATGTATTATAAGTTATAACATCAGGTTGTATCCCTTCATGTCTCATTTCAGCAAACAACCCTAACAAACCCTCCCAATCTAAACCACCCCTAGCACAAGCATTAATCACAGTATTATAAGTCAATATACTAGGAGAAACTCTCTCTTGTTTCATTCTATCTAACAACTCAAGCGAAGTTTCAAATTGACCATTACGACCATAAGCATTAATAACAGCAGTATAAGCAAAAACACTTCGAGGAACACCTTGGCTAGGCATTTCATCAAACACCTCGCGGCATTTATCTAACAAACCTTCTCTACCCAAAAGAGTAATAATAATTGTGTAAATATGTTCGTTAGGTTTACACCAAATCTGTCTCTGCATGTATTTAAACAACCGAATTGAGCGTTGCCAATCACCACGCTGAGCGAATTCCTTGAAAACAAGAGCGAAATCGTTGAGCGAAAGCTTGTTTTTGAAGGAATCAATACAACGAGCTATGCTGCCACGTGGAGGTAAGGCACTGAGTCGGTTGAGTAAAGTTTCGACGTCGTAGGTGTATTTTCCAGTTTCTACTGTAACTGATGGGTTTCCGAGGACGAGTTCTGTGGGCTTTGCGTGGGTTTTGAATTGGTGTTTGCGTTGGGCTTTGGGTATTGTGAATGGGAAGGAAAGTTGACGGAAGGTGCTGTTTGGATCGAGGAGTGTGGGGATGAAAGGGGATGGATTTGGCAAATGGAGAGAATGTGAAATTGAATGGCTCATTTTATTTTTTTTATTGTTATACGATAATAAAGTTTTCAGAATTTCAGAAAACGGTTACGCGGTAACATGATGAATTGAATATGCGAGCGAGAGAAAATGAATTGAAACTCGAAGAAGAAGAAGAAAGTGAAGAAGAGTGAGCTAGCTATGAAGCTGACTTGAGAAAATGCCACGTGGTGTTTCTTTTTGTGGATAATGGTTGGGGTATTTATTATTTATTTATTATAGTGAAAATGGAAAAATGAAAAGAATAATCGGGTTATTTGACCCGTTAAAGCCCATGATGATTGATAAGATAAGAGTTTCTTGGTGTTGTGAAGAAAATGGGCTATGCATTGACGGATTCTCAAATGAGGTTCGGGCGGGAGAAAGGGGTGTCGCGAATAGTAGTTGCTTTTACAATTATAGTTGTTTTGTAATTATTTTTAAAAATATTGTATATGTTTGTAATAAATTTTGTTCTTGTTAATGTTTTGCAATGATGTAATCGGTGATGGACTCGACAGGAGGTTTCTAGTACTATGTATCCCTCAACGTGAATCAGAGCCACATAGTTCTTGTTTACCTAGATCGCATGTGTGATAGGTAGTGATGTTATGTTTTTTCAGTACTATCATGAAGAAAGAAAGAACGTACTTTCAATATGGTTAACCTCCCTCTATTTAAACCCAAAGTGTTTTGGGGGTGGTTGAGGAAACGGTGGAAGTAGTGGAGAAAATAGTGGAACCACGTGGGGCTAGCCCTTGGTAATCAGGTGTTCCACTAGCCCAGTCAACCATGTTCGGCTAGCCTAGTCAAATATGTGGGACTAGCTCGTGGTAATCAGCGGGTTCTACTAGCCCAGTCAACCATGTTCGGCTAGCCCAGTCAAATACATGGGACTAGCTCGTGGTAATCGGCGGGTTCTACTAGCCCAGTCAACCACGTTCGGCTAGCCCAATCAAACATGTGTGTCATACCCCATTTTTTGACCAATTATTTCTTTTTTCTCGCCTATTAAACCATCTTTTTCGTTAGTCGTTTTAGACGAAATTTTGGCAGAGAGGTATTTTAAAATACCTCATTTTTTACAAGCAACCAAATTAAGTGCAAAGTTTAAAATTAAAACAAGAGGTTCTTATAGGATACTATAGACACTTACGGTGCTAGTACCTTCCCTTAGTATAACCAACCCCCGAACCTTGATCTCTAAAAATATGGTATTTTACGAATTTTTCCCCTTTCTCTCGGAAAAATTAAAGATCGGTGGTGAACCCTTAAATTGCGAGTCGATGCTAATTAATAGCTCGATATCCAAAAATCACCGCGACAATGTGGTACTAGCCCGTGGTAATCGACGAGTTCTACTAGCCCGGTCAAACACGTTCGACTAGCCCGATCAAACACGTGGGACTAGCCCGTGGTAATCAGACGTTCGACTAGCCCAGTCAACCACGTTTGGCTATCCCAGTCAAACACATGGGGCTAACCCGTGATATTCGTTCTGGTAGTTGCAAGCCATGTGGTGCTAGCCACTCGCCACGTAGTACTAGCCCAATACAGTTAGCCTTGACAGTGCAAGACCTATAATCATGGAGTTGTCCACCTTTATGTGACTTAGTCCACCCTCGTAGGAATTTCATGTGCTCTTATTATTTCGGTCATACATGTTGGTTCATGACATGGTCTTATCCATATCCACTTGGGATGGACGATCCACGCTCTATTGGGCCTCTTGCCCCACAAGCATAGCGGGCCCATTCAGTTCAGCGAACTCGGCCAGTACAAATTTTAAAAATAATATATAATTTAAAAATAATTATAAAATAGCTTCAAATGAAAAGTTGTTAAAAGCGGCTTCTCAAATAATATATTTTTAAAAACAGAGAGGAAACAAGTGTTATTGAACAGCTCTAACCCCACATGCTGCAAACCACCAACCTCCGCCCTCTCTCTCAAACCACTCCCTTCCATATCCTCTCTCTAATAGAGTTTTCAACACATCCGCCCTCCCAACATCCAAAGTTTATTTTTGCGATGTATCCTCATCCTTCGGCAGCGCGACAAGCGGCGACTTCCCTACGCACTACCATTCTAGATCGGCGTCGGAGGTTTTCGTGGAGGGCTTTCTCGTCTTGCGGTAGTTCTTTTAAGGCTCCCCGTGTCTGATTTGCTCTGCCTAATTTTCGATTTCCTCCGTTTGCATTTTGGTTCAATCAACACCACCTTCTCATGGCGTTGGTTGTTGGTTTATGGTATTACCCTT
Source organism: Trifolium fragiferum (assembly GCA_954870985.1). Taxonomy (NCBI): domain Eukaryota; kingdom Viridiplantae; phylum Streptophyta; class Magnoliopsida; order Fabales; family Fabaceae; genus Trifolium; species Trifolium fragiferum. Next base: position 32,432,295 of record OX940792.1, on the reverse strand, counting down.
TTTTCTTCTGGTAGTCCAAGTTTCTATGCATTAGCCTAGCCTCTTGTTGTCGTCTGTTGGGTCGTCATCGATGTTCAGGTCCACAAGGATTAAATGGTGGTGCTACATCCAGTTTTTTGGGTCGTTGGTGGAAGTTTTGGATCTTGTTGAATTATGGTTGTCCTCCACCGCGTTGAAGGCTTGAGGTTGTTCTTTTGAATCATTTTGGTCTGTATTTGTTTTGGTTTGTGGCCTATGTTGTCATTTATCCATGTCACTAACCTAATATGTTGGTGTGGAAGCGCTGTTAAAGCTTGTTGTGTTTTGTGCAGGGAGCTGCCAATATGTGAATCAATTTATGTTGACAGGCGATTTAATTGCCTACTTGAGATATTAACACCCACACAACACCTTTTTTTTTACTATTTGATTTTGCGCCCGGACGCGGGTTCACTAGATAGTTCATGTGGTATGTATCTTTACTTCTGTTGTTGACCACTTTCGTTGTTAAACTGTTTTATACCCCGTTTAAAACGATTATATGGTTTGACTGAGTTTTATTTTATGTCCCCCAGTACATTGTTTTCACTTTTTTTTTTTAAATACTTTAGGGTGTTGCCGCAGTTTGATTGACACCTCATCTACGTAAAAAAAAAAGTGTTAAAATATGAAGGCTATTTTGTAATTAAAAAAATTATAATGTTGTATCATGATGACATAAATTTCTATAGTATTATTAGTTTATGATTAGTAGTTAATAAGAGACCATGATGGCCTAAAACAAGAATACAAGAAAATGTCAAAGAGAATAGCAAAAAGTGGATAAGTGCGCTTTCAACGTGGCCACGATGACTCCCATCGTGCCACGATAGGAAGACTTTGTGCCCAAGGAAGATTACTGCAAACCTGATTTTAATTTGAAACAAATCCACTCCATCGTGGCACGATGAGGTCCATCGTGGCCACGATGGCGATGTCTAGCCCAAGATAAAAACTATAAATAGAGCTCTCGTCATTCATTATATTTCATTCAGAAATTGAGAGCATTCTCCGGTACTCTGAAAGTGTTCAAGAGGAGCAAGGAGAACAAATGAGCTCTCTACGGGAAGAACTTTCCCCCTTCAACGGGAAAGGTAACTTCCTCAGAAAGACATCTTTGCCATTGGTAGACATGGTTTTTATTCTTGTAATTTAAATTACGTAGATCTTTTGCTTAGATATATTTAGGTTTAGGGGGAGAAGATGAACTCTCCTATGAATATTTGAGCTATGTGATTGGTCAAATTTATAATATTTAATTATTCAGTATCTATGTTTTCTATTTATTCTATGCATTAACGACGTAATTCGTAATCTGGCCGGATAAACGGGAACACTTTTAGGATATTATGGGTTTCGACTTTAATACTACTCTGGAACGATAAATAAATAGTTCTAAGGATTAGAGACGGTAACATCCGACACTACTGTCGAATTGAGACGAGGAGAGACGGAATCAAACACTAGTAGTGATTTGAGCTATTAGAAACTGAATATAGTTCGATACTAGTCTGTAGTGGTAATAGGATTACTTGAACGTAATGATTGCATGTATGTTTACTCACGCCACAGCTAGGGTACGTGACAAATCGAGGTAGGCTCTTGTAGGGTGCACTAGTTAAGGTGGTTGAGGAACTTACAATGTATTAGGATAATACAAGGGTATTATCACAAAAGATATAAATTAATCCGCCGAACAATAGACTGAATAGTTATGTTATACATCAATCATGCCAAATAGGAGTAGGGGAGAGAATCTATCTGTCTTACCTATCCTCATCTTTATGAATCAATTTTACTTTTTTGCACGCATGTCGCTATTTTCAACTAAAAACCTTTTTCAAAACCAAAGTGAATGCAAACCAAAACAAACTTTAAATAACGTTAGTAGCGCATTGGCACGATCCATATGGATACGAACTTATTCTAGACACTTATAGTGTGAATTATTATTCGACGATTGACTGTCCACTTGCCAGACAGTAGTCATATCAAAACAAAATAAAGATTATTTTATTAGAAAAAACGGTTTTTATAACAATAAACAAACACAAAGTAAATTCTATTTTTGGACTTGTAGTGGTAAAAGACATCTCTTTACTCATAGGTGGTTTCTTCGAGCATTTTGATATGCTAATTACATCAATATCAATATTCTCCAACATAATTTTATCAATTAATAAATTTGATTATATTTTTTCCTAAAGCGTGCAGTATTTTTTTTTATAATACTATTACAAAAATAGAGGAGTATATAAAATATTTGGTCCCCTAAAATCTTGGGCCTTAGGCAGTTGCACTCTTGTTCATAGCCCAAGGCCAACCCCTTACGTGACAACACCAATATATTATGAATTTTAAATTAAAAAATAATAATTTAGGTATTGATAAAACTTACACAATTCATTTTTACCCACTCTCGTGTATTAAATATGAAATTTAAGTCATGCATATCAACTACACATATAAAAAACCATCAGTACATTTTAAAAAAATTCATTCTTCTTAATTTTTCATGTATTAAATGAATTTTGGAGTCGTCATTCATCTCATATGATAATAAATATTTGTCCCTTTTGTAAGACCATCTTTCACTTTTTTGTCTCTTAATATAAGATTATTTGTAAAATTTCATATGCATTAATAATATCTTTAAAAAATGCACCTATTAAATTTGTAAAAATTTCACATGCATTAATAATTTTTTTGGAAAATGCACCTATTTAATTTACATTGGAAAAATAAAAATACATTTTCTTTCTTATAATATTAAGGAAAAATTACACTCACCTCACTTGAAGTCTATTAAAATGACGTTGACACCTCAATTGTTTTAAAACTTAGACTAACATCCCTTAAGGTTTTATCAAATAGACAATTACCTCCCTTTCTAACTAACATCGTTAACCTTCCGTTAATTTTGACTTTTTAGTTGAACAGTAACTTGACGTTTTGTTTTTTTAGTTGAATACAATATTGTTAGTTTATTGAAGAAGCGACTGCATCGATTCTGTTTTGAGGTTTGTTGTGGTGGTCATTTTGGTATTTTTTTTGTTGTTGTAATGGTTGTTGCCTTGCTGTTTTTTTTTTTGGCTTGGTGTTGTATTTAGATCGGTTTGGGTTGGGGGTTGTGTTTTTGTATTACTGGGCTTTCTACAAGAAAACCTTCATTTACAAACAAAATTTAAAATCACTTATTGGCGAATTTAACCCTCAATAAATTATTGGCAGAAAAATCCACCACAAAGTAAGATAAAACCGCCAATAACTTTATTAGAAAAAAAAAATATGATATATTTATTGGCGGATTTATCCGCCACAAAGTTTAAAATGAAAATAAAGATAAAATAAAAATGTTATAGTGGCGGATTTATCCGTCAAAAAATTGAAAAGAGACAATTACTATTTTTTATTCCAATTTGGATCATCGACGGCCAAACTATCTGCAACAACCTCTACTGCATTATTTCTAGGCCTTTGATTAATCCAATGGTTGTAATATAAGGTAAAATTAAAATCTATAAAACACCGAAAAATCATTCATCTATATTTTCTTTGGATTTTACCATTCATCTGCGCTTGTTCTTTTTCATATGACATGGCAGCTACTAGCCATCAAATGAAATAGATGTAATTTATTCTAATTATGTTTAGTAATGATTTTTTGTTACTATACTCTTTCGTTTTTATCCTTCATCTTTCATTCCTTCCTTCTTATAATTTTACTGAGTCTTTAAATTGATGATTTTTTATAACAAGCTTTAACAACAACCTTGAATAGCAATATCAAACTTAAAATTTGCCTAATCAGTTAACAACAACATTATCAAACATAAAATCCAACGAGCTCTGCACTCCACTCGCCTCCTTTGACGGGAAAAACTTCAATCCCAAGCACAACTTATTGCACATGATAGGTTTATAATATTGTATGGGGAAATCAAGAGTGTTTGTTTCCGTTTCCACTAAATACTGATTGGACTTATTAGGAAGATCCGAAAAACACATAATGTAGCAGCCCAGGCCCCACCACCATAGGTGGCCCCGGAATTGCCACCTCACGAGTGAGATTCTTGCCTTTCATGGAAATCAAACCATGTATCCCGAGGTTCAAGTATATGTTCAATTCATTTCCACTATTCAAAAGTGTTATTATAACATATCAGTTATTCCAAAAAAATATATTAAAAATAAAGTAATAAAAAAAGAGAGAGAAAAACAAAATATTAAACATTTTTCAAAACTCACTAGAAATATGCGAAGAAAAATATTGAATAATCAACCAAAAATATTAAACATTTACTTAAGTTAAACTCTAGCCGTCAGTTAAAGAAATAAAAAAAAAATTAATATTTTAACATTTAACCTGTAACAACTCACATCAGAAGAAAAAACATTGACATTGGTAGGTTTAACAACAACACAAAAATTCACGTGATTATTGGAAAAAACAAAAACCAACTCTCTCTTTGCAAGTCGGCCCTAATTTCTTTTTTCTTGGAGTCTTCTTCTTCTTTCATCGGTGAGGGGTGATTTTAGGTCATTTTGGCCTAAAATCACTCCCTTTGCATCTTTTTTCTGGTTTTTAATCCAAATAAGTGATTTTCACATAGATTAAATCTTTTAGTTTTTGCTTTTGTTGTGATTTCGTCGTCTTAGTGTGATGTTGTGTTGTTCGTTGTCATTGTTACAACATTTGATTTCCCGTCTTGTTGCGCTGTTCGTTTAGTTCATATTGAAAGATTAACTTCAATCAATTGCAGATTCAATCAATGATTTGGGCATCATCGTTGCAGATCCGGAAGCATGGACATTCCGGTAACTTTAATATTATCATATTATTTGTAGGCATTTTGCCGTTGTATGCTATTAACTTGAATGTTGCGAGTTTGTTCGCAAATTCATCCTTTTTGTTTTTAGCGGTATTGAATTTGTATTTGCATCTGATGTACTCTTTGGATTATTAGAATGAATGAATATCGTTGTTTTTGTTTTTGTCAAAAAAAAAAAAAAAAAAACAACACAAAACAGTCTCACGAGCACAATCTTGTTAGTTAGAGAATATCTTGCAATGTCTTATTGAATAGTCGGTTACTTAAGATTTTACAAATTCTAACAAGTATCATAAGAGTACATTTTGAAGAACAAAATATTAAAATATTGACTTGAATTTATATCATCTCAAATACTCTATACAATAAAATTATGAAGAACTTATATCCAAAACAAACAATAACTCAAAGAAGTTACGTGAACTTGAGATTTGAAAATTGACGTTTCGTAACAAAAGAACAATCACACATACTTTTTTTTTAAAACAACAATCAGACTTACTTTGATGGGTGCATATAGATGGTCGACATTATGAGACAATTGCAGATATAGATTACATGCCATCAGAAAATGGTGCATTCATACAGTCAATTGATTACATACCATTTTATTGAAATCAAATTATTCAAATTTCATATTATAAAATGTATCGATAAGATCTAATAATTGTAATTCAGCTGCAATCATTTTTGGATTGCAGAAAATTCATATCCAAGAGTCACACATAACATGAACCATTGTCGTTTACTCCTTCACACTATTACAAAGAATACAGAAAGGATCACTTATGGTATGTTTGGCTATGAAGAGAGAATGAGAAGAGAGAAATAGGTGAGAGAGAGTATAAGAAGAGAGAAAGATAAGAGAAATAGAGTAGATTTGATATATTGATTGGTATAAGAGAAATAAGAGAGAAATAGGAGAGAGAGAAATGAGATTAATATTTAAAAAGACTAAAATATCCTTGCATTTTATTTTTTATTGTAATGTAAATATAGTAATATGGTATTATTACTATGTGTATTAATGGCATTTTAATACAAAATGTTTCTCTCTCATGTATTTCTTCTCAAAAGTGGAGAGAAAGATAAAAGCCATGGGACCCACCATTTTTATTTCTCTCTTCTCAATTTCTCTCCTTGCCAATCAAGAGAAATCTCAAACTTCTCTTCTATTTCTCTCTTCTCTATCTCTCTCTCCCTTATTTCTCTTAAACCAAACAAAGGCTTAATCCCCATTTATGCAAATTATGCTTACAAGTGCAAGAGTTGCCAAACAAAACATCTTTTACCCTCTCAATCACACTTCTAACTAACTTCCAAACTTATTCAAATGATGAAATGAAACCCATTCAAAATTTAACATACACATGAAAAAGAGAAAAAAATCAATAACAAACGGTGACGTTTTAGGGTCCACGGTCTAACAAACTAGTGAGAATATGAAAAACAGAAAACAGGCCCCACAAAGGCAGTGTTACGGTTTCTGATTACGACGTGGTAATTGCGCTCGTTGAGGGTAATCTAGTAAACTCACATCAAAGACTTCACTTCTTAACAGAAAAGAGGGAAAAAGAATCGAAAAAATAAAAATAAAAAAAAACCGAAACAAACTCATCAACCCATAATTCACTCTTTCCCCTTTCAATTGTTGTCGTTGGTTTCTTAACCGACGAACGAAAAAACCACCGAACACACCAAACATCATCGTTCATCATCTTTCTGATGCATTAATCGACAATGGACGATTCCGAGGTAAACCGTTTTGTTTCACTCTTTCTTAACTGTTTCTTCCGCCGCCAACTGCGGTTTTTTCTTCTTGTTTGTATGTTTTAAGAATAAAGATTGAATCTTGTTTATTAGGGGTTTATGGGTAATGTTAAAATGTTGAGAATGTTTGTTTCTGATTATTTAGTTATTGTGGGGCTTTTGATTTTGATTTGATTTTTGTTTGTGTTTTGTGTTTGATCAGAAATTAACGGCTTTGAAGAAGGCTTATGCTGATATTATACTCAACACAGCAAAGGAAGCAGCGGCGCGGATCATGGCTTCCGAGAGGAAATCTATGCTCTTACAGCAAGAGCTTGCTGCTACTAAAGATGAAGCACTTCGGATGCTTCTCAGACTCAAACAAATGTTTGATTCTAAGGTTTAGTAATCATCCTAAAATGGGGTTGTTTTTCATTTTCTTTAAGTTGTTTTTTGATTGGTTGATGTTTGTGTTTTTTTTTTGTTCGAAATTTGGTTTTTGTTTGATTTCGATACGTTGTCGGGGTTTACCCTACTTTTGTTACGTGTAGTTAGTTGGTTTTGTTTGTCTGTGTCGTTATTCGGTTGAGAAAGTTTTGAACTTTCCGTTATAATTCGGTTAGTTTTGCACAGAATTGTCGGTTCACTTGTTGCGTCATTTTTCGTAGACTTTGAGAATAACACTTCATTTTGTTATGTTTGAGAAAATTCTTTCCAAGAGTAATAAGGATTGAGTATGATACTTTTCTAATATTACATTGGTGGTGGTCGTTAAAGGAATGCAATCAACGTACATTTGTGAAAGTATTTGATATATTTGTCTGCACTTATGTCATTGTCGATAAGTCTGCACTTATGTCATTCTTGATTGTGAATGTAGGCATGATTCAATAGCTAGATACCCTTCATCTTTCTGTCTTTTTGCATGCTAGGTTTGTTCTTTAATTGTGGAAGCATATAGCAAAATATATTTTCCATTCTCAGATAGGAATTACTTCAGATTGATCATCATTCAGCTTTTGAGCCTAAATTCATTTGGTGTCGTAGAAAATTAATAACTTACTACCATTATGGAATACACCGACATAACAGTATTTTAATATGACAATCAAGCAAGTTTATGCAGTGGAGTCCTCCTAGTTGAGTCATTTTTGAGGTCTTATCTCCTGTTATATTTATTAGATTGAAATTTTTCAGGTCAAAGAATCAGAGCTTACATTCTTGAGTCAGCAAAAGAAGATCGACGTACTTGAAGCTCAGCTGCAGGAAGCTGAGGAAATAGTTAGAGACCTTAGGGCCGAGTTGAGAGAAACACAGTCTGAGCTGGAGAATGTCACAAAACACCAAATGAATCCTCCAGTCGAACAAAACATGAAGGATGGAGTTGCAGCTAATGGAAATTTTATGCAGGAGAACAGACTTTATCCTAATAATGGATCTTTGCATTCTGCACCCAATTTACCGTTTGAATCAGTCTCGATTTCTGATACTAGGTGCCCTACTGTAAATGGATTAACAGATAATGGAAGTAAGCTCTGTGTATCTTGTGATCATGCTAACAGTTGCTACATTCACAATCCAGATTTTGCATCCATAGTCATTAGGAGGAAAGGGCCTGAGCTCTACAGAAATGGATGTACTCAGAGAATACGAGCGCTTGAAAGGAGCCTTTTTGATGGAAATGTATCTGTTACAGAAAATGTAGATAATGCACAGGGTGAAACTTTAGTAGGAGCACATGAAGACGGCAAGGAAATGGCTGTTACAGCTAATGGCAAAGCTGATATTATTTGTGAAAAGGAAAAACCAGATGAACTTAAATTGACAAAAGCAGATGCTGAACTTAAATTGACGCAACCAGATAAACTTAAAGTGGTAAAAGCAGGTGCTGAACTTATCAAAGATCTAGTTCATAGAAAACACAGAAGATTTGTGAGGAAGACTCATCAATCAAGATTGCATCCAGGTCGGGTTATAGAAACAAATAAAGAACCAGATCTGTCTTGTGCAAAAGATTCTCATCATGTATTGGGCAACAATGACCATTCTATGGGGAATTCTTCTATGCAACATGGAAATGAAGTTCAGAAGGATCTGATGTCTCCTTTCCCCAAAGCACCCACTAATGCAACCACAGCAGTTGAGCAATTAAAATCTTATACCAATACTGAAAAAGTGGAAGTATTTCTTAAATTCTGCAGTTCTAGGAACATAATTGAACATGATAAGGAACCATTGAATAAATCAGATTTGACAAGACAAGAAAGTTTGTCCACCGAAAGTATGGAGGTTCCAGGTTCTAAAGATGTTGAGGAAGCTGATGGGTCACCGGATAAAGTTGATCCAAAAGTATCCGATTTAGATGAAACAGTTTGTAATCGATTTGAAAATGATAAGCTTCTCAAGTTCACATTTCATAGAAAGCGTAAGAAGGGGTCTGTAAGTAACGGTGATGCAGCTTGCTCTCCGGATAATAGCAATTCAAAGAAAATTTGTGGAGAGAAGCAAAATGATCATGTGGAGCCTCAGAAATCTTGTACAATTACCGAGTCTGTATGTAGCGGTGATGCAGGTTGCTCTCCAGATAATAGCAATTCAGAGAAAGTTTGTGGAGAGAAGCAAAATGATCATGTGGAGCCTCAGAAATCTTGTACATTGTCTGAGTCATCTCGGGAGAGCCGACGACTAGCACAAGTTGCTCGCCAGGTTGGTGACACACACATGCATATATATATGTGAATATGAATGCTTGTTTCTGTCTTTCACTGTTTTGGGTATGCATGTTAAGCTTATCTATGCATTTGCAAACAACTATGCTGTTTTGTGTCAGTGTTAAATGAACTATTACTCTATTTCAAAGATGGTTGTAGCCAGTTTTTATTTTATGTTGTCATTTGTGACAAGGTCATTTTTTCCCCCATTTTATGTGAGCCTTGAAGTTTTTACGAGAGATGCTATCTAAGAGTTAGTGTTTAGATAATTGCTGAAACAAAATCCCACTAGGGTTCCGCTGTTTGAAACATTCATCTTGGGCTCCAGTTCCACTTCGTTCCATTTGAATGGTTAGATGGGGTTGTCGCCATCAAATGATAAGGTAGCCCAACATTAGTGATGGTAAGTTTTGCCTTGGGAAGAAATCCTTCATAGATCATTCCAATTCCACACTTTTTAAAGGCCTAATTCCTCTTATTAGTGGTTTGCTTGGCCTGTTTGTTTTGGAAAGGGAACTCAAATGTACCCGTTGTGTTTCCTTCATCAACCATTTTCACACAGCAGCTTTACCGGTGTCAGGAACGACGCCTCCACTCAACACCATTATCCCCGGTCAGATCAGTGACAATCGTGCCTTTGTCGCACTCATGACTCACCATCTCCACCATTGTCTCTTTCACTGCAGAATTGACATCACACCATGCCTTCTCACTCTACACTACTTTCCTCCATTCATGGACCCAAATCACCATTTTGCTTCTTCCACCCAAAATTTCATCTCAGCTGTGAAGCATTGAAGTGAACCTACAGGTTCACATATGCTTCCCTTGAAGCCTTCAACAGTTGAATCTGCCGCTTGTTGCTATTCCTACATACATTAGTTATTGCCTCTGCCAAGCCTCTTATTCTCCTTCAAATTGGCTCTTGTTCTTCACTTTCACCACTTCATTTATGCTTTTGATTTCTGATTTTTTATCCACAAAATTAAGGGGTTGTTGTTATCTCACTTCTCCAACCATTTTTTCTCCCTCATCATCACTTCCTGATCTTGCTTCTTTACGTGCTGGTTTTCTTCCTTGTGGGATGCTTTCTTTCCAAGATTCACGAACCATTTGTTTATTGTTTCTTTTTATATTCTACTTCTGACATTCTCACTTTTGATTCTCTGCTTTCATCCTTGGTTGCCAATGATTATAATTGAGTTAGTTCCTTATGCTCCTTGTTAGGAACCCAAAAATTGAGAAACAAAAATTGTATTATTAATCGAAAAATCAGTAACTATTACAGAAGATGAACCCTACAATCCCAGGGATAAGTTCCTCAAAGAAAAGACAATTCTCTCTCTGCCCAAACCTTTACAGTTCCTAACTGAATAATTCTCAATACCCTTCTCTCTCTCTCTCTCTCTCTCTCTCTCTCTCTCCCCCTCTTATAACAGAACTCGTCACATCATTTCCTCACCCTCACTCATTGCCACATTATTATTTACCTCTCCTTATATTTTGATAATATCACTCTCCACCTAATAGATTATGCAACTAACTATCCAATTGACTATTTGGGTCTACACTCTCATTTGAGGTCCTAGCACTCCTTAACTTTTGTGGTGATTGACATGTTAATTGTTTGAGTTTTTCTTGCATGGGGTCACATGACCAACATGTCATATTTGGTTACATCTGTTAAGAGTCCCACATCGGATGTGAGATGACTTGTTTATTAGGCAATCCTCACCTTACAAGTCGGATTTGTAGGGTTGAGTTAGCCCCAACCCACAATTCTGACAACATACAATCAAAACTTGACAACACATAAATATATAAAGTAAATATAAGGAGTAAGAAAATAAATTGTCAACGAATAACCATGAGAGAGAAAATGTTTCTCTGCAAATTGAACACCCATTTTCTCCATTGTTTTCCTCTTGCAATATCAACCTGCATCTTCAATGGGTAACAAACGGAAAGACACCCATGGAATAAAGTGAGGTGGCGGCGACGTCCTCGTTGGCCACTTATGGAGGCTATAAGTGCGGGACTTATTCTTGAACTCGATCTAAACTGCATCGAAGCTCATTCAGAGATTGCTCACTATGGCGATGAACTCCGACAAAGATCTAATTTTTGCCTTTTTGGCGAAGATTTTGGTTGTTGTGATTTTGGCCAGTTTTTATCTGTGTCGATAGAGATTTTGTTCTGATTTGTGTGCCTGAGGTGGCAACGACGTCCTCGTTGGCCTCTGACGGAGGCTGTAAGTGCGAGTATTATTCTTGAACTCGATCTCAACTGCATCGAAGCTCATTCAGAGCACGCTTACTATGGGGATTAACTCCCTGGATGCTGACAAAGATCTGATTTTCGTTTTCGGCAAAGATTTTGGTCATTGTGATTTTGGCCAGTTTTATTTGGGTCAATGTAGATTTTGTTCTCATTTGTGTGCATAAGGTGGCGACGACGTCCTCGTTGGCCGCCGACCGAGGCTGTAAGCGCGTTATTCTTAAACTCGATCTCAACTGCATTGAAGCTCATTCAGAGCACGCTCACTATGGCAACGAACTCGCTGGATGCCGACAGATCTGATTTGCCTTTTCGGCTAAGATTTTGGTTGTGATTTTGGCCAGTTTTTATTTGTCTCAATGTAGATTTTGCTCTGATTCATGGGCCTGAGGTGGCGACGACGCCCTCGTTGGCCGCCGACGGAGGCTGTAAGCGCGGGCGTTATTCTTGAACTCGATCTCAACTGCATTGAAGCTCATTTAGAGCACGCTCGCTATGGCGATGTACTTGCTGGATGCCGACTGAGATCTGATTTGCTTTTTCGGCAAAGATTTTGGTCCTTGTGATTTTGACCAGTTTTTATTTGGGTCAATATAGCTCTGATTTGTGGGCCTGAACAAATATAGATAATATACTCATTGGTTTATATTGATGGTCATAATGATGACGTGCTTGTCTGCAGTCTAGACTATGACCTTTTTTTATGTTATTATTATTAATGATGATAGTGATAGATATATTTTAATTTATGGTAATTTTTTGGGATTGAGCATTTATACATGTCCAGTGTAAATTCTCCACATACTATTTATATGGAATAAAATGTGGATTTGCAATCTATTTATGTCTTGTGTGTCTATTTCATGCAAGTCTTTTGGACCCTTAATGTTCTTACGATTTGAGTATTTGACTCCTCTAAAGTGAGACCTATACTTTAGGGGGTAAAGCGTAGAGTTATACTCCCTTCGGTCCTTTTTATAAGAGACACTTAACTTTTCTAGATTCATTGAATAATTAATGTATCTGATCTATATATATATAGATCAGATACATTAATTATTCAATGAATCTAGAAAGGTGAAGTGTCTTATAAAAAAGACCAAAGGGAGTAACTATTAATTCAATCAATGATTGGGATTATGAGAAAATACTTGTGTTTGAGTGTTAAGAACTATGTTATGTTGTTAAATACTAAACCATTGATTTTCTTATAATTTCACACTTTACCCTCTAAAACACACCATTTACTTTAGAGGAGCCGTATCCATTAACTTAATCCTAGAATTGATATTTTTCTCATGCTGTGCACCTAGTAGTTTTTGCATTGAAATTTGACCCGTGCTGAGTGACACTTCCCCATAGAATTCAATCTCTGTTAAGTCTTAACCTACTCACATGTTTCTCCTCGCAAAATTTTGATTTTGTCAAATACAATATGAGTTTAAGTGATTAGTTCTTGCCTTCTTTTGCTTCTCGTATATCCCTTTTTCTGAATTTTACTCTTAATTGTTTGCGTTGTTGATTAAAGTTTGGGTTTGGCCTGATTCTATGAATTTGGAGTCACATTTTCTAGAATCATGAATCTGCTTACTTGAGTTTTTCACTTCATATAACATGGTGCTGTCTTCCAAAAAATTAACCTAACACATTTCTTCAATCTTTTGGCAGCTCATATCTTTGTCAGAGAAGAGATGGTGATAGTAGATTCGTCGATTGCCATGATGAGTAATGCGCTATTGTTTCCGGAGGTGGCGTTGCTAAGGATGCTTTACATTGATAGAGCCGTGGAACATGTTAATAACTTGTCATTATTATAAGTCTATTTTCCTTTCATCCTTAGATAGCAATAGCTAACAATATATCATAAACATATATCTGCTGTTGATATTGGCATTTTCTTCGGGGTAATGTTTCCAATGCAAATTTTGCTGATTATAAGATATATTCCAACCAATGATGAGTTTGGGTGTGTTGCTGACACTACTCTAGAATTAATAAATATATGTAACATAAAACATAAAATTGTGTTACTACTTACTATGTTGTAGAAGTAGTTTTTTGGGCAAAGTATATTAAACGAAATTGTATGATTGTTTAGGCAAATATTTGGCCAAAATGTCTTTATACTCTTGTTGAAAATACTACAATAAAAGGCAAAGTGGAAGTAGGAATGTCCACAAATTCTAACTCAACCGACAGAAATGTCAAAATTATTGGGTTGAACTTGAACACCATAGTCTGAATTTGAACTTTGGTCCCATTACTTTGTGCATGTGAGTGTCTCCCTAGAATATGGCTAGGAGTGGCATCCTAAGGTCGAGATTTTAGGGGTCCAATTTTTTTATACTCATTTGGTTTTATAATAGTGTTTTGTTTTATTTTTTATTTGGGATCACCAATGTTACAAAAGAGATTGAACGATTTGATAATTTTGTCAATTGAAAATGATATGTTGGAGAACATTGATTATGTGATTATAAATTCTTTTGATTCTCAAAATGCTTGAAAAAACCGTTTCTTATAAATTTTCAAACTAAGAAATTTTTAAATATTTTGTAAAAATATTATTATTTATGTATTAAAGCGTGTTATGTTAAATAAAATAAGTTATATTTTCGCATTTTGTCCGGGATTCATAAAATATCAGGAATGATTGTTTGGAATGTCATAATTCATATCTAAAAAAAAAGGGGTTAGTGTACTTTGTAATATTGTTCATCATAGTTTGTACTTTGTAGTGCGTTGGTCTAAAAAATTTAACTTAATTTATCATTACTACTAGTATGGACACCCGTGCCAAGCACGGGCTAGAAATTCATTTTTTTTTATAAATTTTAAAAATGCTTGTTATATATATATTTCTATTTTGAAATTAATTAATATTTTAGAAGTGAAAATTTGCCCGCATTATATATAAGTTAGCTTTCATTTATAAAAATATATTGATTTTTGATTTTTTTTGTTAGAATTAACGATTTTGACTTTAATGTGCACATATATTTCTTTTATTCTTGTTTTGGTAGAAAATTCAATTAATCTATCAAAAGGATTTTGTTCTAATGGAAGAGGATACTCTTTTATGGGATGAAGAACTCATTCAAGAACATCTAACCTTAAGCCTTGTATCTTGACTATTAGGTAAAAAATTTCTATTAAATATCAAAATGTATTTGATTTAACGGAAAGAACTAAATCAAGCCGGTGTAAAAAGTAAAACATAATTAAAACCAAAATCTTAAACCTTACATCTTTATTATTTTTTGTAAAAATGTTCAATTAAAATATTCAAAGAGATATCCGGTCAAACGGAAGAGGCGTAATCTCTTAAAGTGTAAAGAGCTAAATTAAACTCACGTAAAAAATTAAGAAATTGAGACGATATCCTTAGACCTCGAATCTTAGTTTTTTTATAAAATGTTAAATTAAAATATTAAAAGGAGTTTGATATAACAAATTAATGAGGGTTAATCTCTTGCGGTAGAAAGAAATAAAATCAGGCCCGGTATAAAAATAAAGCAATTGAGATAATAATCTTAGGTCTTCTGAATTGTTTTTGTAAAGAGTTCAATTAAAATTTTAAGAGGGATTACATGTATCTAACAGAAGAAAATAATTTCTTACAGTGTGATGAACTAAATTAAGCCTCTGCAAAAAGTAAAGCTTGTAATCCTTTACATCTCAGTTATTCTTGTAAAATGTTAAATTAAATTTTCAAGAGAGATCTGAACTAACGGAAGAGTGTAATCTCTTACCGCGTGAAAAACTAAATAATATCCGTGTAAAAAGTAAAGTAATTGAGATAATAACCTTAAGACCCGCATCTTAATTATTTTTTAAAAACTTTAATTAAAATATCAAGAAAAATGTATTCTAACAGAAAATTGTAATTTCTTAAGGTGTGAAAAAATAAATAAAGACCGTGTAAAAAGTAAAGTAATTGAGACTGTATTCTTAGGTCTTGCGTCTTAAATTTTTCTTTTTTAAAAGTTCAAGTGAAATTTCAAGAGGGGTTTGATGTAATAGAAGGGACTAATTTTTTACGGTGAGAAGAACTAAATCAAACATGTGTAAAAAGTAAAACAATTGAAACCATAACTCTAGATTTCACATTTTAATTATTTTTGTAATTTTTTTTTATTAAGATATCAAAATGAATTTCATATAACATAAGAGGATAATTTCTTACAGGTGTGAAGAACTTATTCAAGCTCGTGTAAAAAGTAAATCAATTGACACTATAATCTCAAGTCTCGCTTTTTTATAATACTTGTAAAAAGTTCAATTAAAATTTCAAGAGAGATTTGCTCTAACATAAAAGAGTAATTTATTACGGTGTGAATAACTAATCAATCTCGTGTAATAAGTAAAACAACTGAACCATAACCTTAGGCCTTGTAACTTATTTATTATATAAAATGTTCAAGTAAATTATTCAAAGAGATATGATCCAATGAAAGTGGATAATCGCTCATACGACTTGAAGAACTAAATGAAGCCCGAGTAAAAAGTAAAGTAATTGATATCATTACCTAATGTCTCAATTATTAATTATTTTTGTAAAAACTTCAATTAAAATATCCAGAGAAATTTGTTTTAAAGGAAGATGATAATCTCTTATGGTATAAAGAAATAAATAAAGTCGTCAAAAGTAAAACATTTAAGACAATATTTTTAGGCATTTCTTGATCAAATAGTTCAATTAAAATTTTAAGATGAATTTGATCAAATCGAAGAGAGTAATTTATTGCTGTGTGAAAAATAAAATCAAGCCCGTGTAAAAAATAAAAACAATTGAAACCATAACTTTAGGCTTTACATCTTAATTTTTTTTACAAAATTTTCAATTAAAATATCAAAAAGAATTTAATCTAACAGAAAAGGGTAATCTATTACGGTGTGAAGAATTAAATCAAACGTATGTAAAAAGTAAAGACAATTGAGACTATAATCTTATGTCTCGCGTCTTAATTATATGCGTAAAATATTCGTTTAAAATTTCAAGAGATATTTGATCTAATAGGAGAGAGTAATTTCTTATAGTATGAATAATTAAATCAAACTCGTGTAATATACAAAACAACATGAACATAACTTTAGGTCTCACATCTTAATTATTTTTATAAAATGTTCCATTAAAATATTCAAAGATATATGAACTAACGGAAGTGATTTATTTCTAATTGCGTAAAGAATTAATAAAGCTCGTGTAAAAATTTAAATGAAGTTGATTAAAAGATGAAAATGTATGTTTTAATATTAGGGGGAAGGGGGATGAAATTCAAATTTCTTTCGAGGGAGAAGAGAGTAATTTTCTCTAATATATTTTGTATAAGAGATGAGGAAAGTATATATTTTAACATAAAAGGGGAGAGTAATGTAACTTAAGCACCTCTCAAAAGAGGGTAATGTAATTTACTATAATATATATTATCTTTTAATTAATTTTTGTTTGTTTTTTATTTTGTAAGGTTTGTTATTATTTTTTTGGGCAATACATTGAATAATTGATAAGAAAAAAAACAAATCAAGGCAATTTTATTATTTTGTTTGAGAATAGATTCTTTTTTGTACTTATCCTATAGAATTCATCTCAATCTTAATATCTATATTAATTTTTTGTTTCACAATAGATTCAATAATCGATAAAAAAATAAAAAGCAAGGCAAAAAAAGGAAAAAAAAATCATAAAATTATTGTTTTGTTGTTACTGGGAATTGAACCGTGTCCCTTTAGGTCGTAAAGAAAAGACACATAGGCACCAAATCAATAAAATAATGCCACATATAAATTTTCTCCTTGAGAATAAACGTGAGAATGACAAGTGTACTATTTACTTTGAGTAAGGTAAATAATAATAGTATAGATTACTGTAATTGACTCATTGGAGTTTAAAAATTGATTTTTCATTTTTTGGTTGCAAAAAATTGAATAGTAGAATACATGAATAAACTATCAATTTAATTTCTTAATTGAAACTAGCACTCACTAAATTATGCAAATATAATTAGTCCTTAAAGTAAATAAAATTTGTTAATTTAGTCAAGATTTTTTTTAATAAATAAATAATATTAAGATGTTAGAGACTAACAGATTTTTATATATTTAGGAGTTAATTCACTAATTTCATATGGTTTAGAATCTATTTATTATATTTTATATTCCATCTATCTCAAAATATAAGGGAAAATTGATCAAACAAAGTTGATGTATTTAATCCAAATTTTTAACCAAATATATCAACATTGTTTGACAAATTTTTCTTTATATTTAGGGATGGATAGAGTAATTTAAGACCAAATTATTGAAAGTGATAGCTTAGAGATTGAATGTTTATTTTTAAATGAATAGTAGGAGTACATCAATTGTATTATAAGTCATAACACACTAACTAGTCGTCTACCCGTGCGTTGCACGGATTTGGCGGAACGACATATATATGTCAACCATGGTTGTTGTCAATCATGGTTGTGGCATTAGATCAGAGGTATAATATAAGGTAATTATAGAAAGGTTTGTTGTGAGTTCAAAGACAAAATCATACAAATGGATTAATCAAATTAAATCAATGAACACAATCTCTATTCAACTAACGTTGGCCCGTGCGTTGCACGGGTTTTGTGGAACGCCATAACAAAGCGAATCAAGTGAAGCATCACACCAAATTTTATAGTGGAGCTTTCAAGAACCGTGATATGTGTAAGATTTAATTTTTGCCTTAAGAGTATACTTAATATAATCATTGATAATAGGATAATACAATACAAAAGTGAACCACTTTACTGTTGGATGGTTTAGTCACATCGAATTTCATAGTTGAGCCTTCAAAGACCCGTGACATGTATAAAATTTAATTTTACCCTTTTTTGTGTTCAATTAATATGGTTCTAAAGGACGACTATCAATGGATTAAAAAGAAAACTTCATGAAGACAACAAATAAAATAGTTGACTCCAAGGATCAAATCAAGTTAAAATAATTACATAAATTGAAACTAATCATGCGCCATAAAGTAATTTTGGCGCATATAGAAAAATAATATCGGATAATGTCAATTATTTGTGAAATTCTGGTGGCAAGTGTCAGATGTGTAGCACGATGTGTACACTTTAGGAATCGTACGATGTGTAGCCTAATGTGTCAACATCGTGGACAACTGAACTTGATGAACAAGTAAACAATATAAAGTGCAGAAAACAAAAGAACACGTGAGTTTGTTAACCCAGTTCGGCACTTATAACAAGCCCTATTCTGGAGGATACCAATCCAGGGATGAATCCACTATGGTAGTATCAATTCAAAGCTAAACTCCCCCGTTTACAACTTCTCACTTAATCACTACCCGTGCTAATTCTACCTAGGAACTCCTAGATATGAGAACCTCTGCTCACTCCCCCTCAACCTTACCCAGTAAGGATTTAATAACAAACTCAGTTGGAGACACACTCCTAGACAAGCAAAGCACTCGTACCTAAAGGCTTAGAGTGTTGCACAATCTAACTCCTTGCTTCAAAGCTTTGGAGAAAGACAACTAGAGATTACAACTCTATAAACTCAGTCCTTACTTGCATCAAAACTATGATCCAAGTGAAGGCTCACAAAGAACAAAGAACAACTAAAGAACTAAAACCCTAAGACTCAATTTGTAGACTTAGCTTCTTGATTTCAGTTGATAAATAATTGGTCTTCAGTCTTCCTTTATATAGAACAAGCTTCATGGGCTTTGACGAGTTGGCCTTGATAAATTTTGCTTTGAGATTTATTTGATCATAATCTTTTAATTGTTTGTTTCAAATCTTTTTGATCAAAGTCGGCCAATAAAATAAAACAGAACCATGAAAGATTATCTTGTTCCTTGGCGCGAAAGCTGGCACGATTTAATTTGAAAAACAAATCTTTTTCAAAAGATCGCGTTTAAATAAATGAAAGCGCGTCCAGTAGGGCGTCCAGATGTGAACCCTGATGTGCCACACATCATGCTCCACATCATGGAATCAGGCTTATTTTACCAAATGAAGCCAACACCCTAAAAGGTCTCAACAATCTCCCCCTTTGACAAATTTTGGGCTAAAATAATCTTTGAGTCACCCAACTAAACTTGGAGAGATGTGTAGGCACATCAGAGGCATGCAGCAGCGGATTAGAGCCTCGTAAATAAAGAGAGAAATAAACTCTCACAAGATAGGAAAATAAATTCCCAAAGACTGAGAAAAATAAATTCTCAGACACATACAAGCATGAGATTCCATGCACACATAAGGGAGGGTAGCAAACCCAGTAATAGTCTACTCCCCTTTGAACTAGAGCACTTTCCATGTACTCCCCCTAAATCTCATATCCCCTATAGGCTTCTTCAGAATGCATGACCTAGAGAGAAATAGAGAAGTTTTAAACTTGGCTTCTTAAGAATGCATGACCAAGTTAAAACTCACAGATGTGTCAAACATCACACAAAATAACTTCTACAGGCTTCTTAAGAATGCATCACCATGTAGAAATTAGATAACATCTTCAATTGGACTTCTTAAGAATGCATCACCCAGTTGAAAATGTACAGAAAAGGTCTTCAGAAGAACATGCTTTAGAAAACTAATTCTTCAAAAATTTGTTGATAAAATATTTGAAGAAAAATAAGCATGTATACCAGATGTGTAGTCAGATGTGCCACACATCAGAACTTCAGAAGTTGGAGAAGCTTCAGAAGCTGAGCAGAGCTTCAGAAGTTGTAGTGCTTCAGAAGTTGAGAAGAGCTTCAGAAGTTGTAGTGCTTCAGAAGTTGAGAAAGTTTCAGAAGTTCAGAAGTTCAGAAGTTCAGAAGTTCAGAAGTTCAGAAGTTCAGAAGTTCAGAAGTTCAGAAGTTCAGAAGTTCAGAAGTTCAGAAGTTCAGAAGTTCAGAAGTTCAGAAGTTCAGAAGTTGCCCCATGTGGATGAATAGAATTTAACTCTTTTTCTTAATTCTCGTCTCAATTCTCTCGTTCTATTCTCTCTAATTTCTCCCAAAATTATCACATTGTCCCAACACATCACAATTTGCTGCAGTTAAGACTTCAAAGTTTTTCATTTTAATTTTTACTCCCCCTTTTTAGCCAAAAATTATGACAAACATACTGAGAGTAAGTAACACACCATAGAATGCAGATAGCATGAGATGTAGAGATGATATTAATAGTGCAGCAGGTACAGAACAGGCACGCAAAGGTGCATCAGAAATCCAGGGCATAGCCCACAAAATACAAGCAAAAACAAGGAAATACTGAGTACAGGGAAATATTAATGAATTACAATAATTCAAATATCCTGGCTCCCATCAGTTTCCTCAGCTTCAGAGTCATTGGGCTCCTCCTCCTCCAATTCCTCATCCTCAGCCATTGTTTGCTCATCCTCAAGCTCCAGTCCAGCAATGACTGCCTCCAGCTTGGCCTTCTTCTCATCCAGAGCCTTGCAAGTCTCCTTTAAAGCAGCAATCATGTCTGTCCTAGACATAGCATTGTTTGAGCTGGATGTGCCCACATCAGGAGTCACATCAGACTGCTTGAGACTAAAAGAAATAGCAGACTCTCTTCTGCAAGACAAATCATCCTTGCCCAGAACATCAGGTCTCTGGCTCAATATGATTCCACACAGTAGGGAAGGAAATGCAATGGGTAGTTTGACAGCTAGGGTTTTGGCATGTTTGATAGTCTGATCAAAAATATAGGTACCAAAATCAAAATTAGATTTGCTGCCAATAGTATATATGAACCTAGCCAAACCTGTAGCCACATCACAGTTGTGTGTGGTAGGCACCCAGTTAGCAGCAGCAATCCTGTTCAGGATGTTGTAGATTGGTGTGAGCTTGCTTGCTTGCAGTTTCCCTTTCTTAGGCCAAGTCTTGACCTTTCCAGCTGTGATGGCCTTGATTATGTAGTTGTCATTTGCCTCCATCTCAGCAAAGGGCTCCTCACTTCTGCCCAGATACTTGTTGATAACAGTGGGAGAGAAGTGAATTTCTTTACCTCTCACAAAAACAGTTTGGTATTCCTTGTCCAAAGGATTGTCACAACCAGCAGGGATGTTTACCAAAAACTCTTTGACTACCTTCTCATAGCAGTCACTCAGTCCAGTAACAGTCTTCATCAAGCCAGCACGCTTGATCAACCTCATAACTTCCTTGCACTGCAAGGCTTCAGCACTGAGCTCCCTCTCCAGAGCTAACCTTCTATGAGCAATGTACTTCCATTTACCAGCATGTGCAGGGTTGTGGAAGGAAATCAAATCAACTGGGATGTCAGGAATTCCCTGAGGAATTTTCTTCTTCCCATAGCTCTTCTTCACAGCAGACTCAATGTGAATCACATCAAGCTCCATATTGCGTTCCTCAGCAGATTCTTCCTCAGACTCACTGATGTGAGCTACATCCTGCTCCACATCGTACTCTGAGTCACTTGTAGGTGGCTCTTTTCTTTTCTGAGTCTTCTTCTTTGCAGGTGGAACCACAGCTTTACTAAATCCCTTCTTGGGACCATACATGACTTGCCTCTTAACAGGCTTCTTCTTCTCCTTAGTAGCAGCAGGAGAAATCTCAACAACAGCAGGACCTTTACCACTTCTAGTCCTTCTTGCAATACTCTCCTCAGTAAGCTTCTTCAAGGGGATGTCAGAATTGTAGCCTTCTACATCCACAACAACTTTGTCAGACTGGATATTATCTTCAGGTTCCTCAACCTCAGCAGGTTGATCTTCTTCAACAAATACCTGATCAGGAGAATCAGGAATGACAGCAGGTCTTTCAACAGCAGCAGTCTCTTCTTCAGCAGGAGACTCTTCTTCACCTTGTGGCAATGATGTGCCAACATCTGCCGCAACATTAGGTTCTTGCAGGGCCTGGAGCACAGAATCAATGATCTTCTGAGTCAAGGGGTGTCTTTGACCCTCAGAAATCTTCACAGCAGCCTTCTCAGGGTTAGGGTTTGAAGAACCTACACCCATAGATGCTTCAGCATTTGCATCACCAGATTTTGCAGGAAGAGGTTCAACATGCAGACTTTCCATGGTGTGAACCCTCTTTGGTGAGCCAATCTTTGGCTTCTTGCTTTTCTTCTTCTTCTTTTTGGATTTTTCTGTGTAAGGAGAAGGAACAACATCTTCCTCTGCGGCAATGGGGGTTGATTCCCTTCTTGATCGTTTAGACTTCTTCTTCTTTGATCCAGATGGCTTGATCATTGAGACAGGAGTGGCATCGACGATCATGTCACCTTGAATATCTTTTTGATGTGGGGAAATAGGTTTTGGTGATGATGGAGGAGTGTTTGTTTTTGTGGAAGGAGATGTTTTGGTTGCAGTAGACATGATGATGATGATGATTTTGTATGAAGATTTCAAAGAAAATTTCAGAAAGATGAACAAAGGGTTTGAGAGAGATCAAGAAAATTTTTGGTCGTTTGAGTGGTTGAGAAACGAATGTGGTGATCAATGTGGTAGGCAATAAGAAAAATCTTGAGTAAACGGATTTCTTGGAGTTTTGAACGCGAAATAGCCGTTGGAAATATTGCCTTTGGATTGCGTGCAACTATGGATGGAGGGAAAAACAGGTAACCGTTGCACGTCTAAATAGCAATTATGGCTATTGATCCTCAAAGAGGCAAATACCTAGTTTGCCCCTTAACACCTCAAACCTATTTGCATCTAAAGCCTTAGTGAAAATATCTGCCAGTTGATTTTCTGTGGCAACATGCTCTAGAGTCACAACATTGTCTTCAACAAGATCTCTAATGAAATGGTGACGTATATCAATGTGCTTTGTCCTACTATGTTGGATAGGATTTTTGGAAATATTTATAGCACTTAGATTGTCACAGTATAATGTGAGCACATCTTGCTGCACATTGTACTCACCCAACATCTGCTTTATCCAAAGTAGCTGAGAACAACTACTTCCTGCTGCAATATACTCAGCCTCAGCTGTAGAAAGAGAAACACAATTTTGTTTCTTGCTGAACCATGATATAAGGTTGCTTCCCAAAAAGAAACATCCACCAGAAGTGCTTTTCCTGTCATCAGCACTACCTGCCCAGTCAGCATCACAATAACCCAACAATCTTGTGTCTTCACCATGAGAGTAGAGAATTCCATAATCACTTGTACCACTGACATACTTAAGAATCCTTTTGACTTGATTCAGATGACTCATCTTGGGCTCAGCTTGGTACCTTGCACACACACCAACAGCAAAGCTAATATCAGGTCTACTTGCAGTGAGATAAAGTAGACTGCCAATCATGCTTCTGTATAGACTTTGATCAACACTGACACCATGCTCATCTTTAGAAAGTTTGAGATGGGTTGCTGCAGGAGTTCTTTTGTGATTTGCATTCTCCATTCCAAATTTCTTCACAATGTTCTTGGCATACTTGCTTTGGGAGATGAAAATTGTATCTTCCATCTGTTTGACTTGCAGACCAAGAAAGTAGGTAAGTTCACCTACAAGGCTCATCTCAAATTCAGACTGCATCTGATTCACAAACATCTTGACCATTGGATCAGACATTCCTCCAAACACAATGTCATCTACATAGATTTGTGCAATCATGAACTTGCCCTTTTCTTCTCTGACAAACAAGGTTTTGTCTGTTTCTCCTTTTCTATAACCTTGCTGCACAAGAAATTTGGTTAGCCTCTCATACCATGCCCTAGGAGCTTGCTTTAATCCATATAATGCCTTCTTCAATCTGTAGACATGATCTGAATAATTTGGATCAACAAATCCCTTGGGCTGTTCCACATAAACTTCCTCATTCAAGTAGCCATTGAGGAAAGCACTCTTCACATCCATCTGGAATAGCTTGAATTTCAAGATACATGCTACTCCCAGAAGTAACCTTATGGACTCAAGACGTGCCACAGGAGCAAATGTTTCATCAAAGTCTACTCCTTCAATCTGAGAGTAACCTTGAGCCACAAGCCTAGCCTTGTTTCTAGTCACAACACCACTTTCATCAGATTTATTCCTATAAACCCATTTAGTACCAATGATGTTGACTCCTTCAGGTCTAGGAACTAAATCCCACACTTCATTCCTCTTGAACTGGTTCAGCTCCTCTTGCATAGCTTCAATCCAAAACTCATCTGTCAAGGCTTCTTTCACATTCTTTGGTTCTACCTTTGACACAAAACAAGCATTGGATACAACCTCTCTTGACCTTGTCATAACCCCTGACTCAGGATTCCCTATTATGAGTTCTTTTGGATGATTCTTTTGAACTCTAACAGAGGGACCCTTGTTCACTGGAGTCACATCTTCTTGCTGATCAGTCTTCTCAGGAATCTCTATAACTTCAGAGTCTTCAGGCAGGGGGTGAGATGTGTCCACATCAGGATCAACATCAGGTTCATTATCTGAACAGTCATCTATGACAACATTGATGGATTCCATCATAGTTCTTGTTCTGTTGTTGAAGACTCTATAGGCTCTGCTGGTTATGGAATAGCCTAGAAAGATTCCTTCATCACTCTTGGGATCCATCTTCCTCCTTTGCTCTCTGTCAGCTAAGATATAGCACTTGCTACCAAAGACATGGAAGTGTTTGACAGTTGGTTTTCTTCCTTTCCATATCTCATACAGTGTGATTGAGGTACCTTTTCTCAGAGTTACCCTGTTGTGTATATAGCATGCAGTACTCATGGCCTCTGCCCAAAAGTAGTAAGGTAGCTTCTTGGCATGTAGCATAACTCTTGCAGCCTCTTGCAAGGTTCTGTTCTTCCTCTCAACTACACCATTTTGTTGGGGTGTGATTGGTGAGGAGAACTCATGCCCAATTCCTTCATCAGCACAAAACTCAGAGAATCTTGAATTTTCAAACTCTTTCCCATGATCACTTCTGATTCTAACAATGCCACTATCCTTCTCTCTTTGTAGTCTAAGACATAATTCTTTGAATGCATCAAAAGTGTCAGACTTCTCTCTGATGAAGCTAACCCAAGTGAACCTTGAGAAATCATCTACAACCACAAAAGCATATCTTTTGCCACCAATACTCTCTACCTGCATTGGTCCCATCAAGTCCACATGTAGCAGTTCAAGAACTCTGGATGTCACCTGATGTTGTAACATTGGGTGTGACATCTGAACCTGCTTTCCAACTTGACATTCACCACATATGTTGCCTTCAACAATCTTAAGCTTTGGTAGACCTCTAATAGCTTCCTTGGACACAATCTTCTTCATTCCCTTCAGATTCAAATGGCCAAGTCTTTGGTGCCAAAGCTTTACTTCTTCCTCCTGACTTATCAAACATGTAGTGGAGTGAGCTGTTTCATCAGGAATCCATAGATAGCAGTTGTCTCTTGACCTAGATCCTCTCATCAGCAATTCTCCTTTGTCAGAAGTAATAAGACATTCATTCTTTGTGAAGTTGACTTTGAGACCTTGATCACACAATTGGCTTATGCTGATAAGATTAGCCTTCAAGCCTTTAACAAGTAGCACATCCTCTAGGTTAGGTAAGCTTTTGCTGCTGAGTTTACCACTGCCCTTGATTTCACCTTTTGCTCCATCACCAAAGGTTACAAAGCTTGTTGTATGAGGCTTGATATTAGTGAGAAATTTCTCAACACCAGTCATATGCCTAGAACAACCACTATCAAAATACCAATCATTACTAGAAGATGCTCTAAGAGAAGTGTGAGCAATATGTGCAGTTTCAGAAACTTTAGGCTTCCACATCTTCTTAGGAGTGACCCTTGCTGTTTTGGCTTGCACCTGAGGCTTTTTCTTGGGATACCCATAGAGTTTGTAACAGAAGGGCTTGATGTGACCATTCTTCCCACAGTAGTGGCATCTCCAAGCAATAAACTTCTCTTTGCCAGCAGGTCTCTGATGTGGAGTGTGATGTGTCCACATTCTGCTAGGGTCAGGTTTCTTCTGAGCAGGAACAAACTTAGTATTTGTCTTCTTGCTGTGATGTTTGTTCTTAAATCCTACACCAGATGAGTCACCAGCATACTTTCCTACTTTCAAAATTTCATCAAGCATGTTGGTTCCAGGGTTGAGCATCTTTACAGACTTGGTCATATTTTTCAAGTTGGTTGACAGTAACTTGACTTCACTTTCAAGACTAGCAACTTGACTCTGTAGTTGACCCTTCTCTGTCTCCAGTTGACTGATGATTTCCTTCTGCTCTTCATTGACCTTGTACAGTTCCTCACTCTTGATAAATAGCTTTTTATGGACTGAGGCTAGTTCATCAAAGGTAAGTTCTTCATCATCAGATTCAACATCAGTATTATCCACCCTAGTTATGGCACTAACATGATTAGCAGCAACATTCTCTGAGTCAGTGTCAGAGTCTTCATCAGACCATGAAACAGTTAGGCCTTTCTTCTGCTTCTTCAGATATGTGCCACATTCTGATCTTATATGACCAAAGCCTTCACATTCATGACATTGAACACCCTTGTTCTGAGTTGACTTATCATCAGTTTTGGTTTTTGTTGAAGTGTTACCTAGTTTACTGATGTCAGTCTGGATGTTCCTCACATTCCTCCTTGGTCTTCTGTCCACCCTCCTTTGAAGCTTGTTGAATTGTCTTCCCAACATGGCTAAGTCATTTGAGAGGTCATCATCTGATTCAACAGCTTCTTCCTCTTCACCAGCACAAGATACAAAAGCTATGCCTTTTCCTTTCTTCTCAGTTTGCTCACCTAAGTTCATCTCAAAAGTTTGAAGAGAGCTCACAAGTTCTTCAAGTTTCATACTTGGGATATCTTGAGCTTCTTCAATGGCTGTGATTTTCATGTTAAATCTCTTAGGTAAGGACCTAAGCATCTTTCTCACCAGCTTTTCTTCAGACAATTTTTCACCTAGAGCCTCAAAGGAATTGTCTACCTCAAGCAAATTCATGTGAAATTCATGAATTGATTCTTCTTCTTTCATTCTGAGGTTTTCAAACTTAGTGTTGAGAAGTTGGATTCTTGAGCTTTTTACCTTGGCATTGCCTTCATGAGTGGTTCTGAGTACCTCCCAAGCATTCTTTGCAACAGTACACTGCTTGATCAATCTGAACATATTTTTGTCCACTCCATTGAATAAAGCATTCAAAGCTTTGGAGTTTCCAAGTGATGCAGTGTCTTCTGCAGCTGACCAATCTTCCTCTGGCTTGAGTACACCAGTGTCAACACCATTAGCATCCAAGATTTTGGGATGCTCCCAGCCTTTGAGCACAGCTTTCCAAGTTCTGCTGTCAAGTGACTTTAGGAAGGCAATCATCCTTGGCTTCCAGTAGTCATAGTTGGTTCCATCCAGGAGGGGTGGTTTGTTGACCGTTGTTCCATCCTTGTCCATGTTTCCAGAAAGTAACTTCCCTGGAGCTCACCCTCAAACAGGCAGGGTGCCTGCTCTGATGCCAATTGAAATTCTGGTGGCAAGTGTCAGATGTGTAGCACGATGTGTACACTTTAGGAATCGTACGATGTGTAGCCTAATGTGTCAACATCGTGGACAACTGAACTTGATGAACAAGTAAACAATATAAAGTGCAGAAAACAAAAGAACACGTGAGTTTGTTAACCCAGTTCGGCACTTATAACAAGCCCTATTCTGGAGGATACCAATCCAGGGATGAATCCACTATGGTAGTATCAATTCAAAGCTAAACTCCCCCGTTTACAACTTCTCACTTAATCACTACCCGTGCTAATTCTACCTAGGAACTCCTAGATATGAGAACCTCTGCTCACTCCCCCTCAACCTTACCCAGTAAGGATTTAATAACAAACTCAGTTGGAGACACACTCCTAGACAAGCAAAGCACTCGTACCTAAAGGCTTAGAGTGTTGCACAATCTAACTCCTTGCTTCAAAGCTTTGGAGAAAGACAACTAGAGATTACAACTCTATAAACTCAGTCCTTACTTGCATCAAAACTATGATCCAAGTGAAGGCTCACAAAGAACAAAGAACAACTAAAGAACTAAAACCCTAAGACTCAATTTGTAGACTTAGCTTCTTGATTTCAGTTGATAAATAATTGGTCTTCAGTCTTCCTTTATATAGAACAAGCTTCATGGGCTTTGACGAGTTGGCCTTGATAAATTTTGCTTTGAGATTTATTTGATCATAATCTTTTAATTGTTTGTTTCAAATCTTTTTGATCAAAGTCGGCCAATAAAATAAAACAGAACCATGAAAGATTATCTTGTTCCTTGGCGCGAAAGCTGGCACGATTTAATTTGAAAAACAAATCTTTTTCAAAAGATCGCGTTTAAATAAATGAAAGCGCGTCCAGTAGGGCGTCCAGATGTGAACCCTGATGTGCCACACATCATGCTCCACATCATGGAATCAGGCTTATTTTACCAAATGAAGCCAACACCCTAAAAGGTCTCAACAATTTGATCAAACAATAACAAATGATTTTGATAGAGGAATAAGCAAAGTAGATGAACCAACCCCACAATCAAGACCACTTTTATCCAATAAATGTCTCTTGCGAGGATTGAAGATATGATACTTAACCTCCTCACCCCATATATACTTCAAGCATCTCTATTAAACAGATAGCTTTAGCGATTATCTTAAAAATTCAGAACATGTTATTAAATCATAATTTTTAAGTGCTAGATAGAAGCGGATAATTTTTTCGAGATTTCAAGCACATAAAAAGTGAATCAAGTGAAGCATCACACCAAAATTTTATAGTGGAGCTTTCAAGACCCGTAATATGTATACAATTTAATCTATGCCTAAGAGCATAGTTAATTTAATGTTCTCATGTTTAGGTGTGCATCTCAAACAATATAAATTAAGCTGGTCAAATTTTATCATGAGTGGTATGCTAAGATGATAAAATTAAAAATCATTCATATAATCATTGATAATAGGATAGTAGAATACAAAAATGCACCACGCTATTGTTGGATTAATATGGTTCTAAAGGACAACTATCAATGGATTAAAAAAAAAACTTCATTAAGACTACAAACAAAATAGTTGACATAAGGATCAAATCAAATTAAGACAATTACATAAATTGGAGCTAATCATGCGCCATAAAGTAGCGTTGGCACATATAGAAAAATAATATCGGATAATGTCAATGCTTGGATCAAAATATGAACAAATGATTTTGATCGAGGAAGAGGCAAAGTAAATGAACCAACCCCCACAATCAAAACAACTCATATGCAATAAATGTCTCTTGGAAGGATTAGAGATAGAATACTTGTCATAGTGCGCAAAAATTTAAAAACTTTCTGTAAGTGGCGCGCAGAAATTACAAACCTATTTATAAGTAGCGTGTAAAAGTTAGTTAAATTCGAAACATTAGAATTTAATTAAGAGTTCAATCACCCGTTAGAAATATTTTTTTAGAAGAGTTATTAGATGCTATAGAAAAATCTACGATACATCCCTATAGATCCAAATTAGACATTCTCAATTCAAGAGAAGTATATAACATAAAAGGATACATGCTTATAGCATTAAGCGCCATAATAAAGCGGATCAAGTAAAGCATCACACCGAATTTTACAGTGGAGCCTTCAAGACCCGTTATATGTATAAAATTTAATTTTTGCCTAACAACACACTTAATTTAATTTTCTCATGTTTAGGTGTGCATCTCAAATAATATAAACTAAGTTGGTCAAACTTTCTCATGAGTAACACGTTAAGATGATGAAATAAAAAATCAATCATATAATCATTGATAATATGATCAAGAAGTACATAGCATACTATTGTTGGAGAGCTCAGTCACATCAAATTTTATAGTAGAACCTTCAAAGACCCGTGACATGTATAAAGTTTAATTTTTATCCATTTTTCTTGCGCAATTAATATGATTCTAAAGGAACACGTTAAGATGATGAAATTAAAAATCATTCATATAATCATTGATAATAGGATCAAGAAGTACATTGCATACTATTGTTTGATAACTCGGTCACATCAAATTTTATAGTGGTACCTTCAAAGACCTGTGACATGTAAGCGGATCAAGTGAAGCATCACACCGAATTTACAGTGGAGCCTTCAAGACCCGTTATATGTATACAATTTAATTTTTGCCTAACAACACATTTAATATAATTTTCTCATGTTTAGGTGTGCATCTCAAATAATATAAATTATGTTGGTCAAATTTTCTCATGAGTAACACGTAAAGATGATGAAATTAAAAATCATTCATATAATCATTGATAATAAGATCAAGAAGTACATTGCATACTATTGTTGGATAGCTCAGTCACATCAAATTTTATAGTAGAACCTTCAAAGACTCGTGACATGTATAAAAATTGAACTTTTATCCTTTTTTCTTGCGCAATTAATATGATTCTAAAGGAACACGTTAAGATGATGAAATTAAAAATCATTTATATAATCATTGATAATATGATCAGGAAGTACATTGCATACTATTGTTGGATAACTCAGTCACATCAAATTTTATAGTGGAACCTTTAAAGACCCGTGACATGTATAAAAATTTAATATTTACCCTTTTTTCTTGCGCAATTAATATGATTCTAAAGGACAAACATTAATGGATTAAAAAGAAAACTTCATTAAGACAACAATCAAAATAGTTAACACCAAAAATAAAATCAAGTTAAGATAATAGTTGCATAAATTGAAACTAATCATGCGCCATAAAGTAGCATTGGCGCATATAAAAAAATAATATCGAATAATGTCAATGCTTGGATCAAACAATGAACAAATAATTTTGATCGAGGAAGAGGCAAAGTAAATGAACAACCCCCACAATCAAAATCACTCCTATGCAATAAATGTCTCTTGGGAGGATTGGAGATAGGATAGTTGACATAGTGCGCAAATTTTTTAAAACTTTATGTAAATGGCGCGCGTAAATTACAAACCTATTTATAAGTAACGCATAAAAGTTAGTTAAATTCGAAACATTAGCATTTAATTAAGAGTTCAATCACCCATTACAAATATTTTTTTAGAAGAGTTATTAGATGCTATAGAAAGGTCGTTAGTACACTTGTACACCATAAAATTGACCATGTTACAGTGGTAAATTGGTAATTGAACACTCTTAACTTAATAGATTCTTTTAAGTTGCGAGTTAGAAGAGATTTATGGTGGTTAAAAACCTATTATATTAGAGTTATATGCTCACTTTTGTTGTAACAATCCAACAAAAAACAATTAGGGTTTTAATTTTTTTTGTTAGGGGTAAAACTGTAATATTCAAAATTATTGGGACAAAACTGCAATTTAAAAAAAAAAAGAATTAAATTTGAAATTTTTTAAAAAAATTAGGAGTCAAAATGCAATTTATAAAAGTACAGGGGTCAAAATGGAAATAATGAAAGTGTGGGGGTGCAATTGTAAATATATAAGGTACATGGGCGAAACTGTAATTTTGTAGTCTGATGCTGACGTGGCTGGAGTGACATATGATAGAAGGTGGTTGGGCTAAAAGTGACATGGCGGATGACGTGTGTGTTGAGATGTAAAAGATGACGTGACGAGATGGTACATGTGGCGGATAATAAGTGGATGACATGGATTAGAGTTTTTAAAAGAAACAAATGACATATGATGTCATTCAAGTAGGGTTTACACCATATAACCTTTATAGTATATAGAGATGAAGAGGTACACGATATCGAGGCCTTAACACATTATGTGCTTATTGTTGCTATACCAACAAACGAATTGATAAGGTCAACTCTGAGCTATGAAAAATTAATCTAATTGATGTCATAAGGTAGTATTATAAACGTATAATCATGTTATTTTTTTTTTTTTAAATTATGTTTTTAGTTCCTACATTTTGCCTTATAGTCAAGAATAGTCCTTACATTTTTTTTATAGTTTAAAAAAATCTTACAATTTTGTCCATAATCAAAATTGGTCCCCGCCGTTAATTTTTTTTAACAGAACGCTAATGAGGCGCAATTAGCCAATATCATGATGACATGTTTTTTACAATTGCTTCAGTTTGGGTTGTTGTTATGATTTTGCTTGAGTTTGTGGTGATGAAGATGGGGGTTGCGTTAGAGGAAGAAAGGTAGAAAAAAATATTTGATGTGGAAAGATGCACAATAAATCTGATGGAAAAAGACACATGTCACCATGTTATTGGCTAATTATGCTACGTTAGCGTTTTGTTAAAAAAAATTAACGGCGGAGACCAATTTTGATTACGGAAAAAATTATAGGATTTGTTTAAATCATAAAAAAAATATATGGATTATTCTTGATTATAAGACAAAATGTAGAGACTAAAAACATATTTAATTTTTTTTTCTTTTTGACAAATCATGTTATTTGTTTTAAGAGTCATTAAGTGCTTAGCTTTGAGCATGCGCCTCGATTTATCAAATGTTTTTGCAGTTTCTTATCATTATCTTTTACCATCTGAGTTATACTACTTACATATGGTAATCATGTTATTGTCGTTCTATTTTATCATACAAACTTACTAAAGTCTCATTTGTTAACTACTTGAAACTAACTGAAATTCATCAATAAAGATTGAGAGCTTTAAAATTGTATGAATATCTCAACAAATTTAATTTCATTCTTATTATGAGAAATGTATTACTCGTGTGTTTTCTTCTCAAGAGCAAACATGTGTTTTGTTGGAGATAAACTCTCACAAAGATGAACAACAAAGAACAATTGAAACACTAAGAAAGAAAATGAGAACACTATGAATAACACGAAGAGAATGAATAAAGGAAAAATGTGTAAATCTTATTAACAACAACGACACCTATATATAGGTGAAAAATGTACATGAGGTGGGAGAGGTGACCTCTCTAACTAACTAACTGAAAATAAACTGTACAAACAAACTAACTAACAAACAAACGCGAAACAGAGCTTCAGAAGAGGCTTCAGAAGCTAGGCAGCTTCAGAAGCTGGGAAGCTTCATAAGCTGGGAAGCTTCAGAAGCTGACTCAGAGCCTAGTGTCTTCAGAAGTTGAAGCATATGAAAGCTGGGAAGCTTCAGAAGCTGGGAAGCTTCAGAAGCTGACTCAGAGCCTAGTGTCTTCAGAAGTTGAAGCATATGAATATGCTTCAGAGTCAGCTGAGCTTCAGAAGTTACGGAGCTTCTGAAGCTATATCAGAACCTGGTATCTTCAGAAGTTCTGAAGTAGCACACAGGGTCAGAATGAGAGAAACACCAGAACTTCTGAAAGCAGTGTTTCAGAAACCAACACATATTTGAGAGCTTGGCTTATAAAACCAATACTCCTCCTTAAGACAAGCTGTCAAAACTCACAACCCCATTTCTTTTCTGAGCTTCTTGAGAACCTGGAGCTTCTGAGCTTCTTGACCATTTCAGAGCTTCTGAAACCAACATCTTTTGAGAACATGAATTATGCTTCAACACACCTCCTAATGCATGTTCTTCAATGAATACAGTCATATTGGCTTCTTCAAGCACAGTTGTCACACCAGATGCTGCAACATTTCTGTGTACAACATTACCACTCCAGTTCCACCTCTTAGCTTTATCAAACTGCTCATCTCCACTTGTAACCATCTTGTTTCTTGTTGGAGAATACAATTTATAAGCCCCAGCTGAGTGATAACCAAGGAAATTCATTGATTGGCTTCTGTAACTTAACTTTCTTCTACAGTGTGTTGGCACATATCTCAAACATAGTAACCCAAACATCTTAAAGTGACCTATACTAGGCCTCACACCAATCCATGGTCTCACACCAGTCCATGCTCTATGTGGTGTCTCATTCATTAACATCTTTGTTGACTTGGCAATGCAACAACTCTTGTGCAGTTGCTTTTGAACTTTAATCTGAGGAAGATCATTCACCATCTTCTTCAAACTTAACAGGTTCAAACTTCTGAAATGGAAATGGCCATACCTGTGATGCCAAATCCAGTTCTGACTTTCATTCACAGTTAGAACAACGCACTGATGTTCCAACATATTCAACATCCTGAAGGTTTTGTTGCTGGATATTGGAGCTTTCAGGATCTCTCTATCCATTGCATCAACTAACTTTAGCTCCTTATCATGCATTTTCACTGAGTAGTTCTTCTCTAGTAATTGACTTCTACTTATCACATTACTCTTTAACACATCAGTGATACTAGCTTCTTGTCCATCATTTCTCTTCACCAAGATACTTCCACTCCCTTCAGAACTTACTTGACTGTTATCAACAGTTGCAGGTGGGCATTCTGCCCCAATGACTTTGAATTGAGTCTTGTAGGTTCTGTTCTTGCTCTGAGCTGTCTTCAGGACCAGTCTCTTCTTAGAATCAAAGAGTTGTAGTGTCTCATCTTCAATCACTATTTTGAAACCCCTTGAAATCAATTTCCCTACACTCAACAAATTACATTGCATTCCAGGCACAAAAAGAACATTTCCAATCACAGCTTTCTTGCTATTTTCCATCTCAATCATAACATTCCCAATACCTTCAGCTTTGGTGAATTCATTGTTGGCAAGTTTGATCTTTTTGTTGAGACATTCATTAAAGTTAGATAAAATGCTTTTATTACCTGTCATATGGTTAGAACATCCTGAGTCAAAGTACCACTCCATAGAATCTGCTGTTTCATCAGCATCTATCACCATGAAGCTTGTTTCTTCCTCTGAACTCGAACTATCATGTGCTACGTTTGCTTCTTCTTCTTTTTCATGACCTTTCTTTTTCTTTGAATTTTTACATTCGCTGGCATAATGCCCATATTTGTCACAATTGTAGCATTGAATCTTGCTCTTGTCCTTCTTCTTTGACTTATCTTTTTGTTTCCCTCCTCCTCCATCAGAGGATTCAGACAATGTCTCAACATCATCTTCAACATGATCTTCTCCTTTCTTGGAATGTTTCTTGTTCTGCCATTTCTTCTTATCACTTTGAAACTTCTTGAACTTTGAGAAAAGAGCTTGC
The DNA here is from genome assembly GCA_954870985.1 of Trifolium fragiferum. NCBI lineage: Eukaryota > Viridiplantae > Streptophyta > Magnoliopsida > Fabales > Fabaceae > Trifolium > Trifolium fragiferum. Next base: position 32,396,826 of record OX940792.1, on the reverse strand, counting down.
TCATCTTCTTTGCCATGGCTCCTCTCACCATGCTTCAACTCATGAGCTTCAAGAGTGCTTTGCAGGTCCTCAATCTTGACCTCACTCAAGTCTTTAGTCTCTTCTATAGTGACCACGATATGATCAAATTTAGAAGTCAAGGTTCTTAATACCTTTTCCACCGTTTCTTGCTCTTCAAGATTACCTCCACAATTTTTCATTTGATTGGTGAGAGTCACCAATCTTGTGAAGTAATCAGCAATAGATTCATCACTCTTCATCTCCAACAGTTCATATTGTCTCTTCAAGGCCTGAAGCTTTACCTTCTTCACCTTTGCATCACCACCATAGCTCTTCTGCAAGATATCCCATGCATCTTTGGAGGTTTCAGCATCTGCAATCTTCTCAAACACCTTTGAATCAACACATTGGTGAATGAGAAACAGGGCCTTGTTGTCTTTCTTCTTTGCTTCTCTGAACGTTGTTCTTTGCTCTTCATTTGCATTTTCTGGTAGAGGGGTGATTTATGCATTCACTTGTTCATACACTTCTTGAACATTGAAGATCACCTTCATCTGCTTCACCCATCTATCCCAGTTCTTTCCATCGAAAACTGGCAAATTCGTATGGAAATTGTTCCCAGCCATGGTTGATTCACTTTCAACCTGATTCTTCTTGTCAAGAACGAATCAAGATCCCTCGGATCGTACGAGCTCTAGATACCACTTTGTTGGAGATAAACTCTCACAAAGATGAACAACAAAGAACAATTGAAACACTAAGAAAGAAAATGAGAACACTATGAATAACACGAAGAGAATGAATAAAGGAAAAATGTGTAAATCTTATTAACAACAACGACACCTATATATAGGTGAAAAATGTACATGAGGTGGGAGAGGTGACCTCTCTAACTAACTAACTGAAAATAAACTGTACAAACAAACTAACTAACAAACAAACGCGAAACAGAGCTTCAGAAGAGGCTTCAGAAGCTAGGCAGCTTCAGAAGCTGGGAAGCTTCAGAAGCTGGGAAGCTTCAGAAGCTGACTCAGAGCCTAGTGTCTTCAGAAGTTGAAGCATATGAAAGCTGGGAAGCTTCAGAAGCTGGGAAGCTTCAGAAGCTGACTCAGAGCCTAGTGTCTTCAGAAGTTGAAGCATATGAATATGCTTCAGAGTCAGCTGAGCTTCAGAAGTTACGGAGCTTCTGAAGCTATATCAGAACCTGGTATCTTCAGAAGTTCTGAAGTAGCACACATGGTCAGAATGAGAGAAACACCAGAACTTCTGAAAGCAGTGTTTCAGAAACCAACACATATTTGAGAGTTTGGCTTATAAAACCAATATGTTTCTTCTCTAATTAATCGTATACTCTCTCCGTCTCAATTTATAAGACAAAAATACTCACTTTTCTTGTTCGAAATTATAAGCAAAAAAATTAACTTTTCTCTTTTTTATGAATTGTTTTTACTTATTCCTATAAAATTAAATACAAATTGAATTTAATTTCTTTTCTTTTTCATTTTCTCTATAACTAATGACCAATAAAAAATTGTTCTACATATTTTTATGAAACTTATTACTCATATAAGGAAAAGTCCAAAAAACGTAATTTAACTTACTTATAATTTGGTTTTCTTAATAATGTGAAATAATTTTTTTTACTTATAAATTGGAACAGAGAAAGTGTATATCCTAACATAGTCATAGATGAATACCGTAATGTATTGTTTTATTTTTGAGAGGAACATAAATGACAAATTGAAACTTACTTAAAATTGCAAAAAAAAAATAAAAAATTTACTAATAGAAACAAAAAAAAAAATTGGAACCAAATAAAACACTAAAATGCTTAAAATTTAGCCGTGTCTTTGAATAACCAAGCCAAAAGCATAATACTAGGCACTAATTAAGTATAATAATATAAAAATTATATATTTAAACTTGTGCATTCAATATTTTCAAAGTGTAAAAAATTATCTTACCAACATTAATTTTATATTTTATTTTCTTTTTGGGTATGTTTAACAAGTGTCCTAATTTAACCTTCGGTTTGGTGGAACGATCTTTGTGCTTGGGAAGGTTCGAGGGTTTGAGCAAGATTGGTTTGTTTGGTTAATTTCGAGAAGAATGGGGAATGATAGAAGTATTTCATTTTGGGATGATTTGTGGATAAAACATTCATTGTACTTTATTTCATTTAAATAAAAAATTTATCATTCAAAAATAAAGTATAACTTAATAATATTAATAATTATTACTATTATTTTTACATTATTTTAAGGTGTTTCTATATCAAAAGAGTAATAAGGTGTTTGAGGTGGGAGAGCGGCAGGGTGGTATGTGGAAGTGAAAGTTGGAATAGCGCCTTGTTTGGAAAGAAGAGTTGTTTGCTAGTTTGGTTGAAGTCCTTCAATTGACAAGGCTTTCTCAACATATTGAAGATGAATGGCGGTGCCGGAATTTGGATGGAGATACGTTCAAAGTGAGTTCCATTTATTTGGATCTTTTTCGAACTTTCTCTACTCCTTTTTTCTATTAGTGTGGATAAGAGAAAGATTTAGGCGAATATTTGGGAGAGACACGTCTTCAAAACTCTTGTTTTCTCTTGCCAATTTCTTATCGGGAGATTACCCATTGGGGGAAATCTCAATATGAAAGGAAAGAAAGGGTTGTTAATTTGGCACACAACACTATGAGCTATTTGGAAAGTTAGAAATAGATTTTATTTTTAAGTATAAAATAGTGGTAAAGGAGGAGTAAGAAATGGTCTTGGCATAAAAAAAATTATCATTCAAAAATACAATATACCTTAATACTACTAATAATAATAATAATTATTATTTGTTTTTTATAAAAGAAATTTTCTTTTATTATTATGTAATTTGAGTTACTAATTTTAAATTGACGATCCAAATCATTAACAATATATTTTCTAGGGGTGACAAAACGAGTTGGGCCCGTTGGTCGATCCTAACCCGTCATTTTTGACGGCCTGAGATTTTCAACTTGATACCTGAAGTTGGTCGGCCCCGTCTAACCTACTTAAAAAACGGGCATCGTCGGGGCGGGCCGGGTTTTGCCCACGGGCTTTGTTAAATTATTATTTTATACTTAAAATGAAAATTGAGTGTGCATGAGAAGCCTAATCCAATAATTTTTTTCTCAGTTTTGAAGAAGTTAAGAATTATCTTTCATTCCTAATTCATCTACCACAACTTCTACAAACATGAGAAGAGAGAAAGAGGTGAGAAAGAGTATGAGAAGAGAGAAATAAAAGAGAAATAGAGTAGATATGTGGTATTGTTTGGTAGAGGAGAAAAAAGAGAGAAATAGAGAAGAAAGAAGTGTGTTTAATTGTGAAAAAGATAAAAATATCCTTATGACAAAGTGAGTTGTCCTAGAAACAAAAGGGTAAGATTGAAATTATGATAAAGTGATGTATCTCTTCTCTCTTTCTCCTCACTTGAGAGGAGAAATAAAAAGTGGATGAGACCCACACTTTTTAACTCTCTCTACTCAATTTCTATGGAAATCAATAAAGAGAAATTATCTATCTCTCTTCTTACTCTCTCTTCTCTAACTCTCTCTTCCCCAACTCTCTTAAACCAAACACACCATAAGTAATTTTATTTTTTACAATGGTAAGTAACTCTATGCTACAAGAATATGTGAAGCAAATAATTTATTTTCTTTGTTTGGATGACATTTTCCATTCTACTTTTATAGATATAGTTTAATCTCTTAAAAAATGTAAGTAACTTTTTGTTGCTGTTACGGTTTGTAGACCTCTTTAGTAATAATTAAAATATTTGTAAATCATTGTAATCTCATAAGTATAGCTCGAATGGTAGCTACTAGAAACATTATTAGAGTGATAGGGGTTCGAATTCTAGATTTCACGTTTTTCCACATTTAAATGTGTGAGTTTTGTCATTAGACTATTTGACCAATTTTTTCTTTTTTATAAATTATGGAGTAAATTAAATTGTAAAAAAATAAATAAAAAATTGATGGACCGGCCTGCCAACTCGTCAATCCGCCAATAAATGAGCGCAGTTGAATTTTGATTATGCACCTCTAAGTTGACCCGCCCTACTCCCAGTGGCGGAGCAACACGAAAACATTGGGGGGGGGGGGGGGGGGCGCAACCGTGTTAAATTTTTTCTTTTATGAGAGTAAAAAATGTATAAATCGTATCTTATAAAAAAAAATGTATAAATTGTATAAAATTTAAGGAAAACTAAATTTATAGATAATCATATAAAATTTAAGGGAAATTAAAATAATTTAATATGTTATTGAGATTCAATAAAATTAATAGTGTTCAATAAAAATGCAAAAATACCTTAATCTTAGTGGATCTTAATAACATACCAATGATTTTAAACTTTTAAAAAATTTATATAATTATCTATATGATATCAATTTTCAATTTTAATAATAAATTTTATACTAGTTAAAATGTCACTGATAAAATTTAATTTCTCTAAAAAGTAAAAGTTGCAGTCAAAAGGAATTGAACCCCAGACATCTACTAAACAGGATGACAACTCTACCACTAGGCTGAGCAAAATATTGTGATAGTCTATTCCGCTTACATCTATATATACAATCACATCTATATATACCATAATGGAAAATTTCAAGTGGTCCATGGTGGACCACTCATGAAAAACCCTATAACGAATACAAATTTTACAAAATTCACCGTTGGATTGAAAGTTTATATCATATAGATCATCTATAGAAAATTTTAGAAAAATTGAAAATCATTTGATATGTTATTGAGATCCATCAAGAATAACGGTTTATTAAATACTGTAAATCTTGATAAATCCCAATAAAATATCAAATGATTTTCAATTTTTAAAATTTTTTTTATGGATGCTCTATATGATATAAACTTTCAATCTACCAATAAATTTTGTAAAATTTGTATTCGGTAGATCACTTGTCCACGATGGACCACTTGTAGGTGGTCCACCGTAGTATTAGCCATTAGGTGCTCCGCCCCTGCCTACTCCACTCTGTTTTTGAACGGACTTTAAACAGAATGAACCTAAACGGAGCGACGCTTTGCCACCCTTGGTATTTTCTATAGCAGAGAATGTAGATTTTTGTTTAATGTCTATGTAACTCTTTTTTTAAAGATTGGTCCGAATAAATTAATTTTCAAGATTGTATCCAAAATAATAATTTTCAATTTATTTATGAAATAAAAATATCAAAATAATGAATAATAAGGTTTATTTACTTGCAGTAAAAAAAAAAGGTTTTATTTACTTTTATAATTAAGGTCTATTTTAATTTAAATAGAAGCAAAGCAGGAGAATGAGGGCCTGAGAGGTAACTTCATCATAAAATCAGAAGCGTGGAAAAGAAACCCTAGTTGTCGATCGAAAATGGGAATAGCTAGTAAAGTTGGGGATTACGCTTTCAAGGCATTCACAGCAACTCTCGGCGTCGCCACCATCTACCTCACCGGCACTTTCTCCGTTAACGTTTACAAAGGCCTTGCTTGGCACAAAGCTCAATCTGTAATCCTCTCTTTCTCTCTCAATTACTTGTTTGATTCTCCATTTCGCCAATTCATTTATAGTTTTTATGTTAAACTATACTATTTGCATCAATCAATTTAGGTTAGTTGATTTTAGTTCTAGAGAACTGTGCCTGTGATTCATATTTAGCTATAGTCATTGAATACATATCTAAACATGTGGAATTGTTATGGCGAATTATGTTTGATTATCCTCGATCATTCCTATTTTACTTAATCAATTGTGCAATAATTGTTTTGGTTAAGATATTGATTGATTCTTGTTTTATGCTTATGCCGATGGATTCAAATACTATCTGGTTCTCTTCATAAGAGACTATTCACCTTTCAAGGTTCACTGAATAATTGATGGATCCGGAGGGAGTAGTTTGTTAAGAGAATAATTAATTATTTAGTTAGGCTGTTAATAGTTAGTTAGTTATTGAAAATGAATTTGATTTGTCTGATGAAGACTTTTCTCGTTCTTTCTCTTATCTTCATTTAACAACGAAAACTTTGATAATTCACTTTAAAATTAAAGATTGAATTAAAGCATTTCTGTTATTAATAAAAAATTCAATAATTGATATGATTATTTTTTTTCATCAACAATTTGAAATGTCTTGCTTTTATGTTTAGTGAGTAGCCAATTCTGCATTAATTTATTTGGTTCGGATGTGTTCTTCTGAAATGCCGCTGAAGTATAGACTATGCTTAATTTCTTTGTTGGGTTGGTATTTATGAAAAAATTTCATGACTTAGGAATTATGATATTGGAGTGATCTTATTATCAATTTTCCTTAAGCAGAGATATCTTTATCTAACATTCAGTACCTCTTTGCAGAAACTTGATAGGGAGGATGCTGGCGAGAACGCTTCATGATTGATTTTATGCAACCTACTATTTCTTCAATTACAAATTCTGATGTGTAGAAATGTAATGTGAGATTTTTTTCTGATGATTTTAACTTGATTGGTCCGTAACCAAATGACCATCATGAGTAATAACATGTTAAGCTATCAAAAGTAGATAGTGATCTCTCATAGATTGTACCTATACACTATTTTCAGAAGACTTGATAGAATTTTCTTATCAACATGTACGGGCTAGGGGTATATAGCAGAGTGGTATCGAGAATATTGGTCGACCATTTTACAATCCAGTTTATTTGATTGAGACGATAAAATAAAACTGTTTTTTTAAAAACCTCTTTGATGGTCCTCCTACCGTGTATCTGTCATTACTTTTTTCCCCTACTATGTTTAAGTTGTACCATTCCACATTATGGATTGTTTCTGGTGGTGCCTTGAATTGCTATTTATTGAATATGGTAAGATTAGAATGGTGTTGTGTGGCTCTATTTAAGAAAAATAAAACATTTTGTTGAACTTTTGGCTTTTTCTCTCCTGTTGTAACTTGTATTCCATCTGTATGGCATGAAGTCTCAACTTATTTTTGCTTTCAGCTTGGCCTTTTATTTGGTATTTATTCTACTTTAGTTTTTAGGTCGCAAAAGTTAAGTAATGTCAAATTCATGTTACCCATAAAAGTAAAGTCATTTATGTTTGTAGTTTGTACTTTGTTCACTCTTATTTGTTCTACATTATTATCATATTATTATGATTTTTATTGACTACAAGTATAACATTAGACAGAATATCTTTTTACTTGGTTGGTTTAAGTGTGTATTTGGAAAACACCAAAATCATGGTGGACCGGAAGCTATGCCTTGTAGCTTCAAAAAGTTACGGCGGGAGAGCTCTAAAACACGGTGGCAGTTGCCCACCTTTCAACTAAACATGCGCTAAGCGTTTGTTTGAGAGTTACGAAGAGAATGGAAGGAGGGAGGGCTTTGGCAGAAATAATGGAAGAAAGGTAACGAATTAAAGAAAAAAAGTGTTTGGAGGGTTATAGAGGGCTTTGGCAAAATCTCCGTATCGTTTTTCAATTTTTATAATTTTCTTGAACCAAAAAATATAACAAGAATTAGGTCGCTCCTCCCCTTCCCTTAAAAAATATATCATGAACAGATGAGAGTTTTCTCACCCTTCCCCTCTCCCTCAAGGCCTTACCCCTTCATTCCCTTAATTTTCAAACAAAGCCGAAGTTGCTCCTTTGAAGCTGGATAGGAAGGAGGTTTAGCATTTGTCTCTTAGAATATCAAATTCTTAAATCCTTACTTCCCCTTTCAAACAAAGTCTAAATTGTTCCTTTGAAGTTGGTTAGGAGGTTTTAGCTTTTGTCACTCGGAATAAATTCTAACAATTTCTTCTTCCATCCTACCGTTTTTTGGCGCGCCCTACGAAATTTCAAAAATATCTCCATCTGTTACTTAACTCACAGACACCCTCTAAAACATCCTACCAGATTTTATTTTTATAATGTCCGCTACTTAAGTAGCGGACGACAGTTTTCAAAATTTCTCTTTTTTATAACGTCCATTACTTAAGTAACGGAAGGATAAAGTGGTCATTTTGTAGGACGCGCGAGTAACTCATATGATAGCAAAAGTAGTTATCGAAATACTAACCCTTCCTTCCCCACATTCTCACCCTTAATTATTTGTTAGTTGTCCACATTCTGTGAAAGTATTTTCTTAGGTGACATTCTATAAATACTTGACTTAGAATTCAGTTCGTCACAAATTGTGAAAATAAAGCTTGATTAATCACATGATTTTCTAGCTATTTGTCACCACATCTTCAGAAACACCGGATGGGAATCGAATCATTGACTTTTTTATTACTCCACTTTATATTTCATCCACTTCAACCACCGAGTCATCCTTATAATTTCCACTTCCCACTACTATTATATTTATACTAGTTATTTCCATTATTATCGTGTGTTCATGGATGTGTCTTTATGATTGGTGCTCAAGTTTTTTACTTCTTAGCTAGTCTTTAACTAAGTGAAATTTCCGCTTCCCACTACTATTATATTTATACTAGTTATTTCCATTATTATCGTGTGTTCATGGATGTGTCTTTATGATTGGTGCTCAAGTTTTTTACTTCTTAGCTAGTCTTTAACTAAGTGATTGGACCCAAGTTTTGTTCAAAAAGAGAAGTGATTGAACTCAAGTAGTTAATGAGATCTACCTTAAGACAATCGTTTGGGAGAATATGAACTTGATTTTTGTGAGAACAATTTTTTTCTTAGATTTTACTTACCTTTCCATTAGATTTTAGTACTTACTTCCCAAGATAGTCTCAAACCTGAATATCTCATCGAAAGGTTCTTAGGTAAAATTGTATCATGTTAACCGAATCCTATATTTTTCAATTTTATGCCAAAAACGAATTCATTTTGTTTTTAGAAAGACAAATATTAAACAATCAATAATAACTAATTTTTAATTTTAAACTTATTTTGAAATGTTTTAATAATCAATTCCTTCAATTATTATTCATCTGCAAGTCCAATTGTCCAAGCTACAGACAGCCTACAAAGCGCTGGGGATGGGTTGGCACATAAGAATCTTGTTGAGCACTTTTCATTTAATTTTCCTTTTATAAAAGTTGAGCATGAGAATCTTATCGGAGTTTAGAGTTCAGACCCTTTTGATTTCAACTACTTCAAATGCCCAAGGGGGCTCAGAACTATATCACAATTACAGTGATGGTGTAGATCAATTACTAATAGTGGCAGATTCATAACTATTTTGCTATAATAAGACTTTGTCATTTCACACTTATAGTTCCAACATCTAGTAGTGTGAGATCATTGAGCTTAACAGGTTATGGATTATACTTAAGACCAATCCGAAATATTAACAACCATTACTAAATACTTGCTTCATTAGAGCCACAAACTCTATCAAAGGTGATGGAGAGCCTGAAAGAGGGTAGAACTCTGTCAAGGTTTTAGTGATATACCATAATGATCGACACATTTTGACTCAAAAACCTTAAGACGGTTATTTCCAACCTAATCTTGACCCTATACCGATACTAGTGAGAGGGAAAGGGTCGTTTGAAGGTGTAATAGTATAAGATTATAGATACATCACACATGGTTATCTAAAGAGAAATATCAAGAGGGTATAAACTCTATCAAGGTGAAATATCATCGTACAACGCAATATTTAAAGCAAAAAAGCAGCATGTCACTCCTATATATAAAATATAATAATAGCCTATTATTAATAGGTATACAAATTCACCCTCTTTTACAATAGTGTCGTATTTAGCCGTGAAAGCACTCCAAAGTACATTTCTTCTCCACTACTTATCATGGATATAGGCGAATACACTCTACTGGCGTGTGGACTGTATAGTGTAGCAGCCAGCTTCTCGCCTTCTAATCTTCAGTGATAACTAGACAACATGGAGCATTTTCGAGTAGCATAACAAATGTATATATATTGATTAAGTCATAATTTGATGAAACAGAATATGAAATTTTGATCACAAGTTTGATTAATCAACACTTATCCAGTCAAGAGATCTTAAAACCTGATTGAGAATCAAATAATCAAACTTGCTTTCTAGATTGTGCAGCACATCTGCAACAAAGAAATGCAGTAATAAAAAAAGGCATAGAGTAAGAGTTGAATGATGCATCAATTGGTATCACTAATCACAATGTTGCGTGCCCATGGGCGATAGTGCCAAGACCACACCTAGTCCAGAGGCAAATCACGAACCTTTTGAGATTGACTCTGATCAAGCAAAACCCCTTGAATTAGTGTGTACCTCTGCCAGAGGATTAGTGATAAAACCTCCATCAAGCCCGAATCTTTGGCTTGTAAAGTTAGTTTCAGCATTTCTGCCAGCTGTGTAGTGCATGGCACCAAGTGGTCGAGCACCACCACGTCGAGAGAATCTCGGGGATGAATACTGGCCCTGTGATTTCCTCCAGAATTTGGAGCTCAAAAATTCTGCTCCAGGTAGCAAGCAACATGAATTGCGAGGGACATTAGAATTAGTCATCCTTCCATTTGATACAGCCAAATCATAAGAGATATCATCCAATGCCAACTCAAGGCCATGAACACGGGTTTCTAAAGATTGCATTCCATTTTGTGAGCTTCCAATAAATTTCTGCAAGAATATCGAGGAGCATGTTGGAGATGTTCATCATTAAAAGATTGGCAGATGCTACATGTAAATATGATGAAGAGAGAAAAGGAGAAAGCTTCAAAAGACAATGATAGTATATTAACTAGTCTTCCTTCGAGAAATTTGTAGACTAAAACAGCGCAGATAAAAGACTTGGTTTAAGAATTAGCAACAAACCTGCAGAAGATCAAGTAGACTGGACTGTTGCTTCTCAATTTGCTGTAACTGGTTGCGGATCAAAGATAATTCTTCGCTCTCTTTGTCATTCTTAAAAAGATCTTTGGGGACATTACTCACAGGAACCGAGTCTTGACTCTCTTCATGATACGGAACAACACGAGATCCAGCTTTGGAACCGCCGTGCTTTTTCATTTTATCGTCAGAATTTTTATTTAAAAGTGCCCGATTCATTTCCAAAGGATTTTTATTTTCATTCATCTCCTGGAGATCACCCTGATCAGCCATGGCAACTTGAACATCCCAATTCTTCTGGTTTAGTTTTCGTGAAACAACCGAATTCCTTCTCTTGTTACTACTTAAAGCACTCACATTCTTACCATTGCTAGCAAACGAACTATCTGGTAAACTGAATCTGCTAGCAGGAGCAGATTTCCTTCGCAGATTCGCCATTACTGAACCAGGATTACATGAATTTTGCGAGACCGGAGGATATCGCCCATCACTTGCATTCTCTGAGCAAAAAACGCAAAACCAGAAACAGATTTAAGAAACAATCAAACAGATCACAAACAGACATAGCCATTCGATGGCTCGCATACATTCTAGACAACAAAGATTATGAATTAATTTAAGATCCAAACATCACAAATGCTTTTGTTTTAATCTTCACCCTCTATTTATGGAAGTTTCTCTTTTAAGGGTCGACACTCGACACTATACAATATACAATCTGGGGCTTTCTATTTCTGTAAATAGATATAGATCTAACAATTTCTCATCTCAGATTCTTAAAAATTAAAATCAAACACTATGTACCACAAAATTTAATACTACCTTTTGAAGAAGATTGCGATTTAGGAGGTGGGGAAAATTCATCTGAAACATCAGGAATATGCTTCCAAGCTTCCAACATCTGATTCATAACTTCACGAACCAACTTTACCTAAACCAAAACAACACACACTTCAATTCAATTTCAAATTACCATAAATAAACACAAAGAATAACAACAGAGGCTGAAATTGAAATAAACCTTATCAAATCGTCGATTCTCAAAAACTTTCAAACAATCAGACTTAAATTCCGGCAAGAAATCTCTCTCAACGTTGGCCAACACCAGCAGCGTCTCCGCCGCAGACTTTCTCACCGCCCAATCGCGGTTACTCAACGATTCCACCAAACACGGAACCAAATTCTTCAAGGAAGCTTGGCCAGACGCGCCACCGGCTTCAACTACGCTTCCGATCAGCGTCAACAGCGCCGGTTTCGCCTTAAACACTTCACGCTTAAGAAGCTTCTGGAACTTCGGCAACAGCTTTGCCAACCTAGCTGAATCCGGATCCGGAGCTCCATCGATCGCCGAAGCTAGACAAAGCGCAGCTCCAATTTGCGCGTTCTGATCCTGCTCCGTGAACAGAGCTTCCGATAACGGTTTTAGAAAGGAAAGAAACGGTTGCTTCGTGACGTGGCAAGCCAATGCTGAAACGGAATTCACGCATGCGGATCGGACCGACGAGTCCGAATCACGGAGGCGGCGAATTACGTTGGCGATGATCTTAGAAAGGTATGGAGAAAGAGCGTTACCGTGTGTTTCTGAGAGTAATCCAAAGAGCTGAACACATTGCTTTCGAACAGGAGATTTGTCGGAAGCGTCGGTGGAGTACATGCAAGAGAGGAAAACCGGTACGGTTGTTGTGTCAAGGTTTCGAGCAATTGTAACGAGTTCTGTGGCGGCGAGGGAGTGAGTGTCACGGTCGGAGAGTTTGGTTAGACATGTGAATACCTTTTGTTTTATGTTTTGCGGTGACGACATTGTGATTGTGATTGTGCAGGAGTTGACGGTTACGGTGGAGGAGTAGTTATTTATGCGGCGGTGGATCGGGAGGAATATCCGGTAACATCGCCGGTGAGAAGTTAGTTGGGTTCTGCGTGGGAATTATGTGAAAGCGGTTTTATGAGCAATTTGTAAAGAGTGAAAGCGAAGATGGAAACGGCGTGTCGTTTAATGATTAGTATAATAGGAGGAGCAACCGAGCAAGTGCTAGTAATAAATATACTGTAATAAATAGCTTTAATTATATAAATAAAATTCCTTATTGAAATCTATTACTTCGTCCAAAACTCCCAATTGGCTCTCTTTGACAAACAAAATAAGGTTTTTTTTTTTTTTTTTTTTGGTTACAACAAACAAAATAAGCTTAGTTTGTAGTTTATATTTTATTGTTTATAAGGTAAAAAATTTATTTAGTAACAATCTTTTTTGAATTAATTTATAGTTTATTTTTCATAAAATATTTCAATTAGCTTATATGTTATTATAGCTTATCATTTTTTTTTCTATTTATAGCTTATCATTTTTTTCTTCCATAAATAAAACATTAATATAGGTCATGCCATTTTTTTTAATAAACCATGGTTACTGGGGTAGCAATTATTATGCGAATAATTTACGGTTACTATTATTCAAAAATCTATAGTTGTTCTTACTCATCATAAATAAATATATTATGTTGCTCTTGTTTCATAATATATTCCTTATATTATTATTATTTTTCCAAAAAAAAAAAAAAAAAAAGAAATCATACTTATATTTTAATAAAAATATCAATTTTTACTATGAGTTTTTTGAAAAACCATAATTTTTAGAAATGAAAGTTCAACGAATAAAAATTAGCTTAATAACTTAAAAAATAGTATATTAAAAAAATTATTTTAAATTCTAAGTATGTTAAATATTAATTTGGTATAAATTTTATTATTAATTAACAATACTCTTTTATGTCATTATAAATTTATCAGTTAGTTGAACTGCTAATTTTACTAAACACTTCAATTAACTTATCAGTTGTAAGTCATCAGCTACCAACTATCAGCCATAAACTATAAGCTCTCAGCCATCTGCTAATTTATCAGCTAACCGCTATTTTTACCAAACAAAGGCAAAATGTTTTTGGTAAATTTTGTTGTTTCATTTTATAAGATTATTATTTTTTAAGTTTAAAGTATATTACAGTAATAGTATTTTTAAAAAAAGATGTCTAGTTAAATGAAAAAATGTTAAAAATTAATATATTTTTTTTGGAGAAATAAAAAAAATATTTATCTCTTCTATTAATTGAAAGACAATTTTGAAAAGAGAATATACTATTGATAAATTTAATAAAAAAAATTTATTTTTCTTAATTCTTTTGCATTTGTGAAAAAAAAAATTTATATATTGAATGGAGGGAGTAGTAAGTTGCAATTCATATAGATTTAAATAGAGAAAATTAATATTTAATAAAATAAATTTAATATTTAAAATAATGAATGCACAAGTTTTAAAGTAACATTTCAATTTATTTCCTTTACATGTATTTTTACTTTTTAGACCACATGCCAACATTTTCAAAAATATATGAGAAAATGAAACATACACGGACAGTGTAAAATATTTATATTATTATTCAATATCAACTTTGTATTCTGTCAAATCATTCCATTACGCCCCGTTTTTATGATATGATGTAAAAAAAAGAGTTAATTCTTATTGAATGTTCGTGTAACAATATTTTATGCCGACGTAGCACATCCATTAAACTAAAATAAATATTGTTTCATAAATTCTAGCTCAACTAGCAAAATTGCCGAAATTGTTAGGTCGAACATCATGACCCGAGTTCAAACTCGAGATCTCAATATTATATGAATTTAATTTCAGCCAATTATCACTTCATATAAATAAAAAAAATAATAACAATTTTTTACCTTCCAATTCAATTCCAACAAGCGAACGGCAAGACACATTAAACTTAACTTAATTAATATACAATGCAAATTATTTATATGATAACTAGTATAAGTTACCCGTGCAATGCACGGGTTAGTTTTTACTTATAAAATATAAATTATTTTATATAACGATATAAATTTTTTATAATATTTCAATAATATATTTAAATGTAAATTTGGGTACTTTGTTTTCGAAGGGATATATATATATATATATATATATATATATATATATATATATATATATATATATATATATATATATATATATATATATATATATATATATATATTGTGTTATTCTTTTAATTTTTATGACAAAAAATTTGGAGGTTCGGTTTGAATATTAAAAATGGATCTCAAATAAAAAAAGTTAAAATATTAAAAAGAATTATTCTTAATTTAAATTATAAGCAAACACCAACAATTAATTGATCTAAGTAGTAATACTTTCGGTCCCCTTAAACATGTGGTCATAGATTCAATTTCTTACGGAGAAAATCGGTTGGGAGGATAAATATTTTTGAATCAAGAAGCATGTAATTTTTCTTTTACTTGATTAAAATATTTTTTTACTAAACATATGATATTTTATAAACATTCATAATATGTAACTATTGTTATAGGGCCTCAAAGGAGGTCACATAAATTATTATCTTAATTAATATTTGGCAACAAATGTTATCTAGTTTAGAGTGCACTAAACAATATATTATAGTGAAATTTATAAGTTTGTCTTCTCATAACTACTTTTCCGATTAACTACGTATAAATAATATTTCGCTAAAAAACATCAACATCGAAGGTATTCCGTTACAAAATCATTCATCAATAATTGTTGTTTTCGACCCCATGTCACATCTTAAATTGTTCTTGATATTGAAAAGACACTTAAAAATCTTCTCTCCATAGCTTTTATTACAATCATATTTCTGAAAAAATAGAAGAGAGAATCAGTAAAAGATAAAAGAAAATAGAATAAAAAAAAAGTTGAAGAAAAGTAAAGACAACAAATGTGAATGACAAAAGAGTAAATAAATAGAAATCGAAATAGCAAAAATATTGAAAGAATATTAAAATTGAAATATTGTGAGTGAAGATGGTTGAAAGAAAAGACAATATTTATAATAAAAACTACACAATCAATTCATAATGAAATTTTTTTTTCTAATTAATAGCATTAATATGACCAAATTTTATGTGCAATTTTATTCTCAATAATAAGGGAATATAGGAATATGCTTTTGATCAGATTTTATAGCATTCATATGACCAGATTTTATATGCAATTTTAAAATTATAACATCAATATGTTTAAAAAAAATGCTAATAATACTTATAGAGAAAATTCAATTGACAAAAAACTAATTTAATTTAAAATTTGATATGACATGTCTTTTTATAGAGAGTGGATTCTCTCTCAAAAAAAAATTCCTCAATTGTCCCAATTGTTAAATTGTCATCATTAAATTTACTTTTTTACTTTTTCTTTACTCATCTTCTTCCGAATCAATGGTTTAGAAAAAAAAATTATCTTAAAGTGATTTGAGAGGATCTCTTCGGTTGATAGTATGTGCAATAGATTTGCATATAGTAAAATCAAATTAATTGTATTAATATAATGTTTTACATATAACATAGAGACAGAGTAAATATGTAAAAAAAAAAAAGACAAAGTAAATAGTTGCTTTTTAACTAAAGACTAAATAGGTTTGAAAATACTTTTATGTCTTTCTTTTAAATTCTAGTCTAATTCAAATTTAAAAATGAAAAAAAATCAATTTAAAAAAGAAGAGATGGCCTATGCCTATCAATCATCATAAGTCTCAATATTGGATTGATTCTTGATAAATCACATGTTTTCTACCATGAATTTTTTCTCTATTTTCTATTTTTTCGACTCGTCTAATTTTAAAAGATTTAAGATCATCAAAATTGAAGAAAAAAAATCAAGTATTTGAAGAAGAAAAAACAATTAAAAATAGAATATGTAGTATAAACTCATTTATATTTAAATGATTCAAATATAATTAAATATTATTTAATGTAAGCTTCATAAAAAAACCTGGTCTCGTCATTTAAAAAGGCAAAAACTAAACCTTATATGTCGTTATTTTGTTTTTGTTATAATCAATCTCAACTCTACTACTTTTTTCCTCTAAGAATCTCAACTCTACTACTTTTTTCTCCACAATTCAATCTCCACAAATATTCTCAGCAAGAAAGAGAACCCAAACAAAATATAAAAAAAATCAAAATAATCAAGGGCACAAATAAATACAAACTTAAATGAAACATAATAATACATCAACATATAATTGATTAAATTTTGATTTGTCTCTACCAAATTTTTTTTTGATCAAACAAACAATCTTGAAAAATAATAAAAACAAAGAATCAACAACACAAACAATAAATAAAATTAGTGAGCAATCAAATTCAATAATATACTTTAATTGGTTTAGCATGGATTAAAAAAAACCTTTATTATCTTCTTCCTATATGAAATAGGAATAAGAAATAAAAAGAACGAAAATGTGATTTTGTTTTTATCACAATTAGAAAAGAATAAAGAATAAAATTTGATAGTATGGAGTAAAGTTCTTTCATCCCCATAACTTATATAGAATAGACAGGAGGAAATAATGGCAAATCCCAAATAATTTCCATGTTTAAAAGTTTGACTTTTAAAAACAATATCAATCAATTAAATCAAATACATTAAAATAAAATCATGTAAAGAATAATATTAACACAAATTTCGGTCCAATTTTACAAATTTACTTAATTAATTGTGCACATTTCTCTTAAAATAATGAATAGAGATCATTGCATTTACATTCAAGCTATTTGATCACAAAATTAAAAAAAAAAGTCAAACTGTCATTAAATGATTCAAAAACCAGCAAAAACTTTTTAGGGTACCGCTAATTAATCACACATATGTATTTTTTAAAGTTGTGTACTACTTGTATGATTTTTTTATTTGTTTTACTTTTATGTTGAATGTAAATCATTTAAATATTAATGGCTTTTATTATTATTTTTTTTATATCTATTATACATATATTCTAAACTAATAAATAAAAAAAATACTTAATATGTTGATCCAGATAATGAATTTTTTAAAAAAGTATACACCAATTTATATTATATAATAAGACATCATTTTAAATTATTCTCAATATACATTTTTTTAATATATTAATTTATATCTATTAATTCATAGTGTTAGTAATCTATATTTTTAAAATTATTCTCAATATACGGTTTTAGATTTTTTCCAATATACATTTTTTATATATTATTCTCAAAAATGCAATATAATATATGGTTTTAAATTATTAGAGGGATTCGTAAATATAAAATAATATAGAATATAGATATACGGTTTTAAATTATTCGCAATATACATTTTTTCAAAATGCAATATAATCAATATATGGTTTTAAATTATTTCCAATATACATTTTTTTGGTAAAATATATATAGATGTATTTTTGAAATTATTCCCAATATACTGTTTTAAATTATTCCCAATATACATTTTTTTTGACACATGCAATACGAAAATTATTAATAATATATAGTTTTAAATTATTCCCAATATATGGTTTTTTCAAAAATGCAATATAATATTTTTTTTGACACATGCAATATAATATTTTAAGAATTTAAAAATTAAAAATAATGTTAATAATTGTTAGTCATTAATGTCAATCATTAATATTATTGTAAAAGTTTCCATATAAATTTCGTAAAGGGATTCGTAAATATAAAATAATATAGAATATATGGTTTTTTCAAAAATGCAATATAATATTTTTTTTTTGACACATGCAATATAATATTTTAAGAATTTAAAAATTAAAAATAATGTTAATAATTGTTAGTCATTAATTGTTAGTCATTAATGTCAATCATTAATATTATTGTAAAAGTTTCCATATAAATTTCGTAAAGGGATTCGTAAATATAAAATAATATAGATATATGGTTTTTTCAAAAATGCAATATAATATTTTTTTTGACACATGCAATATAATATTTTAAGAATTTAAAAATTAAAAATAATGTTAATAATTGTTAGTCATTAATTGTTAGTCATTAATGTCAATCATTAATATTATTGTAAAAGTTTCCATATAAATTTCGTAAAGGGATTCGTAAATATAAAATAATATAGATATGTTAATTTGATCTTTAATATATGAGTCTTGCTAACGAGTGCCCCCAGAGCATTCTTTAAGTATTCAATTTAAAGAAAATTTGTATTAAAAAATTAAATATTATAATTTTCAATGCGTACTTTATACATTCCCATAAAATTCTATAAAAAACTTACTATATATGATCTTATAAAAATGCCCCGAGATATTAATTAGCATTTTTCTTATTATATTTCAATAGATAAAATTAAATCGAGTTGCTAAAAAAAAGAAGATAAAACTAAATTGAGAGAATTTATATATTTGAAGGATTATACTACTTATTTAATTATTTTGTGGATTCTTTTTAAAGCCAATTATTTTGTGAATTGATTTATATAATTCTGAGTAAGAATTAAGGAATGAATAATAATTTAAGATTTATCAAAAACAAAATATTAGATTATATTTATTGTTTATTCTTTTTTTTTTAATGGCATTGTTTATTCATTGATTATTTGAAGGGGAACGGGTGCCTCTTAACTGCAATGTGCCATTGTCGTTTAGTTGATGAGAAAGAATTTATGTTTGGTTTGGGGATTATTACCTTCTAGAATTCTTCTCCTATTTTATACTCTATCTACTCAAAATCTGGTTGGGTTCGTTTTCGTTGCGCCAAAGTTCATGTTTCCAATTTTTCTTATTTTAGGAAAATCATGCATACTTCTTTTTTTCTTTTTCTTTAACATGCTTCCTATTATTAGATAGTGAAAAAAATCATTAGAACTCTTTATTTAATTAATTATATTTTATAGATAATTTTTGAAAATTCTTTATTATTACAACAAATTTAAAAAATTCAAAACATTTTTTTATTTACTTAAAAATAAAATAAAAACCTTAATCATTAGAACAATTTTCTTATTAAATTTTACTTACTTTGCGATCGAACTCCAAATTACTACGAGACCTTATCTTAGAAACTAAAAGGTTAACATATAAAAAAAATCTGTAACAATATTTTTTTTTTATCAAAACAACAATTTTTAGTAAGAACTAAATTGGAAAAGGGTGTACAATATGCTACTATAATGTTTTTAAAAAATTATTTAAGCCACGCAAACATTCTATTTTAATAGAAATGAAATAAAAATAAAATATTCCATAAAATACAAAAGTTGTAGCAATTGATTAATCAAATTTGTTTTGTAAAGTTAAACTTAGTTTAAAAATATCCTAGCTTGCCATGATTGAAATGTACACATTGTGGCTAGTGTAGGGTTGAGGCAAACCCACTTTTACTCAAAATGGCCTTCAAAATTGATCCACGTTTACGGACACAGTTGCTTCTTAAATTTTTTTTTGGTTACAAAAGAGAAAAATCAGTTGCTTCTTAAATGCTTACACAGAAATGCACCTAACACCACACGCAATAAAATGGAGGATAAAAAAAAGTCAGTGGCATAATGGCAACATTGTGTATTGCTAGGAAGTAATTTGATTTTGAGGAAGAGAGAGTGGGCAATTTGAAGAAATAAATTATGAGTAGAAATGAGTAGAAGAGAATATTCAATCATGGGTTATGAGTTAGGAAATTCAGGTCTAACATTGTTATTAAAAGTGTCAGACTGTCGGGAGAAGGTGCCAAGGCAACATCATTCAAAAGTTACCACAATGTTTGTCGAGCTTGGGTTTTCTTCGTTTGTTATTTTTTCATTTATTTTCATTTAAAAAGAAATAGACACATTAAAAATTAGTGGGGTCCACAAATTAGTGGGACCTACTTTTTAATGGATTCCACTAATTTTTAATGTGTCTATCTTTCTCCAAATGAAGAGATAACAAATGCAGAAAACTCAAACCCATATTTACCATGCTCGTCGTATCTATATCTTGTAGTGCTGAAAAATGGCAATGTAAGGATTTATTAAAATATTTGATATTTTATCAATATTGACAATACATAATTATTATTTTAGGATCTTAAAATTTTAAATTGAAATTTTAAAAATTATGATATCCGTTATCGTCGCATATCCAAAACATGGATGGAGGTTGGACCTGCACACATACTACTTACTAGTATATTTGAAAAATATAGAAAGAGAACAAAATTAAATAACATATATTAATGATAAATATTTTTATGTGTGTCTAAATAGTTTACTAAAATAATTGTGATTAAAAAAACATTTTTCTAAACAAATATTTTATGTGTGGCAAAAAATCGCATCCATTAATGATTTATTTACAAAAATATTTTTGTTTGCTAATACTCCCTCCGTAACATTTTATAAGCAAAATTGACTTTTTTGATTCATTGTAAATTTAATGTATTTGATCTATAATATAGTCTGAATATATTAAATCTACAATGAATTTAAAAAGTCAATTTTACTTATAAAGTGTTACGGAAGAAGTAACTTATTTTAGTTAAGATTTTTTGACTCGGGGCGCTCAAAAGTATTGTAATTTGCTAATCATTTTGTATTTAATTTTTTTATTTAATATATATGAGTGTACTTAAAATTTAAATATTATATCCGTATCTATAAAAGACGACTTTCTCTTTAATATTTTATTGATGTCTAAGGTGAGTCACTTGATTTAGCTTGTACTTAAGCAATACATAATTATTATCAAGGTGCAAAGATGATTTAATGTTAAAACCTACTCACAGCATGGATCTCAACCTCCCCACCTACCTCTCCTTTTTATACATACTAGTACAGTTTGTAAAGATTTTAACATTTCATTATTTACGGAAGCTAGGCAGGGCCATCGCTGAAAATTTAATCTAGTATGAGTTAGTTGGGACTATCATTTCATTGTTCATATCGAATTAATGAAATACGTGGCATGCATATATGTTATTCATCACTTCTTTCACAAGAGTGTGGTGAAGTAGAATAAAGATAAAGATGAAATAGAAATAAAGGTAGAGAAGATTGTTATATTGAGGGCTAAGACAAATTTTAAAATGAAGGTTTTTTTATTTAAATTAATTAGTAATATTTTGTATATTGCTATACTAATGAATTTGTGTGCTTCACAAATTTTGCAGGTTAATAACCGACTGTGTAAATTTTGTACTTATATCAAAATAATCTAAAAAAATATTATTTGTTTTTGTCTTTCTAAGCATTATTTAATTAATAGGGACATGTAATATATAGCAGTTGGAGTTTCGAATTTAGAATATATCCTCTATTTATTCATTTTAAAGGATAAAATTCTAATTCTAAACTAAAAAAAAATTATTACACTTTTATTTATAATTAATTTATTTATGTTAGCTTTTTAGGATGTAAAATGAAAATGAAGAAAGGTATAACTTTCATTGTTTGTTTGTGTACAAAGTAATAAGACGAAATAAAGTAATTATTTTTTTTTAAAATGACAAAACAATCCAAAATGTATAGAGTATGACAAAAGGAATAAATGGCAAAAATACTAAGACTGGAAAAAGTGGGGACCACCGCATATTTTTTTATCTTCTTTCGCTATTTAGGTCAAATGTATTTTGATGTACTTTAAGGCTTTAAGTTTAGCATTTATAACATATAAGTCTTTTAAATTTTTTAAACAACAATTAGATCTTTTGAATTTCTACTTTATTGCACCGTTAACTTTCAAGTTAATCTCCGTTACAAAAATGAAGTAACTTAGATGGTAGTCATTCTTACTTAGAAAAACTGCAATTACACTTAGTCAAAAATGCTTTGAGGATATCAGGCTAATGTAAGAATTAAAATTTAGAGATCGACATATTATATGAAATTAGAACACACTTACTTGATTATCATGATCGCAAACAATCGTTATCGTAAGCGACAATATCGAAAACATCGATATATTAGACTAGGGTCTTCCTTTGCCTGGTCACTTGCTCCAATCTTTGAGGTCTTTGATGGGAAATGCCACAAATGAGCATACATTGGTTTTCTGTGTATAGTGTGTGATGGCAAAGGGGATCTAGCCAATCTTATATATAAAAGATCTCAACCCTAGTACCATCCATCATGGACCCTAGAGTTGGGCCTACACTTTATTCTACACAAATCCGAATCATTGTCTGAAGCCTATTATTATTGATCACGTTTGTCGGGCTTAAGCATCATCAACTGGATCACAACAACATCAACCCATTTTTATTAAAACCAAAACCAACAGTTGATTGCAGCCCACAAAATATTAGAAAATATTCTAACAGCTAAGTCTTAGGTTAAGTGAATATCTAGAGCACGAAAATACCTAATTCGGCTAGGAAGGCTCGTGGAGATAATGGAGCAGTGAACCCTGCTGAAAAAGGAGCAAACCACCTCATGTGGCCTAAATTGTAGGGATGGGTCATGAGTGTTTCCCTTCAGCTTAATCTAGAGCTATTTTTTCCGAACGACCGTTGGCGAGCCCCTTTGACCAAGTCATATGGCAGTACCAGGCTACCAGGCCTTTCCTCCGGGCAACATTGGGCCCCCTTTTTCCTCTATCGGTGAGGCCCACCTATCAACTTTGAGTTTTAACTTTCAAATAACAAGAATCAATTTTTTTTAATGAGGTTGGAAGAATACCAATGCAATAAATTATAAACCGTTACTAAAAAATTTCTTGTAAAAAAAAAACTGTTACTAAAAAATTTAAATGTCATATATGTTATGTAATAAACTTAAAAGATTTATTGTTACAAATACAAAACTTAAAAGATACCTAAATGCATTTGGCCCACTATTTATTGTGGTATTGTTCTGGATTGGTAACATTCAAGGTAAAATTTTACCTTTTTAATTAAAAAAATTTCATATACAAGTCTCACATGTCAAATTTATGTGTGAGAGCGAGTAACATTAGTAATTTTTTTTTTTTTGGTCAGGGTAACACTAGTAATTCTATAGCACAAAATAAAAAACCAAAAAGATACATGTAAGAAGGGAGATCTAAAAAAAATAGTAAAAGAAAGAAAGTGAAGATATTATAAGTGATCAATTTTATTTTTTTTGAAAAAATGCAGTCATTTTGATGATGCAAAAAGTAATGTGAAATGAAATAATAATAATAATAATAATAATAATAATAAATGATTAAATATTTAACTAACATACTAGTTTTAATAAAACATACAATTTTTTTAACCTTTTGAAATAGGACTATTAAAATGGTTGTATTATATTCAAATGGTTAGCTAATAGCTAGAGAGTAGAGACCCAGAGTATATCATCAAATGGTTGTATTACACTATTAAAATCTGATGATCAATATTTGAATTGCGGCTTAAATAGAATCACTTTGTGATGATCTAAACTTTGGCATATGCATTCGAAGACCTAGAATATATCATCAAATGCTAATTTATTTTCTGAAGGAAAAAAAAACATAGTACGAACACTGATCCAATTCAATCACATGCGTCAACGAAGAAAAAGCTAAAAGTAAAAATCATGCGATATCTTGCGTAAAAACTCAGATTCATATAATCATTATAAGAACACCTTAATTATTCTCATTCATACATATACATACTACATACCATGTGCTAATTTTGTTTTGTTCCCTGAAAGTTATGTTGTACCCGAACGATGGCATACACACGTCTAACTTAAAAATAAAAAGAACGCATTGTATGTATTAAGGTCCATTCAAAGCAAAAGATGTTGGTACGAGAGCAGTGTTTAGCTACATGATGAATTTGACGGTGTGATCATTTAGGACCATGCATTATATTTATGATTGAAACAATATAGGTCCAGTCTCTTTTAAATTGGTAAACGGTCATGCTTGGCAGGCACTATAAAAAAGAGACATGCACCAAATAAATTTGTTTTACACTAAAGTTGCATATAGCATTTTGCAGTTACATTTAAATTCTAGTTTGTTTTTTTTAATTTTTTTTTTTTTTGAATGAGCATTACAATTCTAATAATTTGGATGTACAATGTGTTCCTTTAATCCTTTTGCCGACAGATTGTGATCCAACATACAATAAAAACTAACCAGTGGGTAAATTTGCCAACAAGAGCTTTTTTATTACTGTATTTCACAAATTTAGAGGTTAAAATCGAGTAATTTAATCTTAAGATGTCGAAATAGAACATTTATAAAATTTAGGGTGTTAAAATTGTGCAAAATTGAAACTTAGAAAACTAAAGTCATCCATATAAACTAGCTTATATATAGGGTGCGTTTGTTATAAATTTTTTGAAAATAGATTCTTTTAGTGTAATATAATTTTGTGCAAAAAATTTTAACAAAGAAATTTTTTATAAAAGTTTCAAATGAAAATTTGGTTTGAATAGTTATTCTTAAAATGTCATTTTAGGCATTTCATCATTTTATTGAAACTTTTTTTTGATATCAAAATTTCAAAAAAATCACTTTTTTTAAAGCTATTTCAAATAGATTTTCATAAAAATCATTTTTGAAATACAACTTTTTGTAAAATTTGAGATTTTGACTATGTTTTGATCTTCAATAATGTACGTTTATGTTATATAATGTCAAAATTAGTATTTGAATTTAGAAAAAACGAATATAAAAAAACTTTTAATATTTTGAAAAACGATTTTATAAAATCTATTTTAAAAAATACAAAGAAAAAAAATCATTTTTTTAAAGCTAAAACAAACGCACCCATAGTTTATTGGACGGACTTATAAGCTTATTTGATAAAAATGAGTCGTATTTACTTGTTGTTTAATAACAAGTTTTTCTAATTAATTTATAGTATTTCTTATATGTTATTTCAAGTAGCGTTGAACTATAATAACTTATAACTTTCTACATTTTATCACATTTTACTCTTATTATTTTTATATATATTATTATTTCTCTATTTTAAAAAAATATATAATAACTATTCAATGACTATGTACTTTTATGTTATTTTTTACTACAATAATAAAATTTTTCAAACATTTTAATTCTATTCTATTAACTAATAACTTATAACTTTCTACATTTTACCTCAATTTTACTCTTAATATTTTTATATTATTATTTATCTATTCTAAAAAATATATAATAACTACTCAATCAACATGTACTTTTATGTTATTTTTACTACAATAGTGAAATTTTCCAAACATTTTAATTCTATTCTATTAACTTTTCAGCTATAAGTTATCAATAAACTAGTTTTTCAACTATCATCAAACTTTACAACTATAAGCTAACTTATAAATTAATTTTATAAATAATTTATTTATTTTTTCTTCCAAAAGAGTGGAGCAACTAAGTGTTGCAAACACCAAAATATATATAAAGAGACAGATATACAAAAAGAGAGGGGGGGCCAAACCAAACCCTCTCAATGAGAGAACCTAAAACTAGGTAAACCCATTTTGTTCCTAGCAAGACTATCATACACAGGCTGAGGAACATCATTCCAAAAACCAAAATTTTCTAGGCCTAAACCCAAATTAGCTAAAGCGTCAGCACATTCATTGCCCTCTCTATATATGTGCGAAACTATAAAATTCATGTTTCTAGTCCAAAATAAACAATTCAGCCATCGATTTCTAAGAGACCAAGGAATCAAAGTGTGATTATAAAAAGCCTTGACCACTAACTCAGAATCAGTCTCAAGCCAAAGATTATGCCAAAGATTTCGGTGAGCAATCTCAATAGCCCTGATAGCACTTAGAAGCTCAGCAAAGAACGCAGAATTCTTACCAATGTTTTCCGCAAAACCACCTATGAAATCAGCTAAGTGATTTCTAAAAATACCTCCATATGCTGCTGTGTTTGCAGTTGCAGCACCATCTGTATTGCATTTCATCCAAGATACCTGAGGAGGACACCAAAGGACTTCTTTGATTGTTGGAGCTTTGGGAGGATGAATATTGATTTTAAACTTCTTCAAAATTATGAAATCTCTCATGGAAGAATTGAAAGATTTGTTGGTTTTATTACCTGACAAGGAGACATTGGCGATAATCATTGAAATTGCAGACTTCCAATGAATAATCTTCCCTTTGAATCTCTTTTGATTCCTTACAAACCAAATTGTGCTAAAGATATTAACAAGAGAAGCAGCAATAACCACTTTACATTGAGGATTCCAATTTCTGTCACAGGTCTTCCAAATGTCTTCAATGCATTGAAAATGAAGGTTAATACCAATAGCTGTTGAGAACCAAGACCAAATTTGAGCTGCATAAGGGCAATCAAAGAAAGTGGACTCTTGGCAATTCATACAGAGATTACAGATTGAAGTTAAATGTAACACCCTAATCGATATATATTCAACTCTAAATAAATAACAAGCAATCATATATCAATCATGGTATTACATGTTATACACTTTTAAAATCTTAAGAAAAACATGCATGCATTCATGAAATAAGCAACGGAAGCATCATAATCAATTCAAACCCTTACTTAAAGTACTTAATAAAATCCAAGCATCAAGCTTTAACCACATTACATATTAGAATAGGTTCTCTTACCACAAGGCCTATCCTTATAATCCAAAACATCATCCACAATATTCAAATCATAGCATAATTCAAATTAAGTTAGCAAGGTCATACAATTCTCAAACAAACGAACTAAATACTAGTTCTAGCAAGGTTACAAGTATCAAAGCAAATCCTAGACCTCTAAGGCTCCTAGAATTTCTACTCTTCCTCCTTACCAAGCTATGCTAGTCTCAAAGTTAAACCTCCAAGCAACGGATCACTCCTCAAGTGAAGTATCTGGACCCAAACCATTCAAATACACGAAATAGAGAGTTAGTTATAATCCAAGTTCATAATAATAAGTATAACATATACTCATATCATGCATAATAATAATCATATCATAATTGACGCATAATCGTCTCATGTCATAAATATTACACTCATGACAAAACAATAGCATAATTGTAATAACTCACAAGATATCAAACAAGATCACATATCACAATCATAACCAATCTCATTGACATTTACCAATTATCAAGTAAGATGCACATTTACTCCTAATGCAACTAATGCCATCAATTCATATGTCTCAACCTAGACACATCTAAATGCATGTGGTACCCGCATCAAGTCTAGTTTTAAGTCATGGTGGACCAACGCTCAAGTCTAGTTTTAAGTCATGGTGGACCAACACTCAAGTCTAGTTTTAAGTCATGGTGGACCATCGCTCGAGTTTGACACATGCATGCATGAATGAACACATACCAACCATGATGATAACCCTACTCAACTACACATGAATATAGGACGCTCGCCACATATTCCTTCTCACTTCACATTCAATATCATCATCATATCATCATACAAGGTATTCATTCAAGCAACATGGTATCAATTAACTACATCACATTTCATAAGTCATCATCACATATCTTAATCCATATGAATCACAAGCACATATCATACTCCTTTAAGCTCTAGATTCCATTAATCTAACTTAAATCATGTTATAAGATCACATCCCAATCATATATCAAACATAGGATTCATTTCAAATTCAGAAAATACTGTTCATACTGCACTAACTCGCCTAGCGAGGTGAATGGCGAGCTCGTGGCGAGCTCAAGTCAGAAGCTCCTCATTTCACTCGCCCCCAACTCGCCAACCAGCTCGCTATGACTCGCCATGGCGAGCTCATGCATTTATGGAAAACCCAGAATCATGAATACTCGCCATAGCGAGTAATATACTCGCCCCAGCGAGTTCGAGCAGACCCAAAAACTCTGCTTTCGGTTTTGAACTTCAATCCATCAAAAATCCTATTTTTCAACATAAAAATCTTAAAAGTTATCAACTTTAGGTCTATCTAACATGTATAAGCTTAGAAGTACAAACTTTAGCATCATCAAACATCATTTCATGATAAAAGGAATGATTTTCCCAAATTTCACCAAAAACCCATTTTCAAACATAAATCACATAATCATTCAATTAACACGAAATTGTTCATAGGAATTCGAATTGGAAACATATAATCAACATGTTAACAACATACAATAGCATAACAAATCATAAACACCTTCCCAAATTCCCAATCCCCACCAAGAAAGAGATGAGAGGGTTTGGGTATGGAGAGTAGACTTCTCCCCCCTCTTTGATCATCTCACATGAATTAAAACTACTCTCTAACCTTTGATTGCAGCTCTAATCTTCAGCTCTACCTTCAATTTCCCTTCTACTCTCTTCAAGTTCTTGGTTCTCTCTTTCTACCTCTTTCGCCAAAATGAGTTGTGAGCTCTCTTTCTCTCACTCTACCCACTCTATTCAAACCTAAATAACAAAGGTCTAAATTACCCCTTCTTATCTTAAGTTAATTCAATTAACTCCACTTATTACCTTAAAAGGTCTACTCTTAAAAATTCTATTTTCCTTATCCTCTAACCTTTCCTCTTTTAGCCAATTTCTAATTAAATCTCTTAACACTAGCTCACTTAATTCTAAGAATGCTAAAATAATATCTAATCACACAAATTATACTAATTAAATGCAATTAAATAAATACGGGTGTTACAACTCTACCCCCTTAAAAGAATTTTCGTCCTCGAAAATTTACCTGAAAATAACTCCGGATAAGAATCTCTCATCTTGCTCTCAAGCTCCCAAGTAGCATTCTCTCCCGCGGGTCCTCCCCAAACAACTTTCACCGATGCTATCTCTTTGTTCCTCAATTTCTTGACCTCTCTACCTTCAATCCTCAAAGGTATTGCCTCAACCGTCAAGTTGTCCCTCACTTGCACATCATCCGATACAATCACATGTGTTGGATCCGATACATACTTCCTTAATTGAGACACATGGAATACATCATGAAGGTTCGACAAAGATGGTGGCAAAGCAATCTTGTATGCCACTTTTCCTACCCTCTTCAAAATTTGATACGGTTCAATAAACTTAGATGTTAACTTCCTTGATTTCAAAGCACGACCAACACCGGTAGTTGAGGTAACTCTCAAAAATACGTGATCGCCTTCTTGAAATTCCACATCTTTCCTCTTCTTATCATGATAACTCTTTTGCCTACTTTGAGTCACTTTCATCTTTTCTCGGATCATCTTAATCTTTTCCGTAGTTTGTTGAACTAACTCTGGTCCTAACACAACACTTTCACCATCTTCATACCAACACAAAGGCGTGCGACATCTTCTTCCATACAACGCTTCAAAAGGTGCCATACAAATACTTGAATGAAAACTATTGTTGTAGGTGAACTCAATCAAAGACAGCCATTCATCCCAATTACCTCCTTTCTCTAACACACAAGCTCTCAACAAATCTTCCAAGGATTGGATAGTCCTTTCCGATTGACCGTCCGTTTGAGGATGGTAAGCGGAACTCATTCTCAATTTAGTACCAACCGCTTCTTGCAAGCTCTCCCAAAATCTTGATGTGAACCTCAGATCTCGGTCCGATACAATACTTGAAGGAATACCATGAAGTCTCACTACTTGCTCAACATAAATCTCGGCTAACTTAGGTATCAAGGTTCTCGTTTTGAACGCAATAAAGTGTGCCGACTTTGTCAACCTATCAATAATCACCCAAATCGAATCATTCCCCTTCCTAGTCTTGGGTAATCCACTTACAAAGTCCATTGCAATGCTATCCCACTTCCACTCGGGTACAAACATAGGTTGTAACAACCCCGATGGTCTTTGATGTTCAACTTTGGATTTTTGACAAACCAAACAAGCATAGACAAACTCCGCCACTTCCTTTTTCATACTCGGCCACCAAAACATTTTCTTCAAATCTTGATACATTTTAGTAGCTCCGGGATGAATACTCAAACTACTTCTATGACCTTCTTCAAGAATTCTTTTCTTCAACTCCGGAACGTTGGGTACACAAACTCTATTGTGGAATCTTATCACTCCAAAATCATCAATCTTAAAGTCCACTTGGCCCTCTTGATTCTTTGACGTTAAACGGTCAACCAAACTCAAATCCTCTTTTTGGCTTCTTTTCACCTCTTCAAGAAAATCACTAGTTAACTTCAACATTCCCAACTTAACACTTTTAGGAGTCACTTCACAAATCAAACTCAAGTCTCTAAATCTTTCAATTAAGTCCAACTCTTTACTCATGAGCAAAGACATGTGCAACGACTTCCTACTCAAGGCATCCGCAACCACATTCGCTTTTCCGGGATGGTAACTTAACTCAAAATCATAATCTTTTAAGAACTCTAACCACCTCCTTTGCCTCATATTCAATTCTTTTTGGTCAAACAAATACTTCAAACTCTTGTGATCACTAAAAACCTCAAATCTTGAACCATACAAATAATGCCTCCAAATCTTCAAGGTAAACACAACGGCCGCCAACTCAAGATCATGTGTTGGATAGTTCTTCTCATGCACTTTCAATTGTCTAGAAGCATAAGCTACCACTTG
The DNA here is from genome assembly GCA_954870985.1 of Trifolium fragiferum. Taxonomy (NCBI): domain Eukaryota; kingdom Viridiplantae; phylum Streptophyta; class Magnoliopsida; order Fabales; family Fabaceae; genus Trifolium; species Trifolium fragiferum. The sequence continues at coordinate 32,365,793 of OX940792.1, read as the reverse complement.
TCCATTTTGCATAAGAACACCACCCAATCCCATCAAAGATGCATCACAATACACGGAAAAAGGCTCATTAGGTATCGGCAAAATCAAAATTGGAGCCGACGTCAACCTCTTCTTCAACTCTTGGAAACTTCTCTCACATTGATCATCCCACACAAACGCTTGATCCTTTCTAGTCAATCGAGTCAACGGTAATGCTAACTTTGAAAAGCCTTCAATAAACTTCCGATAATAACCGGTCAAACCAAGAAAACTTCTTATCTCAAACACCGATTCGGGAGTTCCCCACTTCAATACCGCATCCACTTTAGAAGGATCTACCGCAATACCTCCACTAGATATCACGTGACCTAAGAAACTCACTTCCTTCAACCAAAATTCACACTTAGATAACTTAGCATAAAGCTTCTTCTCTTGCAAAGTTCTCAACACAATCCTCAAATGATCCGCGTGTTCTTCTTCGGTCTTGGAATACACAAGAATGTCATCAATGAAAACTACCACGAATTTATCCAAGTAAGAATGGAAAATCCGGTTCATGTACTCCATAAACACTCCAGGCGCATTAGTCACACCGAAAGGCATAACCGAATACTCATAATGACCATATCTTGTTCTAAAAGCAGTCTTCGGAATATCCTCCGCCTTAACTCGAATCTGATTATATCCTGACCTCAAATCAATCTTACTAAACACACAAGCACCCACCAACTGATCCATCAAATCATCTATCCTCGGCAACGGATACTTGTTCTTGATCGTGACTTGATTCAAACGACGGTAGTCAATACACAATCTCATACTTCCGTCCTTCTTCTTTACCAAAAGCACAGGCGCTCCCCACGGTGACACACTCGGTCGGATAAACTTCTTCTCTAGTAACTCTTCTAATTGCTCCTTCAACTTACTTAACTCTGATGCTGACATCCGATACGGTGCCATAGATATTGGACTTGTACCAGGTACCAAGTCAATATTAAACTCTACTTCTCGCTCCGGTGGTACATCAGACACATCCTCTTGAAACACATCAGGAAATTCTTGCACAACAGGAAGTCCTTCAATTCCAACTTCACCCTCAAGCTTCAAAGATGCGAACATGACAAACAACTCACCATGATCATTCAACGACTCCCTTACTTCCTTCCCACTCATCAAGTTCATATCTTCTTCTAACTTCGGAAAGATCACCGTCTTATCGCAACAGTTAATGTGAACTCGATTAACAATTAACCAGTTCATACCAAAAATCACATATATACCACTAAGTGGAATACACACAAGGTCCATACCAAAAGATCTACCAAAAATAGACACAGGACAATTAAGACAAACAAGTTGAGTAGTTACAGAACCACTAGCAGGAGTCTCTATTTCCATACAACCAATCATGCTTGACACAGGAATATTAAGACGCTTCATGCATTCAAAAGATATAAAAGAATGTGTTGCTCCCGTATCGACAATTGCAATTAAAGGGGTGTCATGAATGAAGCACGTACCTCTAATCAAATTGTCTCCTTGATCCACTTCATTCCCGCTCAAAGCAAACACCTTACCCATCGCCTTCTTTGGCTTCTTGCACTCAAAGCTCTTGTGACCCTCTTCCTTGCAATTAAAACAAACCATCTTCCCTTTGCAAGCATCACCCTTGTGACCAAAGTCTCCGCACTTAAAGCATCTATCCCCCTTTGGGCATTCATAAGAATAATGACCCAATTCACCACACTTGAAGCACTTGACATCGGTAGTCTTCTTCTTTCCTCCACTAACCTCAACCTTGCCTTTGTTCTTCTTGTCATAAGGCTTTCCACGGTCTTGACTCTTCCTTTTCCTATCATGTATCTCCTTGAAATAGCTAGACCTTGCCTTCCCATCCAAGTCACATATGTTACTCTTGTTCACCAAGTTGGCAAAGTTCCTAATCTCCAAGATACCAACCAATTGCTTAAGATCGGGACGCAATCCACTTTCAAACTTCACACATTTGTCCGCTTCCGCCTCCACGGTGTTATAGTGTGGACAAAAGCGACACAAATCTTCAAACTTGGTTGCATACTCCGCAACGGTCAAGTTTCCTTGCTTAAGCTCCATGAATTCCACTATCTTCCGGTTTCTCATATCCGCCGGAAAGTACTTAGTTAAGAACTCCCTCTTGAAACTTTCCCAAGTAATGATAGCTCCACCTTGGCCCAATCTTTGGCTCACATTCTTCCACCAATACCCGGCGTCTTCATGCAACATGTAACTCCCAAGAGTCACCTTTTGTGTCTCCGAACATCTCATTGCACCAAAGATCCTTTCAATGCTTTCCAACCACTTTTGAGCTCCCTCGGGATCATGCCCTCCCTTGAATGATTGAGGGTTGTTCCTAAGGAATCTCTCCAATCTTAGCTCATCTTCATTGCCCATGCGATTCTCATGTGCAACCCTTTCGGCCGCTCTTGCCGCCGCATCTTGAGTCAAAGCATTAGCCATCAAGGCTATAGCATCCGCCATCGCTCTTTGCGCCATCACCTAAACAATTAACCAAAACCCAATCTCACATTAAACTTAAGGATGCTAGAAAGTGTTCTACTACACTTATGCACCTAAGGGTATTCTACATAATTGATCCACATGGACCAACCAGCCTCTAATACCAAATTGTAACACCCTAATCGATATATATTCAACTCTAAATAAATAACAAGCAATCATATATCAATCATGGTATTACATGTTATACACTTTTAAAATCTTAAGAAAAACATGCATGCATTCATGAAATAAGCAACGGAAGCATCATAATCAATTCAAACCCTTACTTAAAGTACTTAATAAAATCCAAGCATCAAGCTTTAACCACATTACATATTAGAATAGGTCCTCTTACCACAAGGTCTATCCTTATAATCCAAAACATCATCCACAATATTCAAATCATAGCATAATTCAAATTAAGTTAGCAAGGTCATACAATTCTCAAACAAACGAACTAAAGACTAGTTCTAGCAAGGTTACAAGTATCAGAGCAAATCCTAGACCTCTAAGGCTCCTAGAATTTCTACTCTTCCTCCTTACCAAGCTATGCTAGTCTCAAAGCTAAACCTCCAAGCAACGGATCACTCCTCAAGTGAAGTATCTGGACCCAAACCATTCAAATACACGAAATAGAGAGTTAGTTATAATCCAAGTTCATAATAATAAGTATAACATATACTCATATCATGCATAATAATAATCATATCATAATTGACGCATAATCGTCTCATGTCATAAATATTACACTCATGACAAAACAATAGCATAATTGTAATAACTCACAAGATATCAAACAAGATCACATATCACAATCATAACCAATCTCATTGACATTTACCAATTATCAAGTAAGATGCACATTTACTCCTAATGCAACTAATGCCATCAATTCATATGTCTCAACCTAGACACATCTAAATGCATGTGGTACCCGCATCAAGTCTAGTTTTAAGTCATGGTGGACCAACGCTCAAGTCTAGTTTTAAGTCATGGTGGACCAACGCTCAAGTCTAGTTTTAAGTCATGGTGAACCATCGCTCGAGTTTGACACATGCATGCATGAATGAACACATACCAACCATGATGATAACCCTACTCAACTACACATGAATATAGGACGCTCTCCACATATTCCTTCTCACTTCACATTCAATATCATCATCATATCATCATACAAGGTATTCATTCAAGCAACATGGTATCAATTAACTACATCACATTTCATAAGTCATCATCACATATCTTAATCCATATGAATCACAAGCACATATCATACTCCTTTAAGCTCTAGATTCCATTAATCTAACTTAAATCATGTTATAAGATCACATCCCAATCATATATCAAACATAGGATTCATTTCAAATTCAGAAAATACTGTTCATACTGCACTAACTCGCCTAGCGAGGTGAATGGCGAGCTCGTGGCGAGCTCAAGTCAGAAGCTCCTCATTTCACTCGCCCCCAACTCGCCTCCAACTCGCCATGGCGAGCTCCTACTCGCCAACCAGCTCGCTATGACTCGCCATGGCGAGCTCATGCATTTCTGGAAAACCCAGAATCATGAATACTCGCCATAGCGAGTAATATACTCGCCCCAGCGAGTTCGAGCAGACACAAAAACTCTGCTTTCGGTTTTGAACTTCAATCCATCAAAAATCCCATTTTTCAACATAAAAATCTTAAAAGTTATCAACTTTAGGTCTATCTAACATGTATAAGTTTAGAAGTACAAACTTTAGCATCATCAAACACCATTTCATGATAAAAGGAATGATTTTCCCAAATTTCACCAAAAACCCATTTTCAAACATAAATCACATAATCATTCAATTAACACGAAATTGTTCATAGGAATTCGAATTGGAAACATATAATCAACATGTTAACAACATACAATAGCATAACAAATCATAAACACCTTCCCAAATTCCCAATCCCCACCAAGAAAGAGATGAGAGGGTTTGGGTATGGAGAGTAGACTTCTCCCCCCTCTTTGATCATCTCACATGAATTAAAACTACTCTCTAACCTTTGATTGCAGCTCTAATCTTCAGCTCTACCTTCAATTTCCCTTCTACTCTCTTCAAGTTCTTGGTTCTCTCTTTCTACCTCTTTCTCCAAAATGAGTTGTGAGCTCTCTTTCTCTCACTCTACCCACTCTATTCAAACCTAAATAACAAAGGTCTAAATTACCCCTTCTTATCTTAAGTTAATTCAATTAACTCCACTTATTACCTTAAAAGGTCTACTCTTAAAAATTCTATTTTCCTTATCCTTTAACCTTTCCTCTTTTAGCCAATTTCTAATTAAATCTCTTAACACTAGCTCACTTAATTCTAAGAATGCTAAAATAATATCTAATCACACAAATTATACTAATTAAATGCAATTAAATAAATACGGGTGTTACATTAAAGAACAACCTCTTTTAATCAAAGATAAATAAATAATTTAATTTATATACACCGTAAGTATAAAATTATTTTACACAAATACATGCATATAATAATATATTGACATATTATATAATATGTTTTAAAACACATAACTTGTCACATCCATTAAATTATATAATTTTTTTTTTTGGTACAAAAAATTATATTAATTTAATACACTGCAAGTATTAAATTATGTGTAAAATAATTTATATTAATGGTGACAATAATTAAACTCTTTTATCAAATAGAGCCTAAAAAGTCTATTTATTTCGAATACTACTACTAGTGTACAAGTTTGTCATTTTTCGATCTTTTTTTATTTTTATTATTTATACTAATTAAAAAACCCCATCTCCATTATAAAAATCAAGTTGGTTCCCTTTGATTGTTGAACCCATCAAATCACTGGCGATTATATATCTTGTGAAGCAACATATAACATGGAGTGAGAACCGAAATCTGCAACAAATACTATACGTTAATTGACTTGATACATTCTTCAAGTCACTCTCATCATGGGGGCCTCATGGGTTTGTCTTCTGTGGGAGCAAGACAAAGTATGAAATAATTGACCTGGTATTTAGAGATTCAAACGTAACTCTACGATTTTTATGTATAAAAATAAAGAAAAATACTAAATAGTTATCATTAAGCATATTAATAAGAAATTTCAATTTTCGAACTTATGAATTCAAACTTTAAAAATGTAAAAAGATATTCTACTATTATTAATTTTAATTAATTATTTTTAGTATTTTTAACAAGTGTCATAGGGACACTGTTTAACGTGACCCATAAATAAATAAATGTTCTAAATTACAATAATATTGTGAAATACATTGTACTGTTGATGAATTAACTAAAACTCGGTAGTAATTTTCTTTCTAAGAAATTTTTTTAAAAGTTTGTTGAGAAATAAGAGAGAATGGTGAGGTTTTGGAACTTTAAAAACATGTGAGAGAAACACATATTTCTAAAGAGTAAGAAAATCTTCTTCAACATAGTTGAAGAAAGGCTACTTTAGCAAAATCTATGAACTTTATTGATGTGATTTTCTATTCGAATTCACTTTTATGTGTTAAGATTCTTCATGAGCCAACTCATAAATTTTATAAGTATGCAACTTTAATTCAAGACATAAAGGATTTAATCCACTAAGATTGGTTGTTTCATCTTTTTCACACCCTACGTGAAGGAAACAACTGTGCTTATTTTTTTTGCTAAACTTGGCGCTTCTTCTAATGATGAGTTTCTAATCCACATTAACTTCTTTCGGGCATCAAAAATATTATCTTTATAAATTTTTCTAGAGCCTGGTTCCATAGGATTAACTCAATTGTTTTCTTTTTCTCTTTTGTCTTTGCTTTGTAACAAAAAAAACCTATGGAATATATCAATGATGGTCAAATCATCCCTTTGGCGGATATCGAATGTCAAAATCAGTCTGAATCTTGAAAAAAAAAGAACTCTCATTGTCAAATACTATGAAAAAAAATATCAATTTCACGATCATTGAAAATATCTTTAAAGGCGTTGGATTAAGAAAGAATCCATTAACATCGTTGATATGATTGATGGATTCTTTATGGTTCACTTATCGTACTTGTATATGAACCAACTCAGACATGATTTTGAGCGTTCTATCTTTTTTAACACAGAAAAACAAGAAAAAGGCAGAGAGATGGAGAGCGGTCAAGGAGGAGCGGAGGAATCAATGTCTATAATATTTTTATTTCTTCTCGTTTTGTATTGTAAGGTTACGATGTATAATTAACTCTCTCTGTTAATGTGATTAGGAATAGCTAACTAAGATTGTCTTGTAAACTCTTGATCAGACTAGGTTGGTTATGTAATCTTTGTTTCGTTATATCGATGAATTAATTACACATTTAATGCTTTCCTGACGTGAAACTTTTGAATTGAACTTTTGATTTAAAAAGTGTTAAAGATAAATTTATTATTTAAAGGATACGAAATAATTTTATTTATAGATGTTAGTTGCAGGATTTGGATCCTCTCCAATTTTCTCTCCTTTTCTTAATCCAATGGTTGTTAAATTATAAAGAATAAAATAATACTTAAGAAGAGAGAGAAAATAAACAAATAAATGGTTATGATCACATTGGAGAGAAAACATTGGAGAGAAAATTGGAGAGGATCAAAATCCGTTAGTTGCATGCATAGGGCTAGTTTTTAGTCACAATCCAATGTCGGATCTTAATGATATTGTATTGATTAACTTAGTGAGACACCGAAAGTTGATAGTTATAATGAACCTTTTCTCGTTTATCGGACAATCAAACCCCTTTCGAGCCATATAACTATGTTTTAATGGATTTTCCTCACTTTATCCAATGGTTCAGAGATAAATTGAGAGAAAAATTAAAGGAGACGATAAAAATTTCAATTGCACCATAGTTTTTTTTTTCTTAATTGATTTTTCAAAAATTCTTGATGTTTTATTTTTCAAAATAAAAAGATAATTTAAAAATTTAAAGTATCCATTACAAGAATAAAAAAAATTCTGTGTCTAAATAATTTTGTCTAAAGCGCATACCGGAAAAAGTTTTTAAAGTATCCATTACCAAAATATATATGTCATATAATTATCTTACATATATATAATATAGTCCTATAATTTTTTAAAAAGAAAATTACCAAAAAACAGTATTCATGTGTGTTTTTTTTTTACAAGATATATTTGTGAAAGTTGATAAGGCTAAAATCGGTATTTCGTATGTTTTGTTTCTGGTAGGAGAGGCATAGCTGGGATATGTATGGGATATTTTGTTCCACATACATACTTTTGGTGAATTCATTCAACTCAATGTTCTCCTTACAAATACACAACACGAGGCCCATAAAATAAGTTCTATCTTTTTTTGGTGCATTTTTTTATAATGGGCTAAGGCTAAAGCTATATGGAGAAAAATTTATCTTCCTCTCCCCCCTCCCTGTACAAATTTCTCTTACTACTTTGGAATTTTTTGAAAAATATGTTCCTATAACACCCCATAGATAAATCTAGAATAATCAAGGAGTATTATTATTGATAACTGAAATTCATTATTATTACAACAAAATTCAGTTGCACGCACAGGTGCCAAATACAACGAGAGTACAGGAATTATCAGCGGAAACAAATACAACACGATAAGAAAGTGAGAAAACATGAAAACTAAATGCAATCCTCCAAGTGCAGCAACGACTCCAAGACCAACGCTTACCTATTCAACCTGTTTTCCTGTTTCAAATAGGGAGTGGGGTGAGACAGTCACTTCGTCCCAGTGAATTCTACTACCCTCCTAGGCTATAAAGCCGGGGCTCCTAATCAGTCATATCATAATCTAAAACCATAACATAATTTTCATAAGCAATAATATAAAGGTGTAACACAAAGTTTATCTTGTTCATTTTAAACCGCAAACCCTCTAAGGTGAGCACGTCTCAGGGGTTCGCCTTATCCGCGAGCAGAAAGCGCTCCGGCATAAAGCTCACATAAGTTTTTCTAATGGAACATCTAAAACGAAGTCCATACTGGTAACATAATCATATTATTAATTCGACTGATCACTAAATTATTAACATGCTACCAATAATTCCCAAACCCGGGGTGCATACAACATTCTAAAATTTCTTAAGTTATCCCTAATTTTCAGAATTGTGTCTGACTTCCCATACCAAATCAAATACATTATATAACTGCAATATATCTTCCTCAGATTATGATATAAAACGAGTGTTCAAACATTTTTAAAATAGAAAAAAGTGAGGCAATTCTGGGTTAGCTCGCTACGGCGAGTTAGCAAGCTCGCCATGGCGAACTTACAGGTACTGGCCTAAACAACTCGCTAGGCGAGCTAGAGCTCGCCATGGCGAAGTTCTTCAGCCCAGAACCTTGAGCTCGCCATGAGTGCTCGCTAGTAACTCGCTATGGCGAGTTAATGCAGTGAAGCCCCTGTTTTACGAATTTTAACATTTTTCAAAGGAATCACCTACAATCAAACTCTGAGAAAGTGCAGAAACATAATATAATCAATATGGAACAGAATAGAAAAGGATTTGGGAGTTAATCCTCCTCACACAATTAATTCCTAGTTTCTTAAGTTAACATGCAAATTCATAAATTAAGGAAATTCTAACTAAACTAGCCTAAGAACCCACCTGTTAACTGAGCTTTAACCTTTATCTAAGCTCTACAGACGGCTACAGAACCTCCTAGCTTGCCCCACGAATTCTGGACAGAGATGGAACTTTGACACTTTTGAACCCTCTAGTTTTGCTTCTAAGAACTTGAAGGATTGTTTGATGAATTGGACCTCAGATGCTAGGGGTTATTTATAGGAAGGTTCTGAGGGTGTAAACAGTATGGGCCTTGGCCAAAGCTTTTGCTTGCATGCAAGCTCATTGGATAGATAATAGGTGGAATAGAAATTGTTGTTGTTTAGCAAATCTTGGCTTAGCTGATTTAATGTTGCAGGGAGAGATTCTCTGTGGAATACTGGAGCTCAGAAATCTCTGATAAATTGGTAACAAGAGATTGCATGTGATAGGAATAGACAAAATCATGTGAAAAGGGAAATTGAAGAAGTTGGAATTTTGCTAAGCTTGTTGTTGTTGCTCGTGAGAGCAAGAGAGAATTGAGGGAGGGAGTGTAAGTTTCAGCTCTGAGTTTACAATTAAGAAAATGAATGGAAGTGTAGTTCTCTTGCATGTAGTTAAGGGTGGATTAAGTGAATGGAATTATGACTCACTTAAGTCATGAGGTGTTGGCTTGAGGTGATACCTTGAGTTTGGTGGAATTATGAGTCATAAAAGAGGGAAATTTGAATTCTAATGGTGTTAATTAAATCAAGTCTATGAGATTAGTGTTTAGGTGTATGACTTATGTTTAGAAATTTTCCAATTTAATACACATGACACACTCAATCACTTGTTTAATTAAATTAACCACCTCTAATTGATTTCAATTTTAATAAATATATTTCAATCAAAATTAATTAGGCAATTTAGAAATTGGGGATGTTACAGTTCCGAAGATTTTGCGTGTTAGTTAGGAGGAAAAAAGAAACATGGGGGTGGAAAGAGAAACTGTCATTACAGTTTTGTTGGTTACATCGATGTTTGAGGCCATTGATTGAGCTGGTTGAAGTTTCTCTCGATCTCCCCTTCTGCATATTTATGGTAGGGATATTCAAACTCAAACCGATTTAAATTAAAATTGTAAATAAATCTAAAAATGAAAAAATTACACAAAGTTGAATATTTTTAAATGTGTTTGAATATCTTTTATGAAAACCATGCTGGATCGAATAAAAATTTGAATTGATCTTTTAAAATGGAATCATCCCGCATACATATATTTTAATACTTATTTATTTATTACGAAAATACTTAGTTATCTTTTGATTAGTATGACATGATATATTGATTTAAACTATTATTTGTTACGAGTAGTTTTTAATTTATTTATTTTTTGACAAAGTAGTTTTTAATTTTTATAATACTACTTTTTTTTTTTAATTTAATCCACGTTATATTTTACATCAAACTTATTATTTTCTCATGTCTTTATAATATTAATATCTAACAAATAAATTGCAATTTGGAAATCTAAAAACCAATTCAAATTAAACTACAGTAAATTGGATCAGATTGAATTTTTTATTTAATCATCAAAAACTAAACCAAACTGTAAATAATTTTATTTTTGAATGGATAAATGATAACCTTAAAACCAATGCAAACCAAACCGCAAATATCCTAATATAGCAACCACAATTGGTCATTTATTTAGACCATAAAAATCAAAACGGGTCAAAATCCCTTCCATACTCAAGAGAAATGGAAATTTGTATTTAGAGAGAGAAATATATGATATATAATAATTAAACAAAGTAATTTGTGAAAATTTATAATATTTCATACGTATTAAACATATGTAGAATTTTGAACTATATAATTTAACCATTCAAATATCGATTACTTGAATTACCAAAAATGATGATTGACGCTGTGTTGACAATAAATAGTTACAAAATACTAACTATTTCATGTCTTTATCTCTTCTAAATTCTAATGATGTTTTCAATTAATAAAAAATATCTCAAATTGTAAAATATGACATTAATGTAGAAGAAAAAATATAGAAAAATGCGTGTAAAAGATGAATATCTTTAAATAATTGTAAAAGATGAATATATCAAATTGTAAAACATCTTTCAAGTTCATGCATATTAAGCTAAAAAATAAATATAAATCATTGGAAGTTGTACCGGACAAAATCTTAGGGGACCAATAACGTAATGGCCCAACAAATGGCCCAAGCAAATCAAATAAATAACTTGGCGGGAAAGGCAAGGCGTGGGCGAGATGGAAGGTCAAGGGTGACGCCCCCAGATATGGTCACGTCGCCCAAAAGGAAATAACCTCCCACTACCACCACCTAAACACGGAGGAAAAGAAAAACCGCCCATAACCACCCCTGTAACACGGTGGATACGGCGGAAACCACCCATTACCTCCATAAAGAGGAGTGGGGCGGTTTATAGATATTTTTGAATGTAATCCTCCTCTATAAGGGTTCGACTTTTGATAGAAATTGCATTCTTGTATTATTATTGTTCATTAATATACTTGGACTCACCCCCTTATATTTTTTACCAGAACATTTTGGCGCCCACCATGGGCCCCGGTAAAACTCTTCCCGGGCCACACATCATTCACCATCAAAGCTTCATTGCAAAGCTTCATACTACCAAGAACACCAACACCGCACCGCAGCAATTGTGTCGCCGTTGTTTGCTTTTTAAAGGAAATCGCAGTGCTGCCATTGGATTCGTGTAGAAATCGCCGTCTCCACAATCGATTGTGTCATCTCTGCCGTCAGATTTGTAATGGAACCGCCATATCGCCGTCAGGCTTGTGAAGGAACCATTGCGTCGCCGTCGATTTGTGAAGGGATCGTTGCATCGTCGGATTCGTGTCGGAACCACTCCATCATCACCAGTTTATAAGCCCGTGAAGCACCCAGAGGTTTTTCAACCACAATCTACTTGGATAATACCAATGAAACGGTTCTCACTTCTCTCACTCCTGACTTTATATATATGCTATATGAAAATTGTGATGCATATTCAGTTTTTAAAACGATTTATTGAATTTGGTTTACGAGTCAATATAAGGAACATGGAAGTATATAAAGGCTAACAAATATGTGAATAAAAGCAGTAGAACATGAAACATGCAGTTTTGAAACCGTTAAATATTTTATAATGACAAGGGGCGATGATGATATTGCCAAAAAGTCAGCCAACTTGTATTGTGGCTTTGCTAACAAGAAGCAATATAGTTTAGTCTAATAATTTATGAAAGAATATAGTTTAGTCTAATAATGGTTCATCTCTCATAAATTAGTCATGATGCAACACATATGTAACATGAAAAGAAAATTGTGGCTTTCTCAGCACCGAATGTGTCTTCCAACATATATATATATATATATATATATATATATATATATATATATATATATATATAATTTCTTTCTTTCAAGAAAAATGAAGGAAAAGTTGCAACCTAATTAACAGATTCAATTATTTTTTCCTGTGAAATGACTACTAGCTTAGTCGTCACTTTGAACACAATGCATAAAATGAAAACCGCTCGTTAATGAGGATAAAGACATGACTGTCCTTACAAACTCAAAAGTAGAAATGATATTCAGTCGGTGCATAACTGAAATTGTCCTCTAGAATTAGAGGGAAATAACATGCATAAATTTATTTGGACCTTCATTTAACGAATTTATTTTAATTTAAGATATCTAAACTAGTGTTAATTTGAAATTACGAAATCAAACAAACTTTGAGCTTTCACAGTCCAGGGGTTAATCTAACATGAGTTTAGAGATTGTTGTTATATGGAATGTGGCCCTTGTCATAACATTTGATGAACACGTACTTTGCATTAGTCTCTTTGTTACCTATTAGGAGAGATCCACTCATACACTGAATAAAATTTATGACTAATTGTTGTTGTCATTTATTTCTATTGGGTTCATTCATATATGTTCTTTACTTTTAATTTGATTCACTCATGTTTGATTTTCTTTTCAATGACATGGATCTAATTTTGCCGTCTCGACCGAGCTATTGTCGCCAATCTACTGCCCAACATCATCGTCTCGCCGTCATTCAATTTTGTTGCTAGGCGACTCCCGATCCAGGTGTTAACGTTCTTTTACTGTAACTTTCTATTTAATCATATAGTTCTCACATTTCCTAATTTTTTATAATATGTTAATTGTGCTTATACATGTTCTAACATGATTGATTAATTTTTAGTCCATAAATCATGTTCTACTTATAATTAACACGAATGTGCTTCTTTACATATCACATTTTTATTTGTTTTGCTTGTAATTAATTAAAATTAATCATACATGCTAATTTTTAATAACTAATGATTATATGAATATATGAGACTTATTATTATCCGACCTGTTTTTAGACTTGAGTACTTGTTATAATGTCACCTTCTTTGAAATCTATTCTTTTAAAATCTTGATTAGGAAATTCAGTTTGTTCATCTATGATTTTTATTTTTGATTCATTGAAGTTGATCATAATGCAGGACAATAAGTGGATATGATAAATCAAAGTGTTCAAAGATACAACAAAGTTAAAGCCGCAAAGTTAAATGGCGACCTAAGGTCTAAGTCCATGTATTGAAAAGCACCAAGTGCTAGGGCGATGCCGCACAAACAGCGCCAAGATGCTCGTGATTGTCAAAATGAGCTCTGAATCTTAATAAAGATCAACTCAGATGAAAGCTCTGAACCAAAAATTATTCAAGGTCAACCCATTTAAAGGGCTCTGGACCAAAAAATGATCAACTTGTAGTTGAGCTCTGAATCTTATTAAAGATCAACTCAGATGAAAGCTCTAAACCAAAAATTATTCAAGGTCAACCCGTTTATAGGAAAAAATATAGTTGGTTTTATAATTTTGACAATTTATACAAATAAAAAATATAGTTGGTTTTATATTAAAAAAAAATTACGAGTTATTACTTTTTTTTTTTACAAACATTACGAGTTATTACTTATGACTTAAAAATAGGGAAAAAAAGTGTATGCATGTTAATTTTAATGATATACTCCTTCCGTACTTTTTTACTTGTTTTTTTAGAATAGTAACACCAAATTAAGAAAGTGTATATTTGCACTTTATCTACCTATTATACCCTCGTTTTAATCCACCAATAAATTCCTATTTTTTTCACACACTTTCTCTTTCTAATAAATTTAACTAGACTTTTTTACCCGTGCACGCACGGGCTTAATCATTCAATTCAATTATACAATGGGAATGTCATAATTTGTGAGTATTTATAGTAGTAAGCATATAGCGTATAATCTTCTTAACCTTTTAGATGTGGATTTCAAATGATTTTTGCATTAATCCCGAAATAATAATAGGAAGTTTCAAGTATGATAAGTTTAAAAAATTTGATGTGTTTCTTGGCTTATCATTTGTGTGTGGCATATAGTTTTTTTGTTAACAATTTTTTTAAAAAAATAATAAAATCATTAATTAATATGATGCATAATTATCCTTCTCATGCTTACCATGGAATATTTTTTTTTGGCTTTCTCATGCATATCATTTGCGTGTGGCATATGGTTTTTTTGTTAACAAATATATTTTTTTAAATAATAAAATCATAAATTAATATGATGCATAATTTCGTACAAATTGGTTTTATCTATCTAACTAGCGTCCCGACGGGCACACCCGTGCCCGTCAGTCCGCCTTTTTTGTCCTGTTATTATTCGTGTCCGTTAGTTCGATCATTTTGGTTTAGCAAGCTACCGTGTCCGTTTGTGTGATATGCATTTTTTATTGTGTAATTCGCATTCTCTATTGTGCTAATGTATATAAATTTTAAATAATGATTTTGTGGAAATTTAATTTTTATTTAAGTTAAATTGTTTATATTAATGTGACCCTAAACCTTTCTATTTTCACTCTTCTGTTTACAATCAAACATTTAAACTGAATGAAATCATTATTAAGAGCAAAATATAGTTTCAGGCATCGAAAAATTTATTACTTAATTACCATACCTAAGTCAGTCGTAAGTGCACATTTGTAAAATCCGTGTGAAATGCTTTCCTCATTTTGGGTGATCTTTTGTCTTTATTTAATACAAAACCATCTAAGACTATGAAGAGAAAAAATGTGAGTGTTTGCAACCCCAAACAAAAAATAGTGGATGCCAATATGAGTATCGGATAAAGGCAAAAAAAAAAAAAAAAGCTATTAACATAGTAAATAGAAAATGGATGCTTACACTGATCACCATTTTTTTACTTTTCATATGCCTTAAGTTGAGAGTTGTTGATTAAAATACATTTATAAGTGTTCATATATTTTGAGTCTTTCATACTTTGGTAAGTAAAACTCACAATTTCTCTCCCATTCCCATTTTCCCCATTATTATGTATTGGTCGTACTGAATCATATATGCAATTACTAATTAGACATATAGTTTAGGAAGAGATTAAGAAAAACAAATATAATAAAATCAAAGATTATATAATCATGATAGATACCTTTAGGAGATTGAGGGACCGGTGATAGAAGCTATTGTAGATTTAGTAAAGGGTGCGTTTGTTTTAGCTTTAAAAAAAATAGATTTTAAAAAAAAAAATTTTTTTGTATTTTTGAAAATATATTTTATAAAATCGTTTTTCAAAATATTATAAGTTTTTTTATATTCATTTTTTCTAAATTTAAACACTAATTTTGACATTATATAACATAAACGTACATTATTGAAGATTAAAACATAGTCAAAATCTCAATTTTTACAAAAAGCTGTATTTCAAAAATGATTTTTATGAAAATCTATTTGAAATAGCTTCAAAAAAAGTGATTTTTTTGAAATTTTGATATCTAAAAAAAAATTTCAATAAAATGATGAAATACCTAAAATGACATTTTAAGAATAACTATTCAAACCAAATTTTCATTTAAAGCTTTTATAAAAAGTTTCTTTGTAAAATTTTTGTACACAATTTTTTTTTACACTATAAGAATCTATTTTGAAAAAATCTATAACAAACGCACCCAAAGTCGCATTGTTCCTTGTAAAAAAAACTACATTGATCCATCCTGTAAAAAAAAAACCAAATTGATCCTTCAAAATAGAAGTTATGAATTTATATTTAAGATTAAATTTATAGGAGTATTTGGTAATAACCATAGTTGCTGGATAGCTGTTAACATACGAAATTGTTAAAGTAAGTTAATTGATAATGAGAATATAGTTTGTATAATAATATTTGCTGTTTAAATATATATATATATATATATATCTTAATCTTAATCTTAATCTATATAAGTAAGGTTTTGTTTTCCTAAATTTCCCTCCAAAACTCCCTCCTTAATTGTCTAAGAATATGATTTTCGGAATAATTAATGCTGGCCGATTTTTTAAAACAAAATCTTGAAAACCTCCAATTTGCTTAATTAATGCATGCTGGTCCACTTTTGCTTTTTATTTTATTTCCCTTTTTTTATTCCTATTTTTATTTCTATATTTACTCTTCTGAATCTTTCTTTTTTTTCCTCTTCCTTATTGGCATGTGCCTTATGTTTAGCAAAGCATTAATTCTTTCATTAAAAACAAAGTAATACATGTTTTTCTTCTTATTCATTGAGCCACTTGATTAAAAATAATAGGCTTAATTACAGTTTTGATCCCCCTACTTTGCTCTTTTCACAGTTTTAGTCCCTCTTATTTAATTTTGGTCTTATGTGTCATATTTTTAATGACATGGCAAACATAGTACTAATGTGTCAAAGTCCACATATATTAATATTTTTCATGTCACTAATTACATTTATTTTAATTTATTTATAATAAAAACACATAAATTAAAATAGTAAAATAGCAATTATTATAAACCAAAAAAATAAAATAGAAAATTAAATTGTTATTATTTGATTCCATAAATAAATAAGAATCAAGAACCCTAAAATAGAAACAAATTCTTAAATCTCTCAAATCTCTACTTCTCTCCATCGAAGTAAGAATCATACAAATCTCCAAATTTCCTTGCTCCATTTTTTCGTTCCTCTTTTTATTCTTCCTCTTCAATTGTCCTTGTTCCACTTTTTTTTGTTCTTCTTCTTCAATTTTCGTTGGTAAAGAAGTCATTGTTGCTCGAAAATTGTTGTTTGGTTACTCCTTCTTATGAATTTCGATTTTTCTCTCATGCATTTCTGATTGTACAAAGTTCTTCTTTTCAGTTACAAGAAAGAAAGGATTGTGATTTTTTTGACTAGTTTGATGAGAAGATGACTGATGATGCTAAAGAAGTCATTTTGTCTTTGTTGAAGAAGTTAAATGATGTGAAGAAAAAGGTGTTTCTAACAAGGCTCATGATGATTTAAAGTTAAAGATTAGTTTAGGAATTTTTAGGCAAAAGTGCTGGAATAAGTACTAAACAAAAGTGCTGGAGGAATAAGCACACCAAACATAATCTAATCCCAAATAAGTACTAAACAAAAGTAGTGGAATAAGCACACCAAACATGTCTTCCAACATTGGGAATGGATCCTCTCAATTTATTTTTTTTCAATTTTCACATCTCAAACATCAATCAACTTTTCCTCATTTTTTTTCAATTTAAATATTATTCTATATTTATAATCCAATGATCTAAAAATTCACTTTATTTCCTCAATTTTTTTTTCAACTTGAGAGAATCATTTCTCCATAAAATATCATAAACTAATATAATGTCACATTGACTGTGATTCTTGAGTTTGTGGAGCTTGTGAACACCGAGATAATTCAGTACGTGTCTTTGTTGCCCCTTGTGCAGATGGATCTTCCTTTGTATTCCCTATCTTAGCCTTCTTGTTTTTCTGTACATTATTTCCACCTTTGGGAATTTCTCTATCACATTATTGAGCGGCATCGATTTAGGGATCTCTGAGATGTTTCCAAGGAGAGAATAAGAGATTTGGAAGATTTGAGAATTTATTTCTTGATTCTTATTTATTTATGGAATCAAATAATAACAATCAGATTTTCTATTAAATTTATTATTTTATAATAATTGCTATTTTAATTTTTGTGTTTTTATTATAAATTAAAATAATAAATGTAGTTGGTGACATGGAAAGTTTTAATATATGTGGACTTTGACACATCATCACTATGTTTGCCATGTCATTAAAAATATGACACTAAGATCAAAATTGAGTAAGAAGGACTAAAATTGGTTGAAATTAAAATAGGGAGACTAAAACTGTAAAAAAAGCAAAGTAGGGGATCAAAACTGTAATTAAGTCAAAATAATAATACATGTTTCTCTTTCTATTCATTGAGCCACTAAACAGATATTATTCCTTGGTCTGGCACTATACAATTAGATTTGAATTAGAAATACTATTTGCCTAAAAAAATTGAAAAGTAGTTACACCTACATTAATGCTTTTAGATTTACAAGGACCCGAAAACCAACAAAGAAAACTAATACCTTAATCTCTCTTTTCATCTTTCACATATATAATTTGTTTTCTCCTTCCTCGCTAATTTTTACTATGTATCAAAACACAAGAAAAAAAACCTAACAAAAAAGAAAGCACAACAAAAGAACACAATCAATTGGGATTGTTATCACTAGAATTTATGTCTAGAATTCCTGTCTTCATCTTTGCGGCTAATCGCAAACCGGAAGTCCAAATTAATTTGTGTTCTTCTGCAGCCTAGATGACTGACCGTCATCATCTCAAAGGTAAGGTATGTTGATTTTATTGACCTTTAAGAATTTCAGATATCATCTTTCATGGTCTTCTATTATGCTCTTTTTTTGTCCTTTTTTTTTTTTTTTTACTTTTTATTGTGCTTTAAATTGATTATTGTGGGGTTTTAGAATATGTTTTTCTAAAAATCATTTATGATGTTCTATTATGATGTATTTTGGTTTGCTTACAAATGAAGAAGCCCACATATGTATTGTTTGATTTCATTATATTTAGTTTGTCTTTTCTTTCCTTCTTTATTTTGTGAAACTTGGCTTATAGTAATTTCTTGATCAGAATTAAAGATTGCAAAGACTTTCATTGAAATAAGAATTGCAAATTCTAACTTTTATACTTTTCATTTGGTTGAAACATGAAATTATATGTCTAATTTGTTGAAAATGTCTCTTTGGTTTTTAGGAATTCCTCAATTCAAATGGAGGTTACAGGGCTTAGAGTTTTGGATTAAGTCCATAAAAGGTAAAATTAATTGTTTAGTTGCATACATTAGTTTATCTCAATATGCTTGGATTATAAACAATAGTTATTAACAATGTTGTATAATTATGGGTTTCTATTGTATTTTTTGCAAGTCACATGATTTTAAAATTTGGAAAAGCAAATATGGTTGAAAATTGAATATGCAAATTATCAGCTTAATTTATTTGGTCTTTATATGTTGCAGGACCTCTCTAGCAGAAAAGTACATCGACAACCTTAATAAAGTTCTATGAGCTTTAGATCAGATATCATTTTCACTTTTGTGATTGAGTTTTAGTGTAAATTATTGGCAATGTAGTTCTATTTAACAAGAGTTTTTATGTATATTATTATCATTTATTTTATTCAAGACTGGAGACAGCTTTTAATTGTTAATTTTCTCTATTAATTAATTGTGTGATTTTTATTGATTCACGTTGCAGGAAACCTCAACAAATGGATTCAGGACATGAATAATGTCAATGGCAAGGAAGACAATGTCTAAGGGAAACAAAAAATGTAAAGAAATCATTATCTCAGCTTGGCTAAACATGTCAATCATTACAGATGTCCTTAAATTTTCTACTACTAAGTTGCTGCTATGGTGGTTGAAATTAATATTTGCTCTTATAGTAAGCTTTTGTGCTAATATAGTATAGTTTACTACCACATAAGAATTAAGTGTGTAGTATATATATTGCAACTTAGACTTATTTTAGTGTATTTTTTGAAGATGATACTCAACTAATGGTCTTATGACCTTATCATCTATTTATGCATCACTATCAGATTCAGGTGGAATAACAATTTTTTAGAGATGATTTTGCATCCATTATGTCATACTCTTTGCAGCAGCCAAAGATTTAGAGGGCTAACTGACTTTTAACTCAGGAAAATTTTGACTATCTTTAGATCTCTACAGTATTGCAAATGTAGATACATGGGTTTGTTGTAGCTTTTTCAGACAATAAGTGGTGTATCTCATTAGAAAGATTAGACTACTATCTCTCATGTTTAAATATTACATTATATCAATGATTATATATCCTGAAATTGTTCAGATTTAACGTTTTTTTTTTTATATCAATATGAATGAGTGGGTTGAAGGTAATTTTTACTATTTTAAAGAAAAATTTGTATCGGTTCTGATCTTGCAAAAAGTTCCAAAGATTTTTTTATGCAAGAATTGATAATTGTTTATGACAATCTTATTATTCTTCATAGTGTTTTTGTGTGTAATTTGTTTACTACGGTCTTTTTTTGTCATACATGTGTTTGCCAAAAATTTGATTTACAAAGAGTATGAAGGTGAAGATTAATCACCAATGATGAAAGTGAAGATTCAAATATAACTGTAAATACAATTGTTATCCTATTTTGTTTGTTATGTAATTTTAATGATTATTATGTCATGATATCAATATTGTTTAGTTAATTAGTTTCATTCAATATATTTATATTTAAATTTTATAAAAATTTAAGTTGTATATCTAACACTAAAAATTTTAGTTTTAATTGACATATCTGATCTGATTTATTTTGAAATAAAGATTTAACACAATGTACCAGAAAAAAATATCTAACACAATTATGCTTCACATATTATTTCCCTCCAAAATTCCCTCCCTATTTCCCTAATTAGTCAGATTTTCGGATTCTCTAATTCCCTAATTAGTCTGATTTTTGGATCATTTATTATAATTATAATTATAATTAAGTATAACGCTAAAAAACTGTATATGTATTATTGATTTTCCTAGAAAATAGCAATGATGATTATCACTCCTACTAATAGTTTCCTGGAAAATAGCATCGATTTTTTTCATTTTCCCACTTTACATACTTGGAAAATTCACGCCTTTATGATTACAATCCCTTTATTTGTCCACTATCAATAGCATTTATTTCATATGCATGAAACTGATCCAAATTCTTTGTACACATGCCAATTAACGTGAATGCAAACATGAATATTTATGTATGCCTTTTGCAATTTTTAACACAGTTATTTACAATTTTTATTACATAAACTTCTTTTATATATCTATCATACAACCAAATTCCGTGCATCGCACGGGTCAAAGACTACTTGAAGATTAATTTGGGACAAACATCATATAATTAGTTCCAATTTTTTTAGATATAAGTTTAGAATTGAGAATTGAGATTGTGTCAAAAAAGTTGAGAATTGAGATGTCCATACATGTGTTCCAAATTTGAAACGTTTTGAAAATTTCTTGCCCATTCATGAAAGCTTGTGATTAATTGAAATCTGAAACTAAAGAGAAATAGAGGATTAAAATTTAAAATTTAATATATATATATATATATATATGCTAAAAGAAACATCTTGAAGGAGAAAAAATAAAGAAGTAAAAGATTGAAATCAAATAAAAATCATCAGAGATTACCTTTTCCAAATCAATTTGACCCTCTCTCAATCACTCTTCTTCTCGAATATATCTCACAATTTCTTATGCTACTCAATAGTTGCTGCCGACATATTCCGTCAATTTAACACAACATCACTTCTCCTTCTCATATTTTCTTGCCCATTCATGAAAGCTTGTGATTAATTGATTCATCTGTGTAATTCTAGCATCATCCAATTTGTATTTTCATAACAAAACTAATATAATTTGTGAAAATGTAGAATTATTTCACGCTATAACAACTGAAATGTGTATCGCAACAACCGCAATGACTCTAATGACAACAATTTCAACAATATCCCTAATTTAAAACCATGATTCCGACCTTAAGTATATGAGATAAAATCGCCAACGAATTAAAATATCTTGATTCGAAACGTGTTTCTTATATACCAATTTATCAAATTAAAGTAAAAACATATGAAAGACCATGAATAATATGGCATCAATTATGAAAGAATGAGGTAGTTACATGTGTTTAATAAATACAAAAAGAGAGAAATAGAAATATCAAGAATCATGAAGAAGAAGGAATGGAAACATGGGTTAGTTGAACCAACAAAAAGAAGAAGAAAAAAATAGAAACATCATCGATGAAATTACATTTATGTTCTTTTATGGATAAGTTGCTTCATCAAATTACAACTACTTTTTCCTTTGTTACGCAGATTGTTGTGGTCTCCATGACCCATCTTTGTCATATTTCTCTCCTTCATTATAATTTGTTTTATTTTACTTTTCCTAACCGTTAGGCAGTTTTGAAGGGGAAAAATGAAAAGAAATTAGGCTACACCAATTAAGTGTTTTTCCTTTATTTATATTGATTCTCTATAGGAGAAGTTAATTTGTTTTATTTTACTTTTCCTAACCGTTAGGCAGTTTTGAAGGGCAAAAATGAAAAGAAATTAGGCTACACAAATTAAGTGTTTTTCCTTTATTTATATGTATAGATGTATAGATTGTATAGATGTATAGATGTATAGATACAATCAAGTATATTCTTATTGGTGATAATCAAACTCTCACGACCCGAATCTGCATCGTGACCGGCGCACAGACTAACACACTAGTCCGGCAAGTCTTATGACCAAACTTATCAAACGATAAATAAAATATATCCAAAAATACTATTTTCTGAAATTACGACAGAGTTTCCTTTGTATTTTCAATGTTTCTAAAATCAAAATAAATCATGTTTGATATTCCTACAACATACATCATTGGCTAAAGTTTCAAGAAATACATGTTTAAATTTATACATTATATTTCTAGACTCAAAATAGCTGCAGATACACCAACTCAACGTAACATAAACAAAAGAGAATTTTCACCAAAGAGAACCTACCAAAGGAGCTACAATCTGGAACTTTGAATCTATTAGAAGCTTGCTACTCTCCTGAATCTGAAAAAAAATAGAATATGAAGGGGTAAGTCACGAGGACTTAGTGAGAGACAACAACCACCACCAACTAGAAGGGAAACACACAAGGGCACGAATAATTAGTTTTCTCAAACTTAATTTCAATTTACAAAGGTAGTAACCATGCAAAAATATAATTAATTCATAAAGTGTGCACGTGAAAATTGACTAAACTTATAGGTTTATTCATAAAAGAAAACTATTCAAAAAAATCCAATGTCATAAAGAGGTGAAAAGCCAAATCAAAAACTTTATAAAAGATATAGAAATCCAGTAGAATCAAAATAATCAATTTTTAAAGAAAATATAGAGTCTAGTAAAATAAAATAAGTAAAATCTTGCGAGAGAATCGAGAGATGGCTCCATCTCGTTGATAGCCCTTTCCTTCTAAGCACGGCCTCTCACTTAGCGGCGGCTCCATCTAACGGATAGCCCTTTTCTCATCGATTCGGAAAACACATCATCAAATTATATCGATCAATAAATGTTAAAACCGAGAGCTAGCTTCATCTCGTTGATAGCTCTTTCCTCTTAAGAGTGGCCTCCCTTAGTGGTAGCTTCATCTAATGGATAGCTCTTTTCTCTTGACTCAAGAAAATATCAAATCTATCGATTAAGGAGTTTACATCTCGTTGATAGCCCTCTCCTCCTAATGGCGGCCTTTCCATAAGGGCAGCTTCATCTAACGGGTAATTCTGCCTAACCAAAATCGCATTACTAGGTGCACCTAGGTCGTCATCATTATAATCGCGATTCTTAAAATACATCGCTTAAAACCATGTTTCAATACCTTTCGAAAGCTTTTGTCGAAATACAAACAGTCCAACGAAATTAAAAATATTCCACTTTATAAACCATAAGTAAATTCAATCCAAACGGAGAATATCAATATTTTTCCAAAAACATATATCTCAAAATCCATATTTCTCAACATAACAAACCTATGCCCAAAGTATATAAATCAAATCTGAATTTCAAATCGTATGCTCAACAAATCATAAGTAAATCCAAATAGAGACTATATTAATATCGATAACTTTAAAAATTCAAATAACGATGACGAGAGAAAAAAAATATGTTCAAAGGTTGTGTTTCCCCATTTTCATCAATACTTTAAGATAGAAAATAAGCAAAATAGCAATAATACTAATAATTAAAATATGTGATAATGATCATCGTCAACTCGCAACTATGTCGAATCAACTCCATTCCTAGCAATGCCTTCCGAAATGACCACCAGAGATATTTTCGACCGAATCTGAACATCATATAATAATTTCAGCTCTTGTGAAAACTTATTTAATATCACACTAACAATAGATAAAAGAATTAGACAAAACCCCCCAATTTGTTAGAGTTAGAGTTTTAAAGGGACTCATGAAAATCTAAGATTCTACTATCTATACTAGTTCCACTACTCATCCAAGATAGATATCATCTCTAAATTTCATGAATCATAAATTTTTACCTCAAAGAATATCCATGAGCAACTTTCAAAGAGTGAGTATTCTTCTCCTTTCTTAGAGCAATAAGCCTAACTCCAAAATCTTACCCAAGAGCACTTGTAGATTAGAAGATAGCTTTGTTTAATTAGATGAGTAATTGACTTCAATAATAGGTGATTCAAGCAAGGATTATGGTGAATTGAAGGAGAGGAGATGAAAATGAAATTGGGTGTTGTGATGAATCAAGAAGCTGAGAGTGAAAACAAAAAGAATGGACACGTGAGAGGAGTAATAAAGGTTGGGTTCGGTGGGTTCTACTTCTACCTTCTAGATCCTTCTTTTTCTTTTCTCCTTTTATTATTTTTTTAATATTTGTTTCATTTAATTATTTTTATAAGGGTAAATAAGCCTTTACCCCCGGCAATATAGGCGAGATTTGCAATACTCTCTAGAAAAAATTTCTTAAGGATTCCCACCTTGCAAATTTTTTTTTTTAATTGCGTTACCCCCTTGAGTGGGCAACTAGGCATGAAATATTCTGTTTTGCTGACGTGACATGCATATGTGGAATTTTTTTAAATTTTTATTTATTTTTTTCACTGATGACTGAGTAATGTCTATTTTATTTATTAAAAAATATATGAAAAATTTAATTTTAAAAAAAACTGAAATATAAATGTTTTGAAAAATATAAATCAAAATCAAAAAATATTTTTAAAAAAATCTGTAATATTAATTTTTTTTTAAAAAAGGAAAAAAAATATTACTTTAAAAAAAATTTGAAAAAAATTAATTTTTTTAAATTCTGAAATATTAATTAAAAAAAAACTGAAAAAACTGAAATTATTAATTTTTTCAAAAAAATCATAAATATTATTTTTTTCAAAAATCTGAAAAAACGAAAAATATATTGGTTTTTTTTAAAAAAAATCTGTAATATTAATTTTTAAAAGAAAAATACAAAAAAAAATTTAAAAAAAAATAGGAAATAAAGATTTTAAAACATCTGAATTATTAATTTTAAAAAAACTGAAAAAATATAAAATGTTAATTTAAAAAAAAAAACACAGAAATATTATTTTTAAAACTGAAAAAACATAAAAACAATTTTTTTTAAAAAAATAGGAAAAAAAGATTTTTAACTATCTTTAAAAGAATAATATTTAACATAAAATGTTAATTTTTTAAAAAAATCAGAAATATTATTTTAAAAAAAAATTAGAAAATGATATATATTAAACTTTTATAAAAATCTAAAATATTAATATTTTATTTTAAAAATCTAAAAAATTAAACATTTTAATAATTTACATAGCTTATTTTTTATGTGAACAATGAAAAATATCTACACATAATTTTTACAATCTTTAATTAGTAAAATTGACTTTATAAAATATATATAGCTTGGTTTATGTAAAAGTTTAAAAATTAGTATTTGTAAAAAACAAAGAAGATTTTACACATAATTTTTAGTAATGAGACTATTAAAATAGAATTAACTTAGTATTAAAATATTAATATTTTAAACATCTGAATTATTAATTTAAAAAAAATCTGAAATAAAAATTTGTTTTTTTTAAATATTTTCCTATTTATATTACAGATGGTTAAAAATCTTTTTTTCTATTTATTTTAAAACAATTATTTTTTTTTTCAGTTTTTAAAATAATATTTTTGAGTTTTTTTAAAAAATTAACATTTTATGTTTTTTCAGATTTTTTTAAAATTAATAATTCAGATGTTTTAAAATATTTTTTTCCTATTTTTAAAAAAAAAAATTAAGTTTTTTTGGTTTTTTCTTTTAAAAATTAATATTACAGATTTTTAAAAAAACCAATATGTTTTTCTTTTTTTCAGATTTTTGAAAAAAATAATATTTCTAATTTTTTTGAAAAAATTAATAATTTTCGTTTTTAAAATTTTTTTTTTTAATTAATATTTCAGATTTTAAAAAAATTAATTTTTTTTCAGATTTTTTTTAAAGTAATATTTCTTTTCTTTTTTTAAAAAAAAATTAATATTACAGTTTTTTTTAAATATTTTTTATTTTTATTTATAGTTTTCAAAACATTAATATTTCAGTTTTTTTTATAAATAAAATTTTTCATATATTTTTTATATAATTTTTTTTTAAAGAAAATAGACATTACCCAGTCATCAGTGAAAAAAATAAATAAAAATTTTAAAAAATTCCACATATGCATGCCACGTCAGTAAAACAGAATATTCTATGTCTAGTTGGCCACTCAGGGCGGTAACGCAAATAAAAAAAAATTTGCAAGGTGGGAATCCTTAAGAAATTTTTTCTTGGGGTATTGAAAATCTCGCCTATATTGCAGGGGGTAAAGGCCTATTTAAAATAAATCATGCAGATTATTCATTGAATCCATAATACATAATAAATATTTTTAAATTGATCTCTATTTTTTTATTTAGGCGCAACATTTAGTAAAAAAAAAAAAAATCAATATCAATAATATAAATATTTTTCAAATGTATCTTAGTTGATTGTGGTTGGACGCTTGTTTTGAGGAAAAAAAATATTGATGACTATTCGTGTATGCCACAACAAATTGCGTCTATTTTTACTCATTTGAATGAATTCACAAAGAAGAGAAAAATGACGTTCACAGTATATAAAGTTAGATATATTGTTACTAACTATTTTTAAGCCAACTTTAATTACTGTATTATTTTTTGGTGGGCACAATCATGAATAAGAAAAAATTTCAAGCACATTGAAAAACAACAACGCTCACAATTATTAGAATTATATAATCTATTATTAATTATAATAAATCATCCATGATAAAAAAATAAAATTGTTAGCTACATAGATCTTTAATAATGGTATAACCTTCATCAACAACTTCGTGAACCTGCAAAGTAATATAAGAACACATCAAAGTAATTCAAATGCATGTAAACAATTTGCAAAACATAATTACATAATGGTTAGATGAAGATAAATTAACTCATTGAAATTGAATAAACTCAAATCAAATCAAAATTAATATAATGAAAATTAATATACTAAAAATTGGTAAAATATAGAGACGTAAACAAAATATATAAAGACAAATATATAAATTATAAACAAAAAAACATAGTGAGAGAAAGATACTTTGAGGATGTTTGTCTCTATAAATAGTTACATAAAAATATCTTTGTTAACTATATAGATCTTTAATTGTATAATTTTCATCAATAACTTTGTTAACTTGCAAAATAATATAAGAACACATCAAAGTAATTCAAATGAAATAATTTGCAAAACATAATTACAGAATGGTGGTGAAGAGAAGTTAACTCATTGAAATTGAACAAAATAAGTGAAATCTATATAGAAACAAAATAAACTATATGAAGATAAATATATATAAATATAAATTATAAACAAAAAAAAAATACAGTGAGAGAAAAATACCTTGAGGGTGCTTGTATTTATAAACCTCAATTAAGTGGAATCTATACATAATTTTCGGATTATTAGATTATTTTTGTTTTATTAATGTCTATATCATTTCTTTTCTTTTTTGACGGATCACAATTATATTTTAGTGTTTATCTCTTTTCTGACCGATCTTAAGTTTTTTTAATGTTTATCTCATTATTTTTCTCTTCAAATGTTTATCTCATTAATTATTTAAGTTTGTTATCATAACCGTTGATTTTATTTTTTTCGACATGGTAAAATCTAGACCATTCATATTAGGGTTAGGGTTAAAGATAATGATAAAGATTCTAATAGGATTCTATGTAAAAAAAAAATAGATAATCACTTTAGCATATTTTTAAGGATTGACATAGTTTTAGAGATTGACATAAGAATCTAAATAGCAAAATTTTCAGTGCATAACAATTAAATTTCCCGCCCAAGTAAGCACCATATTAGGGTTTTGATTAGTTGCAAATTAGAAAAATTAGAAATAAGTAAGATAAGATAAGATAACATAAGATATATTATGTTAATAAAACAAAATTTAATATGTTATGTTCCAAAAAAAAAAAAGATTTAGTTTTCCAAATATATAGCATTAATTGGTTTTATTGAAAAAGATAAGAGCAATTGACAAATGGTATAATTGACAAATCATACTCGTAAAATTGTTGGAACAAAATTGGTTTTGTATCTCTTCGTTTGATTTTGATGATAACAATGTATTTAAAGTTAAATTGGTAGTACTAATAATTTACTCTAGTGTGCAGGATTAAAAGTTAAAATTTGCGTTTATAAGCACATTGGAATTCTGAAGGAATTACTTCTGAGCATGTCCATCTGAGCTCACCAAATTCTGAAGCAAGTAATTTCTGAGCTTCACTGAATTCTGAAGCTAACATTTCTGAAGCTACATCAGATCTAATTTCTTGAAGACTGTGTCTATTAGTCTTGGTCTCAGCGAAAGAATCAAGAAGGAAAATGGTTGACCATGGAAAGGTCCTTTTCAAGTCAGGCTTCAAGAACAAGTATTTCCTCATTTGGCTTAAACTGAGGTTCAGATATCTAAAGCCAAAAAGAATCACTCATTTTGTAGTAAACGTCAAGACTCCTAAACACTGCAGATCAGAACAACTATTAGCACTCTGATCAATACGATGGAGCGTCTCAAGAATTCTTCAAACGGCTATAATCTTCAACGTCCATATTCTCATCTATAAAAGGAAGAAGATCTTTGAAGAATATTTTAAACAAGACTCTAAGCTTCTGAACGTGCATATACTCTGTCAAATTCTGAAGCCATCAAACACTTAGAAACTTTGTGAAACATTTCTAAGAAGTCTTGTAACTGTGTTGTATTTTGTAAACACCTCTGATAGTATATCAAGTGTCCTCCTCATATCTTTATTATCATTAAACTTATTGGAAGTCTCTTGCTTTGTGCTTGAGCATTGGAAGTCTCTTGCTTAGTGGTTAAGCATCTGTAATCTGAGTGATTATAGTGAAATCTCTTGTGAAGGACAGGAGGACTGGACTACTCCTGTTAGTGGGAGGAACCAATATAAATCTTGTGTGTATCTTTGTATCTACTCTCTTACTTTGTAACCGTTGCGTAAAGTTTTAAATCCTAGAAAAATCTAAACACAATTCAACCCCCCCCCCCCCCCCCTCTTGTGTTTTTCAACCATCAATTGGCATCAGAGCACCGGTCTGTTGCTCTTCACCTAACATGAAATACATGTCTGCTTCCGGACCAGATCATTCTGTTGTTCCTCCTCCACAAAACTATGAGAAAAATGAGAGAAATGATAATCATAGAGACAAAGCACCTTTCTTCAATAGTGATCCTACAACCTTTCCCTTTTGGAAAACCAAGATGTACAGTTACATCATTGGAACTGATGATGAGTTATGGGATCTAGTTGAGGATGGCATACACTTTGATCATATGGATGAAGAAGGTGTTGTAAGAAACACCTACAGAAAGTTGTTTGATGCTGACAAAAAGAAACAATATAAGAAGCATCACACTGTCAAGAATATGCTTGTTGGTGCCATAACTCATGCTGAATATTTGAAAATATCCAACAAAACCACAGCTAAAACTGTCTGGGATTCTCTATGCTCTACCTATGAAGGAAACAAGCAAGTCAAAGAAGCTAAGACAAATCTGCTAGTTCATCAATGATCGCGGTCGTTTCGCGATCAAAAATAAATAATTAAAAAGTAGTAACAAGGTAAGTTTACCTTGGTCGTCTCACAAGGATCTCTAATTTGATAATTAACAAAACTAAGAACGATTAATAATAATACAATTAAATGGGGTTTTCGGTTTGGGAAAATAATTCAAGAGATGGTAATTTCAATCAATAGAGAAGCAATCAATCCATTGGTTTTAGGTAAACTTCATTCATCATCTATCATTGGTTTCTAGAAAATATACTTTTCAGTTTCTATTCTTGATTGATCGTGAAACTAACTAATCAAGCGTCAATTAGTTTTACAGAAATTCGGACTGAATTAACAAGCGTAAAACAGTTGTTCGATCGATCATGAAAGTAAACAAGCGTCACAAAACATGATCAAGGTCATTACGTGAATTTAATCAATCCTATAAACAAGCGTTATAGACTCTATCAATTTCTATTCGAATTAAATTAAACAAGCGATAATCAATCCGAATAACCTCGCTACAATAATTGCAATCCGAAATTAAACAAGCGATAACTACGAATTGCATTCAAATTAATCAAGAGGCAACGAAATTGAAAGAGAAAGAATTAGAACATGAACTGTAATTGCATTAATATCCAAACCTCAAGATTATGAATTGAAGTGCCTTAACCAACGAATCGACTTAGAGTTTTAGTTGCTCATAATTCGTTTGCACAAATCCTTATTTTTTCGTGAATGACTGAATGCCTAACCCTAGGGGCGGAATTAGGTTTTTATAAGTAAAGCAAAAACGGGCCACAAAACAATTGGACCGAAAATTATAAGTTATGCTGAAAATAATTAAATCTTGTAAGTCTGGAACATTGACGAGTAAATATGAATCCTTTGCGCTCTGAATTAGCTTTCGACTTCAACATAAAAGTTGTAGCTCTTTGTCTTAGCTTTCCAACGCAACTGACCGCGTCTCCATCCGATATTTCTAGCTCCAGTTATGGTCTGCACAATGAGAATGTGTCAATTTATTATTTATTCAGAAAATAAGTACGAAAATAAAATAAAGCTATAATTATACTTAAACATAAAAACACACTAAAATAGTAAAAATAGTAAAATAAACTATAGGAATACATGAGTACAATAGTAGAAGAACGTGCATTAAAATGCACTGATCAATCAATATGAGCTATTCATAATGAAGGAAGATGAAGACATTGAAACCATGTATTCAAGGTTTCAAACTCTTGTCTCGGGTCTTCAAGTTCTGGAGAAAAGCTATACTGTACCTGATCATGTGAAGAAAATTCTGAGGAGCCTGCCTCCTAAGTGAAGACCAAAGGTTACAGCTTTTCAAGAATCTAAGGATCTGGATGATGTTTCTCTTGAAGATCTGATAAGCTCACTCAGAAGTCATGAACTAGAACTTATGGCAGATGAACCAGTCAAGAAGCTCAAATCCTTAGCTCGAAGCTCTGTTCAAAGCTCTTCAAAAGCTATGAAGGCTAAAGCTGCTGAGCCTGAAGAAGAAACTTCTGATGATATGCTGGAAGAAAATTCTGAGAATGAAGAAATGGCTCTCATGGTCAGAAGGTTTCAGAAATGGAACAAGAAATACAAGAAATTTCCAAGCAAGGGAAATGGCTCAAGAAGTTCTTTCACTAGAGACAAAAAGGAAGAATTAAACAAGTGCTATAACTGCAAGAAATCTGGACACTTTATTGCTGATTGTCCAGAAATGTCTTCTAAAGACAAAGGAAAGAACAAGAACTTTGGTAAGGAGAAATACAAAGAAAAAGTAAGGAAAAGTCTCTTAGCCACTTGGGAAACAATTGAGAATGATTCTGAAGGTGAGGATGATGAAGAAGGAAATCTTGCTCTAATGGCAAATGCTTCTGAAGACAACAACTCTGATAAGGATTCTAAGTTAGACTCAGATGAAGAACTGGAGGTATATTCTAATCTAACTCAATCTGAATTAATTGATTCTCTTAAGATTGCCGTGAAACATTATACTCAGATGGTAAGAAAGCATAAAATTCTGAAAGGTGTCTATGAGTCATTGAGAGAGGATGCCAAGATTCTTTATGAAGAAAATGAATCTTTAAACACCCGTATTTGCCTCTTTGAACAAAACTATGTCTTGACAGACAAACTCAATGATGATCATGAAGATGCTCTCCATGAATTTATTTGTTGTACTTTCAATAGTAGTAAAATTGCTTCCATGATATATCATATGACTCGTAACTATGGTGAAGGCATTGGCTATTCTCGGTTTAAAAACTGGGATAAACCTCTGCAATCATATTGTGAGGATGATACACCACCTGAATTATACTCAACCTTTGTTAAAAGTGGAACACAGAATCTGAATATACCAAATTTTGAAGGAGGTTCTGAACCTCAACTCAAAGAGTCAGAAGTCCTAAGTTCTTCTGAACCCAAAACTTCTGAACCTAAAAGTTCTCAAGTTGAAGCTCAGAAGTCATCTGAACCTCTGAGAAATCATGGTAAAGATTCTTCAGATGCTTGCTTGACCTTTGGAACTGTGATATATTCCAGATCCAAATCTAAGAATCAAATTAAGCCTAAACAATCATGTCAAAGCTTAATTAATTCTAGATCTTCTGTTACCCATAAAAGACAAAGAAGGAATGTAATTCAGAAGACTAACTCTAAAGGACCCATCAGAATGTAGGTACCAAAATCTGAGATAATGTTTGTTTCAGATGCTCACACAAGGAAAGGTAAAGCAGCAGCCCTGGTACCTGAACAGTGGTTGCTCACGACATATGACGGGAGAAAAGCATATGTTCCAAACCCTAATTCTGAAAGAGGGAGGCTCTGTGGGGTTTGGAGGAAAACTAAAAGGGAAGATCATTGGTATATGTACAGTTGGTAATCCCTCTCTTTCCATTAAAGATGTTTGGTTAGTTGATGGACTTAAGCACAATCTATTGAGCATCAGTCAATTTTGTGACAATGGGTGTGTTGTTACATTTGATAAGAATTCATGTACTGTATCAAAAGACTCTGACAAATCCATAGTATTCAAGGGAATGAGAGTTGGCAATGTTTATAAAGTAAACTTCTCTGATTTGGTTGACCAAAAGATTATATGTCTTTTGTCTCTGAGTGATGAGAAATGGTTATGGCACAAGCGTCTTGGTCATGCTAACTGGAGGTTAATCTCTAAGCTTAGAAAACAAAAGCTTGTTAGTGGTTTGCCTGACATTGATTATCACTCAGACACACTCTGTGGCTCATGTCAAAAAGAAAAATTTGCTAAGACTTCTTTCAAGTCTAAAAACATTGCCTCTACTTCCAGACCCTTAGAATTGCTTCACATTGATCTGTTTGGTCCTGTTTCTACAGCCTCTATCAATGGTAAGAAATATGGTTTGGTCATTGTTGATGATTACAGTAGATGGACTTGGGTGAAATTCCTTCGTTCTAAGAGTGATGCATTTGAAGTATTTAGTGACTTCTGCATACAAATACAAAGTGAAAAGGATCTTAGGATTCTGAAGATTAGAAGTGATCATGGAGGAGAGTTCGAAAATGCTTCTTTCGAATCTTTCTGCTCAGAGCATGGAGTAATCCATGAATTCTCTTCTCCTAGAACACCACAGCAAAATTGTGTTGTAGAAAGAAAGAATAGATCTTTGCAAGAAATGGCTCGTACCATGATGCTTGAGTCTAACCTAGCTAAGTATTTGTGGGCAGAAGCAGTAAGCACTGCATGCTATGTTCATAATAGAATCTTTATAAGACCTATTATGAACAAAACTACTTATGAATTGTTCAAAGGAAGAAAGCCCAATATTTCTTATTTTCATCAGTTTGGATGTACATGTTATATTCTAGACAACAAAGTCTATCAAAAGAAATTTGATGCTAAAGCTTATAAGGGTATCTTCATAGGATATTATGAACGCTCAAAAGCATACAGATTGTATAATTCTGAAACTCACACAGTTGAAGAATATATACATGTGAGATTTGATGACAAAGAGCCTGACAATAAAATGTCAGAGCAAGCTGAAAATTTTGCAGAATTTCAAATCTCTCCAAGGACATCTGAATGTGATGATCTCTTCATTGTTGTATATCCTTCTGAGACTAAGAATGATAAGTTATCTGAAGATCCTCTAGCTTCTGAAAGAAATGTCAATCCTGAATCTGAGGAACACTCAGAAGAGCAATCTACTCAAATGACAACTAAGCCTAAAAGAACATTCAAATACAAATCATCTCATCCAGAAGAATTAATTGTTGGAAATAAAGATAGTCCAAGAAAGACCAGATCAGCATTCAAAGAAAATGAATCTCTAGTTGGTCTAATCTCTTTAATTGAACCTACAAACATAGATGAAGCTTTATCAGATGATGGATGGATCATTGCAATGCAAGAAGAGCTCAATCAATTTGAAAGAAATGATGTCTGGGATCTAGTACCCAAACCCAAACATAAAAACATTATTGGAACAAAATGGGTATTCAGAAACAAAACAAATGAACAAGGAGAAGTTGTAAGAAACAAAGCAAGATTGGTAGCACAAGGTTATAGTCAGCAAGAAGGCATAGACTTCACTGAAACCTTTGCACCTGTAGCAAGGCTTGAAGCAATTTGACTTCTTCTATCATATGCAGTGAATCATGATATCACTTTGTTTCAGATGGATGTTAAGAGTGCATTTCTGAATGGAGTTATTTCTGAAGAAGTCTATGTTAAACAACCTCCTGGTTTTGAAGATGTAAAATGTCCTAACCATATGTTCAAATTGAAAAAATCTCTATATGGTTTGAAGCAAGCTCCAAGGGCTTGGTATGAAAGGTTAAGTATTTTTATTCTAGAAAATGGTTTTCAAAAAGGGCATGTTGATAATACTCTTTTCAGAAAAACTTTAAAGAATGATATTCTAGTTGTTCAGATATATGTAGATGATATTATCTTTGGTTCAACTAATGCCTCTTTGTGCAAGAATTTCTCTAAGCTTATGCAGGATGAATTTGAGATGAGCATGATGGGTGAACTAACATTCTTTTTGGGAATTCAAATCAATTAAAGAAAGGAGGGAGTATATGTTCATCAAACCAAATACACAAAGGACTTGCTGAAGAAATTTGGTCTTGAAGATTGCAAGCCTATGACTACTCCTATGCATCCCTCTAGTAGTGTTCTGAAGGAAGAATCTGAAGGCAAAGTGGATCAGAAACTATACAGAGGTATGATTGGTTCTCTCCTTTACCTCACTGCTTCTAGACCAGATATTTTATTCAGTGTATGCATGTGTGCTAGATTCCAATCAGATCCTACAGAATCTCATCTAACTGCTGTTAAGAGAATCTTTAGATATCTGAAAGGAACCACGAATCTAGGATTGCTTTATAAGAAATCCTTAGATTATAAGCTAATTTGATTTTGTGATGCTGACTATGCTGGTGATAAAATTGAAAGGAAGTCCACTAGTGGAAACTGTCAATTCTTAGGTGAAAATTTTATATCATGGGATAGTAAGAGACAAACAACTATTGCATTATCTACAGCAGAAGCAGAGTACATTTCAGCTGCTAAGTGTTGCACACAAATGCTCTGTATGAAACATCAATTGAAAGATTATCAGATAAGGTTAAGTAGTATCCCACTTCTGTGTGATAATACCGCTGCTATCTGTTTGTCTAAGAATCCTATCTTACACTCAAGAGCCAAGCACATTGAGATTAAGCATCATTTTATTAGAGATTAGGTTTAGAATGGAGTAATTGAGATTCAATTCATTGTTACTGAGCATCAATGGGCTGATATCTTTACCAAACCTCTTGCTATTGATCGTTTTGATTTTATCAAGAAAAATCTGAACATGGTTTTTATTTCTGAATGATGGTTCTGAATGTTGCTAAATCTGAGTGAATAATTAACTCTGAAGGGCTTCAGAAGTTTGGAAGGCTCAGAAGCTAATGTCTTAGATTCTGAAGCACCTATTCATCTGAAGCAATTAGAATTATTTATTATTAAATATGGATTATTGTGACTCAGATATCTATTTTAGTGTTAGTTGACTGCTGAGTTTCTTTAACTGACAGCTGGCTTCTAAAACACTCCTTATCTGTGCAACTTCTAATCGTGTCTAGTAACCGCTGGGTAATGGAGGAAGTTAATGATGATTTTCTTAAAAGTAACTGCTACGCCCTCATTACGTCACTATCGTGTTTTCCCCCAATAATGGTTATGTTTTCAAAACTTACACTATAATCACTTATTCACACTTATTCACTTTCACTACTCACACTTTTTCGTCTTCTCTAAACCTCCAACTCTCAAAATTCTTTCTTTCTCATAGCTTCAAACTAACCATGGCTTCATCATCTTCTGCTCGTACCATTCTAAAACCTATTGATGTAGAATCGCAAGAGAATGTCTCCAGAAATCCTGATCATTCTTCTATAACTCTTGCTCAACTTCGCTTAGTTGAAGAAACCCCTGTTGATTTTGAATCATTTAGGGTCAATAATCTGGATTTTAAAGTATATTTTGAGCGTCGGGGATGGATGAACTACTTTGAGATGCTGAATGGTGTCATCTATCCAACCTTGGTAAAGGAATTTTGGCTTGGCGCTGAAGTGTTTACGAAGGAAAGCGCCATGAAAGAACTTAACAACAAAATTGCTGAAAATCCCAAAGAAAACAAGGATAAATCACGAGAGGAACTTGGTTTGAAACCATTTACTGGCACTGAGATTCGCTCAACTATTCTTGGAGTGCCTGTAACTGTCACCAGAAATCATATTTCTGAGCTGCTTCAAATTCCAAATGAAGGGTTCTTTCAGATTGACATTGACAAACCTCCACCCCTCACCAAGTATAGGTCTGCAATTAAGGATACTTTGTATGACAATCCAGCTCAAATGGGTAGAACTGCTGGATTACATTTAGATGTTAAACTTCTGCACAGAATTTTGATTGCTACTCTAATTCCAAGGGTTGGAGGCACTGATCAAGTTTCTTGGGATCAGAGGCATATTCTGCTGTTCTTAGTAAATGGTACTAAGATGAATTTGCCTGCTTATTTGTTTCACTCTCTATGT
Source organism: Trifolium fragiferum (assembly GCA_954870985.1). Lineage (NCBI taxonomy): Eukaryota > Viridiplantae > Streptophyta > Magnoliopsida > Fabales > Fabaceae > Trifolium > Trifolium fragiferum. The sequence continues at coordinate 32,328,533 of OX940792.1, read as the reverse complement.
GTCTATGTCAGGAATACCACTGAAAAAGGGAAAGTATGGGTTGCCTTTCCCAGGTTGCTTTCTGAGCTATTCTTTCAGTGGAGACTTGTTGAGAAGTTAAGAGAATTTGGTGCTCATAAGACTGTTCAAGAGATAAGGAACTCATTTCTGACTGTTGAGAATCTGTGCACTGTGCACAAGATTCCTAAAGAACAATTACAATATCCAGATCACCTTCTGAAGAAAAAGCTCACAGCTTTAAGAGATGATGTTATTTCTGTCTTCAAAAATGAGCCTATGGAGGTAATTGCTCATTACATTGCTGCCAGGAGAGCAGAAGGAGTCTACATCACTCTTGATGATCTGCAATCTGAACCTGACGATGACTATGTCAAGTAAAGAAAGCGCACAACTAAGAAGAAAGCTGATACTGTTGCTGATGGTCCAGAAAAGAAAGCGACCAAGAAAAGAAAGACTCTGAAAGGTTCAGAGAAGGTTCAGTAAGTTGATCATTCTGAAGGATCAACTCTGAAGGGAGCTGAAATGGCTGAGCCATTTGTGGCAAGAGTAGATGATGATTCAGAAACAGAAGATGATTTGCCTCTGGCACGTCACACCAAAAGGAAGAGACCTACTCAAAAGATCCCCTCAGAAGCTGCATCAGGTATGCCTAAACCTTCTGTTAATATTCCTAATGTTGCTCAAACATCTGAAACACCTTCTGAAACACCTTTATTATCATCCAACTCTGCCCCCTCTGTTGATGTCTCTCAACCCATTAACATGATGTTTCCTAACAGTGACCAAGTCTTTCCTGCCTTACATAATCTCACTGATTCCCCAACCATCTCTGAGCTCAATGATGCTGTTGATCATGCTTCAGATTGTCTTAAAACTGTAGCAGCTCAGAGAAATGAAACTCTAAATCAACTCCACACTGCCCTTTAACAACAAGAACAAACCCCCACCATTAATCCTGACACATAAACTCTTCAGCACTTTGAACAACATCTTCAAGATGATCTTGTGTCTTCCCCTCCATCTCCTCAGAAATCCCCTGTCCCTGAAACCACATCATCTGCCCCTGCAGGTGTTTCTGAAACTGTGTCTGAACAACCATCTGCTACCATCATAACTGAACCCATCCAAACTTCTGAACCCGTTTCTGACCAACTTTCTGAACCACTAAAATCCTCCACTCAAAACATGTCAGTTGATAATCCCAACTCTGCTATTATCACCCGTGATCAACCTTCATCTCCTAGCACTGATTCGGACCTCATTCCTAACATCCTCCACTCTGAAACTTATCCTCGCTTCACCTTGGCCCTCAATAATGACCCTCCCATTTCTTTCAGACCACCAAGGAAAGTTATTGAGATTTCTGATTCTGACTCTGAAGAATCTTATGAATCAGAATCTTCAAATCACAATATACCTCCTCCTCCACCACCTCCTGTATCCAATGTCATGTTTGAGCATATTAGTAATAAACTCTACAGAAAGGTCAAAGCATTACATAGGATTAGATACTCTCTTATTAATCCTAAAGATTACATCAATGCTTGGGCTGATGTTCGGGAAGAAATTCTGAGGGATATTTATCATTTGGTGGATGGAGATCTGAATGAAATGTTGGATTATCATAAGGAACTGAATGATTGGTTGGATCAGATTAGGCAAGGCCATCTGAGGCTCTCTCAGAAAGAAGCTCGTCATTGGCAAGAAGACTACCTCAACACTCACTTTTCACTGTCTATGCAAAGTTCTATTTCTACCCATCTCAAGTTTTCTTTGGATCCTGGGGCTCTGTTTGTTCGTAAGGATATTGTTGATTCTTCTGCCTCTTCTTCAGAAATTTTTGAGATTCAAAAGGAACTTACTGCTCAGAAGGAAAAGCAAGCTGAGTTGGATGCAAATATTGATAGACTTGCAGCTCAGCAAGATCAGAAGTTTGAAGGCTTAGAAGCCAAGCAGGATGCTATGGCAGCAGATCTAAAGACCCTTATCACCCTTCTTGCCCCTAAACCCTAGGACTCTTTAGGTACTTAGGATATTTATTTTGTTTCTGAACATTTTTTTTTGGGTATGCTCTGTTTTGCATATTGTTATGCTTAAACTCTGTTTTAATTTTCCTTAATTGCCTTTGGTTAAAATGTGTTTGCGTTTTTACCTTCATTTTTTTTAACAGTTATATCTCTTATTCTGAAACATCAAAAGTATTTTTTTTCACATAAGCATCAAAACTTTTATTCATTCAGCAATAACAAAAGTACACTCTTTCAAATACGTTACAACATATTTGCTAACATCTACTTTGATGCTCATGCATCTTCTGGGTCCTTTCTTGCAAACTTCATCAAGCTTTCAACAAGCTGGCTGGCTTTTCTTTCCATTTCCCGTGCCGCCTCCAAACGTTTGTTCAAACGTTCCTTTCTCTCTTGCATAGCTCTGATTTCTGCTTCAAACACTTGTCTCTCCCACTCTCTTTGCACTTGCTCTTCATTCTCTCTTTCCATAACTTCAAATGTTGTTTTTGAAATGTGATATCTTTTGCAAACTGAGGTGCTTCTTTTTATAATGCGTTTTTAACCTCGTATCTAGCGTTTTCAAATTTTTACCGTTGAATGCATTTACTGCTGGTGGTTGTTTACTGTGCCGCATTTACTGCCTTGTAACTTGCACTTTGACTGCCTTGTTTTTTATAATGACAAAGGGGGAGAAATATATATCCATGTGGCAGTGAAATTAAAATCTGAAGCTTTCAAGAATTAATATTTTCTGAACTCTTCTCTCGTGTATACTTATTTAATTCTTTTAAACTTTTAATGAGGGGGAGTAATAAGTTTTGTCTAAAGTATTTTCACATAATATAAGATAAACTTGCAAACCATATCTTATATTTGTCAACCTAAGAAATAAAGCTTGCAAACCTTTAATTCTGAAAGTTGAATATGTAAAATAATCTTAGACATTATGAATTACTCTTAGACTGTTTTATATTTATCATTGATAAACTTCTGAAGGTAATCAGACTCAGGGGGAGCTTGCGAACCTCATAACCTGATGTCAAGATGTTAAATAAAAACAACAACAATTGATTTTAAATACATATGGTTGTCATCATCAAAAAGGGGGAGATTGTTGGAACAGAATTGGTTTTGTATCTCTTCGTTTGATTTTAATGATAACAATGTATTTAAAGTTAAATTGGTAGTACTAATAATTTACTCTAGTGTGCAGGATTAAAATTTGTGTTTATAAGCACATTGGAATTCTGAAGGAATTACTTCTGAGCATGTCCATCTGAGCTCACCAAATTCTGAAGCAAGTAATTTCTGAGCTTCACTGAATTCTGAAGCTAACATTTCTGAAGTTACAGCAGATCTAATTTCTTGAAGACTGTGTCTATTAGTCTTGGTCTCAGCGAAAGAATCAAGAAGGAAAAGGGTTGACCATGGAAAGGTCCTTTTCAAGTCAGGCTTCAAGAACGAGTATTTCCTCATTTGGCTTAAACTGAGGTTCAGATATCTAAAGCCAAAAGGAATCACTCATTTTGTAGTAAACGTCAAGACTCCTAAACACTGCAGATCAGAACAACTATTATCACTCTGATCAATAGGATGGAGCGTCTCAAGAATTCTTCAAACGGCTATAATCTTCAACGTCCATATTCTCATCTATAAAAGGAAGAAGATCTTTGAAGAATATTTTAAACAAGACTCTAAGCTTCTGAACGTGCATATACTCTGTCAAATTCTGAAGCCATCAAACACTTAGAAACTTTGTGAAACATTTCTAAGAAGTCTTGTAACTGTGTTGTATTTTGTAAACACCTCTGATAGTATATCAAGTGTCCTCCTCATATCTTTATTATCATTAAACTTATTGGAAGTCTCTTGTTTTGTGGTTGAGCATTGGAAGTCTCTTGCTTAGTGCTTAAGCATATGTAATCTGAGTGATTATAGTGAAATCTCTTGTGAAGGACAGGAGGACTGGACTACTCCTGTTAGTGGGAGGAACCAGTATAAATCTTGTGTGTATCTTTGTATCTACTCTCTTACTTTGTGTGTGTGTTTATTTATAACCGTTGCGTAAAGTTTTAAATCCTAGAAAAATATAAACACAATTCAACCCCCCCTTCTTGTGTTTTTCAACCTTCAAAAATATCAAAAGAACAATTAAATAGAAATGCTAAATCTAGCCCTAAAAGACAAGTAAAAAGGAACAGATGGAGTATTATTTAACCAATCGTTAGTTGATTTAGTGGTGATTGGCGCTGAACTTGGTATGGAGATCATGGTTCAATTCCCGCAACTGTGATCGAAAGGAGGTTGGAACCACTAGATGTCAAAATTGACCCCCGAACCAGATTAAACTGGCTGTGAAAGCAAAAAAAAAAAAGATAATTCATTTATGGATTATTTAAATAATCTTATTAGAGCGCTTGCTAAAATGATCATTAGTTTAAAAAATAATGTTTTTGTCTTCAATAATAATTAAAAAAATGGTCAAATTGATCCCTACAACGTAAAAATTCTTTAAATGATTTCTCCTTCAATTAATCATCTAATTTGGGACAAACGAAAAATTGGCCTTTTGTATGATTTTTGACCATTGTCTTGCGGTGTCTCCCTAGACGTTGGAATTCGCTTTGTTGAAGAAAAAGAAAATTAATGTATGGTCGTTTGGATTCGATCCACATGTCTCAACTTAATTTGCTACAATGAGAGTTTCTTGCTTGTCTTGTTCTCTGCCATAAGCCGTCCCATAAAGGTGGACAACAATACTTCAAAGGAATATCGTGGAAGATTTGTCTGTGTCTGTTGGAAGTGGGACATATTCTCCCAATTATCGGTATAATTTGACTCAACAATCATTGATACAACGTTTGACACGAAGGTCTTTGCATCATTTGAATTTTATGACCACCTCAGTCATAATTGCATTGCAAAAATAGAAAAATGACGTCGTCATCTAATCCTAATAACATTAACACTCAATCACATAACATTAATTTTGAGTCCAACTCTTCAAATTAGGTTATTGATATCTCATTAATCATGAAGCGACGTTTAGATCAAATTGTCTCGAGTTTAATTTCTGAACCAATCAAAATATTTTAAAACTCTCTCAAATCTTACAAACAAACAAAAAATCATACAACTTAGATAAAGTTGCAATACCTATAAAAAATGCAACTAATCCTAAGTGTCATAAAACCCTAATTTAAAACGTGCATGTCAATGTTTTTTTTTAATATTCTCTCAATTTTCATATTTCAGCATTTAATTTACTTCTCTCTTTTTTTCTTCAATTTTAAAATTATTCCCTCTTTATGTATTAATTAATATATTAATAGTTAGAGTCTTCTTTGGTGTTTTGCTTCTTTTTTAGGTGTTTTGTGGGTGTTATCTTTGGTTGTTTATTCTCTTTTTATGTGTTATCTTAGGCGTTTTCTTTGGTGGTTGATTGAGTTTTCTAGGAGTCTTTTTTGCCTCCGCTGTAGAGTACGTCTCTTTTTAATAGGTTTTTTGCGAGTTACTTTTTTGTTATGGATTTTTTGTACTTTTCATCGACTTTCCTTTCAGGCAATCGGTTTTAAATAAAATTTTACTTATTGAAAAAAATATATATTATTATATTAATTAATAGTTTAGATTCTCACATCACTTCTCATAATTTTTATCCACTTGAGGCTTTTAATCACATTTTTTGCTTCAATGGACAAATAATTAAATTGCTGTAAATAAAATTATTTTTTTGGGGCGAATATATGTAAAAATAATTACTTCAAAGCGACAGTCTAATTAATGATAATAAAATATCGTATCGGGTTAAAGAAAAAACTTGCGGATACAAGCAAATTCAACGACGTCGTTTACATTCCTCTCTGCGTACATCATTTACGATAATAACCCTATCCTGCGTCGAGTTTCAACAAATCATCACGCCAATCCTCAAGAAAATTATTACAAAAAGAGGGTAATTCCATAATTTGGTATCCTATAAAATCTACCTGGACCCTCTTTCTGAGCCAAAAAGGGCGAAAGGATCAGAGTAGTTACCGTGATCCATTGTTGTTATCTCTCTCTCTCTCTCTAGAATTTTCTATCGTCTCATTCTCCTCACAAATTAGGGTTTTTGCGAATCTCTTCAATTCTTTCAAAAATCAAATCCAACGGTTCAACCATGGTTTCCGATTCAATCGCCGCCGTTCCGATTCCCTCCGCAGCGAACACTAAGAACCCTGGCAAAAAGAAGAGGGTAACGATTTTCATTCTGACTTCGATTTTTCAATTTTTATTGCTACACGCATTTATTTTTTCTCACTCGTTATCGTCTTTGAATTTCAGACCAATAGGTCCGCGAAATTGAAGCAGTATAAGATTGATGCGCGTCGTGAACAATGGCTATCTCAAGGTATGTTTGATGTGAACATCGATGTTGATTTTGATCTATTTCTTTGCTGATTTTGTTATCTTTGTTATGGTTTTTCAGGTGCGGTCAAGAATAAGGGTTGTAAGAATGGAATGGATGATGATGTCCACGTGTCTTCGTCGCCGGTGGGGAAACATGACAAACAAGAATTGGAGAAATTGGAGACGAGGCGTAGAGGCGAAGAGATTGATGTGTTGATCCATCAAGATAGTGATTCGGAATCTCCGTCGAACAGTCCTGTAAGTCCTAATAGTAGTGTTTTGTGTGGTAATGATTCTGGGACGAATTTCACTGGTAGCAGCAGCGGTGGAAGCAGTAGTAGTAGTTCTAGCAGTGGTGGATGTTGCTCTGGGAATATTACGGAAGAAGAGGATCAAGAAGTGGAAGAAGATGATGATGGATGCTTGGATGATTGGGAGGCTGTGGCAGATGCTTTAGCCGCCGATGAGAAGCAACAAAACTCTTCCCATGATGAACCCGCTGTGGAAACTGATTCTTCACAATCTTGCGAAGTGACTAATGGTTCGGGTTTAGGTTATTCGAATTCCAAACCAGGGAGTGGTGGAATGGTTACTTGGGGTTCTGCTAATGGCAGAGCTTGGAGGGCTGATGATGCTTTTCGTCCTCAGACTTTGCCCAATCTTTCGAAGCAGCATAGTATGCCGAATCCAGACCGGCATTCTGGAGGAGGGGGTCCCTGGTGTCGTACTTCTGTACCATCGAACTGTCCAATTTGCTGTGAGGATCTTGATTTAACGGACACGAGTTTTCTTCCGTGCAATTGTGGTTTTCGGCTTTGTCTCTTTTGCCACAAGAGGATTCTTGAGCAAGATGCTCGTTGTCCTGGGTGCAGGAAGCAATATGAGTGTGAACCTATCGAGACAGAAGCAAGTGTGCATGGTGGTAGCCTTACTCTTCGGTTGGCACGTTCTGTTAGCATGATCGAAAGGTCTTGAGAGATTCTCTGTTTTCATTAGTTGCATATGCCGCGGTCTCTCTTTTTTTGCTTTGTTTGCACCGTCTGTACTTTTTTAGGTTGAAATATCCAATTTTCATAGCTCTAGTTGGTTTAGGTCATGAGTTTTATTAGCACCACGAACTCAAGTTGTTTCTCATTTCATCTTATGGTGCATGTGTTAATGTAGAATACTCATGTTGGTATGTGAATACATAAGGTGGTATAGAAATTCAATACATTGAAAATAATGGTTACATAATGCCGTGGCATATTTCCTTTAGGCTTCTACTTCATATTTTGTGTATAGTTTTTGTACTCCAAATTCCATCACTTTACAATGTCGTTGTTTGGTTGAACATGCTCGTAATAATATTTGTGTAAATCCAGTTTCGTTTCTGCCTGTGTTGCAATATATTGTGTTTATCTTCCTCCTCTTTTAACTGTTAGTTACTGACAAATATGCTAATGATTACTAGTTAAATGTTTCTCCTGTATTTTTATCGTTTCAAATGTTCTTTGGCCTTATGTTTTGCTGTCTGTGAAGTTTGAATGAGTCAGGGAAATTATTTGGATGCTTCCATTGTTTGTAAAGCAGTTTTGTTTGTCTAACTGTATCATTCTCATAATCAGTTTCTATTTTATTTAAGAATTGTCTTGGCAGTGTTAGCAAAGCTCATAAGGTTTAGTGTACGCACAGGAACCTAAGTTGCCTCAAAATAATAATTCAACAAACTGGCATGTGGGTTGTTTTTGAACATCAAGGGCAGTACAGAAATGCTATGTTAGTCTGTTTTGTTTTTCTCTATTCTTGCTTTAAATTTGACGTAATTTCTGCAATGAAAAGTGGAAAGTGATTTCTTTTTTTAATGTTAGCTAACATTGTAAATATATATATTTTTTAATATACTCATGACATTTTAATATTGTTTTTGTTTCCTGATGATTCTCTACTAGGAACCAATATACTTTTGTAAGTATAAATTTGAAGGCTGGTCAATAGGGTTTTCAAGTTTTTCAAGGTACGAGAGTATCTTTTTGGTTTAGCTGTACATGTTTCCTGTTTCCCTGGGTTATAGATAGTTGGTTCTGGACTTGTTCTGTTTTTATTTCAACCAACCACCATCAAATCATCATCATAGAGATATCATTTACTTTACAAACACATTTGTGTATTGTTCCTGGAATATCTTTCCTAGTAATAGGATTAAGGATATTCTTGGTTGTATAATTCTATACCTTGAAACAAACCCCCTTAGGTGTTGCCATGTTTGAGAAGATGTATTGTAGGAAGGGATTGCACTTTGGAGTGAAAGTCATATTTACTGGTTTGCCAAATTGCCATGATGAAAAATTAAGAAGAGTGGAGATTTAATTGGCTGAGTTTTGCAGATTGTGTGCGTCATATAATCATATTGTTAAATAATGATCATTCCTGTCTTTGCGGATTTCTGGTAAAGTTTATCCTTGTCGTAACTTCTTTTTGTCTCCTGCGGTTACTACTTTGGCGTTTGTTGTAGTGTGGAAAGTGCACAATAGAATTTATCACATTAAGTATGTTAATGATTATTGTTTTCAATATACGGTGGAACAGCTCACGCTGATTATTGTTTTCGATAAACCTATTTTGTTCTCACGTCCCCCGAAATAACTATCAGTATTGTTTCATTTATGGGCCACAATAAACTTTGATTGTCTTCTTTTCAACTTGGTGGGTGCAAAGAGATGACCTAATTGTCTGTCTTTGAAATGTAGTAAGTCATGTGTACCTTAATTAGGTTTCTTTTAATATTGGTATGGCTGTTATTAAAATAGATCTATTTGATAATGTTTAAAATGAGCTTGAGAGCGGATATCCCTCAGCAACTAAGATCAATATCAAATAGAACATTATTGATGATTGTTTAATTAGTGTGATAAGTAACAGTTAGTTGGTGAAATGCTGCTTTGCAAACATGGGGGTTGGGGAGAAAATGAGATATGATGTTAGGAAGTCTCAGGGTATTCCCAATGGCCAATACAAAGCCAAACATGCACCAAGAAATCAATAATAGGTACTTTTGTTTTGTAAATTACTTGCGTATTCTTTTTTTAGAGATAGTTGTGTTATGTTTCAGCCTTTTGTGATGTTCTTATACTTAAAATCAGCCCTTATTTATTGTGCCATATTTGAAGCTGTTTTCTTTTCAATTTACTTGAGTGATGCTACCACAAACACTAAACAAATTTTTTTTAAAAAAAAAAACTAGGTGTGATCCAATGTATTAGGTTGTCAAAATTGAATTTTTACCTTAACTCGTTTTGTATTGATAAACTCGATATGTAAACTCGAATCGTAAACTCGTACACATAAAATTAAAATAATATTAATATTATTATTTATGACATATATACTAATATAATACTATAAAAATGTCAACATTTCAAAAAATTAACTTAATTATAAAGCTAAAATAAACCAAATCAATCATCAATATACCTTATAATAAGAAGTTTACATTAGCTCCTAAAGCTCCATTTTGTCTATGTGGCAATCGTGAGAGAGCTTCAATATATCTCTTTATTTTGCCTATGTGTATATATTTAATTTAATTAAAAATATAAATATATAAATGGAGTGTCCATTCATTTTTCAAAGTAATATCTATATTTATATGTTACAATTACAATGATGATGATTAATAATATAGCTCCCAATTATTAGTGGCAAATAAAATGATCATCAACCAATATCAAATATTAGTGGCAAATAAAATTTCTATAATTTCTATAATTCACAAAAAAAAGATAAAAAAGTAAATAGAATGATTGAAGAGTTTCTATAACCAAATATTAGGTATTTAATTTATTTTTATGTCGAATTATTTAATCTACTTTAACCACTATTTTTTTTATTTTATTTAACTTATATGTTTCTCACAATATTTTTTTGCAAAAAGAAAAATTAAACAAAAAATGCTAACATTGATTATTATTATTTTTTGACTAATTATGTATGTGAAAGTTTAAATGATAAGTGTGACCTATAACATAAAATAAAAGTAATAATGAAAAAAAATCAAATTATAAAAAGAAAATGAATAGATATATGTATTTTTAAACAGTATTAATCTAATTTAACCACTATTTTTTCATTTTATTTAACTTAAATGTTTCTCACAATATTTTTTTGCAAAAAGAAAAATTAAACAAAAAATGCTAACATTGATTTTTTTTTTTGACTAATTATGTATGTGAAAGTTTAAATGATAAGTGTGACCTATAACATAAAATAAAAGTAATAATGAAAAAAAATCAAATTATAAAAAGAAAATGAATAGATATATGTATTTTTAAATAGTATATATTACTTTTTAGTTATATTGCCAAACATAAAAAAATAAACCATGCATGTGTAAATATAATTTTTTAATTATATATTATCAATATCCAGTTTACTTATATTTTTTGTGTAATCCCAAAATATTGACATAAATTTTTTATGATATCCAGTTTACTTAGTTTTACAAAAAAGAACATGAAAAAGAAAAATTGATTAATTATATAGGAAGTATCCATTTTCTTATTTATCAATTATCATTGATGATAAGGTAAATATATGAAAGAAAACAATATTTTCGTGTGGCTAATCAGTTACTCTTCTATATTTATTGTTGCAATTCCACCTTCTTTTGTTTTGGCATTTGGGTTTCATGTGACTAATATAATAGTGGATTAATTTATGCATATATTGTTTGTTCAAATTCCTAACCGTCTATATAGTACTATTACACTATTAAAAGGAAAAATTAACTCACCAATGAATATGATTATACACATTCTCTCTCACTATATCAACCCCACCATATATTGTAAGTATCCTGCAGAAAGGTTACGATTAACAATTGAGTCACTCTCTTCTCATCTTCTTATATTATTATACCAACAATCTTGAATTGAGTTTTTCATCTTCAATTCAATATAACTTTTTGGTAAGTATAATATTAATAATATATTATTGTGGTTTTACTTTCTTTAATTTTATTTGTTCATTTTTTTTTTCTATGAATAATGTCCTTTTTTGAAATTTTACTTTTAGGTAATTGGATCATACAAATTTTTGTTTTGGAACATTATTTCTTGCTCCAAAAAACTATGAGGTGGTACTTTTCAATTTTGTATTATAATTGTGATTTTGGTTTACATGTCTTTGCTATTCATTTGTTTTTGTGATAGGATCGAAACTTGAGATCATGTAGATTGATTAAATATTGTAGCCCTATTTTATATTAGGCCTCCAACAAGAAAAATCATATGTTGTGGGAGATTCATAAAGAGAAAACGAGATGACATGAGCTAAAGTTTATTTCTTATTCTTCATTTAAATTTGTACTAAAATTATTGTATATTTCTTTTTTTTTTATTTCAGGACAAAAAGAAATAAGTCTGCATATATAATGCTAATATAATAATATATGATAAGGTATTCCCACTTACTCTATCACACAATTATTCATTTAAAAATAATTTTTAAAATATATTTTTAATTATTGTAACAATGATTGTAGTCTAATCTAAATACATACAACTCCATTTGATCAATAAAAATACATACATGCATCTCCAAAAACTATTGCATTTAATATGTAAAAAAATAATTAGAATGATAGATAAATAGCTTATACTATTAACCTCGGAAAACTTTTTAAGTTACAAAACTTATCTTCTATTTAAATTTTATTAAAATAGATCATCATATAATTAAATTAACAATTGCTTATAATAATCAAAATAATATGATTGCAACATATATGAAGGACTTTGAGAATATGATTTAAGAAAACTTCTCTATATTATAAAAAAATAGTATTGTACTCTAATAAGCACTACTAAACTAAACAAACCCAAATCAAAATTATTAAATAAAAAAACACAAAAAAGTGAGGGGACAAAAGACTCACAAAAAAAGAGAAAGATATTAAAAAATGAATTAAGCATCTTAAAAAAAAGATAAATAAAATCGCCGGCTAAAAATATTTTGAATTTCAGACCAATAAAATATGTAATATAATTCTACCAAGTGAATATTTTAGAAGAAACTTCAATAGAAATTAATTTATTTATTATCATAACAAGAATCATCTTTTAATAAATACGAGCTACCTTAAATTATATGAAGGAATAGAGTAAATAGTTATAATTTTTAAAGAATAAGATGAAAAATCATCAATCGTAAAAATTGTTGATGCTCATACGTCAAAATAAATTTTAGGAATTGTTAAAACTGTAGATATTTAAAGATATTCACATTTTTTTATAGTAGATATTCACATATATTTATAAAATATAATCTCACAAACACACACACACACACACAATAGTGTCCGTGTCCTGAAATTCACTAAAAGTTTCAAAATAATTAATTGGATTTAAATAATAATGTAACTATTTAAATAAAATAAGTATATATTCTTAAGTGTTAAAAAAAATGTTAAAGTTACGGCTCAAAATAAATTAGTGTGATATTCATCATAAAAATAATATAACAAGCAAATAATAAGATGACATGTTAAATTCAAATAACCAAACCTAAATTTAAATATGTGAAATCGCCATCTAAACTTATATTATAAAAAAAAACCTAAATATTAAAGAAAATATTATTAAATAAGATAGACAGAAACTAACAATAGACTAAGAAAAAAAAACAGAAAAACAAATTATTTGGTAAACAGAACAACATAAAAAGAAAAACTAGAAATAAGAGACATAAACCTCGCAAAGAAAAAGCCCCCCAAAAAAAAAAGGACTAGGCAAAAACAAATGTAAATAGAACAATATACTAAAAAAATTGGAACTAATAAAGTCTGGATAAAAGAACGAGGGAGAAGTAAGTAAAAAAGTTATTTGGTACCTTAAATTGCATAGAAAATAATATTTGTACGTAATTTTCAAAAAAATGACATCACGTGATAAAAAAAAGTATGTATGTAAGTATGCTTCAAACTCTTATTGAAAACAATAAACAAGGGATACCTCAAACATTATGTATGCCTCCAACTCTTATTGGAAAAAATAAACAAGGGATGGCCCAAACATATATAAAAAGCAAAGTGACATGTAGCTATACAATTGTAACTCATATGAAAAAAATAACTAAGATATTATACGATTACCCTATTAAAATAAAATATGATGCATATATCCCTTCAAACTTAAAAATATTATAAGAAATCTATTATATTAAAATATATTAAAAAATATGATATAAATCAATGGAAAAATCTCATATTTCTAAACAATTTTTTTTTTATACATATACTAATATTAAATATATTCATATTTTAAATTAATACCTATATATGATTATACTTATCACAATTTTTATTTTTCATTTATAAAGTATTTTAATTATATATTTTAATCGAACCCGTGCAACGCACGGGTATGTCCATAAACTTGCATTAAAATATAACAATTATTCCAACAAAATCATATAAATATTCAAATAACTCTTCAAATAAAGAAGATTTATAGGTTTCTAACTTAATTCTACTTTTCAACAAGGCTATAACATCATTTTCATTACTGTATTCATCTGACTATAGAGAAGATGAATAGTTATTTGAGAGAAAAAGATAATGAAAGTGTGAATGTTTTACCTTTTAAACAAATACATAATGGTTTTTTTTTTCAAAACATGTAGGGAAAGTTGTCTAATTGGTCAAAAATTTTGAAATTGGGCCAGAAAAGTTTGAATAGGTAAGTTCGGAAAAAACAAGTAAACTCGCTCGAGTTTACCCCGAGTTTATTTGATTTTAACATTCTCACGAGGAGTTAACTTGGTTAAAATAGTTTTTTCTGTAATTTTACCAAAAAAATAAATTCACATACGAGTTAATATGTTTTTCATATCTAAACTCGTTATGTGTTAATACAAGATTTTAACAACTATTAGATTTATGAGTAAAATATTAAAAAGGGTGAAATTATATTTGTGAATTGTTGGTGGAATATCTTTCCTAGTCTTAAGATTCCGGATATTTCACTATTGTGCTATATTAGTGTAATCCCTTTATTTTTTTAATGCTTTGTTTTCTATTTCTTAGTTATTATAAAATAAAAAAATAATTATAGGGACCTAATATTTTGTGCTATATTAGTGTAATCCCTTTATTTTTTTAATGCATGAAATTTTGTTTTTAAAAAGGGAAAATAAATGAAAAAAAAAATCCCAAAATGTGTCGGACGACAACTCAGCATCTGCATCTCTATTTATTTTATTTTTTCTTTTAAGGTTTTTTCATTTGTAACTAAAAGAATAATTTGGGGAGGTAAAAGTAAAACTGATTTCAGAATTATTACTAGATGATATTGGCATATTCAAGTTTGGAGTTTTTTTGCCTCTAATTGTGTTCAAACTATATAACATTAAAATAAGTTTAATAAAAAAATCACAGTCAATTTTTTTTTGACTCGATAACAATTATATTTTGTAGGAAGCATTATAATCGTCATATTTGGTAGGAGTATATGTTGGGTGTCTTGCCCCTTTGAGTTTAAGAAAGGAAATAAGAAAAGGAAAGCGACATTGTAGTTATCGCTCAAACACTTGGCAACATAGGCCCTGTTTGAATTAATTTATTTTTGAGCTTATACAATCAATTTATATAATTTTTATGTATTATTATATGCCTGTCAAGATAGTTTATGATAAAATATCATATAAAAATACAATTTTCACTAGTTTAAATTTATAAAATAGCATAAAACTTAATTTATATTACATAAGCTCTTTACATAATCTCAAAAATAAGCTAATCCAAACAGGGCCATAATCTATTCAATAATAAATGGCGGTCTGGTATCGCCTGCTCCTTCTATGAGTGGGAGGTGCAACCTATTTTGTGTTGGAACCGATAGCAGTAGGTGATCTGCTGGTTGTGGGTCCCGTTGTTTCTTGGTGGTGATCGACCTGTTCTTTGTCGGTCCTCTCTTCATCTTTATTTTTCCCGTTTGTCAGGTATCTTGATTTAGGTGGTTGTAGTTTTGGAAGTGTATTTCTAGTACACTTTCTTATTTTATTTTGTTGTTTCTCTTATTTGTACTGCTATCTTTTCTCGTATTATAATATATTTATCTTTGCCATTCAAAAAAAAAGAAGTAATAAATGGTGGTCAACAAAACAAAATAAAGACAAAAAAATAAAATCTTTTAAAGCAAAAAATCCTTAACGTAAGAGTAAAAATTAACAAGTCGTTTATAAAAAAAGAAACGTGATAAGATATTTTGGTTGAACGACTGTGATCTCAATACAACCTTTATTCACGCCTTAGCTACGTGTAAATAGAAGCAAAATACATTATTAGTTACAAGTTGAAGCAGTCTAAGTTGTGGAGATTTATCCAGCACGAGAAAGATGAAAGTAGAATGTATTTTATCTAGGTTAAATATATAGAAATTAGATTTTCGTTCTTTCGCGTGTGTGACATAAGGTCTAATGTGCATGACAAGACAATTTTTTCATAAAATTCTAGAAACACTTTGATCATGTGTGCAAGGAATATTTGCTGGTGCTTGCAAACATTTCACAAAAAAATTGCATGGGCGATGATTCATTTCGCGAGAGCGAAATAAACATTATGAACATGAGTGTTTACATGTGTAAGAAGTTTTTATTATTAAGTATGTTTTTCGTTTTGTTTGACAAACTCTCGATTCTTCTTGTTGTTGCATCGTGAGTTTGAGAGTAGGTGTTAGATAATAAGTTATTGGACTTTATATCATTGGGCCTTTAAGTTTCTAAATATTAGTTTAGTCTAAGTCTTATTATATATATGCTTAGGATGTCTCTTTGTATTCAAGCTATTGGTATTGAGAAAACCCTAGCCTCCTTTGTTCTTCTTTCTCTTTTGGTATCTCTATTTTAACATGGTATTAAGAGCGTGGTTCGATCCACCTTGAACTCACTAGTCGCTTCCGCTGTCGAATTCCCAAAAATTTGGGAACATGTTTGTTTTAGTTTATTATGATTGGTGCTACTGAAAGAAGTAGTTTATTATGAATTGTTATGCTGTTAATTGAAGGTATGATAAGGTCATTTACTAATAATAGATCTTGATAAAAAATATTCTATTGCTTACTTTCATTGCTGCATAGTTAACTACATATACGACTTTTTTCTTTGTCAACAGATATTTAAGAAGTATATTGAGATAGAACTGCAGCTTGGTAACATAGATAGATGCAGAAAATTGTATGAGAAGTATCTGGAGTGGTCACCTGAAAATTGCTATGCATGGAGCAAGTATGCAGAATTGGAGAGATCTTTAGCTGAGACTGAACGAGCTAGAGCAATATTTGAGCTTGCAATTGCCCAACCATTCCTATCCTTCACCTCCTCCCCACCCTTGCTGCATGGCTACCGAACTTGCCAACTCAGCACTCGTTACCAATTAACTACCAGCCCCACCCAGACCATTTTTGTCTATAGTTATACCCCAGTCTGATAACCTGTCTTTCATTGATATCTTGTCTTTTATCTTTCTCCTTTATCGTCATATTCAGATTGTATACCATGGCTAAGAAACCTATATACATGCTGGTCATAACCTAACTGTAAAATTGTGAATATATAACAGGCATACATTGATTTTGCAACTGCTGAGTTTGAATTTGAGAGAGCAAGAGTGCTTTATGAAAGGCTTCTTGATCGAACAAAGCACTTGAAGGTATGGATAAGCTACACAGAGTTTGAAGCAACAGCTATTGATAAGGAGAGTTTAGACTTATCAGAACAAGAACAAAAGGATCAATGCATTAAGCGCGCCAGAAGTATGTGATCCCAGTTTTATGCTCATATGTTATAAATCATGATTTTATGTTTTATGTTTGAACTGATGCATAATAATTTCCTAATTCTCTTCATATTTTGTTTTGTGCCTGTATTAGGGGTGTTTGAGGAAGCTCTAAACCACTTCAGATCATCAGCTCCAGATTTAAAAGAAGAAAGGGCAATGCTATTGGAGAAATGGCTCAACTTGGAGGCTTCATCCGGGGAGCAAGGTGATGTTAGCTTAGTCTCCAGTCTAAGCTACCCAAGAAGCTCAAGAAGAGAAGACACGTTTCTACTGAAGATGGTTCTTCTAGGTATGTAACTAAATCATTGTTTGTCTTTGAGGGGGATCCGATGGTTAGTTTATATGCCATTATTTGCCAAGTAGTCACTGCTATTCTCTGGTGTTTTTACCATTAGGCTTGTAAAATAAACAATTTGTAAATAAACAATTTTTTGCTTTTTTATTTGTCTTCTTTTCCTACTTCATTCTTCTCAATTTAATTTGCAGAATCGAAGAATTTATCGACTATCTATTCCCTGAGGAAACTCAGGCAACCAATCTCAAGATCTTGGAAGCTGCTTACAAATGGAAGAAGCAAAAAATGTCTTCCACTGATGAATAACAGTATCTTGTATAACTGGCAAATGCTGTAGCTTCAGCAGCTAAGTCAATTTTGGGCTATTAAAGTGAAGGAAATGAATCAATTTCAAAAATAGTCATGTTACTGTCTTCCACTGTTGTCGCCCTGACAGTGGCTTTTGTGGGTTAAGTGGGAAGAGTTTGGGGTGGTGGTGGTTGTGGGTGTGACCAAGGTCTAGAAGCTACCTTGTGGGTGTGACCAATGTAAAAAAATATGTCACTTGTTTTGATTTCATGTAAACACTAATTGAATTAAAATTATCCTGCCCCTTTTGATATTCTTTCTTGAGTAACACTCGTTCTCACTCTAAAATTTTATTCATATTGATAGTTAGTGATTAAACAGAGACAATTTTGACAGATTAAGTCAGAGACATTTTTAAGATACTCACAAAATCAGATACCTATTGAAGAGTCTCTTACTAAGTTAAGTACCAAAAAAATTAATAATTTACTTATTCTTTCTTGCATTTTTGGTTGCGTCCACATTTCATTCAATTCGTTTTGGAGAAAAAATTTGTTTCAAAATATAAGTTGCTTTATAATTTCAATGAAACATTTAATGTTATTTTTTTTAGGGTCATGCTAAACAGTGCCCCCGGGGCACTTGTTAAGCATGCTAAAAATAGAAATAAAATATAAAATTATTATTAATAAAACAACTTTTTACATTCTCGATGCATTGAATGCACAAGTTTCGAGACAGAATTATCATATTTATATGCTTAATTAGTGCCCCGGGGGCACTGTTTAGCATTTTCCTTTTTCTTATTATACCTTTAACTTTTTATTTCTCTCTCTTCTTTCAATTCTTTCATTTATCTTTCCCATACAATTAATGAAGGACAATTTTGTAAACTTATTCATAATTTCTCTTTTGTATACAACAATGATTACATTTCTTAATTTGTATAATATGGTCAAAATAACTTATATTTTAGAACGGAGGAAGTATATCATCTACAAGGTAACATTGATATCATCATTGCTTTAATATATAGACCATTTCTTTTCTTTCTTTCTAAATCTCTCTAGATAATTTGATTTGTAGTACAATATTTGTCTTGTAATTGTTTGACTTTCACTTTTTTCTGATTATCTACTTACTAAGATTTAATTGATATTCTCCGCATAGTTCCCTATAAGGAAAACACTTGTGACTATTTTTTAGTTACAACAAAAGTTGTCGATACTCTATAGTGATTTCCATCATAATTATGTATTGTCTTAACTTATCTAACATACTCTCCATCTTAAAATAATTTTTGTTTAAATTTTTTGCGTATATATTAACAAATACAATGATGTTTGTCTAAAGACTCAACAATTTTACTAAGCTAATCTTATCTATCCATTTTACAATGATTTTCGTTTAAAATTTTTGAATATAGATTAATAAATACAATATTGTTGTAAAAAAATATGACAATTTTACTAAACTAATCTTATTTATATTGGTACAATGTTTTAGAAGTAGTATACATTAAATTAATTAGATTAGAAGGTACAAATTTTTTTTGAGGGGTGTTGTAAATTAAATTTGTCTTTATTAAATGTTTATTATTAGACATTCTTTCATTTATTTTTAATTTCACATCCAAAATTACTGATTTTTCTTTTATGGTTATTTATTTTTCAACTATTTTCCTTCTTCAATTGATAGTTAGTGATTAAGCACAGAGACAATTTTGACAGATTAATATAGTTAGAGACATTTTTAAGATACTCACAAAATTAGATACTTATTGAAGAGTGTCTTACAAAGTTAAGTACCAAAAAAATTAATAATTTATTTATTCTTTCTTGCATTTTTGGTTGCGTCCACATTTCATTCAATTAGAATTTTCTGTTATATCTTGCTTGTTACGGGGTTTTGTTTTGGATTCTATCCTATTATAGTGTTTTTTTTTTTAGATAATTATATCATCTACAAGGTAACATTGATATCATTAGTGCACTTTCATATTGCTCGTGTACCCCTCAAATTTCTCACGTAGCGCGCCCCCCAAATTTCTCGTGCATCCCCAGATGACTTGTGCCCCCATTTTTTTGTCCCAACATTTCTAGCCTAAACCATTTTGTTGTGAAAATGGTTTCAGAGATATACACTCCAAAATCATTAAGTGCATAAGATGGTTTCGGCTAAAAATCTGAGAGGGGGAAGAAAAAAAAAACCTGTTAAGTGCATAATTATAGGGTTGTACTCCAAAATCATTTTATGCATTTAATGATTTTGAAATAGAACCATCTGAAACCATTCCACCAACAAAATGGTTTTGAAGTAAAATCCTCTGAAACCATTTCACCAGCAAAATGATTTTGGCTAGGAATGTGGAGACAAAAATAAAATAAAATTGGGGGCACAAATCATCTGGAAATGCGCAAAAAATTTGAAGAATACATAAGAAATGATACACGAGAAATTTAAAAGGTGCACAAAACAATTTCATTGTTTATCGCCGTGCATAAAGAAAAAACTTATGACCATAACTTCTCCCCTTGGATACTTGATTAAAAACAACGAGGCAAGGCAAGGCAACCACCTTCGTTCTCTATTTTGACGAACTCAAATTCCGATTACAACAAATTGTCTGGGATGGCGAAAAAGAGTCTGAGGGTCCTGAAATTGAAACTCAAACATGTCCTCCAAGAAACTTCCGACAAACGTCTCCTCGAAAGTATTAATCATTCTTGTTCGTTCTGAATTTGTTTTAAGAATGTTGATTAATTCAATCAATTGATTTGCATCGTGTTGGTGTTTAATTGATGCAGGCGATGCTGATATGGTTCAAAGTGCGGATGGGTTAAGAAGATACGAACTGTCGACACGGTTTAAGAGGCGGCATTTTGTGAGCCCTTTCCCACACCTGACACGACTCCAAATTGTAAATTTTTTTAACCGCCGCCATGAAAAGATCCTAAAGGAATGCATTTATACTCGTCATATGTTTAAGTAACGATACTTTAGTACAAATTGATAGATGGAGTATACTTTATAATTCAGCACTGTCCACTATTTATTGTATTTGTGCCTATCCCACTGTTTTTACTATTTGCAGCAACATGTAAGATGTTTTATGTATGTGCATCCAGTTTCATGAAACACTTGGTTGTGAGTTTTGTGTTTCGTTGGTTTCTTTTGGTGTATTGTTTGTTGCTGAATTGTGAGTTTTACATTTGTGTTCTGTGTAATGATTTTAACAGTTATATTTTTAACAGTTATTATGGTTTTTTCAATTATGTTTTTTTATATGGATTTGATGTGCTTGCTTGATCTAAGTTGTATTAAAGTTGAAAGTTTATGAGAATTATTAAAACATTTGTTTGAGATTGACCACAAGGGACAGGAGGTTTGATGGTAGATTCATTTGATTATTTGATTCCAAACAAAATAATATACAGCATAGTTAAGAATACTCAAGTTTTTTTTTGGTTTTGTTTTTCATATTATTTTGTATACTTGAATTTATATAAATGATTTTGCTGTCAATATAGTTGTCTTACATCAAGATCAAATACGTCCTCTTAACTTTGTGTTACAAATGACATGAGTCACAAGCACACTTCAATTGAAAATGTGGTAAAAGCCACCGTGGACGTGTTTGGATGATGAAATGATTTTATTTTAATTGAAAGGGTTTCCTGAACAGAGTCTAATAAATTCTCATTTTGGCGACATATCATCTTTCTAAGGCGTAATTTCTTGACAGATAATTTAGACGTCAAACACTCATTAAGCGAAAGTCTTTGGTATTAGAAATAGTTGCTATTATCATGAAGGGTTAGAACTTAGAGAGGAAAAATAAATGAAACAGAATGACAAATTATGTACTTTGTTTTACATTAATGCCTTTGTTTAGAGAAAATGGAGGAGGAAGAAGTACTACACACATACTTCACAGTCCAAAATGCATTAAAAATATCATTAGCTAGATTGATTTTTTCAGCTGCTTCCATTATGTTTCATGACTATTACTTACACTTCAAAATGCATTAAAAAATGAGTGGTCATTTTTCGCTATATTTTACTTTTGATTGAATGGTTAGGGATAACCCAACAATCCCTCTTCTTTCTAATAACGGGTCTCCACCTCCATGAGAA
This sequence comes from Trifolium fragiferum, assembly GCA_954870985.1. Classification (NCBI taxonomy): domain Eukaryota; kingdom Viridiplantae; phylum Streptophyta; class Magnoliopsida; order Fabales; family Fabaceae; genus Trifolium; species Trifolium fragiferum. Next base: position 32,306,599 of record OX940792.1, on the reverse strand, counting down.
ACTATGAAGTGTGTGCATGAATTTCTCCTTAGATATAAATTCTTCACCTGCCCATCAGTATTAAAATATATAGACCATTTCTTTTCTTTCTTTCTAAATCTCTCTAGATAATTTGATTTGTAGTACAATATTTGTCTTGTAATTGTTTGACTTTGACTTTTTTCTGATTATCTACGTACTAAGATTTAATTGATATTCTCCGCATAGTGCCATATAAGGAAAACACTTATGACTATTTTTTTACTTACAACAAAAGTTGTCGATACTCTATAGTGATTTCAATCATAATTATGTATTGTCTAGCTTAACTTATCTAACATACTCTCCATTTTAAAATAATTTTTGTTTAAATTTTTTACGTATATATTAACAAATAGAACGATGTTTGTCTAAAGACACAACAATTTTACTAAGCTAATCTTATCTATCCATTTTAAAATAATTTTCGTTTAAAATTTTTGCATATAGATAAATACAATATTGCTGTAAAAAAATATGACAATTTTACTAAACTAATCTTATTTATATTGATACAATGTTTTAGAAGTAGTATACATTAAATTAATTAGACTAGAAGGTACAATTTATTTTTTGGGGGGTGTTGTAAATTAAATTTGTCTTTATTAAATGTTTATTATTAGGCATTCTTTTTTTTTTATTTCACCTCCAAAATTACTGATTTTTCTTTTATGGTTATTTATTTTTCAACTATTTTCCTCCTTTTCTTTTCAATATTTCCGAATCTAATCAGGTTGTTGGAAACTAACATCCATTTCCCAGGTACTGTAACAATTTTCATTTTATATTTATATATTTGAGTAAAAATGGAAATAGATAAGGATTTGTTATCTCATATGCTTTATTTACATTTCGGTGAGAAACAAAAAATGTGTCCTCTAATTTGCTATGCATAATTTTTCGCATGAGAAACATGAAAGGAACATTATTAAATAATGTAATATATGTATCAAGAGTTTGTGGTAACATCAAATATTGACCGGTGATGGTTAATAATACACAACATTTATGATTATGAAAATTAACGAATTCATTATGATTTTGTATCTATTTTTCCTTTTTTATAGTTTCAATTTATGCATATAACTCTCACATTTTGGGGGCTACATGTTCATATATATTCATCACCGTGCATACATGGAATATTTAAAATGAGTTTATTGACGCCGACATCCAATAAGAGCTTACGATATTGTCAAGTAAGCCAATTTTGTATCTTCAAGTTAAAAGTAACCGCAAAATGGTGGATTTTCACCGGACGTTAGTGTAAAACTAATCTACACCGATACTCATGTGTTTTCACTTCCTCAATTTCAGGGTTCATATTCATTTATAGAGAAAATGAAGAGTTCTTAGCAAGACCCTTACATTTGAACTTAATCTTTTGGATTCTCCCATGATAAAAGGATGTTCAAGGACCATTTGAGGGAGTTATCTAAGTCATTTGGGAATCAAATTTGTCCTGAAAAATCTCAAGAGCTGAGAAGAACCAAAACAGGTGCACATTCTTTCTTGTTAACATGCATACATGTGTGTTACACATTATTTGAAATATCACCAAATACCAATTTCTTTAACCAGGAAGAAAAATAATGGACTATGTGTGTGTGTGTATATATATATAAATTAAATTTCACCTGAACAAAAGGTAGACGGACAACAAGCTGCGCAAAAGTAAATATGTTTGAACTCAAAGTACATCTGAAGTTCTTTTGTCTCAAACCGATTTGAACTTGGTTTTGTGACTAGTTTAGGCATGTGTTTGGATGTGCGTTCATTAAAATTTGCTCGCATCTGAATGATATATTTTTCGTTCTCGCGCAGATATTGAAAATAACCTCTCAAGAGTCCTAAATTTAATCAAGAGTGAAGACCAAAGAAAAAAAGAAGATGACTTAAGGAAAGAGACAGAACTTGTGGGACTAGTTGAGGACTTCTACAATCAGTACCAGTCATTGTACTTACTGTACGGCCGTCTTACCAAAGAGTATATGCAAGCATCTCCTCGTGGAATAAAGCGTGTTTCTTCACTCTCTTCTTGGAGCTCAGACTCTGAGTGTTTTTCTTCAGATGACACGGAATTTTCTCTTTCAGATTTCAACTCAAGATCACAAAGGGAACGCTATTCTTCATTTATCAATACTCTTGAAGCACTCAAGACTCCAAAATCAACAGAAACAAATGACTTTGAAGCACATGAAGTGGTACAATTACGCGCAAAGAATGCTGAGCTTGAAAAATCCGTGTCAGTGTTACATGCGAAACTCAAGAACAATGAGGAACTTGCAATGTCCAAAACTTCGGATTTGATGACACGAATCAACAAGCTTGAACTAGAAGCTAAATCTCTTTGGAATAACAAAGGCAAAATTGAAGAAAAGATAAAATGTTGTAGAAATGAAGCATTGAACCAAAAGAAGGAATTCATCAATGAGATTAATGTCATGCTACAAAAATATGAGTCTGTATGCAGCAGAAACAAAGAATTGGAAGCTCGGCTAGAAAATGAGAGAGGAAAAGTTTCAAAATATTTGATTAGGATAACAAATTTGGAGGAGAACTTAGCTGAAACTGTTTCAGATGAACAAAGTCTGCTAAAAGAGAAAGAATGTTTCATTCAAAAGATAGAGGATTTGGAATCTCGATGCAGCAAAGAAAACGATTTGGAAGAACAGTTAAGAAATGCATGGTGTGAGATAAACACTTTGCAGAAACAAAAAAGCGAATTAGAAGTACAAAATGAACAAAGCCAAAAGGAATATTCACAAACGATAAAGAAGCTAACAGATTTAATGGAAAGGAAAATGGAAGAATTAGCAGAAGGGACTCGGCAGAAAATGGAAGACAATATACGCATATTGCACCGGAGGATTCACGTGGCAGAACTACTTGTTAGGAAATAACAACACTAAAGAAGAAAAATAAACACAATCACAACACAAGAATATAATGTGGAAACTCCAAATCGGAGAAAAAACCACAACCGTTGTCTAAACCGACAACCAGAGAATTATCACTATGTGAAAATTTTTACAACACATAGACTTCTCTCACTCTCACCTCAATGCCCCAATACAACCACACTCTCACAAAGCAAATATTTAAACTAAGAGTCAGATATAAGCTTAAAGTGCTACTGACTGGTGCAATCACAAACAAAGAACTTAGGCCTATTATATAGCTTTGGTTTTCCTCTTGCTTCACTATTCTAAGCGATGTGGGACTTCTCCAATAGCTATTTTTAACCTCCTTCTTGATTTAAGAAACTAGGCGATGTGGGACTTGACAATCAACCCCAACAATCTCCACCTTGATTGAAAGAGTTCCATCTTCCGCTTCCATTGTCTATACCGACAATCATACTCCACCATAAAAGTATACTCCACTTAGAACTAAACCATTCCAAGAATTTCATGTCGAAACCTGGTGAAAGAATATGGTGCAACTCCCATGTTGGCTTTCAGGAAGTTCTTCAGCCATCAACATATCTCACCACACACCTTGCATCAATGCCAACCAATGCCCGTGTGTTGTTTTGAATCCGCTAGCAATAACTTGTCATTTCCCATGGTATAGCGGAAATACCATAAGGACAAACTTTATCTTCTAGATAAGATCACCATCATCTCCCAAAACAAGGGAGACATTGCTAGCACTTGTCTCAGAGTCTTTTTCAGATACTTCTCCACCTTGACAATTTCTCTTTAAATGCCCAGATCTTCCACACTTCCAACACGGCAGATTCTTTGCATGGATCTTCTTCCCATTAGCCCCACTTCTAGTTAACAACATTGAATTTGATGAAGTGCTTTCATCATTTTTCATCCTCCTTTCTTCAGAAATAATTTTAGTTGCAACTTCTTCAAAATTCAATTTTTCCTTCCCATACATCAAAACAGGTTTGAGATGAACATAAGAAGGTGGAAGGGACCAAATGAGCCTTAACGCCTTATCCTCATCATCAATCTCAACTTTAATAGATTCTAACTCAGAAACTATATTATTCAAAGTACTAAGATGATCAGAGATTTTTGTACCTTCATCCATGCGCAAATTGTGGAATTGCTCCTTTAGCAGCAACCGATTTGAGATGTCCTTTGCCTGATACAACCCTTCAAGCCTTTCCCAGAGTTCCTTGGCTGATGACAAATTCTGCACATTCGCAAGAACATTCTTTGACAAACACAAGCGAATTGCACTTGCAGCTCTCAAATCTAGTTCCTCCCACTTGTCGGCCTCCATCTTGGAAGTGTTTCCTTTCAGCGCCTTGTGTAAACCTGATTGTATCAACACATCATTGACTTGCACTTTCCACAAGCCAAAGTTGATTCTTCCATCAAACTTCTCTATGTCAAACTTCATAGCACTTGAATAAGACATAGCAAAACCCCTTCTTTAGCACCTTCAGAATATCACACTTCTTTTTTCTGATGTGGAAGATCAGACAATGCTGCAACCACAGAGCATACAAAGAAATGTGATATCTCACCGAACCGAAGCTCTGATACCACTGTTAGGAAATAACAACACTAAAGAAGAAAAATAAACACAATCACAACACAAGAATATAATGTGGAAACTCCAAATCGGAGAAAAAACCACAACCGTTGTCTAAACCGACAACCAGAGAATTATCACTATGTGAAAATTTTTACAACACATAGACTTCTCTCACTCTCACCTCAATGCCCCAATACAACCACACTCTCACAAAGCAAATATTTAAACTAAGAGTCAGATATAAGCTTAAAGTGCTACTGACTGGTGCAATCACAAACAAAGAACTTAGGCCTATTATATAGCTTTGGTTTTCCTCTTGCTTCACTATTCTAAGCGATGTGGGACTTCTCCAATAGCTATTTTTAACCTCCTTCTTGATTTAAGAAACTAGGCGATGTGGGACTTGACAATCAACCCCAACACTACTGAATAACGAAAACAAAGACAATTGCAAATTAACAAAGCCAAAGTATGAGGAAGAGAACAGAATGCTTAGTGAAAGAATTGCTAATTATGAAGATGAAATTAGGAATTTAAGAGCGAAGGTGCAGAAATTAGAAGCTGATGTGAGCAAGGAAGGAGGGGAGAAAATGAATTTGATGAAAACAGTGACACAGTTTGAAAGGGAAATAGGGAAATTGGAAAAGAAACTGAAAGATAAAGATGATGAATTGGATAGCCTTGGGGAGAACAAGAAGGAAGCAATAAGACAACTTTGTTTTTTGGTTGAGTTTCATCGCGATCGTTGTCTCTATCTAAAGGATTTGATGTTAAAGATGAGGGCAAAGCACAAGAAGTGAGTTTTGTTAAAATGTAAATTTTCTCACAGTGTTTGCATGCCAAAGAGAAACAGAAAAATAATCCCAAAGAGCATCATCTCAGGAATGTATTTTTAGTTATATACATAAAATCAATGAAAATAATAAAAATTTGTCTTCAATGTTTTTTGTGCATTTTTTTTTCTAACAAACAAATGAAAATATTCTAGCATTTTACATTTGAATAAATTAAAAAAAATAAATTCATATGCTAAATCTCAAGCAGCAGATAATTGCTAATTCTTCAGTCAGATATTCTCATTTCAACTCCAAGGATGTCTTTGACCATCTCGTATGACACGAAGGCAATGGCAATAGAAGGTACCACCTGAAACCAATATAGATCAGAAATTCAGAATTGCAATTGAGATATTGATCTTCCATATAATTACTTATTACTATTTGATCCTATAAATTGAATTTTTTTTTAAGTTGAACTCGTCGTGTTTTTGTTCCCCTACAGTTTCTTGTTCCATTGTGTATCCAAAATTTCAAATGCCTAAAGGAAAAGATAAAACTATCCAAATAGGGTAACAGATCAACTAACCTTGACTGAATTAGGGACTAAGCCCTTGTATAATGCCCCAAATCCCTCATACTTTACTGTTTTCCTGAATGCATCAACCATGCCAGTATACTCAAGACCCTTCCCATCAGCAGAAACAACCGAAGAAGCGCCTTTCCATCCACCCATCTGCATTCTTCTGCGAATGACATCAAGGGGGTACGCCACCGTCTGTCCAATAGTTCCAGCAGCAGCCCCACATGCAAGCCTTGTGGTCACACTTAGTTCTGAGTCTTGAGCTATTCCAAGTGGTTTTGTTTGAACCAACCAGTCTTTCAGAGATTCATATACAGAAAAGTTTAGACCAACGTACGGTATCTGCAAGCAACGTAGTAACCAAACATGAAATTAAAAGCTTAGTTTTGAAATTCAGGTCTCATCTGCAATTCTGCATCAAAGGTTAATAATACTAGTCTATATATTTCGAGAATCGGTAATTGTTTACTTACAACTCCAATGACTGAAGGTAACCATCCTTTATACAATGCTCTAGCGCCTTCTTCTCGGAAGACTGTTGAAAGAGCATTAAAAATTCCTCTATATTGCTGAGGAGATGCTTCTGTCTGCACAATCATTGAAAATGAATTAAACTTAATAACCAACAAAGCTAACAAGTCGATGATTATCCTCAAATTCCACAAACAACAATACAGAAAGAATTTTCTTTAACAATACCTGTACAGTTAGGCGTCCTCGCACTAGGTCCATAGGGTAAGTTGCAGACATTGCAATGATTCCCGCACATGCCCCAGCTCCAAGACGCAGAAGAGGAGTGAGTTGAGCTTCTTCTGCAAAGAAAGAACAAGTGGACATAGCCTTGAAGTTTAGAGGTTGGTAAAAATGCACAATAACATGAATAAAGATACACAATCGAAGGATAGGCACGAGCTAATAAGTACCATTTCCAGTTTGCAACCGATAGAGACTTAAAATACCCCTGCATTAGTATAAAACAGTGATCAGAAGGACATTGAAATAACAAATTTATCAAAGGTAGATGAAAAGAAAAGATGATGCACAGAACATACGTAGATGCTTGTTCATAGCTAAAGAACTTCACTGCTGAATTTGGGATAATACGAGCACAGTTGGTTCCGTTTCCTTTAAACATTCCCCTAAAACCCTCAGTTTTCCATATATATTTTAAGCCCTGAACTGTTCCGTTGTATTTTACATTGTGACGACTTTGAACCTGCATTTTCGAAATGATCTTATTATTCATTGAACAAATATAAGGAACAAAACCTATCTCTCTTGAACAAAATGAAATTCTGCACCCTGCCATCCACACATTTAATCCATTCATTGTTTTATGAATAAAAGATAGCATCATCTGTCAATATATACATCTAATCGCGATTTCAGTAGTCTGCAATAAACCTTAAACATCGGAGAAAATAATGCTTGCAGTGCCTGCAGTCCTATGTAAATACATTAAATATCTAACAAATTAGTATAAACTTAAAGGGAACTACCTACCTGCAGCAGAATCTTCAATCTCTCTAGAGGAGCTACCGCTGTTCGTGAACTATAAACGAAACAAAAAAAAAAGTTTGAGCCTATTTCCAGTATAAATAAAGAAGCAAGAACCTCTCACAATGCAAAATCATAAGCAACACATAGTGCATCTTAGATAATCAATTGATTCAATCTATCTCTATTGATGAACTGATTGAAACGTGCTTTTGGAATTTCCACTAAATTTCCAAACAAAACATTATTCACATGTTCACAAAAAGATATCAGTAGCACATCATTAGTTTTGAAACTTTCATTCCAAGGATACTGATCCAATAAATCACTAAAAGTCAAAATAATTTCCATTAATTATATACAAAACTATATTTACACACATATCAGTGTGGCATTTTCTTTATTCAAAAATCAAAATAAATTAAAATAATAGTATAGATATCATATAAAAAGAGTAAAGAGGAACGTGCATATATTATGAGTAAGTTGACCGGTACATATTTGAAATTTCTTTGTACACAAGTTAGCAAGATCCTAAACAATCAAAATTATTTTTTTAATGGACTAATTTATATATATGTAAGTTGCGCCGCTAATACAAACAGAAACAAACTGCAAAACTATATTAGAGACTTAAGAGACACAATATTAGTATGCATATGCACGACTTTTTGAACTCTTTAGAACACTACACCGTCTATATGTAAGATAGTAAAAAATTAGTATCACAAAATTATTGAATAAGCAATGAAATTGAACAAAAATACGAAAAGCGAAAAGAATCGCGAACAAAGCAGAAACAGAATAAAAATGAATGAGTTGTGAAAACGAAAAGAAGAAGAAATTGAGAGAATATAGGAAACTGACACTCCTCCGGCGACTCCACCGGCAACAAGAGACTTGCAGATACTGATCAACGCATGGCTAGGAGGTTTCCCGCCGGAAACTGTAGAATTCTGATCATTTGTCTTTGCAACAGAATCTTGAGGAGAAGCCATTGAAGAAGAACTCATAATCAAAAAATGAATGAAAGGAAATAAACGATATGATTTTTTATTATTATTTATTTATATGAGAAAATAAAGAAAATTTCCAAGTTTGAGAAATTTGATTTGCTTTGAAATCAAAATGGAAGAAATATATATGCGCGCGTATGCGTTGTCATCAATCATTAACGTGTAATCTCAGACTTCCCGATTTATCTTAAAAACAAACACAATTTTTTTTTTAAGATAATTTAATCTATAGTATATATACTTTTCAATAATTTAATCTTTAAGATAAATCGAAAAAAAAAGTTTTGTGTTTGTTTTTAAGATAAATCGATTTATCTTAAAGATTAAATTATTGAAAAGTATATATACTATAGTTTAAGGATTAAATTCACCATTTATTTATTATCATTATTTTATTTTGTTTGTTTTAGATGGCAGTGTTGGGAAGCAAAGAACAAACTCAAAGTTTGCAATTTGCTTTTTATAGGGTTAAATTACCAATTTAATATGGAGTCATTATGTCCTCTCTTGTGCCAAAATAAAGGGTCAATATTCTTGTTTTAAGCTTACGTGGTTTGGATAAGTGATAAAACACTATTGGATTGGCCACATTTTATATGAGGTGTGGTGCGACTTTTGATCTTTGCGTGTTTGGTGTTGGTGTTTTTCTGTGTTGTTTCCAACATTCTACGATGAAGTTGTTCGTGTTGGGTGTATCTTCCCTTTCCTTGTCATTGAATCCGCCGCGGAGTGTCAATACCTCTTTCCAAAGTTTTTTGCAACTGCGACTTTAGCCATTTACGCCGCTTTTGTGATGTTAGAAGAAAAAGAAAAGAAAATTTCAGGTTCAAAAAATAGTGACAGAACTGTGTGGGATTGTGGAAGCACACTCCATGATTCCTTTGAACACAATTCCTTCAAACACCAACTTCGCTCGGCCATAGCTAATAATAATTCACAGAACACTTTCCATGTCTCATTTGTCGGAACGTCGAGTCAGAGTTCTTCAACAATCTTCTTCGTCTTCTTCGGTTATGTCAAGGAAGCCATTCAAGATCTCTAGTTCTTTTCAGAAATTCATTCGTTCTTTTTTCAAGTCAAATGTTTCAAGGAATACTACTAGTAGCAGTAGCAATAGTTTCAAAGTGTCGGAAAAATACTCCAAAGAGCGTCTCTATGTGGTTTATGATAAATCTGGATTAGGGGTTTGCAAAAATACAGTTAACTGAATTGAATTGTAGTTCGAACTGCATTGAACCATATTTTGAACTGAACCATTTGATATGGTTCTAAACTGAACCGCTTTTAAAATTCAATTATAGTTCAGTTTAAAACTGGTTTAGAACCGGTTCAAATATATGATCCATTTTTTAAATTTTTTTTAAAAAATAATTTTTGTTGTTCAAAAAATATTTTAATTTGTCAACAAATATTTAACCAAAATATTTTTCCTATAAATTTACCCAAAACATAAAACAGATTTAAGATTTAATTATATTAATTTGTCAAATAATATCAAATGGATCAATTTGATCTAGTGGTACAATATGTTATTTCTACCCAAAGGTCATGGGTTCAACTCTCATATTTGACAATTTTTGTTAAAATAGATATATTAACAATAAATAACAATAATAATTTAATTTATCATGATCGGTCGCCGCCGTGACTCGCCGGAGCTCCGGCACCGGACCACCGTCCACCGCCTCCGTTGGCCGCGCTGCCACCAGCCCACATCCACTTATATAATTATTTTATTATTTAATAATTTAATTAATGTTAATATATTTAAATAAAATTAAATATTTTGAAACTAGTAAAAAAAACTTTAGAAAATAATCTGGAAAAAAAATCTAACTAAAAAAACTTTAAAAAAATATGAAAAAAACTTGCATTATAAATAGATTAATTAAAACCAGTTTATATTTTATGAACCAGTTTCAAACTGGTTATGAACTGAATTGAACTGATTTATAAAATAAACCAGTTTTTATAATAAGTGGTTCTAGTTACTAAATTGAACCATTTAAATGGTTCAGTTCAGTGCAGTTTATGAACCGTAAACACATGAATCAGTTCTTTCTACTACTATACCTAAAGTTCCTGAATTTGAGATTGGTTCACTTTCATCGGAGATCTCTTCCTTGGTGGTTCAAAAGTCTGCTTCCGAGTGGCTCACAACCACCTCAATTGGTTTTGCATGCGGTTAATTTGAGGTTTTACATCGAAATTTACATATAACTTAATTCTTCTATTTTTAGTTATTAGCAAAATTTGGTCAAAAAAGACGAAACATTTAATTGAACTAAATACGTCAATTTTTTTGACATGAACTTATAATTAAAGTCAAAGATATAATACTAATTAGTGTTCGCAAACATGAACTCGGCACAAGTTATGGGCAACGAGTGTGAGCAGAAGGTCCAACAATTTCTATGTCAACTATGTAATATGGCGCGACGTTTAATTATTGTGTTTTATCTATGCTGTTATTATTTAAGTTGATTAAATTATTGTTGTACGTTAGTTGATCTTATTATTGGCGTCTTAAGTAACTCATCAGTTGGCATATTATATTTGAATTAATTAGTTAGTTAGCGTGTGTGTACAAGTTTGCAAGATTTTAGTTTGGCTTAATTACAGTTTTGGTTCCCCTATTTTGCTCTTTTCATAGTTTTGGTCCCGCTATTTTAATTTCAACCAGTTTTAGTCTCTCTTATTCAAATTTTGTCTTATGTGTCATATTTTTAATGACATTGCAAACATAATGTTAATGTGTCAAAGTCCACATATATTAATATTTTCCATGTAACTAATTATGTTTATTTTAATTTATTTATAATAAAAACACAAAAATTAAAATAGTAAAATAGCAATTATTATAAACCAAAAAAATAAAATAGAAAATTAAATTGTTATTATTTGATTCCATAAATAAATAAGAATCAAGAACCCTAAAATAGAAATAAATTACCAAATTTCTCAAATCTCTACTTCTCTCCATCGAAGTAAGAATCATACAAATCCCCAAATTTCCTTGCTCCACTTTTTCGTTCCTCTTTTTATTCTTCCTCTTCAATTGTCTTGTCCTTGTTCCACTTCTTTTTGTTCTTCTTCTTCAATTTTCGTTGGTAAAGAAATCATTGTTGCTCGAAATTTTTTGTTTGGTTAATCCTTCTTATGAATTTCGATTTTTCTCTTCTGTATTTCTGATTGTACAAAGTTCTTCTTTTCAGTTATAAGGAAGAAAGGGTTGTGATTTTTTTGACTAGTTTGATGAGAAGATAACTGATGATGCTAAAGAATTATTTAAAATAAAGTACTAAATTCCTATAACAGAAGATGAATGATGTGAAGAAAAAGGTGTTTCAAACAAGGCTTATGATGATTTAAAGTTGAAGATTAGTTTTTTAGGAACTTTTAGGCATTTTTTTTGTAATTTCTAGTGTATTTGTGTACCGAAACAAATCCCCCTCTCGCGAACATTATTCTAGCAACAACGAAGAACGGTTTCGAATGGGTCGAGTTCTAGCAACAAATATTTTTGCTTCTTAGGGTCGATCGAGCGGCATCGATTTGGGGATCTCTGAGATGTTTTTAGGGAGAGAATGAGAGATTTGGAAGATTTGAGAATTTGTTTCTTGATTCTTATTTATTGATTTACAATAATTGCTATTTTAATTTGTGTTTTTTTTTTGTCAAATTTTTGTATTTTATTATAAATTAAAATAATAAACATAGTTAGTGATATGGAGAGTGTTAATATATGTGGATTTTAACACCTCATCATTATGTTTGCCATGTCATTAAAAATATGACACATAAGATCAAAATTGAGTAAGAGGGACTAAAACTGGTTAAAATTAAAATAGGGGGACTAAAACTGAGAAAAGAGCAAAGTAGGGGGACCAAAACTGTAATTAAGCCTTTTAGTTTTAAATACATCTAGGTCTCATGCCCTTATATATGGTTCCCGATGATATTTTTTGTTTAACCAGACTTTGATCCGTGCGTTGCACGGATTTGGTTGTGTGATAGATATACGATTTAAATTTTTATAAATAAAATTACAAATAACAAAACAAAATGAAATCTAAGCATAAGTATATTGAAACTTAAAATAGACAGTAGTAGTAGTACAAATGAAACTAAACATAATAATCATTAAAATTACATAGAAATCACACAAAATAGGCTAACAATTGATATACCAACCAACAACTAAACATTATAAAAAATTTATTTGTAAACCACATTTTCAGCCGTATTTGAAACTTCGTAAACTTGACAAAAGTTTAAATAGATTACTCATAGTTGAGGTTATGATAAAACTAATTAATATACTTAGGAGGTTTATAAATGGAGAGAAAGAAAAAAAAAAATAGAACGCACATAGAAAGAGAAAGAAAGAAAAATGGTAAGGGAGAAAAAAGTATTTTGAAAGATGAAAGAGAAATGTCTAATTTTTAGATAAATAAAAATTATAAGTGCTATTAATTAGGAAGTAGAGTGTTAAGTTCATATTTTACTCCCCAATGCAAGCCTAAGTCCAATGCATTTTCTTTCTTAGTTTTTCAAAGTTGTATTTGAAATTCAAATTTGAATTAGTAATTAGTAATAAATAAGGTGGTAGTTGGGGGTGTCATTAAGAGGGAGATTAGGAGGGAAAACATTAGAGTTAAGTGGTTGCATAATTAGGGTTTAAGAAAGAGCAAAACCTTACTTTTATTAAGACTAGAATTCGACCCGTGCATTGCACGGATTTTATTGAGTGATAGATATACAATTTAAATTTCTATATCTATAATAAAAATTGTAAAAATATATATATATATATATATATATATATATATATATAAATATAAATATATTGAAACGTAAAATAGGCAATACAAATGGAACTAAACGGTATTAATATCATGACATAATAACCATTAAAATTACATAGAAATCACATAAATAGGATAACAAATTATTAAACATTATGAAAAAATTATTTGTAAACTACATTTGCAATTGTATTTGAATTTTCACTTTCATCTGATCTACAACTTTTCATGGATAATCTACCAAAAGAACAACAATTTCCGGCTAATTTCGCAAATTAAAGCTACAAGAAAGTCATAGATTTGTATTGAAAAAAAAAAACAAAACAAAAAGCAAAAATTTGAAAATAGAAAGAATCAAAAGAAAGAACAAAAAAAACTTGCCTCAAGCTACAAAAATGTCATAGATTCGTTTTGCAAAAAAAAAACAACACCGAAACAAAAGCAAAAACTCGAAAAGTAGAAAGAATCAAAAGAAAGAAAAAAAAAACTTGCCTCGGCAAATTGAAGATTTCGAGATTCCTAAATGCAACGGTAAAAGGGACATAAAATCAAAACAAAGTTGTAATCTTTCTCTCTCGTAGAGTAGAAGAAGAGAACTTCGATTCGACGTAGACAATTGTCAACGTGGCCGAAAAATGAATGAGAAGGAGGTGGTACACGGCAAAAATTTTAAATAAGTGAAAGAAGCGTATATATGAGAAGAGAGAGAGAGAGAGAGAGAGAGAGAGAGAGAGAGAGAGAGAGAGAGAGATAATGAGATACAATACAAATATAGAATGCATTAAAGTTTTATGTGGCTCTATACAAATAAACAAAAAAAAATAACATAAAAAAACGTGTGCATAGTGTTTGCAAATTTAGTGAGAGAAATAAGGATGTCATAAATAAGTTGTTGGGGGTGGTCATTAAGAAATGAATTAGGAGGGAAAAATTAGGGTTAAGTGATTGCTAACCTTACTTTTATTAAGATAAGATAAGATTAAGATTAAGATAAGATTAAGATTAAGATTAGTGTTTATTATCTTTGAATCGTTGATGATGTACTAGTGTAGGAATATGCAACTTCAAGGAATATGTGATTTAATATAAATAATGTGAAGTTCGTGACTCTATTAATTATGAAGGTCCGCGTGAAGTTCGTGACTCTATTTAATATGAAGAGTTTCAAAATTGAAAAATTATAGGTGGACCACAAATCATTTTTAAAGTTTACAAGATAGAGTAAGATTTATTATAACTCAATGAATGAATATATGAAGGTAAAGCTCAAATATTCAAAGGGTTCATAGACAGATCTTTTTTTTCATATCATTTTTATTTTTGAAAACTCATTTGTTGAGTGTGGTATGAGATAATTAAACTAATGAAGTTGCTCACCATTTAACATTTTAATTAACTAAAACAGTTACATCTTTACCTAGTTTTTAATTTTTGGAATTAAATTTGAAAGGAGTAATAAAAATGTATTTAAGTCAAAATTTAATTAAATTTTAAATCAAACCTCAACAAAAACAACATTTACGTAGAAGTTTTTTTTTTTAACAAACAAACACTCATATCATTTCATTATTCAATATAGTTATAATACAAACCTTTTAAAAGTACAACGACGAGGCCATGAAATAGCCGCTCTAGCTAGTGTATGAGTAATTAAGTTCGCTTGTCGCTTCACAAACCTAACCATGAAGTTTGGATTAGCTAATAAAACATTATTAATTTGGCAAACAATTCGACTAAATTTAAAAACTCTATCACGGACATGTTGAATTTGGCAAACATTTACCTTGAAGTTATTATTTAGAAAATGGAGGATAATAAGAAGATAGTCTCTTTTGCTACTTTGATATAAGTTTTGCGACAAGTGAGAATCAGAACTCCTCCTCCGATATAAGATCACTGTTGTTTCAACTCACAAAGGACTTGCAATATTATATGGCACACCTAGAATTGAATCCTCTTCATAATAGACACTCCCGGTATAACTAGATTTCAAAATTGGTGAAAGAGAAAAAATATTCCTTGCAAGTCATCAAACACTTATTTTTGTTGTCTACGATGAAAAAATATCCTTGATGACCAAGCTACAAAGGATCATTTATATCTATAAATAGCATGAAATGTTGCACAGGAAAAGTAAGAGTTTAAGTTACAAATCAACAAACACTTGTTTTTGTCTACAAATAATAAAACTCTTTTTTCATTATTCACACTCAAGCTTTTCATTCTCATATCTTAATTTTATATTTCAATATGTCACAAAAAAAAAATGCCAAAAGAAACATGGTTCTTGCTTTGGTGTATTTTTATTTATGGATGAGTTTTTCTCTTTCCACCGTTAGATTAAATATAGCGGTTAGGATTAATTGTTGAGAGAGATTGAGATAAATAAGGATTGAGAGGATCCAAATCATATATACCTCTGGTATGTTGGGTGTATAGAGTGTTTCTATTTGCCTCTCAAACAACCCTTTGAGTTTTTACAAACAAATATCTCAAGAGACTGGATCCAAATTTGTTGCGGTTAGCACAATTTGCCATTGTTTTGAATTACAACCACTGATTTCAGATGAAACGGTTGTGATTAATCTATCACAATTAAATCTCAACCATTGTCTCTTCTTTTTTACCACTCACACTCCGACTCTTGGATCAAAATATTATTGAGTTTATTGAATATATATTTGTATAAGCTTCTCAAACTAGTTTTAATTTTTTGTATAAGCTAAGATCCGAAACAACCCCCTTTATAAAAGAAGATTGCTCAAGTCAATACGTAACTATTGATTGAGTGTTACGTTAGCACTAAGGTAGATTAAACTTGTATGGCTTGAGATTTTTTTTATCTTGGTCTAGATCAAAGAAGAAGAAGATTTGAATTTTAGATTGATAAAATCTCAAGATTTTAGTGGACCAGCTCACAGGCGTGGAGACTATACGTAACCCAAGATTGGAGTAATCAATGTAAATTTTATATGTGAATCTCTCTTAACTTTAACTCTTTAGTTTCTATAAACACACATCACACAAACCACTCATTTACATTTACTTTAATTCACTAACATTTATCTAAGTATTACACTTGAGATCAATTTTGTAGTATGCATGATAAATGTTTAAAAAGGTCACAATTCAAACCCCCTATTTCTTGTGACTATTTCTTCCACTTCACTTATCTCAAGACAACTACTCTAACCCTAATACATCAAAAAACAAGAGTTGTTGCGGTAAACAAAACTCGACGTAACTCTTCATATATATAATAATATTTCTATCTTTTTTTCTTTCAACTATACTAGATGTAAAACCTCTTAGATGAATATCCACTTTGACACATCATAAATTTGAAAAATATTCAAACTAGATTTCCATTATGTTTAATCCACCCAATCGACTCACATTTATTTCTTAATGCAATTAGTATATTTTATTTCAATGTTAAAAGAGAATAAAAAAAAACTCTTCAATTTAATTCTTGAACTATCAAATCTTTTTAATTTAGTCCATAAACTATAAAAATATATTAAATGATCCTTAAACTATTAATAATTAATACATCAATTTTATCCCTCAATTATCATTTTTCTTTCATGTTTTATAAAAAAGTTCAGGAATTAAATTGATATATTAATGATAGTTTAGTAATTATTTGGAATATTTTGTTAGTCCAGGAACTAAAATAAGGAGATATTAATAATTTAGGGACCGAATAGATGAATTATTAGAAGAATAAAACATTAACATTTGCCACACCAGTCACCCCACCCCACTGCAACGTTCTAAAGACTACCAAACTAACAATCTAACCTCCTTAGTTGAACGAACATGTAATTCAACAACATTATTCTCCACCAACAAAGCACACTCCACAGTCCACACATACAAAAAACCAAAGCTTATATCAGACAAGAGTCAGCATCGAATCTAGATAAAATGCACTTCCCCACCTAACATAGAGCTATGTATAATTTACAAATAGCAAAAGTTAAAAAATTTAAAATAGAAATATATGTTAGAATATTTTCAAATATTTTGTGTGCTACAATCAATTATGTGTTTTGGCTTTAGTAAAAACGGATTGATGTTGTTGTAATCTATTTGATGATGCTTAAGCCCAATAAATGTGATCAGTGATAATAAACTTTAGACATTAATTCTGATATGTGTAAAAACGCAGTGTAGGCCCAACTTTTAGGATACATGATGGGTGGTACTAGGATTGTGATCTTATAAATAGATTGGCTAGGTTCTCTTTGCCGTCACGCTGAAATAAGCTTGTTTGAGGTTTGCCCCATTGAGAACCTCAAATTCTAGAGTATGTGATCAGGCAGAGGAAGACCATAGTCTAATATATCGATGTTTTCAATATTGGTATTTTCGGTAACAATTGATGACAAATCTCATATGTAAATGTGTTCTAATGTCATATAATATTATCGATCTTTAATTTTAATTCTTACAATATATTTTTAAACCAAATAATTGAGCTAAAGTAATCGATGAGATCTCCATAGCTTGGCTCTGTTTAAAAGAACTCAAATTTAATTCCTTGTAAAAATAATATTAAGATCCCTTCTCATGAGAATTAGGAATTATTATAAAATATTAATGAAGCTTAAATATAAAATGATCCATGTAAATACGAAGAGTTTGATTATAATTTTTTTTAGTTATTGTAAATCTATAACATTTTGCTTTTGGTTCTTGAAAAATATTGGCTTAAATGTATTTTTGATCCCCCTATTTTCAAAATAATGAAGTTTTGGTCCCCCTATTTTAAAAACCAACTTTTTGATCCCCCAATTTTACTTTTTTCAAAATTTTGATCCCCCATTCCATTTTGAAGTCAATTTTGCTTATGTGGCTGATGACATGGTGGCGCTAGTAGACAAATTTATTATAAATGTTGTTATTAATTTTTAATTAAATAATATTTAAAAATATATATATTTAATTTGTTATCATCTTCATTGTGTTCATCATCTTAATCACCATCTTATTCAATAAACTCAAAAAATTCAGAAAGCACCCTCATCAAAATCAATAAAATCAAACAAATCAAAACCATCTTCAAAAATCAAAATCATCTTTAATTATATTTTCATAGGATAATATAATATTGTCAAATTTTATGCAAAATCAAAATTCCCAAAAATACCCTAAATTTATCAAATCTTGGAAAATCCCAAAATTTCTCAAATATATTGCTTGATACCGATTGATGTGCATTACTTTGATATTATGGGATCTACAGGACCTGGTTCTCATACAAGTCCAGTCAATATCAAATTTTGTGAAAAATTAAAATTAGAATTGATGAAATCTAATGAGATTATGCAACATTTGCTGGGGAGGGTATTAGTATACTCGGAACGGAAATAGGTGCCGGTGCCGGTGGGAGACACAAGCGGTGGTTTAACACATAGGCGGTGGTCGCTGGTCAAAGTTAGTGACGGTGCAGTGGTTTGGTCGACAGAGGGGTAACAGACAAGATGAATTTGAACCGTGTTCTTGTTTTTGTTGTTACAGTGTCTTAGACTCTTACACATTGTTTGGAACATCTGATTGTTAGTGGAAAGAAAGTATGAATGATGGAAACACGGATTTCAAGATCCCTTCCCTCGTTTGGTTGCTCAATACAAAGGAGGGAAATACAGCTTTTTGATGGGCCCCACATAAGATACCCATCCCTCCCAATTTGGGCGGAAAGTGTAGAGAAGCCCTTTAACTTGAGAAAAGACTAAAAAAATTATGCCAACACATTACTATTATTATTTTGTAATATTATTAAATTACCATTTTTGTTATTGGAAAACGCAAGTTGTAATTTTTGAAACTTGCTTTTTAATTGAAATATATTTATAGAGTGATTTGTCACACTTACAATTTTCAATTTTCTAAATAAATAAATTATATTGAAATAATTTTTATATATACATATTTTTTTATATTTAAGTAGGGGGTATTAATGTCATTTAATAAATTATAATTCTTTTTTTCCTCTCACTTTCACTTCTATCAAACAACTTTAAAATAACCTTACTTTCTTTTCACTTTCTTTCCTTTAACAATCTTTCCTTCCACTTTCTTTCCTTCAAATTTCCTTCATAATCCAAACAAAGCCTTAGTATACCACTTTTAGTAAGGCCAAGTGGGTAGGCATGGCAATGGGGCGGGGCAGGGTCGGGTTTTGCTCTCCCCAAACTCAAACCCATAAAGTTCGGGTATCCCCATCCCCATTTTAATCGGGGAAGAAAAGTAGAACCCCAAACCCATACCCGACGGGGTTCGGGTATCCCCAATGGGTTTCGGATATCCCCGTTTCGTTTCTCTCCGCATGAACTCGAATTATATTTTGATATTTTTTAGTTAAAAAATGATTTAAAAGTTGAGAACTATTATGTTTCAATAGTATGATTTTATTAAACAAAGAAAATAATAGGGAAAACAATTTATTTAATACTCAATTTAAAATAAAAATAAATGTATGAATGTAATTTAAGTATTTTTTTGTACATATATCACATTTTTTTATACATAATTTAATTTATGAAAAGGAAAATATGATGTTTATATAAACGGGGCGGGTTTGGGGACGGGTTCAGGGTGGGTATCAATGTCCCCATTACCCGCCCCATCCCCGTATTTTAAAATCGGGCAAAACCCAAACCCAGTTAACTCGGGTTTTACCCGTCAAAATGAGGATGGTACGGGCGGGTACCCACGGGTATGGGTTTTATTGCCATGCCTACAAGTGGGTTTGGGAGTAATTTCAAGCAATCAGGGAATAGATTATCTAAAGGAGAAATTTTTTTGGTTTTTCAAGATTTGAAAAAATTAGAGTATATTGAGAATTTATGAATTTTGATTTTTGAAGATGATGAATAATTTTTAGGTTTATGGAAGATTATTTTGATTGTTTGAGTTAATTGATTTTGACAACAATGTTTTTAAATTTTTTGGAATTTTGGAGAAGATGATGATGAAAATGATAAACACAATAAAGATGGTGATGAAGATTATGAACACAATGAAGAAGATGATGAACACATTAAATTTTTATTTTTTTTAAAAATTAATAATGACATGTATAATAAATTTGAAAGCCACATAAGCAAAATTGACTTCAAAAAGGAATGGAGGATCAAAACTTTGAAAAAAGTAAAATTGGGGATCAAAAAGTTGATTTTTAAAATAGGGGGACCAAAACTTTATTATTTTGAAAATAGGGGGACCAAAAGTGCATTTAAGACAAAAATATTTTGTTATAGCCTTATAAAATATGTTCATATTAAAAAAAAATTAGTTCTCGTAGTATTTATTTTAGTCCTTATTTTAAAGGATTAAAATCAAATATTGTACATATTATAAGGACCAATTTTCGTATGAGTCAATTTTATAAGGACCAAAATAAAACAACAAAGATAAAAAACAAAATAAAATATTTTTATAATGACTAAAATTAAAACTCTTTATATTTATGAAAATCAGTTTTATATTTAAGTTTAAGTTAAAAATAAAAATTTATCTTTTCAATATAAAATTTGTTTTTTGGCTTTCTAACAATTGAATTGACTGCTCACGTAATATGAGTCAAAGAAAAGAATTTTGATTACCAATTACTACAAGATTGAGCCAAGATTGAAGTTATAATGGTCCCTAATTTTTTGGACATGTCCTTTGAAACGAAAAATCTCATGTCAACAACTTATACTTTCTTCCAAAAAAAAACTTATACTTTTCTTTTTGAAAATTTAAACATACACTCTCTTAATTGAGAATCTTTCGTTTTTTGGACTCTCCAAATTTATTTTGATGTATTGGTTAAAAATTTGGGAAAATTACTTTTGCCACTTTATGAGTTATTCACGCGCTCTAAAAATGATCAAAATACTATTATGTAGTTTAAGTCACGGACGTTATAATTGTATGGTGTTTTTGGATGGTATCCGTAGTACAAGTCACAGATAGAGTATTTTGGTTATTTTGTAGGCCGCGCCCCAAAAACTATAAAGTGGCAAAAATGATAGTCGGATTTGGTGTCTGTCCTTTTGGCCAACTTTAATACAAAAACAAAAAAAATAACTGATGTGTGGGAAATGTAAATACTCACATACTAAATTGACCAAATAACAAAAGTTCATTTAAGACGTCAAAAAATTTATAATTTTTTCTTATTTTTTGTTTAATTTTTTCCCATTTAGGTGAAATTTGAATTTCATAAAATTTATCTTGGATAAAAATACTTTATAAATTCGTATCATTTTAAAAAAAAATCAAATTAACTATCCAAAATAAAAAAATTAAATTCCTTAAAATAAAATATTTATCTCAAAACATATCTAAACACTCTTTATAGTTCAGTTGTTTTTTTTTAAAGATTATAGTTCGATCATAAATCATCGATTTATGAGCTGTCAGATTTGAGTCTCAGTTGTGTCAAAAAAAATAAATTAATTTGAGTCTTATTAGGATCGATTCTTTGGAAAAATTCGAGTTCAATTTTTTGTGGGAACAATTATCTTGATCAAATTTTTCTAACCTCTCAGCCATACTCTAAATTACTGGACCTCATTTTCCTGGGAACTAAAGGATTAATGCCAAAATAAATTGTGTCTCATTAATGCCCCTAAAACAAAATATATATAAACATTTTTATTAATACTCTTTAAAAATGTCATAAAAATGGATAAATAGTTTTAATATTATAAATGGTTTAAACTTTTTCTACCTAAAAAACATGGTTTAAACTTTAAATTTTTTTTTCCTACCTTAAAACTTAAATCAAAATATCATTCCTCACCCTAAATTTCATATTTTATGTAGCTGGATACCTTCATTTCTTCTATGCCCACGATCATGTAAGATTGGACAATCTAAAAGCAAAGGGAGCTCACTTTCCCTACACTCATCCATCCATTCATTATTTAAATCCTAATAAAAAAAACAAGCTTCTAGAATTGGATAAGTCCACCATTCAACAAAATCAAACACATCTATCAATACGGTTATTATAAGATTAGTTGTCTAATTCTTCAAATTCAACCATTAATTTCGTTATGAACGGGAAGCACAATTACTTGTTTTTTATGAACGAAAAGCACAATTACTAATACTTTAATATAGTATGTAACCAAAACTAATACTATAATACTAACACGTTGAACCGGGATTACCAAATTATGGCTGAGTTTAATATGAACTCTTTTCGCTAAATTCAATAAAATTATCTATAGAAGATAAAAATGTAAATATTATTTATAAATAGAAGCAAAATCTTACTAAATTTGCAACATTAAAAATGCTAAAATCATTAAATCTGCAGCGAATTTAAATAGAAGCAAAATCTTAAAATGTTATTTATTACCTACTCTATGGTGGAAATCGTGTTGTTGAATATTAAACGAAGTTAGAAGGGAAGATATTCAAGTTGTTGTGCATATTTGATCTAGAAGGTAAATTAAATTATTAATTAATATTAGTTTGAAAGTGCTATACAAATTTCCCCAACATGTTTGAACTACACCTTTATTAAATAAAAATCAAATATCATAACTTCCCTGCAACCTCTGCCCCTTGTTTCTAGTTTCTATAATCACCAGGTAG
The DNA here is from genome assembly GCA_954870985.1 of Trifolium fragiferum. Taxonomy (NCBI): domain Eukaryota; kingdom Viridiplantae; phylum Streptophyta; class Magnoliopsida; order Fabales; family Fabaceae; genus Trifolium; species Trifolium fragiferum. The sequence goes on along the minus strand of OX940792.1, from coordinate 32,283,798 downwards.
CTAATATGGAAGAACGTCCCCAAAATAAGACAAAGATCTCCTCAAACTCAAGTAAAACTACTTCTGAAGGTGCTTTTTTAATTAATCTCACTCACCATTTTCTTTATTCTAATTACAATTTTTCACTTTGATTATCAACCTAGCTAGTAGTTATTTTTATTATACACGTATTAACTATTAATATGATATATAATAACATGCATCCTTTGTTAGCGGATTCAGAAGTGAGCAGCAGTGAGTGGGATTTCATAGAGATGAACGAACAAGAGGAAGATCTTATTTACAGGATGTACGGCCTAGTCGGAGATAGGTAATTATAAGGAAAAAATGACCTTTTTTTTTTTCCTTCTAAATTATAAGGGAAAAAACAACTTTCAAGAATATATTTTTACTTATTCGTATAAAATTAAATATAAATTGCATTTAATTTTTTTTCTCTTTCTTTTTTTCAATAAAAAACAACCAATCAAATTTGTTTTTACATCTTCTCATATAACTTATTTCAAGAAAAATCCACAAAACCATATTTTAAATTTTCAAATTTTAGTTTTCTTAATAAATATGATTTTTTTCCCTTATAATATGGGACGGATGAAATATATACTTTCTTTGTTCTAAAATATAAATATAAATATGTCAATACAAATTAATATATCTAATTTAAATTTACATTAAATATTTTAATTTTTATTGATCAGTTTATGCTTATATTTTGAGATAAAAAAATATCACCCAAATATGTTTTCATGTATGGTAAGCAAAGTGCGCTTGTTTTTATTAGTACTAGTATATAAATAAAAAATATATTGTATCTTTAAGTAAATATATACATCTTATCTTATATGTTAAAAAATAGAAGAAATATTTGATATATGTTGGGACAATTGAATCTACAATTTTCCATTTATTGTTGCATGTGAGTTTTGCTTCTTAACTCTTTCAAAAAAAGTCTTACTTTAACTCAATGACTAACTGCATTCAGTACTACGTTTATGATAGATTTAGTTGTTCGATTATAATTGGATAGTTTAAATTTAAAAAAAAAATATATTTTTTGTATTTTAAATTGTTTTAAATTTAATCCGTTTAATATTAATTAGACTCTTAAATTTGTCATAGTTATTACAGAATTGCATATAATTTTAAGTACATGCAATTAACTCCATGACTAACCGCATCCAACACTACAATTATGATGGATTTGGCTGTCCGATCATGATAAAATAGTTTAAATTTTAATAAATTATTCTTTTATTTTAATTTATTTTTTTAATTTGAACCATCACTGTCAAATTTATCATAATTATAGAACTGCATAAATTTGGAGACTTTTTTTATTGCTCCTTATGATAAAAATACAAATCTTACTTTACAATCTAATAACACATTTTTTTAATCAGAAAGCAGATCAGTAGCTCAATTATAGTTGCAATTTACTATTATTTTTATTTATTAATTTAAATTTGAAGTACACATCAAACCAAGTTGACATGCAATTATTTTGCTCATATTTATCCTTATAGTTTCATTTTTTGCCCGTAACTGCTAACTACTTTCACAATTAATGATGTTTTATTATTATTACTGATTTTAAAATCACAAGAGTAAAATTAGGTATATACTTTCTCCGTTCTAAGTTAGAAACAAAATAAATATATTTTTTTATTCCAAATTATAAGGAAAAATATCAACTTTTATCATTTTCAAAATTTATTTTTATTTATTCTCAAAAAATTAAATACAAATTGTTTTTAATTTATCATCTTTTATTATAAAAAATATAAAACGTCATATTTCAAATTATTATATTTTATTTTTCTTAATAAATGTGACATTTTTTTTTCTTATAATTTAGGACGGATGGAATACGGTAGATGAAACATTCTATGCATTTGTATAATTTTTTTTCAAAGAATTGATTTATATAAAATGCAACAGGTGGAATTTGATAGCAGGTCGCATTCCTGGCCGTAAAGCAGAAGAAATACAGAGATTCTGGATTATGAGACACGGTGATGCTTTTTCTGCTAAAAGAAGTGAACGCAAAGCAAAATAAATTAAGAACTTTCTATTGGTTTATTCAGATTATTTTTTTTAATAGAGTTTTTCTAGAATATATTATTTGTAGGTTATTTTTGAAACACTATTATTTGTAGGTGAATTTTTTATTACACGTTTTATTTAGATACTGGTTTATTCGTCGATTTGAATAATTATGATATGTTTATAAATAATGTTTATAAATTATCCTGTATTATAGTAAACACTATTTGTGTACATATTAGAATCATTAACCTCAATATTATATTAGCACAAATTCAAATCAAATGTGTATCAGAATTTTCACATATTACTTCTTGTTGAATTTGACACATCCTTGTCGTACGGAACTATAAGGAAAGGGGTTTGAATTTTATTACTCCAGTGTTGTATACTATGTACCCACAAAACAAAAAAGAAGTTTCTTTCTTTGTCATGCACTTGATTTTCTTGTTTCTTATGTATTACAAGGAATCAATTGATATGAAAAGGATGTAATAATCCCATTTATTACCCGAACATGTATTTGTTAAAAAAAAAAAAAAAATCATCAGAACATGTATAGATGATAATTGTCCCTATTTATGAACACCATCATATTTTATCAAAGAGCATTGCTATTTAGTAAGAAATATGAGATTGTTAATACATTTTCTCACGGCTATGACTATATATTTTGTAAAAGCAATACTCCTCCGATTTCATATATAAGCAACATTTCATTTTTTAGATTCATTCAAAAATAGATGTATGTTGTCAATAATATTGACTAGATTCATTAATTATTGACTAGATACATCTATTTTTGAATGAATCTAAAAAATAAAATGTTGCTTATATATGAAATCGGAGCGAGTATGTCAAAATCCCAAAACCCTTAACAAATCTATTTTGAATGTTGAAAAGCAATAAGTTTTTTTTTACCCTTAACAAAATGATGAAAATGATTAAAATCTGTATCATCAATTTAATTTTTTTTTCACCACCAATATTCAATCTACTGGACCGTCTAATTTAATTTAGGATAAGTTATGTCATCAAGTTGAATCAATTTAGTTCTTTTTGAACAATGCAAAGTGTGACAACTTTTAATCGATCAATCATCAATTAATTGTGCAAAACTTGAATTAAAAAAAAAAAAAAAAAAAACTACTAACCAGTCATCTCAGGAATGTCAAGTTGAAATGGAAGTGTGGTTTGATATTCCTTTGGCAGGAGATTGTGGAGAAACAAAATCAAATTTGTATTTCCTCTACACAATCCTTGCACACTTTCTCTGACACCTCTTTTATCAATTCTTCCAGCCATGAAATTCCTTAGGAGTTGTAAAACTCATCAATTACATAATTGTCGAGTTGTCAAAAAGATTCGTTTTTTCGATAGGTCTTCATCCTGTTTTGGGAGGGCCGGCCCTGAGACTGGGCAAGTAGGCCCACAGCCTAGGGCCTCATATTTTAAGGGGTCTCATATTTTAGGATTTGTATAATTTGGAGAAAGAGAAGTAAAACAAAAAAAAATCTTCAAAATAATAGAAATCAAATGGAGTCATATTGGAAGAGAAATGATAATAGAATGAGAAAAGATTGATAAAAAAAATAGTGAAATTAGTACAATTGTGGCTCTTATATAGAGTAACTAACTAACTAATAACAAACAAATAGAAACTCTAACTAACTAATGAAAGCTTCTAGCAAATTATCAATATTCTTAACAGGGTTTTCGAGCCAATTTCAACCTCTTCTCTAACATGGAGAAGGGATAGTTGCAAGTAGTCTACAACAACCAACACTGTAAGAAATAGGATAAAACAAAAATAGTTGAACTGCAACACTTGTTGAAAGGGGCAAAGTTGACAAATCAAATTTATTTTTTATAGAATCGATTTCACTAAAACGCAGAAGTTGGGAAATGAAGCTTCAAGTAGAAGCACTTCCAATCAATTGAATCACTTTATAAAATGAGATCCAAACATCTTTATATTTTACTAGAACCACGTTTGGAGGGCTGGACGTGCGTTTGAGGTCTATTAACTTGAAACCAAACAAGTACTTAGTTGGTGAAATGCTGCTTTGGAAACAGAAGACCTTGGACTATTTCAGAGTGAAAACATACTCAAGAATGCCAACTTCTAGGGAATATAATTGGAATTACAATTGATGCCTCATTTGTTTAGATCCATAATCGCATGGATATACGTGTTTGTTTAAGAGGTAAAATCAGTTTGTTTATGGGAGCTAAAACTCTTTGGTTGGAACATCTTGTTTACGTTTCTGTTGGTAAAATCAGTTTGTTTATGCATGCAATCTGATGGATGCGTGAGCTTGAGGTTGGAAAGACATGTTTTTTATTCTTTTTCTTTTTTAAGCAAATGGGGTACATATGACAAACAATGCAACACCCTAAATAGATTAAAATTTAAAAAATGGGGTTGATTTTTTTTTCACTTTTTTTTATTAGGTAGCATATCGGTTAGAAATTTCACCCTTGATGTAGATAAGTGAGATGATCGGAGTTCGAATCCCGACCTTCAACATATTTAATGTAATATCCATGCCAACTGAGCTCAGTTCATAGGACTATTTAATTTCACTATTAATCCCTTCATTTTGTTAAACTTGCGAAAATGATCCCCCTCTTTTAAATCAACTTTTTGGACTTGTTTATATATTTGCTGTAAATTTGATCTTAGTTAAGACTAAAATTCATCTTTTTTATACAAAATTCGCAACTTTTATAGAAAAATGCATGAGTTGAAATCAAAATTTCAATGTGAAAATAGTTGGGGGCAAAATATTCAACTTAAAAAAAATGGCCCATCAAAAGAGAGATACACTACTACCGCACTCTTTGATCTATTTAGATGTTTGTCTAGAGCTATTACTATCACCATACTATATTCACATTTAAGTTGCCCACTGATCCCATCTCTCACATTACTAAAGTGTTTTTCCTTATCATTCAAGAAGAAAAACAAGGGGAGGGTTACAGCACCACCTGCTATTTCCACTGATCTTGATCAATAGATTTTCCTCTCCAATTTTCAAGGACATGTCTCCTTATCAAATTTTGCGTGGCGCGGCGAGGATCTGATTACAGCTTCTTGAGCTCTTTTGTTTGCTTGGAATATGTTGCCATATATATGTGATATCTGACTCATACCTTATTCTTCTTGGGGATTGATTTTTCTAAGAAAATATTTGGATCTTAGAGAAATATTTGTTGTATGACAATAAAGAGATTGATCACAGTCTAGGTTTCATGGTATTAAGTTGCAAGTCCTTAATTTATTTCCTTGCATATATAGTTTGAGGTTGAGGTTCTTTTCCAATGGAAAATTGCAGGGTATGGTGCACAAATAGGCTAAAACTCAGAAATAAAAAATTGTATTGGTCAAGTGTAACTTGCAAGAGCTACCAGAAGGAATCTTATAAACAATTCATCCTAGTGTGAATGGAGTTAGATAATTAAAAAGAAAAGGAATTGAACGTATTAATGATGATAGCAAGTTAAGATAATATTGATCGTCTAATTAGACATTCCATCTGAAATGAAATATAAAAAAATAATCTAAAAAGCCAAATGTATTACTGTATTAGTCTAAAGTTTGGATTAAATACATTTGACTTTTCGATATTTTTTGCTCATATTTTATTCCAGCGGTATTAACACAACAATAACAACAACAACAACAACAACAATAAGACCTTAGAAATTAAGCACAAACAACAATTGACTTACATAGGGAAGTTAACTTACATTAAAATTAATTAAAGTCGCTTGAAACCTTTCCTCAGTCTTCAATATTGTCAATCTGGTATAAGCTTGTATTTATGTTGATGTATATACTAAAATATGGCTCATGTTTACTCCTCCTGCAGTGAAATGGAAATCATCGAAAACAATAAATAGTATGGTGATACTAATAAACATGCAAATTGATCAAAAAGAGTGTTGGAGTAGTGAACATAATCTTGGTCCTATTGTTGATTAGTAAAAAAAGCAAAACAAAGAATAGCACCCAAAGAAAAAAAAGCAAAACAATGCTAACATTTTTTTAGAAAGAACATATATATTCCTGCACCAAAAAGCACTGCAATCTTTATAGCCATAACACCTTTGCTGACCATTTCTTAGAAACATGAATCATACTACTATCTTAAGACATGTTTCTATAAAACAACAATAATTAATTAAATAAAGAAAACATCAGATTATTTTTGGTCAAAAAAATGTCATCGAATTTAGACTTGCTAAGTTGCTAAGCTTTAAGGATTTTAGGACTTGAGCCTAGGAATTAAAAAAGCAAATGTTTAACTCGTGCCTTACTTGTATGCCATGAATTTTTTTTGAGTTAAGACTCATATTTTTAATGCAAAGTAGTCCTCTTTTTTTTTTTACTATCATGTTACTACTTTTCATATTTAGTTATTCACCATATTATTAACTTGTGAATTTTACAAAGTATTAAGATTCTTTTTATAATATGAATATTGTTCAAAAATTGGACATTGCAATATCTTCTTTTGATGTTTTTGCGAATTCATATAGTCATAGAAGCAAAATCATGAACAAATAAGAGGACAAAAAATAGTGATTTTGGTATATATTGCCCTTTGTCATTCAAAATCCTGAGTACAAATTGTATAGATTAATTATCAAATTCAAAATATGGACATTAGTATTGCAAAAATGGAGACATATGGGAAACTAATCAATCTCTTATCACAGTCTAGATTTCTTAGAGGATAATGTGGATGGTGAGAGTGGTAAGAACACTGATGATGGTGGATCGCACAAATGACGAATTGGTGAGAATGTCGTTGACAGAGACGGACTGCAATCATCTGATGATCGCCTTCGTTTGAGAGAATTTTTCTCACCGTCCTTCACTTTGCCTCTCACGATAAAATCTTTCAAGCGTCTTACATCTGACAACTTGACTGGTTTCAACAGAAAATCCTCTGCTCCTTCCTCGAGGCATCTGCAAATGATTGAAAATAAAACCATTAAAAATAATTGCTAAACAACTTGGTGTTTCTTTATTGTTTTCAAGACAATAACTCAAGTGATTTGAAACAACAATTTAACATTTAACACTCATGCTTCCATAGGAAAATGTTTGTGATCCACACAATGGATTTATTTCCTGATTAGGTGGCAGATTGTATGCATATTTAAAGAAGAGAATACAATAAACACCAAATTAGAATTTATAAATTGTAAGGAATTCAATATAAAAGATGCATAATTCATTCAATTTCTTACCTATCAATTCGTGTTAAAACATTCTCCGATGACATGATCACCACCGGAATCTCCCTAAAAACAGAAGACTCCTGCTGAAATTAACACAAATAGGTAGAAACTAATAAGAACCACCTTCCTCAAATATACAATTCCAATAATCAAGAAAACAGAATTCCATAATCAACAATTCAAATATATAACAGAGAATTCCATAATCAACGATTCAAATAAGAAAATTCAACAACATATTAAAATCAACAACCAATAAAAACCCACCTTGATTTTCTTCAATAGTTCGTATCCTGTCATCCCAGGCATCGAATAATCAGTCATTATCAAATTAACCTTCACACCCTGCCACCATAACAAATAACAATAATATAAGCACCAATCAAATCCAATTTCCAATATTCAAACCTATGAAACAAACACTCCTCGTATTAGGCGTGTGTCAGCGTCAATGTCCAACATCAACACATATGATTAATTAGTGTCGACATGTCAGTGTTCATGTCGTGTATGTGCTTCATAGAACCAAACACAATTAAGAATCCAAAAACAGAATTTGCTTACATCAAAACCAATATCATTGTTCTCTCCATCTTCATCCAATCCCAAATACTGAAGAGCTCTTCTGGCACTCTCCACAACCGTTACTGAAAATAGCAACAAAAATCAATTCCAAACACATTTTCAGAATCAATTCCAAACAAAAAAAAAATCATAAAAACATTGAATTCTCTATTTGAGTATTATTATTCATTATTATACCTTTGCATGAAGAAATCTTCAACAAACGCTCAATGACCTTACGATCAACAAGATTATCATCAACAGCAAGCACGTGCAATTCATCAGCACCTGAATGCGATTCCTCCAACAATTCCGTCAAATTCGACCGGAAAATCTCGCTGGCGGCAGCCATCAAAAACTGATAAGTTCAAAATCTCTGAATTTTTCTTTTCTTTCAAATTCTCTGAAGTTATTATTATAAGAAAAAAGAAAGAAAAAAAAACACAAGTGTTGTGTGAGTGAAAATGGAAAATGAAAGAGTGGGGGGTTTTATTTACATGATATTTAGGAAAGAGAAGAAAATAAAGGACGCGTGCTAATAATAGTAAATAAATAGTAAAAAAATGAAATGAGAAAAATAAAAGTAAACTGATTTGTGGGGCTAAACTGAAATTTGAAAAGGCAGAAAAGGGTAAAGAAAATTAATAAAGGTATAAGATTCGGAGGATCCAAATCTAAGAAATCTTTGCAAAATCCATCAACTAGGTCCACTTGTCGCTTCTCCTGTCAAATTCCAAATCCAAAACCAAATCTTATATATTAATCACTATTTTATTCATCAAATTCAATTTTCTGTATCTATATATCCTGGTCCCTGGATACGTTTAACCGTGTGTGTGTGTGTGTATATATATATATATATATATATATATATATATATATATATATATATATATATATAGATATAGAGTCAGGATTCGTTGACACCAAATAGTTTGACATCAAATGTTACACCTCTCAATAATGTTTTAATCGATATAAATTTTATGAAATCCACCGTTGGATTGAAAGTTTATATCATATAGATCATTTGTGTAAACTGTCATATAAATTCAAAATCGTTTGATATGTTATTAAGACTCATAAAGATTAACGGCATTTAAAAAAACGCCCAAACCGTTAATTTTGATGTATCTTAATAACTTATCAAATGATTTTAAATTTGTCTGACGTTTAATTTTAGATAGGTAAACCGTTAAACAATAAGTATCTCAATAATTTAATCACTATTTACTATTCATAAATTATTAAAATGTGAATCCTTAATTTTTTTACCGTTTGATTAAAATATTCACCCTTATAGCACCAAAAATAAAATATTGTTCGCCCTTATGTATCCTTCAAATATTTTAATTATTTTTTCTTTTTTTTGTACTCTTCAAATATTTTAATTTTTAAGTTAATAAAATGTGTATCCTTATGTAGCCTTCAAACTTATTTTTTAAATATTATTAGTTTAAAAATTTTAAAATTTATTTACCATTTAACCATAATTTATTTTTTTTGTACATTTTTTTAAAAGAAAACAGAGCAACTTTTGCTAGGAGTGTCATCTTTGACGTAAATAAACCTTCTCCTTCCTCCATTTAGTGGCGATTTGAATAGAAGAAAATACACCGTATTTTGTTGTGTGAATTTGCAAGAATGATACATGACTATATATAGAAGGGTTATATTTTTTAAGAACATCAAAATCAATTTTAATTTAGAGAGGTAGTATTTTTGAAGAAAATCAAAGTAGAAAGATTTTGTTGATTTCTGTTTACAAGAGAAGTATTTTTGAAGAAAATCGAAGTTGAAGATCTTGTTGATTTTTGTTTAGAAGAGTAGTATTTTTGAAGAAAATCAAGTTGAAAGATCGTGTTTTCCAACTCACTGTGTGCGACGGCGAAATTAGGTTAGGGAAGATTCAGTTTATGCTCAATTTTTTTTATTAACAATATAAAATAAAAGATTAATATAAAATAATAACAAACAATTTCAATTAACAAAAGGATCACTAGTCTTGTTGGTATGTTGTATGCTTTGTTAAAGGTCATGGGTTCAACTCTCTAATGTGTAAATTTTTATATTTTACCTTTTTTTAATAAATTTTTAATATTTACAAAATGATTTTTTAAGGGCAAGTTTGAATTAACTTATTTTTGAACTTATAAAAAATAACTTATGCAAGTAAATAAAGAATAAATCTCATGGATTAATTTTTATATTTTACCTTTTTTTTTAATAAATTTCTAATCTTTACACAATGATCTTTTAAGGGCATGTTTGAATTAACTTATTTTTGAACTTATAAAAATAACTTATGCAAGTAAATAGTGATTAAATATTAACTAATTGAACTAACAGTTACTGAATAATCCTTCACGAACCAAATTCTATTTTTTTTTAGCTTATACTTATCTCAACAATTAACTTATTTCTGATAATCTAATGGTAACTGAACTTTTTAATTAAGAATCTTAATTCCTATGAAAGGACAATTAAGTCCCAACTAATTCTACTGATCGTAATTTCTTAAAACAATAGTTTTCCCGATTGTGACAAAGGAAACCAAATTTTCTCTCAAACAATTCAATACCACTTAATTGGAATGACGCACATACTCAAACAGCTAGTTATCAGAAACGAATTACTAAGTCTCTACCAATTCTCCCGATAAGAACCAAGGAAATAAATTGAGCAATTTAAATAGAAAACACTTTACAGTTTAAATGTCGACAATCTAACAGTTCAACGTCAACTAATTAGATTAATTACGACTATGAGAATCAACTAATTTTCTCAATTGTGACTATGAGAATCAATTCATCTCGGTTATTCTACTCTACTTGACCTAATTGGAATAATAAACACTTAAGAAGCTGAATTTCAACAGTCTAATGGTTCAATCTAATTATTATGAAATTATTGTTAACTCACAAACCAACTAGATTGAAATGGATTAAGAAGATCAAATATCCCCAGTCTAACTGTTCAACTTGACCAAATTGAAATGAGAAACACTTAAGAATTCAAATTTCGACAATCAAACAGTTAAGCCTGAACTCGCTATATTAAATATGAAACCAGTTCATAAGAAAACCTAGTTAAATCTCAAGTAATAATGTCAATTGTGACTAAAGAAATCAAAATTTCTAGATCAAACCCTAATAATGCTCTATACATATTTGCAAAATAATCATAAATACACATCAACTTAATAACAGGACTAAAATTGCTGCATAAAAATTTAGTACGAATGAAAAAACTTAAGAAGATGAGAAATTAAATTTAGTACTTTTGCAGAGATAAAACACTTATCTATTTACAATATATTAAAAGAAACTACTACCAAAAAACCTCTTTTGTCCTTAGCATGTTTAATAGTATTTTACCGTTTATACCCTCAAAAGTAATTTTAACTCTAAACTTTAAAAAAAAAAATACAAAACAAAAATAACAAACAAAAAAAGAGAAGATAAACATAAAACAAATCTATTCATAAAAACAAAAAAAAAATAAGCATAAAACAAATCTACTCATAAAAAAATTAAGAAAGAGAATAAAACAAACTTACTCATAAAAATAGCAATAGAAACCACTTCTAAAGATAAGTATAAAAATTAACTAATAGTTTTTTTTAAACAAAACAAGTAGTTCTTATCGATCAATATAAAAAATCATTGACAAATATTTTTCACTCATACATAAAAGAATTGGATAAATATTTATCATCGATAATTATAATTTATTACTACGTCCGTTTCTTTTTATTAGTTTTTTGTCAGATTTAGCGTTCCTTTTTATTTGTCATTTTTGTATTTTAAGGATACAATTTGTAAAAAAAAAAAAAAATAAGCATAAAACAAATCTACTCATAAAAAAAATTAAGAAAGAGAATAAAACAAACTTACTCATAAAAATAGCAATAGAAACCACTTCTAAAGATAAGCATAAAAATTAACTAATAGTTTTTTTTAAACAAAACAAGTAGTTCTTATCGATCAATATAAAAAATCATTGACAAATATTTTTCACTCATACATTAAAAAATTGGATAAATATTTATCACCGATAATTATAATTTATTACTACGTCCGTTTCTTTTTATTAGTTTTTTGTCAGATTTAGCGTTCCTTTTTATTTGTCTTTTTTGTATTTCAAGGATACAATTTGTCAATTTATCTTACTCTTTTTTGATAAAACTAATTAATGTTATATATTTTAAAAAATAAATATTTGTTTTTATTATTTTTTGGGTACATAACATATTAATTTTTTTTATACATAATATATTAAATTTATTGGAAAAAGAAAGTGTGTGAAAAAAAATAGGAATTATTTTGTAAATTAAATTGAGGATATAATAGGAAGATAATGTGCAAAAATATACTTCCTTAATTTGATGTTACTATTCTAAAAACAATAATAAAAAGGAACGGGGGAAGTATTAAAATATACACGGGACAATAACTTTTATAAAACAAATATAGTCATTTAATAAATTTATATAAACTGCACAATTTATATTTTAAAAATATTTTATCACATATTTCTAAATATTTTAATCTAAATAAATTTTATACTTTAGTATAGTATCAATCTTAAATATTAAAAAAAAAATCAATGGAAGACTCAACGATAATAAATATATTAAAAAAAAACACATGACAAAATATTTATCATGACACATGACAAAATATTTATCACCGATACATAAAAAAATTCAAATAATTTTGTTTATTAATAATTATAATTTATTACAAAAATCATACACGGGATTGTAGCTTTAATAATATTTTTTTAAAAAATTTATAAGTTTTACAAGAAAGAGCATAACAAAATTTTAAATATTACATTCTAAATAAATTTTATACCTTAATATAACGATGAACATAAATATTGAAAAAAAGTCAATGGGCCCGTGTACTTTATTATAAGTTTATAACAATATACATGGGACAATAACTTAAATAAAATAAATTTATTCTTCTAATAAATTTTACTTAAAACTACACGAGACAATAACTTTAATAAAATAAATTTTCTACTTTAGTATATAATATCAAAATTACAAATCAAGAAAAAATAATAAGCATGTGCATTCAAAAATAATTTTTAGAAGCAACAGAAGAAACTACTATTAAAAATACAAATTTGTCTTATCACTTTTAACGGTGTTTTGAGTTTTGCGCCCTTAAGTGTAATTTTAACTATAAACTAATAAAAAAAATAAGAAAGATAAGCATGAAATAATTCTTTCCACTAAAATAGCATTAAAAACTACATCTCTAAACAAACAAAAAAAGAAAGAAAAAAAAAGATAAGCATAAAAGAAATTTTTCATAAAAATAGCAACGGAAATCACTTCTAAAAAAAATAAAAAATAATCCAATCTATTTTAACTTCAAAAATAGGAAAAAAAAATTAATTAATATAAATTTACGCATAAAAATAGAAACAAAAATCACCATAAAAGATACGTGCCAAAAATAATAACTTTTTTTCTAATGAAAAAATAGTAACTCAATCTAACATATAAAAACTTATAAAGATATTATTTTTGACAGTGAAATTTTATGAATTAACATGCGTAAAAAAATTTATGAAATAACATAAAAGTTTATTTATAAATTATAATCATAAAGTATTTTCATAAGCTTAAAAATAAGCCAAATTCAAACGGGTTCAATATATTAAAGGAATTACTACTAAAAATCTTAATTTGTTTTCATCAATTCTTAAAAATACTTCAAATCTTCTATTTCGTAAAAAAATTAATTGTTAAATTGTACTCTATATTTATTATAAAAAAATTAACTTTATTTTTGTTTACTCTTATATAAAAAATACAGGAGAAATATATTATTGATGAATATATATTATACTAATAATTACAGGGTAAATATATATATTATAATAACATACGGGATAATTATTTTAATAAAACAAATTAATCATACACGGGACAATTTCTTTAATAAAAAAAAGGAATTTGTACCAAAAAAAAATGAATTGAATAATATATTATAATAATACATGGAACAATTGTTGATGAATATATTATTGATAAATATATTTTATAATAATACACGGGACAATTGTTTTAATAAAAAATTTAATCATACACGGGACAATTGATTTAATAAAAAAAGAATTGAATAATAAATTTTTATTATTATTAATTATAATTTATTACACAAAAATCATACACGGGACAATTGCTTTAATAATTTTTTTTTTACTTAATTTAATAAGTTTTACAAAAAAAATAGCAGAACAACGTCAATTTTTTTTTCTTTTTATACACTACGTCACTTATATTTTAATAATATTTTATAAAAAAAATAAAAATCGATAGACCCGTGCGAATGCACGGGTCTCAAAACTAGTTTAACTCTATAAAATATTACGAATCACTAAAAATTAACTATATTATGATAAAATATATACACATATTAAATTTTTTTTTAAAAATGTGCAAAAAAATAAATTTATGGTTAAATGGTAAATAAATTTTAAACTTTTTAAACCAATTATATTTAAAAAATAAATTTGAAGGATACATAAGGATACACATTTTATTAACTTAAAAATTAAAATATTTGAAGAGTACAAAAAAAAAAAAGAATAAAAATATTTGAAGGATACATAAGGGCGAACAATATTTTCTTTTTGGTGCTATAAGGGTGAATATTTTATTCAAACGGTAAAAAAATTTAGGATTCACATTTTAATAATTTGTGAATTACAATATTTTTCTACCAAAAAAACTATTTGAATCTTGTTAAAAGAAAAAAAAAACTAGTTTAAAAGATTTGATTGATGCTTTGGTTTATTGTGGAACATTATCGATGGTTATATTTATGCCAATGATACATTTGCAAATATTAAAAAGTAGCGTTTAAAATAGAAAATCAATAAAAGAAACAAAATCTGCATTTATTACTTGCCATTTGTTAATCATATCAACAATATACCGATACACCGCCACATAATATATGTACCAAAGAATTTCCCAAACTATATTGTACAAATTTTGGACTAAGTGTATATTATATTTTTTTTCTTATTGTATTTGAGATTTGCTAAGATATGAGTCAATCTTCATTCATTGGACCTATATACGTTTATTAAATTAATTGGTAGTAATGATATTAAATACTATAAACAGTTAAGGTTGGTTACGGTCAGAGGAGGCCAAACGTATATTTGGGGTCAGTTATGGGAATGCTGGGATTTGACTAGGCATAGGAGTATAGGACAATTGTTTTGAAGTTGAATGATTCTAGATTGTAGACCATAGAAAATTAAAGGTTCAACAAACACCCTTTTTGTGCTTTCTTTGATTCTTCTTCATTGGTTTGTGACCGTGACTCAATGTACTGTACGCATTGGAATTATTAGAACGGTTAAATGGAAAAATAAAAACTTGGAGAACTTTGAGAATGGCTTAACAGTATGTTTTACATTGACAATTTGATATAGAAAAGGATACAAAGGAAAAATCTCAAAAGGAATATACTCCCTCCGTCCCTATATATAAGCCCCCCAAGAGAAATTTCACGCTTATTAAGAAAAGTTGATCTTGTAATTAATGTATACTTTTTGGATATTACAATTACTAAATTGTCCTTGGTAAAAAGATGTATTTGTAGTTGACTTTACGTATTTCAATACAAAGTGAGGTTGTGTTTTGAAAAGTAATAATAAATGTGTCTAGGGAATTGAAAAGGGGCTTATTATAAGTTATATTTAGGGACAAATAAAATCTTTGTAAGGGTACTTATAATAAGGGACGGAGGGAGTATTTAAATGTTCTAAATTTAAGATTTTTTTTGAGATTTTTCTTTATTCTTTTTATAAGACCGCATTTAAATTTTTAAGGATATTAACTTCCGTAAAGAAACTAATAAAAAATAGACACAAGTACTATATATGATTAGAAATATAGGTTGCCATAGAAAAATATATAAAAGAATAGACATACATATTAATATATGAGTAGAAATATAGATAAATATTACTACTATAAAAAAAAATACTCATGCATCTTAATATGTGAGTAAAAATATAAGGGCTGTTTGAAAACAGTTTTGCTTTTTAGTTTTTAAAATGTGTTTTATAAAATAGATTTTAAAAACAATTTTTAAGAAGCAAAACACCTACAACCTGTTTCTGTTTTTAGTTTTAAAAACAATAAAGTTAGAAACAGTTTTTGAAAAGAGGACTTCCAAACATGCTTTTTCTTTTTTAATTTTTAAAAACTAAAAAAGAGCATTTGGAAATTGTTTCAAACACGCCCTAAGTCTCCATAGAAATTTTTTAAAAGAAAAGTCTGCATATTAATATATGATTAGAAATATAAGTCTTCATACAAATTACTATTATAAAAAAAAATATGTCTGCGTCTTAATATATGAGAAGAAATATAAATCCCCGTAGAAATTACAAAACTAAATCTGCGTATTAATACATGAGTAGAAATATAGATTCGTAAAAATTATAAATAAAAAAAAAAGTAGGCATGTCTATTAATATTAATATATGAGTAGAAATATAGATCTCCATTTGTAAAATAAAAAATATAGGTCTCCATTATATGAGTAGAAATATAAGTCCCAGTAGAAATTATAAAAATAGACTTGCATATTTATATATGAATAGAATATAGGTCCCGTAAAAATTATAAAAAATAGACATTAATATTAATATATGAGTAAAAATATAGGTCTTCATTAGAATTATAGAAAATAAACACTTGTATTAATTAATATAAAAATAAAAATATAGGTCTTCATTACACCTTATATACAAAATTACCTGTTGTTGGTTTGAGTTTGAACCGAACGAGCGTGGAAAGAATTGAATTGTGCATGAATTGCTTATCATTGAAAAGAAATGGATCAAGAAATATCCTATTTTAGAATAAAAGAAATCGGTCAGAAAGGCTGAAAAGAGCCTTCTTACTTGCTTGTCTATAAAATTAATAAAAAAGTAGACATGAATTGTTGTTGGTTTAAAAGACACTATTTTATTAATGAAAAGTAGACATCTTGATTTAAAAGACACCAAAATAGAGTTATTTTGCTATGTGTCATTCTATTAATAAAGGTGTATACATATTGGATTAAAAGACATAAAATAGTGTTATTTTTGTTATGTGGCAAATATATAAGAATATGTAAGTTGGACTTTTTTATAGTATACTTTTTTGGTAGAAATATAGGTCTTCGAATTAATAAAAGAAGTATATTTGAATTTTGTTGGTTTAAAATTTATTAATAAAAAAGTAGACATATTCATTTAAAAAACATAAAATAGTGTTGTTTTTGTTATGTTTTGTGGCAATTTATAAGAATAAGTGATTTTTTCTGAGTGTATTTGGATTATTTTATGCATCTCTGGTTTTAAAAAATGTTGAATCTATATTATTATTATTTGTCTTACTCAAAGTAAAAAGTACACTTGGCATCTTCACGTTGTTTCTCCAGGAACAAATGTACAAGTGGCAATATTTTAATCCAACGTGGCGTCAACTTGTCCTTTATGTACAACCTAAAGAAACACGGTTCGATTTCCACTAACAACAAAATATTTTAATTCCAAACAATTTTTTAATTTGAATAAAAAGAGGATTAACATCACTAAAAAAACAAACAATTTTTTATTTTGAATTAAATTTATCTTAACTAAAAAAAAAAAATTAGCATCACTAAATAAAAAATAATCGTGTATGATAGCCTGAGGATTAGGATGACAAGTAAATAGCTCAAAACACAATGTAGAATAACATATGATTTTAAAAAAATAATTAAATATATCCTTCAAAAAAAAAATAAAAAAAATAATTAAATATAGATTAATTCGAAAAAGAAAAAAAAAGAACAAAGATTTATAAATTCAAATTAAATTTATCTTAACTCCAAAAAAAAAAATTAAAAAGATTAACATGATTAAAAAAAGGCTTAATAGATCTTTTGGTCCCTGTATGTTCGCGAATTTTTGGTTTTAGTCCCTGTGTCTTGTTTTGTTGCAAATAAGTCCCTGAATGTACAAATTTTTTTGGTTTTAGTCCCTAAAGTCAAAATCCGCAGGAAATTCCGAAGGAAAACTTCCATGAGAACTGCAGATTTTCCTGCGGATTTTGACTTTATGGACTAAAGCAAAAAAAAAAATTATACATTCAGGGACTTATTTGCAACAAAACAAGACACAGGGACTAAAACCAAAAATTCGCGAACATATAGGGATCTAAAGATCTATTAAGCCTTAAAAAAAATTGTGTATAGCTTGAGGATTAGGATAACAAATAAATAGTTTAAAACACAAATAATTCAAATTTGTAACCTATTTTGGATTTTTTTTTTTTTTGGTTTTTTTCCTCTATATAAAGATGTTGAGTTTAAATATTTTTATTTGTCTATTTATCTCATTCAAATTTGTTTCTTCCATATAGAAAATATACAAATTTGTTTTTCCAATTAAGAAATCATCATGGCACCAAAATACGATAATATTTTTGAAATTGGTTCCGAGAAAGAAGGATGGAGCATAATTGCGCGAATCATTCCTATTTGGTTTGTCTGAGATGTGAACCGCGGCAACAACAACCTTTCTCTCTTGACATGGTTCTGATGGATGCATCGGTGTGTATTTTAGATTTTATGTTTAATTCCCAATAACAAGAAAATATTTTAATTTAAATTTTTTTCGTTATTTACTGAATCCATGAATCTATTATAACAAAAAAACTATGAATAAATTATAACAAAAAAAATAGAACAATTCATAGCAAATCAAATTTGTTTTGATCGATACATATTAAGATTAGCATAACAAAATAAATAACTCAAAAAAATAATAATATAGAGGATTAGCATAACAAAATAAGTAACTCAAAAAAAAAAAAAAAATATAGAGGATTATCATAACTCAAAAAAGACAATGATGGATCATAGCTTCAGATTAATTTGACTTGACTTAAATTTATAATTAAGATGTAAGGTCATGGTCTCAATTGTTTAATTTTTTACATGAGTTTTATTTAGTTATTCACACCGTAAGAAATTACATTTTTCTATATCAAATCCCTCTTAAAATTGTTTCAAAAAAAAATCCTCTTGAAAATTTAATTGAACTTTTTAAAAAAAGTAATTAAGACGTGGACTTAAGAATATGGTTTCGATTGTTATACTTTTACCACTTGCTTTATTTATTTCTTCATGTCATAAGAGATTACCAGGTTATGATCTGAATTGCTTTAGATTTTACATGGGCTTGATTTAGTTTTTCACGCAGTTAGAAATTACCCTCTTCAGTTAGACCATATATTTTGAATATTTTAATTGAACATTTTACAAAAATGATTAAGATGTGAGACCTAAGGTTATGGTCCAATTTGTTTTGTATGCATAACAAAATAAGTAACTCAAAAAAAAAAAAAAAAATATAGAGGATTATCATAACTCAAAAAAGACAATGATGGATCATAGCTTCAGATTAATTTGACTTGACTTAAATTTATAATTAAGATGTAAGGTCATGGTCTCAATTGTTTAATTTTTTACATGAGTTTTATTTAGTTATTCACACCGTAAGAAATTACATTTTTCTATATCAAATCCCTCTTAAAATTGTTTCAAAAAAAAATCCTCTTGAAAATTTAATTGAACTTTTTAAAAAAAGTAATTAAGACGTGGACTTAAGAATATGGTTTCGATTGTTATACTTTTACCACTTGCTTTATTTATTTCTTCATGTCATAAGAGATTACCAGGTTATGATCTGAATTGCTTTAGATTTTACATGGGCTTGATTTAGTTTTTCACGCAGTTAGAAATTACCCTCTTCAGTTAGACCATATATTTTGAATATTTTAATTGAACATTTTACAAAAATGATTAAGATGTGAGACCTAAGGTTATGGTCCAATTTGTTTTGTATATTGCACGTGTTTGATTTAGTTCTTCATACTATAAGCCTAAGAACATCGTCGCAATTGTTTTACTTTTGACGACTTTATTTATTTATTCAATCTGTAAGACATCATCATCTTCGGTTATAACAAAACGTATCTGGATATTTTAATTGAAGTTTTTGCATAAATAATTAAGAAGTGAGACCTTATGTTATGATATCAATTGTTTTACTTTTTACACAGTCTTCATTTAGTTCTTCAAGTCGTAAGAGATTAACCTCTTCCGTTGGATCAGATCTCTTTAAATATTTTAGTTGAACATTTTATAAAAGTAATTAAGTTATGTGGCTTAAATGTTATGGTCAAAGTTGTTTTCTTATTATATGAGATTGATTAGTCTTTCACACCGTAAGAAATTATTCTTTTCTATGAGATTAAATCTCTCTTGAAATTTTAGTTGAACTGTTAACAAATATTATAAAGAGGCGAGACCTAAGATTATAATGTCAATTGATTTACTTTTTACATGGGTTTGAATTAGTTCTTCAAACCTGCAAGACATTACCCTCTTTTGTTAGATCAAATCCCTTTTGATATCTTAATTAAATTTTTTAGAAAAATAACTAAGTTGTGAGACCTAATTGTTTTACTTTTTACACATGTTTAATTTAGTTCTTCACACCGTAAAAAATTATTCTTTTCTATTACATCAAAACCCTCTTGAAATTTTAACTGAACTTAAAAAAAAATAAAATTAAGACGCTAAACCTAAGAATATGGTCTCAATTGTCTTACTTTTTGCACGGGCTTTATTTAAATTTTCACACCTTAAGAAATACCATCTTCCGATCCGTTAGCATAAATTTTAATTGATATTTTAATTGAAGTTTTTATAATAATAATTAAGATGCAAGATCCAAGGTTATGAACTCAATTAATTTACTTTTTACACGGACTTTATTTAATTCTTCACTCTATAAGATATTACACTCTTCTGTTAAATCATATCTCACTTGAAATTTTTAATTGAACATTTTACAAGAATAATTGAGATGTAAGGCCTAATGTTATTGTCAACATTGCTTTACTTTTTACGCACGTTTAATTTAGTTCTTCCACAATGTAAGAAATTACTCTCTTCTATTAGATAGAATTCATTTTGAAATTTTAATCGAATTTTTTACAAAAATAATTAAGAATTGAGACATAAGATTATGATCTCAATTGTTTTACTCTTTACACGAGCTTGATTTAAATCTTCTCATCATAAGAGATTAACCCTCATTTGTTAGATCAAATTTCTTTTAATATTTTATTTATAAAAATAACTAAGATGCTAGGCCTAAGTATGATCTCAATTTCTTTATTTTTTATGCGAGTTTAGTTTAGTTTTTCACACTTTAAGAGATCACCCCTCTTTTGTTAAACCATGTCTCTTTGAATATTTTAATTGAACCTTTACAAAAAATAATTAAGATGTGAGATTTAAGATTTTGGTTTCAATTGCTTTACTTTTTATACTGGGTTGATTTAGTTCATTCCATTAGATCCAATATAATATTTTTTACCTAATAATCAAGATACAAGACTTAAGGTTAGATGGTCTTGATTGAGTTATTCACCCCATAAAAGATTAAACTCTTCCATTAGAACAAATCCCTGTTGATATATTTATTGAAATTTTTATGAAAAAAAAAAAGAAAAATTCATATATGTATACATTAATGTCTAAAATTATTATCTTATATATGAGGCGGTTCAAAGTATCAATTTGAGAGAGAGAGAGATGCACTCAGAAAGAGAGAGAAAAGAGAGTTGTTTGTTGGAGTGAAGAGAGAGAATGTAGTGCATTAATTAAAATTTTAAAAATCCATAAAAAGTGGAGTATTAATTATTACTTATCCTGTGCAAGATTGCACAGGTTAGAAAAACCCTTAAAAAAATTATTTATCCTAATACTTTTGAATATTTGTGTGTGTTTTCCATCTTATATAAAATATAGTGTTAATAGGTCTTTACCCCCTACAAAGTAAAGCAAAACTCACACGCAAGTGGGGACTGGAGTAGCTCATACTTTTAAGGGGTGAACCAGGATAATATTGTGGTGTTTGATTCTCTCTTTCCCTTCTCTTTACTTTAAGCAAAAACATATCACATTTATTTCTATTTAATTTAACTTACTGCAGAGAATGTTCTCTGGACATTTTCTTAATTGTGTGATTTATATTCGTTACTTTGATTACCATTTACTAGTGTTGTAGCAAAATTTTAAAAATGTCACAATTCAAACCCCTCCCCCTCCACAATATCAAAGGGGAAAAACAAAAAAAAAAACTATTTTGCAAGGAGAGAAACCTAAAGAATTTTTTTACAGGGGGTAAAACAAAACAGATTTACTTTGCAGGGAGTAAAGACCTATTAACCCTGAAATATAATATGATATTGAGGATGTTTTGAAACTTCTAGTAAACATATGTAAATTTGTTGATGACGTCAAAGAAATATGAGTCTCAAAAATATAAATATGATAATTCTTCTTAATGTCATATATTTATCACAATTGAAGGTATATTTTATTTTTTAAAATAGGGTTAATAGGTCTTTACCCCTGCAAAGTAGGCGAGTTTTGCTTTACCCCCTGTAATTTATTTTTTTTAGATTATCCCCTGCAAAATTTATTTTTTTTATTTATCCCCTTCAATGCACTTTTTAAATCGGTTATTTTGTTCAACCGATTTAAAAAGTGTTGTTTTTAAATCGGTTATTCTGTTTTTTTTGCCTGCCACGTCAGCAATAGGGGGGTAAGTCAAAAAAATAAATTTTGCAGGGGGATAATCTCAAAAAAAATATATTACAGGAGGGTAACGTAAAACTCACTTACTTTGCAGGAAGGTAAAAGTCTATTAACCCTTTAAAATATATAAAATATTGCTTTCTATCGCTTTTACATAAGATACGTAGTAATTTTGATTTCTATGTTATTTCTTTAGGATAATTTTGATTTCTATGTTATTTCTTTAGGAGTTTGTTGAACTCTCCAAGGTTGCATACGATGTAGCGATTGAGATTTGTGAATTGAAGGGAATTAAAGTTGAGGAATGATTGTCATCACTATGGTTGACTAGGAGAGTCAATAAACCTCTATGCATTTCTTCGGTGCACGATACACTTTTTAAGGTGGAGAATCTTGTAAAGCTCACTACTAGAAAAATTTTAAATACCAATAGACAAAATTTGTCTCTAAAATGTAAATATTCTGTCAATTTTTTTTTTTTTCCGAAATATATTAAACATAAAATAAAATATAGTACAAACTGGGGGGACATCAACCTGACCCAGTTAACCGTTTTGCAGCAATAAAGATAAAACAAATGAAAACAGCTACAAAGTGGTTATAGATCCAATCCTAACAGGTGAAAACCAAAACATACATTAACACATCGGACACTACTCAGCGAACCCGCGTGCGGGCTCGAAACCAAATAGCAAAAAAAGGACGTGTCAATATTTGTAAAGGTATAAAACGGCGAATGAATTGACCGCCAACACGGACAAAGTCACGTACCAAACCCCCTCTGAAAAAACAAAGCATGTATCAAGAACCCTTTCGGATCAATCAAACTCAAGCCCCTGCATACTTGTTAGATCCAAGGAACCAAAACAGATGCAAGCACGAAAGTGAAGAACAACAACCTCAGTATCAGCAACACTTACTGAACCAACAAACCAGTAGCTCCAGAAAATAGAGCCACCGGAGAGTGAAGAACAACTCCGTTCTCCGGCGCGCAGGGGAGCAACTGGAGACCAGCGGCACCACCAACCACCCAGCAAAACCGAGTGCACCACCACCACAAAATCTATTAGAGACGGACAAAATCTATCTCTAAAATGAAAATATTTGTCTCTAAAATAAAAATATCTGTTTCTAACTGTTTTTTTTTTTGTCTCTAATTTCATCTCTATTAGAGAAGAAATATATTATGTCTCTAGATTCCGTCGGTATTTCAACTTTTTCTAGTAGTGAAAAAGTTTGGAAATACGCACTTAATGAAAATCCACATGCATTACGAGGATTTCTACAATACTTATACTCCCAATGACTGGATCACACAATGATGAAGTGGATTCCAAAGCGCATATCACGTTCAAGAACACTCAAGAGGTTGCAAAAGAGCTTGAAGTTAGGCGGCGAAGATAACGTAAAAGCGGCGGAGGATAATCAAAGTTCAACGCCTATAGAATTCAATGCAAAATCAAAAGTCCCTAGTTTGGAGATACAAAGGACGGACAGAAGAGCAAGAAGGAGAAGAGTGATTCCAAAAATGAAGGATTTGGCAAGAGCTAGAGCTATGAAAATGAAGAGGAAGAGCAAAAAGAATGTAAAGGCAGTCAATTCTCGCCCAGAAGGAGCGGAGGTCTCAAATATATCCAATCAGGTGAATGTTTCTTTTGATTCGTCAATCTCTAATGATGTTAGTGAATGGCGAAAATGGGTTTTATTACATGAAGGTGCAGATGTAGTGGCTAAAGAGGTATGGGAATTTGGTAAAGATAGAAATATTAATTTTGATGGAGAAGAAAGGGAGATTGTTAAAGAGTTATGTGCTATAGAAAATAGAGATCGAGCTTATTCTAAAGATAAGGCGGCCAAAGGGACCAATCCCAGAGGTCACTGAGTTGTTGGAGGGGTGGTTGGAGTCATATTTGGAATCATGAATTTAATCAGTTACAACATAAGGGGAATGGGGGGTAGAGCAAAGAAGTTGGATATTAGAAAGCTCATATCTGTTAAGCATCCTGATATTTTGTGCATCCAGGAAACGAAGTTAGAGGTTGTTGAGCGATCGATGTGTTCGACTCTGTGGGGGTCAGATAATTTTGATTTCGTGTTTAAAGAATCAGATGGTAGGTCCGGAGGGCTTGTGTCGATATGGGATAGAAGTGTTTTCTCTGTAATAGAGGCAAAATCTCTGAATTATGCTTTAGCAGTTAGAGGAGTTTGGTTAAAAGATAACGTGCAAGTAATAGTTATCAATGTGTATGCGCCATGTGAGATGGGAAACAAAATAGATTGTTGGATGGAGATTCTAAATTTCTTGAACCCTTTCAAGGATGATTTGTTTTGTGTGATGGGGGATTTTAATTCCATTCGCAGCGAAAATGAAAGAAAAGGGGTGGAGAGGCACAATAGAGAGGCGGAAATGGAAGCTTTTAACAATTTTATATCTGATGGCAATTTTGTGGATTTACCTTTAATCAGTAAGAGTTTTACTTGGTGGAGGAGTAACGTGAGCGCTATGAGTAGAATTGATCGCTGTCTCTTATCTGAAAGCTGGTTTCTTAGATGGCCAGATTGTTCGCAATGGGGCCTGGATAGAACTTTGTCAGATCATTGTCCGATTATGCTTGTTAACAAGGTTGTCGATTAGGGTCCGAAGCCTTTCAGAATGCTCAAATGCTGGAAAGATATTGAAGGCTATCGTGATTTTGTCAAAACAAAGTGGAGGGAGAAAAAAGTGGAGGGCTGGGCTGGTTTTGCTCTAAAGGAAAAATTAAAAGACATTAAAAAGGATCTCAAAGTGTGGCATAAAACACATTGCAGCAATTTGGAGGAGAAAATTTTGAAGGCTAAGGAGTTAATTAATCGATCGGATCTCTTATGTCAGGAGCAAGATTTGGATGAAGTCGCCATTCATGAGAGGTTAGAGGCTATTTCCTCTATTCATCGGCTTTCCAAGTTAAATTGCATCATCCAATGGCAAAGGTCTCGAAATCAATGGATGAAGGAGGGAGACGCGAATACAAATTTTTTTCATCATTGTACCAACATTCGTAGGAGATCAAATTCGATCCTCTGCATTACTAAGAATGGAGAGACTATTGACGACATAAAAGGAATAAAAGACGAAATATTTGCTCATTTCAAGAATCAGTATAGAAGTGATCATAAGAAGAGGCCAGATATGGAGCATTTTGAGTTTAAACAGATTTCAGAGGAAGAAGCGGACATGTTGACCATGAGTTTTTCGGAAGAGGAAATCAAAGAGGCGATTTGGGACTGTGAAAGCTTCAAAAGCCCGGGTCCAGACGGTGTTACATTTGATTTCTTGAAGGACTTTTGGGAAGATATGAAGGAAGATTTTCTTAGATTTTTGGTGGAGTTTCACGTGAACGGAAGATTGGTAAAAGGTTTAAACAGTACTTTCATTGCTTTGATCCCAAAAAAGGACAATCCCGTGAGTCTTAGTGATTTTAGACCGATCTCTTTAGTGGGCTGTGTTTATAAGGTGCTATCTAAAATTTTGTCAAATAGACTTAAGAAGGTGATGCAGAATGTTATTTCTAACACTCAATCAGCTTTTGTTCAAGGCCGACAAATTCTCGATGGTGTGCTTATTGCAAACGAAGTGATAGATGATGCGAAAAGATTAAAGAGGGAAGCTATTTTATTCAAAGTTGATTTTGAGAAAGCTTATGACTCGGTAGACTGGGGATTTCTTGATTTCGTTCTAAGGAAGATGAACTTTCCGGTGAAGTGGCGACAATGGATACAATAGTGTGTCAGCACGGCAAAGATGTCTGTGCTTATCAACGGTAGTCCCTCTAAAGAATTTAACTTGGAAAGGGGTCTGAGACAAGGCGATCCGCTCTCTCCATTCTTGTTCCTATTAGTAGCAGAAGGCTTTAATGTCCTTATGAACAAAGCCATTTATGACGGTAGTTTCTTGGGTTATGGTGTTGGAAGGAATGAAGAGCTATCTATTTCACATCTTCAATTTGCGGACGATACATTAATAATAGGCAGAAAGAGTTGGTCTAATATTTTTTCTATGAAGGCTATTCTTCACTTATTCGAGCTTATCTCTGGATTGAAAGTGAATTTCCATAAAAGTGTGTTGGTGGGAATTAATGTGAATACCTCTTGGCTTAATGATGCTGCGAATGTGTTGAATTGCAAAGTTGGTAGTTTTCCTTTAAAGTATTTGGGACTGCAAAGTTGGTAGTTCTTTCGCTAGATAAAGAAGGAATAGTGGTTGATATGATAAGGGAAGTGAATGGCGAGATAACCTTTAACTGGAGGTGGAGGAAAAGACTTTTTAGATGGGAGGAGGATTTGGTAGAGGTGTGTCAAGGGCTGGTGTTGGGGTGTAGGAGAATAGAGGGAGAAAAAGATCAATGGAAGTGGGGTGAATCAATATATTTGGTGAAAGAGGCTTATAACATTCTAACATATGAAGAGCCGGTGGAAAATGGTTGGTACTCAGAAGTGTGGAACTCTCTAATTCCGACAAAACTCTCGATCTTGATTTGGAGGTTATTTCTAAATAGATTGCCTACCAAAGAGAACCTTAGAAAACGAGGTATAAATCTTAATTCTTCAGCTTTGTGTGTAGGGGGCTGTGGGAGTGTTGAAACAGAAAATCATTTATTTTTCTGCTGTCCTATACTATCAGTAGCTTGGAATGAGGTAGGGAGGTGGTTAGGAATTTCGATTGTGTTGGGGGAGAGGGGTCCGGAGCATCTTATTTTATTTAAGAACTCAGTAACAGGCGGAAGGAAAGTTAAGGAAAAGCTCGGAGTTATTTGGGCTTCAGTCATATTTATTATTTGGAAAGTCCGAAATGCTATGATCTTTAAATCTGAAGGCTTTGAGTGGGAAAAGGTGTTAGAAGAAATTAAAATTTATTCTTGGAGAGTTCTCATGTCAAGATCCACCGATTTTAATTATCCTCTTTGTAATTGGCTGACTAATCCTCGTGTTTGCTTGGGCGTTTGAATTTGTAGGATCGAGCCTTGTATTGGTGTTTGTGTTTGCAAGTTCCATGCTGAAATTTTTTGCAGCTGCTCAGTATTGTTATGGTGTTATCCTGGTGCTATATTATTGATGCAGTCTTGGTAGATCTCAATTTTCATGCTCAGATGGTTTTGGTTAGAGAATTGGCTTTGGTCTTATTCTCGAAAGTCCGAAACTCTATTGGTGGCATGGAGAGAGATCCCTTGGCGATGCAAGATACGTATAAGCCAGGAGTTTTCTGCTATGTCTTAACTTTGGTGTAGCAGGTCTGTCATCTAAAGGTTTTACTCCATTAAATAATTTAGATGAGGCTATACTCTTTGTCCTCTATTATGCATTAGAAGAGGATTTAATTATGGTTGTGATGCATCATAAATATAGTCTATTCTCAAATGTTTGTGGTGCTATTGTTTTGCAAGACTATAAGATTAAAAGAGTTGGGTTTGAATTTAGATCAGGAGCATTGGCTGGTGAAAGTCTACTGGTAGCTCAGCAAATAACCCCCTTTTTCATGTTAAACTAGATCACATTTGTATAGGGGGTTTTTGATATTTGTATTGGTGTATTCTTTGTATCAAGACTTTTTAGAGTAGTGAATTTAGCACACCTTGTGTCTGATTCACTCATTAATATATTTTGCTTTTTCAAAAAAAAAAAAAAAGAGCTTGAAGTTGAATTTGATCTCTCCAAAGAAGTAAGTCATCATTTTATAAAATTTATTGCATTCTGTTTTTCTTCAAATCACAAAATGACTTTCCCATATTTCTCTTAATAAGTTAACAACAAAAGACAGTCATTGTGTTTTCGTTGCCGGATATCTACACTTTGACACGAGTAAAAGACTAGTTGCAAGTGGTGAGCTACATGAGGTAAGTAACAATGATTTTGATTTAGGTTCTTATGGTACTCTAATTGTTTGTTTAAGTAGTTTGTTGTAATTATTGACAAATCTTTGTTGATATATATGAGTTGATAATAGCATCTATCCAAGTGGCCTCCAATTAAGTGGAACTTCTCAATAGTTTGCTTGAATAGTTGGTTGTATTTGTTGAAGTATATATATTTTTTTAACATCTAATATTGTTTTCTATTTCGTATACATAAGATATGTAGTACTTTTAATTTATATGTTATTTCGTTTGGATTTTGTTGAACTATTTGAAGTTGCATACGGTGTAGGAATTAATATTTTCAAATTGAAGGGAATTAAAGTTGAAGAATGGTTGTCATCACTATGGTTGACTCGAAGACTCAATTATGCACTGTGTGTTTCTTCTGTGCACGATATGTTCTTTGAAGTAAATGATCTTGCAAACTTAAATGCTTGGAAAGATGAACTTAAAGAAAATCCACACATTTTACAAGAATTTCTCCAAAATGTATATTTTCCAATGACTAGATCACATAATACTCATGTGAATATTAAAGCATGTGTAACATTCAAAAAAGTTCAAGAGGTTGCTATACAACTCGAAGTTGAGTTTGATCCATCCAAAACGTAAGTAATTTTTTTATGGAAAAAAAAAATTCTAGCAATGCATACGTTGATTTTCTTTAGATATATCTTCACAAATATTTAATTTTACAAGATTTTCAAACTTAAAGAATATATCATTTATGGAAAAAACATACAAAACATTACAACAATGAGAGGAATAAAAAACAAAGCAAAACTCATTTGGGTTTGTATATCATTAAACATTGTTTAACGTTTTTGTACCAATAGCATAATTTTAATGATATAAAAATAAAAACATTACATATTGATGAATAATTACATCCAACTATTAAAAAAGCAATTGTACTATAATAATAATAATAATAATAATAATAATAATAATAATAATTTAAATCAAATCTACTTATTTGCCATTTTTTTCATTTCAAATTGGGGAACGTTAAAGTTGAGAAATCGTTGTCACTGCTCCAGCAAAGTCAAAGACTCAACGATCATGGTTTGCGTGTTTCTTATGTGAATCAAACATTCTTTAATAATTCGGGTTTTGAAATGTTAGATGCTTGGAAAGCTGCCTTAAAGAAAATTGAGTATGCATGGAAAGAATTTCTTCAGAATGTTTATTTCCCATTTATCGGGTCTCATAATGATGCACTAAGTTCCATAGCTATTAGCACACAAAAAAAGTTCCATAGCTATTTCCACATTTGAGAATGCTAAAAGTTTGGCAAAAACACATGAAACATCAAGTTTTGATAATGATTTTTAAATTCACATAAAGATTTTCTTATTTTGTTTTCTTTGATTAGCTATCAACAAAAGCTAGCAATTCGATTTTTGTTGCTGGAAATATGTACCTTGACACGAGCAAAAGGCTTCTTAAAGATGGCGAGTTACATGAGATAAAAATCGATGACTTTAATTTAAATTATCTTTGGGTTTTTATTATACATGCAATGTTTAGCTTGCATTGTTTCCCAACATAATATCTCTTTGGTCTTCTTTTACTTGTTAGGCTCTACTATATGTGAAGAAAACTGATTATTTATTTTAAACAATTTTTTAATTTATTTTTTTTAAGAATAATTATGAAGTTGAGGATGAAAATATAGCAAAAATTGATCAATCAAAAGAACTTGTAGAAGCGGATAATAATATCATAAAGAAAGTTTTATGTTTAACTTATAAATCAGAGTCAATTGGAAAACATTATTATCTCAGCCTGTAGAAAGTAATGCAGAGCTACCTTGAGTGCACACTTCAAGTTGGGATAGTTAATGAAGCATTTGGTAATGAAAGTGATGTTCAATACTATTTCAATAAGGGAAAATCTATATCTCATAAATTCGATTTATCTATGTTTACAGTGACCTTTTCATTGTTGTTAGGTATGATTATAATTTTTACACTCTAATTGATAAGTTTTCGTTCTTGCTAATTTATCATATTTGTCTTGGTTAATCACTAGTAAAAAATCTTTCTCAAATCAAGTTCTTTTGCGGTAAAACACATTCAAAATTTGAGTTTGTGGAGAAGATTTTGAATGGCTAAACATTTTGTTGTTTAAAATGTTGAAGGTTACTCTATACGAAAACTTTGGAAATCTATTTCAAATGTCAATTTCAACATGTGACAAGAAGAAAGCAAAAACAAGATATTTGGAAAAATCCATTAAGCTGTGTGGATGGAGTTAATGGTGAGAAATATATTTGCAATAAAGTCAATCAAAATTCTTCAACCTCATGACATTGTCTTCCATTTCAAGTAAACAAATATGGATCACTAAAGGATCTTGTAAATCTTGAATGGGAGTATGTGCGGAGGAAAATGTCTTTAGAGTTTCAAATTGAGTTAGGTATGATGTGTCTACTTACAATATATATATATATATATATATATATATATATATATATATATTATTTTCCCCTTTTTTGATACACGGTTGTTGTTCATAGTGAAATTATATAAAAACACTAATTAAAAAGAGATGAACGCAACATGCTCCTCAACGGTATATCAATTTTTAGTTGATAGAAACTCGTTCAACAATTTCTTCACACGTGTGGTTGATGATTGTAATATGAAAATCCAAAGAGATATATGTGTCATTGAACGGACACAACTTATATATATATATATCGGTATGTATTGCCTCAAACAATAACTATGGTCCCGAATTTTTAACATGTAATTCTAATTGTTAAGTCTTGTTTATAAACATTGTTCTCTTAAAATATTACACAAATGTTAAGTCTTAATTATAAACATTATTCTCTTGAAATATTACACAAATGTTACTTATATTTATAACTTATGTCTTATATAGGGGCGAATTTGAACACAAATTTTCAGCGGAGCTAAAAGTTTTAGACACTACATTACTTAAAAAATTCTTCATTTTGATAATTCAATTAAACAACAAATAATATATGATCAGAAAATTTCTATTAAAAAAAAAGAAACCAACAAACTATGTCGAAAAAACCACAAAATTTTTATTTAAAAAAATAAGAAAGGATTATAATTTATTGAATATTTGTTAAATCGTGCATGCTATTATTGTTGGATGCTTCACAAGATACTACCCCTGGACCAAAATATATATAACTAAAATTTTTACTAGCTTATAGTTTATTTTGATAAGCTCATTCAATTAGCTTATAACTTACTTTTTATTCTAATTTTACTCGTATTATCTTGTTTGAAAAAAATTAAATATCAATTGAATATTTTTTATGTCATTTATATATATGTTAGATAAATTGTTAATTTTATCCAATACTACAAATTTAATTAGTTATTCACTATTTTTTGACAAACAAAGTCAAAGTTAATTATTATAAAATTAAACTATATAATTTAAAATAATACTCTACTATAACGAAATATTTGAAATCATCAATAATAAACTATAAACTAATATCCACACTAATATTTAAATTAATATATGTACCAAGAGACTTATAGTCATTAGTAATAAACTTTAAACTAATCCTAATACTTGACACCCAGCGATCACAAAATTGGCACTGTAGAGTGTCCACAAGCGGCCACGTCGCCTCTATAATTTTTAATTGTAACAAAATATATATAGTTGTCGTATTCGTGGTTTATTTTAAGAGAGCTTGTCGTTTTAGCATCCTGTACTGTAGGTACGCTCGATTTGTGCGGCGCCGTTATTCACGTCCAAAGGGGTTTATCTGGTTCGTTGGATTTGGACGAAATCGCCTATCCTAGATAGAGATATCGTTGTCGTATTCGTGGGTTATTTGAAGAGAGTTTTTCGTTTTAGTTTGTTGTACTGTAGGTACCCTCGATTTGTGTGGCGCCGTTATTCACATCCAATGGGTTTTATCTGGTTCGTTGGATTTGGACGAAATCGCCTATCCCAGATACAGCCTTTGTTTGCCGCTAATCAATCGTGTTTGCCTTTGTTTGACGAATCGGAAATTAATTGTTTATTCCTTCAATGATTTGACAAAGACCTATAAATTTGGGATACTGTAATTATTTCTGCAAGCGTTTTCTTTGTGATTTGTGAATTCTATATCTTTAACATAGCTGTTTGGAAGTTGCAGTGTGTAGAAATGGTTCATAATGAAAACTCTGGAACTGAAGGGAAGTTTGATGATATTGCTGATATAATCCCTGGAAAGAAAAACCCGCGAATCAAAGTAAGGGTTCTTCGTTTGTGGAAGGTTCCTGCGTTTCTCAATCCTTCTAAGTGGAGCTCCATTGAGATGGTTCTGGTTGATGAAAATGTAAGAAATATTGTGTTTGTTTTGTCAAATGTATATTGTGTATTGTAAAATTGACAATTTGTTTATGACTAGACATTTAAATTGTTAAATTGATCGAAATGATATGTAACATTTATTATTGATGATTAATGTAGGGGGGTAAAATTCATGCCTCAATCAGGAAACAACTGATCAATATATTTGAATCAAAAATTGAAGAGGGAAACGTGTATGAGATGTTGTCGTTTACCGTTTTCTCTGAGAATGGGTCTTATCGCCCAACACTGCATCCATATAAACTTGTGTTCCAGGCGAAAACAAGAGTTTCATCGTCTGACAAATCGTGTGGTATAACTCAATATGGTTTGCATCTAACTGACATTGCTGAAGTTTGTGCTAACACTCGTGATTATGATTACTTAGTTGGTAAGTGTCATACCCCATTTTTTGACCACCCCAAATTTTTCATTTTAGTTTTGCCCATTTTAAAGCATGTTAATTTTCATCATATTATTATTATTTATTAATTTAAAATTGTAAAAAAATAGTATTTTATCCTGTTTACGCTGCTTAACTGTTTCATTTTTAGATAATTAATTGCATGACTTATTGAATTTTTTCTTGCACCACATATTTTCAAATATACTCTTGTACCATAATGTGCTCATAAATCTAGTTTTATCCCCATTTTACCCTTTTTCAAAATTTCAAATATTAAGGTAACTTCTTTTGCAAGTAATCTCATTCTTTATCCATTCTTCATGATTTTTGAGTTATAATGTCATCTCCATCATTTTCATATATTATGAGCATAATAAAAATATTTTAATTACATTTTCATTTGCATTTTTTATTTTTATATTATATTATTTACATTTTAAATTTCAAAATTCATTTCTTCACTAACAAGTAACCTTTCTTTTTCAAACTTTTTTCAATTATTTCCAATTTAACTTAGGCATTCTATAAACTCTAAAAATGGACACTTTTGCCCTTGTTCATAAATATTTTCATTTTACATGTATTTATTTATTTACAAAAATGGTTTAAAATTGGTTTAAAATTATTTCTTCCATCAAATAAATTCCAAAAAATCCCATGATCCTCTCCCAACCATTTGATCTCAGAATATACCTTCAAATGCTCATTGCATCAGATCAAAACACATGTACCTTTGATTGAGCAAAATAAAAAATATCCCTTTTGCAGAAACTCAAGAATACCCCTCCCATTCACTCAAAATCACTCTTATCCTTAACCTAAAACTTACTCTATAAATACCAAGTCATTTCCTCTGCATCAGAGGTTGGAGAATTGGAGAAGGAGGCAGCTAAGAACAACACATTTTCACTCATTTTTTTCAAAAAATTCCAAAACACGAATTACTCATTGTTTCTTGCAATTAACACGTTAGTAACCTTCTATAAGCCTTCAGAACCAAAACCCAAGCTCCAATTTGAAGCTCCAGTGGTGATTTGAAGCTCGTGTTGGAGGTGAAAGTTCGTGAAAAAGTCAATTCTCTCTAGCTCGTTTCTGGTAGCTTTCTTCTCCCTTTTTAATCCCTTTCATCTTATTTTTACATGTTGAAACTATCTGGGTTGTTGTTTGGCTTTGATTCCTGCGTATTTGTGAGTTTGAGTTTTGATTAAAATTTCTTTTCTCGTTCGTTTTTTAAGTTACAGTAGTTTTTTTGAAAAACTAATCATATATTTGAGATCCTTGTGAAAAAAAGAACAAAAACATGTAAGATTCATTCATTTCTGGGTTGATTTTGTAACTCCGGTGCCGGAAACGGCGCCGGCGACGGCGAGGGTGAAACGGAGACGATGATCCATCGTGAGTCTCCGTCCACGTCAAGTTTAAAACGTAACCGTTAGATCAATCAAACGGCGCGTGTATTCCTTTGATCGCACCCGTTAGATCTCATTCAATGATGATCTGACGGTGGTCAGACGATAGGACCACAATACGCGTCCGTACCTGATCTGTGCTTGGTTGTGTGCACGCGTGTTACTCAGTAATTGCCATATTTAATCTGGGCTGTTGTTTTGATCCAATGGTGCGCGTGGAAGAGTAAACGTGGCCGTCAGATCCTTCCTGGGGAAGATCAGATGGTTGTAAATCGTGCTCACCCCTATACGCGCCACACCAGATCACAGCCCACATTTCCTCAGATTTTTTTTTTGCGCGTTGGGCTTGGGCTTTGGGCTTTTCTTTTTTGCTACTGCACCCCCTATTTTATTTTACTTGATATTTGCACCCCTTGTCTATATGAAATTTTATTTTATTTTTTCTGAGACATGTTATTTATTTTAATTATATTTTTGGCCATTACAAACTGATACCTCTTGAAATTATTTTTTAAATCATTTATTTACTATTTTTTCCTATTTTCTTTATTCATTAGTGTATAAATTAGGTTTAACTTAATTAATTTTTGATAATATGCTTGTGTTACTTAATTTACCATATGATATGAATAATATGATAATGTTTGAGACTTTTTATCTTGATGTGTATATAGTCATGTATTATTTTGATTTTTTTTTAATCTTTTGGCACTATTTAATTAGGTTTAAATGTTAATAATTAACCTTAGATAATATGAAAATCATTTTCCTATGTTATTGTTATGCCATGAACTTTTAATTATTTTTTGTTGAATGTTACCCTCTGACTTTGGTTCATTTTGCCTTGATCCCATGATTTTTCTTGCTTATTCTATTTTAATTGCATTAATTAATTGTAGGATTTACATGTTAGGGTTTTAAATGATTTTATTTGATGTTTTAATTATTAATTGCCACTAAATTTGTTCTATGCTTGATAATACGCTTAATTTTTGCTTCCATGATTTAATTCTAGGCTTTTGATTTAATGTGATTAATTTTTAATATTGTGGTTTAATTGTTAAATATTTTTCTTCATTTAATAAAAAAATAATAAATATGCATGTATATGATTTTAAAAATGCTTGATTTATTTTGATGATATTTTCTATGGTATGATATGATAGTCTTAAGTATCTTGATTGATTTTCATTTTTCATTTTTAGACAAGTATATGCATGTATGTTTAATTGGAAATGTTATTTTATTTATGATGTGTTAAATTTTTGCTTTTGCTTTTTCTTGTCTATTTCTACTCTCATGTTTTATGTGTTAATCTTGTCATTAATTGTTATTTGTTTTATGCTTCACATGATACTTATATCTCATTACTTGCTTCGTATTTATTACTTGTTATATGCTTTATAATTCATTTCATGATTTTATGATTATATGCTTTATATTTATGCTTCTTGCATTTATGTTATATTATATGCTCTATATTTATATCTTATTTATTTATTTATGCTATCATTATTATTGTTATTCAAATCCCCTTTGCATGTTTCCCCCCTGGTTGTAATTTTAAATGCGCATAATTGGCGCGATTTATTTTCAGTCATTATTTATTATTGTCATTTATTTAATTCAATCCCCTTCGCATGTTCCCCCCCCCCCCCCCCCCGGATGTATCGTATGCTTTAAATTCTCACTCATTATTGCTCGTTAGTATATTTAGTATATTAATCCGAAGAAAGGAAAAAACCTCGACCTATATGTCGTTGCAAAAAGTCTAAGCGCGATTCAATATTTTAGGTTGTTTAGTTAAAGCGTTAGAACTCTCGCTAGAACCATTAACCTTTTTTAGCCAAAAATAGAGGTCAACACCTCTTCTCAAAATATCCAAAACATGTCATCTATCAAAAACTCTTTCAAAACAACTTGGATTTTAAACCAAGTCATTAATCAATCAAACTTCCATTTTCTTTAGGTAAAAACACTTGGTTTTTCAAATCAAGTCTTATTTTCAAATTCAAAAATCATTTTCATTAGGTAAAAAACCTTGGAACTCAAGCCAAGAGCATTTTGTCATTCAAAACTCATTTTCTCAATAATCACTCAATTTTCCCTAAATCTTGTACATATTTGTAAACACATAAAATCAAGCGCTTAAGATAGAATACAAGAGGTTCCTATAGAGTACTATAGACGCCTAGGGTGCTAATACCTTCCCTTTGCGTAACCAACCCCCTTACCTCGATCTCTTTAATTAGGGTGTTTAACGGACTTTCTCCCTTCTTCGGAAAAATAAAAGCTCGGTGGTGTAATTAAATATTTTGTGATTCAACGCTTCTCAATAGCTTGACATCCAAAAATCACCGCGACAGTAAGGAGTAAGATGTTAATATTTTCTAGGTTGAGTTGAATGCCTAATACGATGATCTAATTTTTATTAATGTAATTATATTATACTTCAGATGTCATTGCTTTAATGACTGGAATATCAGCTGAACGAGAGTATGTACGGGATGGCAAGTTGACTAAGATGGTAGTCATTGAGCTGACCGATCATAGGTAAATTGTTTGAATCTTTAATTAAGATCATCCTCCTGTCGAATGCAAATAATGATTAGTGTCTGTATGATTTACTGATGACAATGAAATTGGAAAATGCATAAATGCAGTGGTAAAGTTGAATGTGCTTTGTTTGGTGATTATGTTGATGATCTTAACAAAAAAATGGAGAAAACAACCGGCGGTTTGCCCATTGTTGTTGTACAGTTTGCATGGATCCAAAAGTGATAGATCGTTTTTTTGCATAGGGACCTTATCTCATCCCATCCAAGGTTTGTATATCTACAGTGGTTTGAATAGATATTGGTGTTTGACATGTATTTGATTTGCTTAAGTTATAATTGTATTCCTTTGTTATTGTCTTGCAGCCATCTTCACCACCAATTAATATTGAATATGACCAAGGATCTGATGGTTCTGATGCTGTTGAGGATTCAGATGCTGTCGAATTCTTAAAAGACCTTATTGTGATCCCCAAGGTTGTTGATGACACTCAGGAGGTAAAGAGTGATGGTGGTGGTCGTGTTAAGCGAAATTTATGCAAAGCTTTCGAAGGTGCTGCAAAGGGACAGGGCAAAAGGTGCTTGAAGCAGGTGAAGGTCGAGAAAGAATGATGACCTTAGTTTATCCTAAGATGTAGCCACTTATTGTTATTTTGACAAATAAGTTTGTGTTGTATGCATCTTTCCTCTTGGTTAAGTTGGAATGTTATGCTTAGGGTTTCCAGCTCCTTATGTTTTCTGTTCACCACTTCTCTTTGGTGTTGTGTAATGTCTTTAATGTTAGTAATCTAACTATGAATAATACAAGTGGCTTTTGATTGAAAAATTTCTCTGTTTGTATTTGTCATTGTTTGATTAATCTGTTAGTATATTATGAAGGTTGAAAAACACACAAGAAGGGGGGGGGGGGGGGGGGGGGTTGAATTGTGTTAACACTTTTTCTAAGTTAAAACAAATGCAGCGGATAAGTTGTAACACACACAATATATATGAGGATAGGGATAGAACGATACTCAGAATTTTTATACTGGTTCCTCCCACTAACAGGAGTAGTCCAGTCCTCTTGTCCTTCACAAGAGATTTCACTATAATCACTCAGATTACAAATGCTCAAGCACAAAGCAAGAGACTTCCAATGCTCAAGCACAAAGCAAGAGACTTCCAATGCTCAAGCACAAAGCAAGAGACTTCCCACAAGTTTAATAAAAATAAAGATATGAGATTAACACTTGATATACAATCAGAGGTGTTTACAAAATACAACACAGTTACAAGACTTAACTTAGAAAATTATCACAAAGTTTCTAAGTGTTTGATAGCTTTTGAATTTGACAGGGGTTCTACACGTTCAGAAGCTTAAGTCTTGATACAAATTCTTCACAAATCTTCTTCCTTTTATATGTGAAAAAGTGAACGTTGAAGATTATAGCCGTTTGAAGAATTGAGACGCTCCTTTGTATTGATCAGTGAGCTTATTAGCTGTTCTGATTTGCAGATGCTTAGGAGCTTAACGTTTACTACAAAATGAGAGATTCCTTTTGGCTTTTGATATTTGAACCTTGGTGTAAGCTAAATAAGGAAATATTCGTTTCTGAAGCCTGACTTGAAAAAGACCTTTCCATGGTCAAACCTTTTCATTCTTGGTTTCTACGTTTGGACTTAGTCAGGCACAGTCTTCAATAAAATTGTATTCTCAAGTGTAGCTTAACATTTATCTCTGATGAGCCTTCAGATAATAGCTTCAGAGTTTGACAGGCTCAGAATTACTTGCTTCAGATCTGGTAAGCTCAGAAGTAATTCCTTCAGAAATTCTAAGGTGCTTTAGTACGCAAATTTTAACTTTTAATCCTGCACACTAAATTAAATTATTAGTACTCCAATTTAACTTTAAATACATTGTTATCATCAAAATCAATTAAGGAGATACAAAATCATAATTTTGTTCCAACATATTATATGGTAGTGTGAAATATGAATGGTCATCTTAAAATTACATATTAGAGATAACCAATGGTGTCTGATAATCTTAACAACTGAATATGACAGTGTATTATAAGTCGGGTCCTTCAAATTTTTGGCTATTAGCTGCTTTGTAATTGTGAAAAATATGTCATAAGATACTAACCGATTAATCTTCAATGACAATCACAGCTGTGTGCAATGAAGTGGAAGCTATTGATTTTTTCTTTGATGAATATGTTCCTGATATTGAGAAGTTTGTGAGTTCTTATAAACCTCGGTTTCATTAGCTGTCGTTGGAATTTAAAACTGTCATTAAAGTTTGATTTGTTTCAGCTTGAAGGTCCAGGCGAGATGCTAATGAAGGATTTGGATGTCATGTCAAACGTGTATTATCCTTCATGTGAATCCAAAGAGGATTCAATCGACAGTTATGAACCTGTTGTATCCCCTGATATTGGTAGTGGTCAAGTGAGTAATATATAGCTCATAACTTAGTAGCATGTTCAGTAATATTTTTTTGGGTTAAATAGTGGTTACCCCCCTGCAAAATAGGTCGGTTTTGGAATACCCTCCTGTAAGTTTTTTTTTTAAAATTCCCCCTTGCATTGTAGAGATTCTTTGGATTACCCCCTTGGAGTGCCATTTGGGCAAAGAATCTCCACGTTTCACCTACGTGGCACCTCCACGTGGATTTTTTTTTTATTTTTAAATTATTTTTTTGCCACGTGGCAATAAAAATTTAAATTAAAAAAAATAATGAAAAAAAAAATTTAAAAAACTTATTAGTATTTACTAAAAATAAAAAAATTTAAAAAAATTTTAAAAAAAATTAAAAAAATAGAAAAATAAAAGAAAAACAATAAAAAAAATATTATGTCAATTTTGTAATTATTTAACTTATTATTATTTTCCTTCAAAAAAAAATTATTATTATTTTAAAAAATTAAAAACAAAATATAATAATATATAATAATAATAATAATAATAATAATAATAAAATCTTTTTCATTTATATTAATTCCACCTATATTACTTATTAATTAACAATTTTATATATAAACTAAAAACATAATCAAATCAAATAAAAATAAAATTGGTTATAAATGATATTAATAGCAAAAAAATGATAAATTTCCTGAAGAAGATTTTATAAATGTTTAGCAGAAAAAAAAAACATTGAAAGGCAAAATGATAAATTATATTAATAGCAAAATGTCTACAACATACAACACCATGTAGAAGCAAAAATTGATCTATAATAAGCTTAAACAAACATATGGACCATAGAAATTGCTTGCTATACCAACTCTGACCACAACAAAGCTTTACGCCAACTACATAGCCAAAACATTTGTAGAAGTTGATTTGAGTTGATAAATCTTGAAAACATCTTGCTTCAAATTCTTACAATTCCCAAAAGATCCAGGTTGACAAACACCTTTAGGAGCTTCTCTTGAACCAGGTTTAATATTATTCGGATCTGAGTTTTTGATCCGCCGCCGCCATGTTCTGCGATGATGATGATGTTGTTGTTGGGTTAGGACTTAGAAATGCAGAAAATTGCTTGGCATCGGTAAAAGCACATTTTTGTGGAGGAAAGAAGGATACACGAAGTGGTTAATCTATGGTTTTTTTGGATCTGCGTTTTTTAATCCCAATCTTTTTCCCTTTCTGTTTTCCGAATTTGCGTTTTGGATCTGCGTTTTTTAAAAGCACCTTTCTGTTTTGGGTTGTTTTTGTTTTTCTGATTTGATGTTTTTCTTTCCCACCAATTTTAGATCTGGGTTTTGTTGGGGTGAAGTTTTAGCTTGAGATGATAATGAACTTTTTTTTTTACTTCTCTTGGTTGCTTCGTGGGTTGAGTGTTTTGTTTTAGTGTGAGTTCTTTTTTTTCATCTTTAGTGTTTTGATGAAATTTATGGGTTTTTTTTTCTTCTGATTTGGTGTTGTTGTTGTTGATGAAATAGTGAAGAAGATTTTGGGTTAAAGTTTGAAGTTATGAAGATTTGTTCTTGTTGTTATTGATATTGTTCTTGATGATGAGGGAATTTGAGAAGAAGAAGATGAAAGATTTTGAGAAAGAAATTAAAAGATTTTATTTTTAGTAAATACTAATAAGTTTTTTAAATTTTTTTTTTTCATTAATTTTTTTTTAATTTAAATTTTTATTGCCACGTGGCAAAAAAAATAATTAAAAATTAAAAAAAATCCACGTGGAGGTGCTACATAGGTGAAACGTGGAGATTCTTTGCCCAAATGGCACTCCAAGGGGGTAATCCAAAGAATCTCTACAATGCAAGGGGGGGATTTTAAAAAAAAAAACTTACAGGGGGTATTCCAAAACCGACCTACTTTGCAGGGGGGTAACCACTATTTAACCCTATTTTTTTTAAGATTGAAGGGTGTTTGATTGATGTGGTTTTGCAGCTATTAAGTGCTGCTCATGTTAGCAACAACGATGAAATTGATAGTCCCTCTCCAAAGGATTGTTGGTTTAAGCGTAAGCGAAAATGTAACAAGGATGGCTTTTCCACAAATGTTGAGACTTTGGTGTATTCGAAGCGAAAAAGTGCTGCTAAGAGGAAGCTTAATTTTAGTGAACAATGCGGTGATGCTGCTGCCGCGATTGATGATTCAAGGACTTCTTAGTATGGTGTTCTATCATTAAGTCTCCTCTTTAGTAATGGTGTTAAGTTTATGCTAAATAATGGGATGATGCTCAAGCTGGACTTGGTTGGCATTGAATTCCTTTTAATCAGTACCTCGATTGTTGTTTAGTTCTGTGTTTATGTAATATAGTATTTTGATTTTAGTAGATCATAATATAAATGTGCCACTTTTAATTTGAAGTAGTGTGATCAAATATGTTGTCTTTTTTGATTATCAATATAAGCCTATTTTCATGTTCATTATATGTGTTTTGGTTTTAGTGTATGTTTCTAAATTAATTAGCAGGTTTTGATTTTAGTATGCCTTTCCACGTTTTGTAGTTTTATGGGCTGGTTTCAATGGTTTTTGTATCTTGCTATTCCTTCAAGTGTCAAGGGTGATTTATTATGGACACATGAGGTGGTTTTTTTATGGCAGGAATGTGTTCCATTGTCTTTTGATTCCTATATTTGTAAATAGCTATGTGTTTGGTGTTTATGGTTATGTAATAGTGCAAGTACATGAATTGTGGTATGATAGCAGAGGAAATATTTGCCCTTGAGAACTGCTGTTTGTAAATTTTTCTATTCTTATAACTTTTATTGTCCTTACACCACTGATAATGAAGGTAACCTGTTCTCTCAGACAAAAAAAAAAGGTTTTAAAGTTTTAGTGGTATTTTAAAAAATAAAAGTCATATATGGTGGATCGATTGATTTTTAGACAACTACAAGTTGGCAAATCAGTGTGGAAATTAGTAGTAATTGTTAGGTGATATCTGAATTTATAAGTTGTCTTAACAAGAATTAAAGTGTTTGTGAGATTCTTATATTTGCTCTAAATAATAAATTTGGAGTTGAAATTTGTATGAAGTAGTGGATGGGTATAATCAATAATGAAAAATGAAAGTGTTATTTGATGTTTAGGCTGTCTATTTGTGTGTTATCATTTAGCTAGGTATCACATTGTGAACATTTTTATGATATCTTTAATATTAGAGCAAATAAATTGATGAAGTAGCCTAATGATTTATGTGCATCCATTTGTTAATTTAAGTAGGATGCTGTGTTTTGCCTTTGTTTTTTACTTTATAGGTTACTTTACCCCTAAGGACTCTTAGCAGACTTTTCTACATGTACCAATTGCTTAGTGTTAGGATATTTTTCTTGTATCCAGTTGAAATTTACTTTTTAAAATGTAAATTATAGATGTCATATTAAATAGATTAATTTTTCTTAATGTCTAGGATAACTATTGAACTGTTTAGCATTTACTAAATATTGTGAATTTTTAATTTGATATGTTCATGATGGTTTATTTGTTTCATTTTCAAGCAAGTTGACATTTATTGTATTTAACTCATTGGTATGATATAGGCGGTTCAGCCAGTCATGGCTAATATATTGGATGTTTATTGATGTCTAGAAACACTGTCAAATTTCATATTATCCACTAGATATCAAATTTTGGGTAATTTATGTGTACATCATAAATGATTACAATGAGATCATGAGTGTCGTTGACAACGGAAAAAGATCCATGTTTTTTGTCGATGGTTATGGTGGTACTGGTAAAACCTTCTTGTGGAAGACTGTCTCATACAAATTACGATCAGAAGGAAAAATTGTGCTGAATGTTGCCTCTAGTGGTATTGCTTCGATTCTTCTCCCTGGTGGTAGGACTACTCACTCGCAATTTGCTATACCATTAGTATTAACCAAAGAGTCCTGTTGTAAAATTCCAGTGAAGACTGACAAGGCAAATTTATTGATTATGACAAGTTTAATCATTTGGGATGAGGCGCCAATGATTAATAAGTTTGCGTTTGAAGTTTTTGAAAGAACTTTACAAGATCTTATGAGTGATGTTGATCCTACCAATGCAAAATTAATGTTTGGCGGTAAAACTGTTGTATTTGGTGGAGATTTTAGGCAAATTTTACATGTTGTTCCTAAAGGTACTTGAGCTGATATTGTACATGCAACGATCAATTCGTCGATTTTGTGGCGTAGCTGTCGAGTATTAAAGTTAACAAAAAATATACGGCTACAGTATTCAACTGATTCCGAAGAAAATGAGCAATTAGCTTTGTTTGCCAAATGGATTTTAGATATTGGTGATGGAATTATTGGTGATATCCAAGATGGTGAATCAATTGTTGAGATTCCACCAGATTTATTACTTCTAAACATATCTAATCTAATCGGTGACATAGTTAACTGTACTTATCCTGAGCTGTTGAAAAATATGCTTGTTCCTAATTTTTTTGAAGATCGAGCTATACTTGCACCTACTCTTGAAATTGTTGAACAAGTTAATGATTATGTTTTGTCGTTACTTCCTGGTGATTCAAAAGAATATCTAAGTTGTGACTCAATTTCGAGGTGCGACAAGGATGCTACAATTGATCATCGTTGGATTACAACTGAATTTTTAAATGATATTAAATGTTCAGGTTTGCCTAATCACAGACTTTTTTTTAAACTTGAAGTTCCTGTTATGCTGCTCAGAAATCTTGATATTTCTTCAGGCCTTTGTAATGGTACACGTCTTACGGTAACTTATTTTGGAGTCAATGTCATAGGAGCTAAAGTTGTCACTGGATCGAACATTGGTCATGTTGTGTATATTCCACGAATGAGATTATTACCATCGGATGCCAATGTTTCCATAAGTTTTCAACGTCAACAGTATCCTGAAGTCTTCCAAAAAATATGAATACAATTTCATCTATGGTGGTACATTGATATATATTCTGTCGTTATATTAACTTTTAGTTGTATCTTATATTGTTAATTTCATAAAATGATTGCTTATAGTATTTATGGATATCACATAATAATCAATTAACTATATCATATATTCGTTCAACCGTGTGGAAGCACGA
This sequence comes from Trifolium fragiferum, assembly GCA_954870985.1. NCBI lineage: Eukaryota > Viridiplantae > Streptophyta > Magnoliopsida > Fabales > Fabaceae > Trifolium > Trifolium fragiferum. The sequence continues at coordinate 32,239,142 of OX940792.1, read as the reverse complement.
GTACAGAAACTAGTATTTATACAAACAGGTATACAATAAGATTAAAAATTATTTATAAAAAATATATTTATTTTTTAAAAAAAAAAATTGGGCTTGACTGATGTGGCTATAGCCACAGGTCCGCTCATTGTCTTATATGTTACGTTAAAAAATTTGTTTAGTAACAATATTTTCATAATAAGGTTATAACCTATAGTTTGCCCCTTAAAAGGAAAAAAAAACAAATTTATAGTTTATTTTTTAAAGGCTTTTTTAATTAGTTTATGAGTTTATAGTTTTTTATTTTTCTTCCATTTATACCCTTATTATTAAAACTTACATTTACTCTTTAGTATTTATTTTTAAATTTAAAATAAAATAACTATGGTTCAAATGTTTCTAATTTAAAAAACACCACATTATATCTAAAAATAAATAATGTAGCACTATATCTACAATGTGATGTTGTCTTTTTATTTTCATTTATGCACTCGACCTCCCCCTCAATCCTGCTCTATTTTCACCGTGTTTTTATTATGCTTACTTTAAATATCTTAAATATTAATTTGATATAAATTTTATTATAATTTAAAAATACTATTTTTTTAGGTTAGTTTGAGTGCAGTTTTACGCATTGTAAGAAAAAGAAATCAAATTTCAAGTATAATAAGTTGATTAGTTAAAATTTATTCATTAATGAATTGCAAAAAAAAAATTTCACATCATTTTTTTCAAACCAAACATACCTCTAGAGACGAATTGATAATTTTTTTTTTGGACACATGATAATTATTTTTTTTTGGTAATTTACGAATTGATTATTTAAATCTTTTATTTAATAATGCCATAATCTTTGTCCGAAAATAAAACCATTTTTTAAAGTTGTATTTAAATTTTTTATTTTTTTTTAACAATTTGTATTTAAAAATTTTCCTTCAAATTATTTTTTGAGTAATCTTTGTCTGATAGTATTGGTGAAAGAACAGCTATAGACGAAGATGGAAGAAGAAAAAGCTGCAGCATACTACGACGAGCTCACTCGAAAAGGTGAGGGAGCCGCAAAGTTCAAACAAGGTCTCGGCTTCTCCACTTCCACATCAAACGACGCCGTTCCTAAACCTGGTTCAGCCCTCGTTTCTTCCTCTTCATTCCTCTCTCAATTCGTCAAAGCCTCTCCCTCCTCCACCACCGCCACCACCGTCCCTTCCGAGCACGACAGAAAAGCTCAGCTCCAATCCATTCAAGACAAGCTCAAAAAGAAACCTACAACCGAATCTAGGGTTTCAGAGAAAACCAATCACGATTCTTCTTCTAGGGATAACGATAGAAGAAAAAGGCGAAGTAGGAGTAGGAGCAGAGATAGGTATAGGGAAAGAGATAGGGATAGGGATTCAAGGAGGAGGAGAAGTAGGAGTAGAGAGAGATATAATAGATACAGTGATCGTGATAGAGATAGAGATAGGAATGCTGATAGAAGTCGAAGCCGAAGCGATTCGGATGGTGATAAGGGTAGAGATAGGAGGAGAAGGGAAAGAGAAAGAGGGAGAAGGAGGAGTAGAAGTAGAAGTGTTTCTCCACGGTCTGAGGTGAAATCAAGTGATGTTAGGGAAAGAGAGAAAATGAGTGAGAGGAAAAAGGGGAAGAATGCTGCTGTTGATTATGCCAAACTAATTGATGGTTATGATAGTATGGTAATTAAGAGCTTCTTAATTTCATTGTTATGTATATTGTTTGCTAGTTGAATTGGTTGATTTGATTGAGATTTAAGTTTTATGTTTCAAGTGTTATGAATGAGTCATTGTTATGTTACTTATGTATGTTTGTGATTATGAATAGGCACCTGCTGAAAGAGTCAAAGCCAAGATGAAGCTTCAGCTTTCCGAAACTGGTAAGTCAGTTGAAGACGTTATATGAAGTAGTTGTTCATATCTCAAATAATCAAATGTACCTATGCGCTCCATTTGATTTTCTGATGAAAAATTCATTTGTTCTATACTTAGTATGACTGAGGTTAAATTTACTGAATATCTTTGCTGTTGCGTACTTGTTTAAGAATAATTTTCAAAGCTTGCTATTTGGGTCTACTCTGAATATTGAAAATTTAATCTTTGTCTTGAGTTGTTTCCCTGTTTGATATTCTTGCAGTATGATCATTTTGTACAAGTATCTGGCTTAGGTTACCGCTCTATAGTGGTATATATATGAGGGTAGGGTATTGTTGAAGAAAATTTAAATGGTTCATACTCAAAGTGTGAATAGAAATAGTTGTTTCCTACCTTGCCAAATGAGATAGTTTATCCGTATTTTGTTAATTCTCTTTTATCACGTACTTTCAAATGCAGCTGCACGTGATTCAGAAAAAGGTGTGGGCTGGGAGCGATTTGAATTCGACAAGGATGCCCCTCTTGATGATGAGGAAATTGAAGGTCTGATTTGTTTGATAATATTGTTATTATGAATACTATGAATATAAATAATTTGTGGGATTTCTGTCCCATTTCCACTCATAATGTAAATGCATTCTCTTCAATCATCTTTAATATAATATAACTCCTAAAATAACCCGAGTCTGTTAGGAACCCAGAAATCAATGGATAAAATAGCACAGAAAACACTTAACAAAGGAATGTATTATTTATGAAAAAGGGAAAATTACAGTAGAATATTCTCCTACTGCCCAGAGCTAAGCTCCTCTTAGAGAAGAGATGACTCCCTCACTCTATGCCAAACTAAATGGTATCTAACAGAAAATATCTGAATGCCGTTCTCATCCTCTTATAACAAACTTGGCTACAACTACACCCTTTGCCAGGTCATTTAATTCCTTCTCTTTTCCATATTTTCCCTTGTTTCTATTTTGGCCCACTATTCTCAATTGGGATCCTATCAATGCCACCCTCTTATAAACAACCTTGTCCTCAAGGTTGGAAATGGGTTCTATTACCGCTATGAGATTCTTCGGTTCCTTTGAGAAACAAATAGGAATGGAGCCACTAAAGATACTGAGGTTGGATATCAGTTGCATCCAATGGCTTGTAGACCAAAACTTATCATATACCAATTTAAGCAAACCGTAGATTGAAGGAGACTTTCTCCAGCAGTATTCATAAGCAACTTTGACCATAAAAGCATTGCATTTCCCTGGGTCCCATGTTATTACCATTGTTGATGAATTTAATATTGTAGTTTCAAACATCAGAGCATTAGAGGTAGCATAGCCCTTTTCCATCTCAAGAAGTGTGATCACAAGTAAAACAACCCTTGCAACAATATGCATAAGAACCCTCTTGGTACAGTAGTAGGTTTTTTTTTTTTACGCAAAGGTACAGTAGTAGTTAAGAATCAAATCCTTGGCCCTAGGATTCCATTTCTTGAAGCTAAACGACCAAGCCACATAAATAGTTTCACATATGTAGTTGCTTTCTTCCAAACTAAAAGGAATTAACATGTCAGCCCAGAGAAAATATTCATGTAGTAGAGTTACAACCACTATGTTATACTTTCTCATCCTTTTATCTTCAACTTGGATATCCCCAAATTTGCACAATACACCAAATAGGGGGAGAGGTTCTTTTAAAACATGATAATTTTGAAAAGCAAGTATCCGAGGCTGCCACTTGGCCTTTACTTCTCTATTAATTGTAGCATGGGTGGTGCCTATGACAGTAAAATTGTAATCTGAAACTCCTTCCACTCTTGCACCCATGGTCTTTTCTTCTACTACCAAGTCTCTATAGCTGAAATCATTGAATTCAGGTAATGCATAAGGATCACAGAGCTTACCCATTTGGGACCCATAATTCACAGCACAATAAAGATAATGAATGAGAACCGGAAACACCTTAAGATTTCTACCAACATTGGAGCTTCTTGGCCTTTCCCCACTTGAACAGTCCCAATCACATAATAGAAACACAAAAGTAAGTTCAACTGCAGATTCGCCTCTTCCCCGACTTTTCTGACTAACATCATGATATGTTAAATTAACTTCCCAATTGAATGGGATAACAAGATATGTAGTGACAGTTACAATCAATTTGTGAGCAACTGAGCCAACCGACAAGCCTCCTTGATTGATTCCAGCGTCAACTAAGGTTGAGCAAATTGTAATCAGTAGATCCCTTTGTTCACTGTACGCATGAGTTAACAGTAGCGTCGAATAAACTCCCATGTCCTTAAGAGATGGTTTACATGGTGGTTCAGTTCCATATGTCATAATAAGGAATGAATTGGATATATCTAGTTGATGGGATCTTCCAAGGACACTCTTTATCCAATACCAATAACATTTGCCGGCTACATACTTGTTTTCACATAGACTATGAAGAAGCCTTAAAAACATGCGTTGTGCACCATACCTCCATATTTCCCAATTTCTCTCAGTTTTCCCTAGAGCAATGGCCAGTAAATTCAAATTGATAAACCTCAACATATCTAAGTCTTTTTGGGGTCCATTTAATTACTGCAATGCAACCCAGGGTCGAACAACTTCATCAGAAATAACATTGGGTCTACAGGCCCAATCACTTTGAACATACTCCCATAAAAAAGGAATAAAGAAGCTCATATTGTTAATTAGGGACAGATTTAAAGCAATGCTGGCACATAAATTTACCCTAGTGGAAGGAAAATTTAGCTGGACCATGGAACCAAATGTCTTGGATATTTGGATTAGAAATATAAGTGCTTGGGACATGCATGAAAAAACCACTGTAACATTAATTGAATGTGGAATTTTGAACAAACTTTGATGCTCTCATCACATGGTGCGGAAAATAGATGGGAAGGGTTCAGCCAATTAAATCGAGGCACACAAATTATACTTGATTGATAGTATATAAGGCTATTGTACCTCGCATTTTAGTATCAAATTTAACGGGTGAGATGACTCCTTTTGTGATGAGTAAGGGGCAAATGGCTCATTAATTGATAGGCTAGACATGTGAAAAATGGGTAACAACCGGTTGCACACGTTTTGCTCATAAGCGGTTGTCAACGTCCTCACGAAGTAGTCTTGTATTAGGCCCATTGTATTTGAAACTAGAATTACACGTTCTGGACCTCTATAATAAAATTGGGTCAGACCCCGTTGAATTTGGAAAGATACCCAACTCACATAGTATCACACCTCTTTTCTCCTTCCTCACCGTCACTTCATCTCTAACCCCATATTCGTCGGATTTCTCTAATGACAGCGACACCAACACTCTCCGGTCTGTGATGATTGTGAAGGCATGCGGAGCTGTTGATGGTAACCCATCCCATGCCGTTTGCTCCTTCCCTCTGCTCTCTGCCTTGTATCTCTCCCCGTCAATGAACTCGAGTAGATCCGGGGGCCTGGGTGGCGGTGCTCGCTGTGGACGAGCCATCACAGGTTCACCGGGGTCCGGCACTTCGGGTGGTTGTGGTATAACTGCTGAGTCAAAAACCGAAATAGATTTTGATGGTATTCCCTCTTTCGCAAGCTGGTGGTGGTTTATCGGGTCAAGAATTTGACCCAACTCAGGATCCACTCCTCTTTCTTTCTCCTTTGTTTCATCCCTTCCAACTACCTAAAACTCTATGTTCGGTGGTGGTGCATCCCGCAACGACAGCGACGGTGTATCGACCACAACCATGTGTTTCTCCTTTATACTCACCTCCTTAATTTCTGCTTCAATTTTCTCAGATTTACCCACAGATTCCTTGTGACTCTGCAATTTCTGATTTGACGGCTCCGGCACTAGACCGCTCAAATTCTGCAGCGATCCAGAGTCCTTCTCTTCCCCTGCATTTCCACCATCCTTCGATTTCCTCTTCCATCTCTATCAGAATGTGATCATGGCTTTCTCGCTCATCACTTTCTGTAGCTTCAATCATCTCCCACAGATCTGGAATGAATTTCTTAATGAAAGTCCTCTCAAAAGTCTCCCACGTGACATTCTGGTTGCCTTGCTTCCAAGAAGACCACCACATGTAAGCATCTCTTCTCAATGCAAACAGAGTCGCCCAATCTACTTAATTTCATCTTCTCCAGAATCCAACTGTTGGCTTGGAAGTACTGATCCAACTGGATCGACCACCAGTAGGCTTCTCCCTCGATAGATCCGGTAGGTCGGACCATTGTTAGGAACCCAGAAATCAATGGATAAAATAGCACAGAAAACACTTAACAAAGGAATGTAGCGGAAAATTGTTTCTAACAGAATATTTTCCTACTGCCCAGAGCTAAGCTCCTCTTAGAGAAGAGATGACAATCTCCCTCTAAGCCAAACCAAATGGTTTCTAACAGAAAATATCTGAATGCCGTTCTCATCTCTCTTTCATCCTCTTATAACAAACTTGGCTACAACTACACACTTTGCCACGTCATTTAATTCCTTCTCTTTTCTATATATTTCCCTTGTCACTCACTATTTTGGCCCACTATTCTCTATCGGGATCCTATCAGAGTCTATGTGAGGAGAAAGGGGTTACTTACGGGATACAATCCAAGAAGGAGGAGGCCCAACTGAGTAACCACTAACTGATTTGGCCGTTGGTGTCGTTGAGGGTTGTGATGTGGACCATGTGGTTGAGGAAATATTACGGAGACGTGAGGCAAGAGTGGGGGTAGACTGGAATTTAGTTGAAATCCTTGAGGCAGACTAGGCCTCTCAAATTGCCTATACTATCTTTCATCTTTGTAATTTTTGTGTATACCTGTACTATGATATCCAGTTCTGCTATCCCTTATTAGTTACAGACTTGTTTTCCTACATTTCCACAATATGATAGAAGTTCCGTTCATTACTATTTATGACATGTATAGTCTATCAGATTACATTTCCTTTTTTGGATAAGAAACTTGAACATGGTAAGTTAGCTGCTTGTTCTGCATTCTTGTTAAGAGTGATTGGAATCCTCTTACATCTGTTTTACATTTCTCATATTGGTTTAGACATTATTTTGGTCTCCTTGTGTCATTTACCGGTTATGATTGTTGATTATCATAATTTTCTAATGGACTCAAATAGTTTGTGCATGTTGCCAATTGGAAAATAATTTAATGCCTTTCTCAATATTGAGTGCTGCAATTATATATATTTTTCCGATCATTATACCTGTAAATTATTTGTTTGTACGTTTATTAGTAATAGTTTATACTTTTGCATCGTTCTTGACGTGAAAAAACCTTTGTGTCATTGAATGGTGAACTGGCTTGCTATATATGTTTGTGATTGACAATGAGTGCACATGGCCACCCATCTGCAGTTGCTGAAGACGATGCATCCTTAGTCAAACACATTGGCCAGAGTTTCCGGTTTTCTGCAATCGAGGTATCTTCCCTATCTTTAATGAGCAAATCGCTAAATAGTTAATTCATTTCCTCATTTATATGCACTCCTGATTATGTAGCCTGGAGATATAATTTGAATTTCATATTCTTATGTAGTCCAAACGGGAAGAACAAATTCAAGCTGCTCATGACGAAGCTATGTTTGGGGGTACATCTCATCCACCTCCCACCACTAGTCCAGACAGCGAGCCTGAAAGGAAGAACGATGAGGTTGATGATAAAAAAGACCTTGTTTCAAGCCTCTTAAGTGAAACGGTGAGTGATTTGCATACCACAACAGACATGGATACACATAGCAAATACGGAGTAATTTATATAATCATTGTATTTGGATTCAGGTGCTGGCCAAGCAAAAAGGATCGTGGCGTGACCGGGTTCGTCAGGCATAGAGCTTGCACCTTGAAGGCGACGCTTCTGATAGAAAAGTGAGCCAAATGTCATGTCAATATTGTAGCACAACATTCAATTTTGCAACTGGAATTAGTGTGCAGTTTGCTTTATTTTTATATGCATGAGTAGGCTTTAACTATGTATACATCTTGTAAGTTATTGCCATTATTTTCAAACATATGCCTCTGGTGAAGTAGGCTATGTGCACCGATGATTAAAAGGAGGAGCAGGATATGTGAAACATGTCTGCCTTTCATGTAATATTACTTTTAGATTCATTTATAAAAAAGGTCAGTTTCAGAACTGCATTTTAGAGTGAAATTAAGGGATACACTCATAGCATCAAATTTGCACCATACATCAGATTATGTGAATTTAAGGGATGTATGACGTATTTAAGCAGGGGAGGCTGTTGTTGATGTCACAGTACATGTGTAATCAAATATTAATTTGGCAATGGGCACGGAATTTTTTGTCCTCACCATTGGTAGGAAAAATATCACAGAAGGATTTCATTTTCAAACCCGGTCTTTTTGGTCAATTGCAGTAATGAGCCAGTCTTGTTTTGTGATGCAAACATGAAAAAGACATCAAGGGCAATGAAAAAGACATTGATGTGTGGATCAACAACCTTGGATGGTACATTAGTACAATAGACGTGTCATGTACTTTCGAAATCTTGTTCATAACAATATACATATTAGGAAATGGATTTGGTACTGTCAAATTATATTCATAAACGTTGTGCTTCCAAACATAAAACTCCCATTTAAACGCAACAATATTAGAAAATAGAGCTAAAGCTCAAATGTTGTGAATCACAATAAACGTAGCCACACATCCATTCAATCAAAATTTCCAACTATTAGCAACCAAAACAATAGTATCCATAAGAGATCTTCACCCAAATCACAGATGACAGACCCAATCAACCACCATCCTTATCCTCACTCAAAATCCCCCAAACAAAAGAACAAAAGAAAGAAACAATAAGATGCAATAGATGACACTTGATTGCACCTCCGCATAGGCGACATCCATTTGCAATCCAATATCCAACAGCCTCTGAGCTCTGTGTTATCTACTAGCTAGCTAGCTCCGCCATCTCTCCAACTCGTAACACCTTTGCCGTTCATTGTTTGTCACATAGTTGCATGGTCACCCCTGATTTGGTGACACTAGAGTTAACTACGGTCACTGGAGGAGCTGGGTTAAAATTTGTGGTAAGGCCAAACATATTGGTAGTTTTACATTTTGTTACGTAATTCATTTGTTGGTATAATGGTTTTTTTTTTTTTTTTTTTTATTGATCTGATTTTGTGTTTTCAGTTTAGGTAAACTGAGTTTGAATTCGACCTACCATTTTATCCAAAAATAACACATTTATTCAAGAAAAAATACATGTCTAAACTTGGTTATGCAGACTTGAATCCTTGACATCAAGGAAGCTAGAATGGCCCTTAACACTAGGACAGATTGAGTATTTTTTTTTTTTTTTTGGAAAAAGGACATATTGAGTTATTGGTTATATATTTAACCATCACATATGTAACTACAAATTGTTTATACAATGTATTAGTATCTATTAAAAATAATTATTATTTAGATGGGTCATATGACCTACCCCACCTAGAAGATTTTACGTTATCAAGTTGTATTTCATATAATTTAAAATATGATTTAATGGATATGCACAGTCAGTGTAAGATAATTTTACACGGACATTCAATGAAAATTTATCAATTTTCAAATCATCCCACTATTATATGGTTATTTTGAAATTACTTGTATGTAGGGCTGGAAATGAGTCGAGTCGAGTCGAATCTGTCTGAGCTCGACTCGACTCGATAAGAATTGGTTCGGCTCGAAACTCGGCTCGAGTTCGAAACGAACTATTTTTTCAGCTCGAGTTCGGCTCGTTTATAGTTCGCGAGCAGTTCGATTCGGCTCGTTAGGTTCAGTTCGTTTGCTCGAATCACATAGTTTAAAAGTCATTTTTTTGTTAAAAAAAAGTCTAATTTTATATATTTGACCTTACAAAATAATTTTTTTAAAAGAAAGAAATTGAAATACAATAAAAATTATTCCAATAGCAAATTAATTCAAAGCTACAAGAAAATAAAGAGATTGAAACAAACCAAAAAATAAGTAAAAATAAATATATTAGTGCATTATATTAATTGAAAAAAATTTCTATTGATATCTTTCTAGTTTTTTATATAATAAAATGTAACATCCCACTCTTTCAATTACCTAATTAATTTTATTAGAGCTTTGTCTAATAAAGTAGAATTAATTAGTGGGGATTAATTAAATTAAATCTTGGGTGTTGAGTGTATTATGTGTGGAAGTTAGGAGTTCTAATTGAACCTAAACTGCACACTAATATATTAATCTCACATTGTGATTTAATTAACACTAAGGAATCAATTTTTCCCTCTCACTCTCTCCTCTCCCTCGTGACACCTCATCCTCACTTTGTGAAATCACTCATTCTTCTCTTATGACTCACCTTCAACTCTCTAAATACTCCAACACCTCACCTAACCAACTCACCACCTCTAGACCAATGAGGAAGCATGCAAGTAAACTTAACACCCTAACTCAATTCATACCATCACCATTTTTTCAGAAAATAATACTCTTCCAACTCTCTTCCTCTCTCTCACGCCATTTTACACACACACACACACACACACATATCAAGTTTTCCATTTCTCTCATTATCACATATTGTCATTATATCACAAATATTCTACAATCAATTCAATTCTAAGCTTCGGAAACGTCTCACCTGCAAGCTACAAACAAGGAACCAGAACTGAAGCCTCGCTCTTTTCATTTCTCCCAAATTCATCAAGAAACTTAAATTTCATGAACTCTAAAACATTTCCCTTTCAATTCACCATCTCAATATTAACCCACGTTTCTAATCCTTGCTGCATGTGCACCAATCATCAAAATCACGACCTTTCCAACACTGGGTATGCTATGGGTGAAAGGAAAACGTGCAGTTTTGGAGGAACTGCAGGATCCTGTTCTTCATCCTGTCACGCTCGCCCGGCGAGAATTGCGGGGAGTTGTTGCATGCATTCTTTTTCTGTTCGTGCCTGTTCCTAACCTTAAGTAAGTAACTTAAGGCTCTTCAATATTAGTATTTTGATCATTTTAAGCCCTTATTGATCACTAACTATTGTGAGTCTCATTAATTTCCAATTTTGGTGTTGAGCTCGAGTTATTGGACGGAAGAAGCATCAAAAAGAGCTGGAAGTTGGTGCCTCACCTATTCTAATCACAAGCTTCTGAGTTAATCACAATTACAAGTGGGTTATTTAGGCTAGGTAGTTAGTTTCCCCAAATTTGGAACATGCATGCAAACATAGGATTTTAGGGAAATTATGTGTGAGGATAAATAACTCCCAATTTCTCCTCCAAACAGTCGTAAATTATGTTTATAAAATTGTTACAATGATTTACTTTGAGGATTGTAGGTGTTTAATTTGAAAAATGAGTTTTTCTGCAAAACAGGGACTGAATACGCAGTTCTCGCCCGGCGAGCATCCTAGCGAGTGAACAATTTATGGGCAGAGTATGAATCGCCCGGCGAGCCTTTGCTGGCCCGGCGAGCTTAGGCTGGCCCGGCGAGTGATAGCTCGCTCGGCGAGCTAACTCAGAACAGGGATTGTTTCTTGCTTGGGCTCGTTGGAGTGCTCCTTGGGCAGGACAAGTATGTTAGTCCTATTTTTCACTAATATTTTCAAAAACTATAAACACTCGTTTTATATCCTCGAATTAGATTAATATTTTTGTAACAATAGAATTTATATTTTGTTATCACGAGGCAATCCTAGGGTATAACTTAGGACTTTAGAAAATATTATATGCTCCCCGGACTTTGGGAAAATTATGGTAGCATGAAATTAATTTAGAATCAGTCGAATTATGTGCGATTGTGATATCGCTTGTGGACTTCGTTTTAGATGTTCCACCAGTAAAACTTTGTGAGCTGCACGCCGGAACGCTTTCTGTTCGCGGACAAGGCAGGCCTCTGAGACATGCTCACCTCAGAGTGTCTTGCGGTTAAAATCAATAAGACTAATCAGTGTTACACCTTTAATTTATGCTTTATGATATTATGATATGAATATGTTATGACTGATTAGGTGCCCCGGCTTAGTAGCCATTAGGAGGGTAGTAGGACTCACTGAGACTTAGAAGTCTCAGCCCACTCAAATTATTTTTTTAGGTAGACAGGTTATTTCGGAGCAGGGACCAGGATGGACCTGACGATTGGAGTTGTGCTTGGATTGTCAGCTTAGAAAACTTAGTCTTCTTCCTTGTTTTTAATTAACTTGTTATTCTGTTGTCAATTCCTTCCGTTGTTTGTAATCGAATATTCACTTATTATCTTAATGATAATATATTATTCAGTTAGTTCCCTTGTAATTTTAATGTACTCAGATTCCAGTTATTAATATTCCGACTAAATGTTCTAGATAATTTAGTTGGGGCGTTGCAATTGGTATCAGAGCAGGTCGATCCAGTATCGGATCTTGCCATGAGTCATTACAATTCCTTTCTTAGTAGTACGGACCCTTTGGAGTCTGGACTGTTTACGCTAAAACTATCGCATGCTGAGTCTGATCAGCTCAGTATTGTGCATGGTAGGCAGGGTATTACGGTTGAGAACCGAAGTGGACCACGGTGGTTGAGTAAGAAGATCGTAGTGGGGATGCAGTTCAAAAGCAATCGTTGGCGAGAATTCTCTCTAACCGGGTGTTGGAGCTGAAATAGTTGGGACTGAAGGAGTAAGTGGTGCAGCGCCAACGAGTATACCAAGAGTTAAGATAGATTACATGGATTAAGACCAATAGTAGTAGGAAATTTTGGAGATTGTAAGGAAGCAGTTGTTAAGACTATAGAGAGTAAAAACAGTTTGATGGAAGTATTAATCGCTCGAAGTAGAACTATTCATGGTAGAACGAAGGTGTGTAGGTCATTATAGTATCCAACTGACACTGTGTGTCAGGTAAATTCCCCGGACTTGAGAGTAACCATACTTTCTGGTGAACATGTTTACAAGAAACATGTAAGCCAAGTAAGTTTCAACCTTCAGTAAATCAGAACTCTTCCTGAATACTTAACCTTACTTGTCAGCCGTGAGATTCACCAGTGATGTTAAATCTGTTCAATACCATACTAGAGAAACCAAGTTGGAATATTCACCCATAACAACACTTATCTGAGAACTTCCCAATAGATTATCCTATAGGAAACTAACTCTTAATGCCTCCCTAAGGATAATCTAGCTTTTCAACATTGTAACTCGTATTCCTACCTTACCGCTAGAAGCTGAACCCTGTTTGTCATAACAAATAAAATTCTCTTTTAGCGATACCAGCCTAGGTCAGATAACTCAGCAAACCATTCGAGATCAACCTTGATTAGAGTAACAATTAGGAATCATTTCACGACACCATGTAGGTACCTGACTTAATTCATAAGGCGTCATTCGTGATGCAGTAGAAACAAGAATTAACCGATTTAGCCCTTGTAAGTAACAACCAGTAGTTGTACCTTACCACTAGAGATTGAGTAGTATTAGATATACCATTTAGGAATTTCACCTTATAAACTTAGTATCCATATGGACTTGTTAGGTGTAGTTGTCCACTTATCTTGAGCTAGTAACTTAGTGCCATAAACTACCCAACCAAGCATATAGGAAATTAGTCGACTTAGACTGCCTTCGATTCAACACTCTCTTACCTTCCGGCATGTCCTGTTACCACTTAGAGAACTACTATAGGTCTAGTAAGATAATCTCAGCCTAACACGTTACATTAGAGATCACAACAACCATTTGGAACATAACCTCACCCGGAATGACAAGTAGAAATATTTCTTAACCATACTTATTTACCAGGTAACCTGTTTAACACTATCATGCATCTCCTATTTTAGTAGCTTAGTGTCGCGACTTAGGTAGATACCTTGTGAGAGGAACTAAGTTAAACCACCCGTATTATTAATTTCCTTAGACGCATTCAGTCACCTAGATCAATCGTTGAGTACCTTACCAACCACTCAACACTCGTATCGAAAATAGCTAAGTTGGATATATCCCTTACCAACCACTCAACACTCGTACTAGTTTAGACCTTCGAGTTAGGAATCTGTTAGAGTCAGTCGGATTTCCATTAAGAGTACCTATCAATACCCTGAGTTGAGCCGGAACCATTAGAAGACAAATTCCCAATTCATGACCATTCCTTCGGACCTTTGATAAGCTAAGCTCATCGAACCAAACTATGTTGGATTGGTTATTCATTAGACATGAGAACATGGAACAGGTTCATTCCCTAACTTGCTCGATTGTGCCCTATCAGCTGTTAGACGTATTTATCACTGGAATAAGTTGAGAGGTTAACTTTCCAAGTTCCTCGACATCGGTCAGTTAAACCGACATTGGGAGACTCTGCTTACAAGTAATCCTGTTCAATCTTTTCAGCCTTTTCAGTTACGCTGTTAGAAACTAAATATAATCCGTGGAATCCAATTTATCTGGAGAGGACACGTGTAAATTCAGTTTAAGCCCTCACTCATCGTATCGATCTTTTAATCAGTATCATTAGTCAATTATTCGTCGAACTATTCAGTTTAGTGTCAGTATCAGTTAATCAGATAGGTCTTCGTGTTGGAACAAAATTATGATTTTGTATCTCCTTAATTGATTTTGATGATAACAATGTATTTAAGGTTAAATTGGAATACTAATAATTTAATTCAGTGTGCAGGATTAAAAGTTAAAATTTGCGTACTAAAGAACCCTAGAATTTCTGAAGGAATTACTTCTGAGCTCACCAGATCTGAAGCAAGTAATTCTGAGCCTATGAAACTCTGAAGTTATTATCTGAACCTTAGAATTTCTGAAGGAATTACTTCTGAGCTCACCAGATCTGAAGCAAGTAATTCTGAGCCTGTGAAACTCTGAAGTTATTATCTGAACCTTAGAATTTCTGAAGGAATTACTTCTGAGCTCACCAGATCTGAAGCAAGTAATTCTGAGCCTATCAAAATCTGAAGAACATCTGAGCTCACCAGATCTGAAACAAGTAATTCTGAGCCTATCAAAATCTGAAGAACATCTGAGCTCACCAGATCTGAAACAAGTAATTCTGAGCCTATCAAAATCTGAAGGCTCGTCAGATATAAGTGTTAAGCTACATTTGAGAGTACAATTTTATTGAAGACTGTGCCTGACTAAGTCCAAACGCAGAAACCAAGAATGAAAAGGTTTGACCATGGAAAGGTCCTTTTCAAGTCAGGCTTCAGAAACGATTATTTCCTTATTTGGCTTTCACCAAGGTTCAAATATCAAAAGCCAAAAGGAATCTCTCATTTTGTAGTAAACGTTAAGCTCCTAAGCTACTGCAAATCAGAACAGCTAATAAGCTCACTGATCTATACAAAGGAGCGTCTCAATTCTTCAAACGGCTATAATCTTCAACGTTCATTTTATCATCTATAAAAGGAAGAAGATTTGTGAAGAAATGCAATCAAGACTAAAGCTTCTGAAATTCTGGTGGCAAGTGTCAGATGTGTAGCACGATGTGTACACTTTAGGAATCGTACGATGTGTAGCCTAATGTGTCAACATCGTGGACAACTGAACTTGATGAACAAGTAAACAATATAAAGTGCAGAAAACAAAAGAACACGTGAGTTTGTTAACCCAGTTCGGCACTTATAACAAGCCCTATTCTGGAGGATACCAATCCAGGGATGAATCCACTATGGTAGTATCAATTCAAAGCTAAACTCCCCCGTTTACAACTTCTCACTTAATCACTACCCGTGCTAATTCTACCTAGGAACTCCTAGATATGAGAACCTCTGCTCACTCCCCCTCAACCTTACCCAGTAAGGATTTAATAACAAACTCAGTTGGAGACACACTCCTAGACAAGCGAAGCACTCGTACCTAAAGGCTTAGAGTGTTGCACAATCTAACTCCTTGCTTCAAAGCTTTGGAGAAAGACAACTAGAGATTACAACTCTATAAACTCAGTCCTTACTTGCATCAAAACTATGATCCAAGTGAAGGCTCACAAAGAACAAAGAACAACTAAAGAACTAAAACCCTAAGACTCAATTTGTAGACTTAGCTTCTTGATTTCAGTTGATGAATAATTGGTCTTCAGTCTTCCTTTATATAGAACAAGCTTCATGGGCTTTGACGAGTTGGCCTTGATAAATTTTGCCTTGAGATTTATTTGATCATAATCTTTTAATTGTTTGTTTCAAATCTTTTTGATCAAAGTCGGCCAATAAAATAAAACAGAACCATGAAAGATTATCTTGTTCCTTGGCGCGCAAGCTGGCACGATATACTTAAAAACAAATCTTTTTCAAAAGATCGCGTTTAAATAAATAAAGGCGCGTCCAGTAGGGCGTCCAGATGTGAACCCTGATGTGCCACACATCATGCTCCACATCATGGAATCAGGCTTATTTTACCAAATGAAGCCAACACCCTAAAAGGTCTCAACAATCTCCCCCTTTGGCAAATTTTGGGCTAAAATAATCTTTGAGTCACCCAACTAAACTTGGAGAGATGTGTAGGCACATCAGAGGCATGCAGCAGCGGATTAGAGCCTCGTAAATAAAGAGAGAAATAAACTCTCACAAGATAGGAAAATAAATTCCCAAAGACTGAGAAAAATAAATTCTCAGACACATACAAGCATGAGATTCCATGCACACATAAGGGAGGGTAGCAAACCCAGTAATAGTCTACTCCCCTTTGAACTAGAGCACTTTCCATGTACTCCCCCTAAATCTCATATCCCCTATAGGCTTCTTCAGAATGCATGACCTAGAGAGAAATAGAGAAGTTTTAAACTTGGCTTCTTAAGAATGCATGACCAAGTTAAAACTCACAGATGTGTCAAACATCACACAAAATAACTTCTACAGGCTTCTTAAGAATGCATCACCATGTAGAAATTAGATAACATCTTCAATTGGACTTCTTAAGAATGCATCACCCAGTTGAAAATGTACAGAAAAGGTCTTCAGAAGAACATGCTTTAGAAAACTAATTCTTCAAAAATTTGTTGATAAAATATTTGAAGAAAAATAAGCATGTATACCAGATGTGTAGTCAGATGTGCCACACATCAGAACTTCAGAAGTTGGAGAAGCTTCAGAAGCTGAGCAGAGCTTCAGAAGTTGTAGTGCTTCAGAAGTTGAGAAGAGCTTCAGAAGTTGTAGTGCTTCAGAAGTTGAGAAAGTTTCAGAAGTTCAGAAGTTCAGAAGTTCAGAAGTTCAGAAGTTCAGAAGTTCAGAAGTTCAGAAGTTCAGAAGTTCAGAAGTTCAGAAGTTCAGAAGTTCAGAAGTTCAGAAGTTCAGAAGTTGCCCCATGTGGATGAATAGAATTTAACTCTTTTTCTTAATTCTCGTCTCAATTCTCTCGTTCTATTCTCTCTAATTTCTCCCAAAATTATCACATTGTCCCAACACATCACAATTTGCTGCAGTTAAGACTTCAAAGTTTTTCATTTTAATTTTTACTCCCCCTTTTTAGCCAAAAATTATGACAAACATACTGAGAGTAAGTAACACACCATAGAATGCAGATAGCATGAGATGTAGAGATGATATTAATAGTGCAGCAGGTACAGAACAGGCACGCAAAGGTGCATCAGAAATCCAGGGCATAGCCCACAAAATACAAGCAAAAACAAGGAAATACTGAGTACAGGGAAATATTAATGAATTACAATAATTCAAATATCCTGGCTCCCATCAGTTTCCTCAGCTTCAGAGTCATTGGGCTCCTCCTCCTCCAATTCCTCATCCTCAGCCATTGTTTGCTCATCCTCAAGCTCCAGTCCAGCAATGACTGCCTCCAGCTTGGCCTTCTTCTCATCCAGAGCCTTGCAAGTCTCCTTTAAAGCAGCAATCATGTCTGTCCTAGACATAGCATTGTTTGAGCTGGATGTGCCCACATCAGGAGTCACATCAGACTGCTTGAGACTAAAAGAAATAGCAGACTCTCTTCTGCAAGACAAATCATCCTTGCCCAGAACATCAGGTCTCTGGCTCAATATGATTCCACACAGTAGGGAAGGAAATGCAATGGGTAGTTTGACAGCTAGGGTTTTGGCATGTTTGATAGTCTGATCAAAAATATAGGTACCAAAATCAAAATTAGATTTGCTGCCAATAGTATATATGAACCTAGCCAAACCTGTAGCCACATCACAGTTGTGTGTGGTAGGCACCCAGTTAGCAGCAGCAATCCTGTTCAGGATGTTGTAGATTGGTGTGAGCTTGCTTGCTTGCAGTTTCCCTTTCTTAGGCCAAGTCTTGACCTTTCCAGCTGTGATGGCCTTGATTATGTAGTTGTCATTTGCCTCCATCTCAGCAAAGGGCTCCTCACTTCTGCCCAGATACTTGTTGATAACAGTGGGAGAGAAGTGAATTTCTTTACCTCTCACAAAAACAGTTTGGTATTCCTTGTCCAAAGGATTGTCACAACCAGCAGGGATGTTTACCAAAAATTCTTTGACTACCTTCTCATAGCAGTCACCCAGTCCAGTAACAGTCTTCATCAAGCCAGCACGCTTGATCAACCTCATAACTTCCTTGCACTGCAAGGCTTCAGCACTGAGCTCCCTCTCCAGAGCTAACCTTCTATGAGCAATGTACTTCCATTTTCCAGCATGTGCAGGGTTGTGGAAGGAAATCAAATCAACTGGGATGTCAGGAATTCCCTGAGGAATTTTCTTCTTCCCATAGCTCTTCTTCACAGCAGACTCAATGTGAATCACATCAAGCTCCATATTGCGTTCCTCAGCAGATTCTTCCTCAGACTCACTGATGTGAGCTACATCCTGCTCCACATCGTACTCTGAGTCACTTGTAGGTGGCTCTTTTCTTTTCTGAGTCTTCTTCTTTGCAGGTGGAACCACAGCTTTACTAAATCCCTTCTTGGGACCATACATGACTTGCCTCTTAACAGGCTTCTTCTTCTCCTTAGTAGCAGCAGGAGAAATCTCAACAACAGCAGGACCTTTACCACTTCTAGTCCTTCTTGCAATACTCTCCTCAGTAAGCTTCTTCAAGGGGATGTCAGAATTGTAGCCTTCTACATCCACAACAACTTTGTCAGACTGGATATTATCTTCAGGTTCCTCAACCTCAGCAGGTTGATCTTCTTCAACAAATACCTGATCAGGAGAATCAGGAATGACAGCAGGTCTTTCAACAGCAGCAGTCTCTTCTTCAGCAGGAGACTCTTCTTCACCTTGTGGCAATGATGTGCCAACATCTGCCGCAACATTAGGTTCTTGCAGGGCCTGGAGCACAGAATCAATGATCTTCTGAGTCAAGGGGTGTCTTTGACCCTCAGAAATCTTCACAGCAGCCTTCTCAGGGTTAGGGTTTGAAGAACCTACACCCATAGATGCTTCAGCATTTGCATCACCAGATTTTGCAGGAAGAGGTTCAACATGCAGACTTTCCATGGTGTGAACCCTCTTTGGTGAGCCAATCTTTGGCTTCTTGCTTTTCTTCTTCTTCTTTTTGGATTTTTCTGTGTAAGGAGAAGGAACAACATCTTCCTCTGCGGCAATGGGGGTTGATTCCCTTCTTGATCGTTTAGACTTCTTCTTCTTTGATCCAGATGGCTTGATCATTGAGACAGGAGTGGCATCGACGATCATGTCACCTTGAATATCTTTTTGATGTGGGGAAATAGGTTTTGGTGATGATGGAGGAGTGTTTGTTTTTGTGGAAGGAGATGTTTTGGTTGCAGTAGACATGATGATGATGATGATTTTGTATGAAGATTTCAAAGAAAATTTCAGAAAGATGAACAAAGGGTTTGAGAGAGATCAAGAAAATTTTTGGTCGTTTGAGTGGTTGAGAAACGAATGTGGTGATCAATGTGGTAGGCAATAAGAAAAATCTTGAGTAAACGGATTTCTTGGAGTTTTGAACGCGAAATAGCCGTTGGAAATATTGCCTTTGGATTGCGTGCAACTATGGATGGAGGGAAAAACAGGTAACCGTTGCACGTCTAAATAGCAATTATGGCTATTGATCCTCAAAGAGGCAAATACCTAGTTTGCCCCTTAACACCTCAAACCTATTTGCATCTAAAGCCTTAGTGAAAATATCTGCCAGTTGATTTTCTGTGGCAACATGCTCTAGAGTCACAACATTGTCTTCAACAAGATCTCTAATGAAATGGTGACGTATATCAATGTGCTTTGTCCTACTATGTTGGATAGGATTTTTGGAAATATTTATAGCACTTAGATTGTCACAGTATAATGTGAGCACATCTTGCTGCACATTGTACTCACCCAACATCTGCTTCATCCAAAGTAGCTGAGAACAACTACTTCCTGCTGCAATATACTCAGCCTCAGCTGTAGAAAGAGAAACACAATTTTGTTTCTTGCTGAACCATGATATAAGGTTGCTTCCCAAAAAGAAACATCCACCAGAAGTGCTTTTCCTGTCATCAGCACTACCTGCCCAGTCAGCATCACAATAACCCAACAATCTTGTGTCTTCACCATGAGAGTAGAGAATTCCATAATCACTTGTACCACTGACATACTTAAGAATCCTTTTGACTTGATTCAGATGACTCATCTTGGGCTCAGCTTGGTACCTTGCACACACACCAACAGCAAAGCTAATATCAGGTCTACTTGCAGTGAGATAAAGTAGACTGCCAATCATGCTTCTGTATAGACTTTGATCAACACTGACACCATGCTCATCTTTAGAAAGTTTGAGATGGGTTGCTGCAGGAGTTCTTTTGTGATTTGCATTCTCCATTCCAAATTTCTTCACAATGTTCTTGGCATACTTGCTTTGGGAGATGAAAATTGTATCTTCCATCTGTTTGACTTGCAGACCAAGAAAGTAGGTAAGTTCACCTACAAGGCTCATCTCAAATTCAGACTGCATCTGATTCACAAACATCTTGACCATTGGATCAGACATTCCTCCAAACACAATGTCATCTACATAGATTTGTGCAATCATGAACTTGCCCTTTTCTTCTCTGACAAACAAGGTTTTGTCTGTTTCTCCTTTTCTATAACCTTGCTGCACAAGAAATTTGGTTAGCCTCTCATACCATGCCCTAGGAGCTTGCTTTAATCCATATAATGCCTTCTTCAATCTGTAGACATGATCTGAATAATTTGGATCAACAAATCCCTTGGGCTGTTCCACATAAACTTCCTCATTCAAGTAGCCATTGAGGAAAGCACTCTTCACATCCATCTGGAATAGCTTGAATTTCAAGATACATGCTACTCCCAGAAGTAACCTTATGGACTCAAGACGTGCCACAGGAGCAAATGTTTCATCAAAGTCTACTCCTTCAATCTGAGAGTAACCTTGAGCCACAAGCCTAGCCTTGTTTCTAGTCACAACACCACTTTCATCAGATTTATTCCTATAAACCCATTTAGTACCAATGATGTTGACTCCTTCAGGTCTAGGAACTAAATCCCACACTTCATTCCTCTTGAACTGGTTCAGCTCCTCTTGCATAGCTTCAATCCAAAACTCATCTGTCAAGGCTTCTTTCACATTCTTTGGTTCTACCTTTGACACAAAACAAGCATTGGATACAACCTCTCTTGACCTTGTCATAACCCCTGACTCAGGATTCCCTATTATGAGTTCTTTTGGATGATTCTTTTGAACTCTAACAGAGGGACCCTTGTTCACTGGAGTCACATCTTCTTGCTGATCAGTCTTCTCAGGAATCTCTATAACTTCAGAGTCTTCAGGCAGGGGGTGAGATGTGTCCACATCAGGATCAACATCAGGTTCATTATCTGAACAGTCATCTATGACAACATTGATGGATTCCATCATAGTTCTTGTTCTGTTGTTGAAGACTCTATAGGCTCTGCTGGTTATGGAATAGCCTAGAAAGATTCCTTCATCACTCTTGGGATCCATCTTCCTCCTTTGCTCTCTGTCAGCTAAGATATAGCACTTGCTACCAAAGACATGGAAGTGTTTGACAGTTGGTTTTCTTCCTTTCCATATCTCATACAGTGTGATTGAGGTACCTTTTCTCAGAGTTACCCTGTT
This sequence comes from Trifolium fragiferum, assembly GCA_954870985.1. Taxonomy (NCBI): domain Eukaryota; kingdom Viridiplantae; phylum Streptophyta; class Magnoliopsida; order Fabales; family Fabaceae; genus Trifolium; species Trifolium fragiferum. The sequence continues at coordinate 32,217,316 of OX940792.1, read as the reverse complement.
GTGTATATAGCATGCAGTACTCATGGCCTCTGCCCAAAAGTAGTAAGGTAGCTTCTTGGCATGTAGCATAACTCTTGCAGCCTCTTGCAAGGTTCTGTTCTTCCTCTCAACTACACCATTTTGTTGGGGTGTGATTGGTGAGGAGAACTCATGCCCAATTCCTTCATCAGCACAAAACTCAGAGAATCTTGAATTTTCAAACTCTTTCCCATGATCACTTCTGATTCTAACAATGCCACTATCCTTCTCTCTTTGTAGTCTAAGACATAATTCTTTGAATGCATCAAAAGTGTCAGACTTCTCTCTGATGAAGCTAACCCAAGTGAACCTTGAGAAATCATCTACAACCACAAAAGCATATCTTTTGCCACCAATACTCTCTACCTGCATTGGTCCCATCAAGTCCACATGTAGCAGTTCAAGAACTCTGGATGTCACCTGATGTTGTAACATTGGGTGTGACATCTGAACCTGCTTTCCAACTTGACATTCACCACATATGTTGCCTTCAACAATCTTAAGCTTTGGTAGACCTCTAATAGCTTCCTTGGACACAATCTTCTTCATTCCCTTCAGATTCAAATGGCCAAGTCTTTGGTGCCAAAGCTTTACTTCTTCCTCCTGACTTATCAAACATGTAGTGGAGTGAGCTGTTTCATCAGGAATCCATAGATAGCAGTTGTCTCTTGACCTAGATCCTCTCATCAGCAATTCTCCTTTGTCAGAAGTAATAAGACATTCATTCTTTGTGAAGTTGACTTTGAGACCTTGATCACACAATTGGCTTATGCTGATAAGATTAGCCTTCAAGCCTTTAACAAGTAGCACATCCTCTAGGTTAGGTAAGCTTTTGCTGCTGAGTTTACCACTGCCCTTGATTTCACCTTTTGCTCCATCACCAAAGGTTACAAAGCTTGTTGTATGAGGCTTGATATTAGTGAGAAATTTCTCAACACCAGTCATATGCCTAGAACAACCACTATCAAAATACCAATCATTACTAGAAGATGCTCTAAGAGAAGTGTGAGCAATATGTGCAGTTTCAGAAACTTTAGGCTTCCACATCTTCTTAGGAGTGACCCTTGCTGTTTTGGCTTGCACCTGAGGCTTTTTCTTGGGATACCCATAGAGTTTGTAACAGAAGGGCTTGATGTGACCATTCTTCCCACAGTAGTGGCATCTCCAAGCAATAAACTTCTCTTTGCCAGCAGGTCTCTGATGTGGAGTGTGATGTGTCCACATTCTGCTAGGGTCAGGTTTCTTCTGAGCAGGAACAAACTTAGTATTTGTCTTCTTGCTGTGATGTTTGTTCTTAAATCCTACACCAGATGAGTCACCAGCATACTTTCCTACTTTCAAAATTTCATCAAGCATGTTGGTTCCAGGGTTGAGCATCTTTACAGACTTGGTCATATTTTTCAAGTTGGTTGACAGTAACTTGACTTCACTTTCAAGACTAGCAACTTGACTCTGTAGTTGACCCTTCTCTGTCTCCAGTTGACTGATGATTTCCTTCTGCTCTTCATTGACCTTGTACAGTTCCTCACTCTTGATAAATAGCTTTTTATGGACTGAGGCTAGTTCATCAAAGGTAAGTTCTTCATCATCAGATTCAACATCAGTATTATCCACCCTAGTTATGGCACTAACATGATTAGCAGCAACATTCTCTGAGTCAGTGTCAGAGTCTTCATCAGACCATGAAACAGTTAGGCCTTTCTTCTGCTTCTTCAGATATGTGCCACATTCTGATCTTATATGACCAAAGCCTTCACATTCATGACATTGAACACCCTTGTTCTGAGTTGACTTATCATCAGTTTTGGTTTTTGTTGAAGTGTTACCTAGTTTACTGATGTCAGTCTGGATGTTCCTCACATTCCTCCTTGGTCTTCTGTCCACCCTCCTTTGAAGCTTGTTGAATTGTCTTCCCAACATGGCTAAGTCATTTGAGAGGTCATCATCTGATTCAACAGCTTCTTCCTCTTCACCAGCACAAGATACAAAAGCTATGCCTTTTCCTTTCTTCTCAGTTTGCTCACCTAAGTTCATCTCAAAAGTTTGAAGAGAGCTCACAAGTTCTTCAAGTTTCATACTTGGGATATCTTGAGCTTCTTCAATGGCTGTGATTTTCATGTTAAATCTCTTAGGTAAGGACCTAAGCATCTTTCTCACCAGCTTTTCTTCAGACAATTTTTCACCTAGAGCCTCAAAGGAATTGTCTACCTCAAGCAAATTCATGTGAAATTCATGAATTGATTCTTCTTCTTTCATTCTGAGGTTTTCAAACTTAGTGTTGAGAAGTTGGATTCTTGAGCTTTTTACCTTGGCATTGCCTTCATGAGTGGTTCTGAGTACCTCCCAAGCATTCTTTGCAACAGTACACTGCTTGATCAATCTGAACATATTTTTGTCCACTCCATTGAATAAAGCATTCAAAGCTTTGGAGTTTCCAAGTGATGCAGTGTCTTCTGCAGCTGACCAATCTTCCTCTGGCTTGAGTACACCAGTGTCAACACCATTAGCATCCAAGATTTTGGGATGCTCCCAGCCTTTGAGCACAGCTTTCCAAGTTCTGCTGTCAAGTGACTTTAGGAAGGCAATCATCCTTGGCTTCCAGTAGTCATAGTTGGTTCCATCCAGGAGGGGTGGTTTGTTGACCGTTGTTCCATCCTTGTCCATGTTTCCAGAAAGTAACTTCCCTGGAGCTCACCCTCAAACAGGCAGGGTGCCTGCTCTGATGCCAATTGAAATTCTGGTGGCAAGTGTCAGATGTGTAGCACGATGTGTACACTTTAGGAATCGTACGATGTGTAGCCTAATGTGTCAACATCGTGGACAACTGAACTTGATGAACAAGTAAACAATATAAAGTGCAGAAAACAAAAGAACACGTGAGTTTGTTAACCCAGTTCGGCACTTATAACAAGCCCTATTCTGGAGGATACCAATCCAGGGATGAATCCACTATGGTAGTATCAATTCAAAGCTAAACTCCCCCGTTTACAACTTCTCACTTAATCACTACCCGTGCTAATTCTACCTAGGAACTCCTAGATATGAGAACCTCTGCTCACTCCCCCTCAACCTTACCCAGTAAGGATTTAATAACAAACTCAGTTGGAGACACACTCCTAGACAAGCGAAGCACTCGTACCTAAAGGCTTAGAGTGTTGCACAATCTAACTCCTTGCTTCAAAGCTTTGGAGAAAGACAACTAGAGATTACAACTCTATAAACTCAGTCCTTACTTGCATCAAAACTATGATCCAAGTGAAGGCTCACAAAGAACAAAGAACAACTAAAGAACTAAAACCCTAAGACTCAATTTGTAGACTTAGCTTCTTGATTTCAGTTGATGAATAATTGGTCTTCAGTCTTCCTTTATATAGAACAAGCTTCATGGGCTTTGACGAGTTGGCCTTGATAAATTTTGCCTTGAGATTTATTTGATCATAATCTTTTAATTGTTTGTTTCAAATCTTTTTGATCAAAGTCGGCCAATAAAATAAAACAGAACCATGAAAGATTATCTTGTTCCTTGGCGCGCAAGCTGGCACGATATACTTAAAAACAAATCTTTTTCAAAAGATCGCGTTTAAATAAATAAAGGCGCGTCCAGTAGGGCGTCCAGATGTGAACCCTGATGTGCCACACATCATGCTCCACATCATGGAATCAGGCTTATTTTACCAAATGAAGCCAACACCCTAAAAGGTCTCAACAGCTTCTGAACGTGCTGAAACTCTGTCAAATTCTGAAGCTATCAAACACTTAGAAACTTTGTGATAATTTTCTAAGTTAGTCTTGTAACTGAGTTGTATTTTGTAAACACCTCTGATTGTATATCAAGTGTTAATCTCTTATCTTTATTAACATTAAAACCAGTTAGAAGTCTCTTGCTTTGTGCTTGAGCATTGGAAGTCTCTTGCTTTGTGCTTGAGCATTGGAAGTCTCTTGCTTTGTGCTTGAGCATTGGAAGTCTCTTGCTTTGTGCTTGAGCATTGGAAGTCTCTTGCTTTGTGCTTGAGCATTGGAAGTCTCTTGCTTTGTGCTTGAGCATTGGAAGTCTCTTGCTTTGTGCTTGAGCATTGGAAGTCTCTTGCTTTGTGCTTGAGCAGTTAGAAGTCTCTTGCTTTGTGCTTGAGCAGTTTGAAGTCTCTTGCTTAGTGCTTGAGCATTTGTAATCTGAGTGATTATAGTGAAATCTCTTGTGAAGGACAAGAGGACTGGACTACTCCTGTTAGTGGGAGGAACCAGTATAAAAATTCTGAGCATCTCTCTCTAACCCTATCCTCATATATTGTGTGTGTTATACCTTATCCGCTGCAATTTGTTTTAACTTAGAAAAAGTCTCACACAATTCAACCCCCCCCCCCCCCCCCCCCCTTCTTGTGTGTTTTTCAACCTTCAATTGGCATCAGAGCTCCGGTCTGTTGCTCTTCACTTAACAGTGAAACAGTAAAAGATCTAGGGGTACTTAGTTGAAAAACATGTCTGGTGTTACCTCTCCTTCTGCTTCCTCTGGACCTGATCACTCTGCTGTTCCACCTCCTCACAACTATGATAGGGAAAGGAACAGTGATAATCACAGAGACAAACCACCTTACTTCAACAGTGATCCTACTACTTTTCCTTTCTGGAAAACCAAGATGTATAGTTACATCATTGGGACCGATGATGAGTTATGGGATATCATTGAAGATGGTATACATTTTGAACACATGGATGATGAAGGTGTTGTAAGAAATACCTACAGAAAGTTCTTTGATGCTGAAAAGAAGAAACAGTATAAGAAGCATCATACTGTTAAGAATATGCTTATTGGTGCAATATCTCATGCTGAGTATTTAAAAATATCCAACAAGTCATGTGCCAAAACTATCTGGGACTCTCTATGTTCCACCTATGAAGGAAATAAGCAAGTCAAAGAAGCTAAGGCAAACTTATTAGTTCATCAATATGAGCTGTTCAGAATGAAGGAAGATGAAGATATTGAAACCATGTATTCAAGGTTTCAAACCCTTGTCTCTGGTCTTCAAGTTCTGAAGAAAAGCTACACTGCATCTGATCACGTGAAGAAAATTCTGAGGAGCTTACCTTCCAAATGGAGACCAAAAGTTACAGCTTTTCAGGAATCCAAGGATTTGGACAATGTGACTCTTGAAGATTTAATAAGCTCACTCAGAAGTCATGAGCTAGAACTTATGTCAGATGAACCTGTCAAGAAGATGAAGTCCTTGGCTCTAAGCTCTGTTCAGACTTCCTCAAAAGCTGCAAAGATCAAAGTGTCTGAACAAGAGGAAGAAACTTCTGATGATATGATGGATGAAAATTCTGAGAATGAAGAAATGGCACTAATGGTTAGAAGGTTTCAGAAATGGAACAAGAAATACAAAAGGTTTCCAAACAAAGGAAACAACTCAAGAAGTTCCTTTTCAAAGGACAAAAAGGAAGAACTGAACAACTGCTATAACTGCAAGAAATCTGGACACTTCATTGCGGACTGTCCAGAAATGTCATCCAAGGACAAAGGAAAGAATAAGAGCTTTGGGAAAGAAAAGTACAAAGAAAAGGTAAGGAAGAGTTTGTTAGCCACTTGGGAGACCATTGAGAATGACTCTGAAGGAGAAGATGATGAAGAAGGCAATCTGGCTTTAATGGCAAGAACTTCTGAAGGTAACAACTCTGATAGAGATTCTGAAGATGACTCAGATGATGAAAATGAGGTATACTCTAACATGACTAAATCTGAATTAATTGATTCTCTTAAGATTGCCGTGAAACATTACTCTCGTATAGTAAGTCAACACAAAATTCTGAAGAATGTTCATGAATCATTGAAAAAGGATGCCAAGATTCTTTATGATGAAAATGAATCGTTAAACATTCGTATTTGTCATGTTGAATCTAACTATGTCTTGGCAGACAAGCTCAATGATGATCATGAAGATGCTCTTCACGAATTTATTCGTTGTACCTTCAATAGGAGTAAAATGGCTTCCATGATTTATCATATGACTCGTAACTATGGTGAAGGCATTGGTTATTCTCGGTTTAAGAACTGGGATAAACCTCTGAAATCATATAGTGAGGATGATACTCCACCTGAATTATTCTCTACCTTTGTTAAAAGCGGTACACTTGATCTGAAGGCATCCAACTCTGAAGGAGGTTCTGAACCTGAACCCAAAGACTCAGAAGTTCCAAGTTCTTCTGAACCTAAAATTTCTGAGTCCAAAAGTTCTCAAGTTAAGGCTCAGAAGTCATCTGAACCTCTGAGAAATCAAGGTAAAGTTACTTCAGATCCTTGCTTGACCTTTGGAACTGTGATATACTCCAGATCAAAATCCAAGAATCAAATTAAGCCTAAACATTCTTGTCAAAGCTTAATTAATTCTAGATCTTGTGTTGATCATAGAAAACAAAGAAGGAATACTATTCAGAAGACTAACTCTAAAGGACCCATCAGAATATGGGTACCAAAATCTGAAATAATGTTTGCTTCAGATGCTCATGCAAGGAAAGGTAAAACAGCAGCCCTGGTACCTGGACAGTGGTTGCTCACGACATATGACGGGAGAAAAGCATATGTTCCAAACCCTAACTCTGAAAGAGGGAGGCTCTGTGGGATTTGGAGGAAAACAAAAAGGGAAGATCATTGGTACAGGTACAGTTGGTAATTCTTCTCTTTCCATTAAAGATGTTTGGTTAGTTGATGGACTTAAACACAATCTATTGAGCATTAGTCAATTTTGTGACAATGGGTGTGTTGTTACATTTAATAAGGAATCATGTACTGTATCAAAAGACTCTGACAAATCTGTAGTATTCAAGGGAATGAGAGTTGGCAATGTTTATAAAGTAAACTTTTCTGATTTGGTTGACCAAAAGATTATATGTCTTTTGTCTCTGAGTGATGAGAAATGGCTATGGCACAAGCGTCTTGGTCATGCTAACTGGAGGTTGATCTCTAAGCTTAGCAAACAAAAGCTTGTTAGTGGTTTGCCTGACATTGATTATCACTCAGATGCACTTTGTGGCTCATGTCAAAAAGGAAAATTTGCTAAGACTTCATTCAAGTCTAAAAACATTGTCTCTACTTCCAGACCCTTAGAATTGCTTCACATTGATCTGTTTGGTCCTGTTTCGACAGCCTCTATCAATGGTAAAAAATATGGATTGGTCATGGTTGATGATTTCAGTAGATGGACTTGGGTGAAATTCCTACGTTCTAAGAGTAAAGCACTTGTGGTGTTCAGTGACTTCTGCACACAAATACAAAGTGAAAAGGATCTTCGAATTCTGAAGGTTAGAAGCGACCATGGGGGAGAGTTCGAAAATGACTCTTTCGAATCTTTCTGCTCAGAGCATGGAGTAATCCATGAATTCTCTTCTCCTAGAACACCACAGCAGAATGGTGTTGTAGAAAGAAAGAATAGATCTTTGCAAGAAATGGCTCGTACCATGATGCTTGAGTCTAACCTAGCTAAGTTCTTGTGGGCAGAAGCCGTGAGTACTGCTTGCTATGTTCAGAATAGAATCTACATCAGACCTATTCTGAACAAAACTGCTTATGAACTGTTCAAAGGAAGAAAACCAAATATTTCTTATTTTCATCAGTTTGGATGTACTTGTTATATTCTAGACAACAAGGTCTATCGAAAGAAATTTGATGCTAGAGCTTATAAGGGTATCTTTATAGGCTACTCTGAACGCTCAAAAGCATACAGATTGTATAATTCTGAAACTCACACAGTTGAAGAATCTATACATGTTAGATTTGATGATAAAGAGCCTGACGATAAAATGTCAGAGCAAGCTGAGACTTTTGCAGAATTTCAAGTTTCCTCAAATTCTGAGTGTGAAGATCTCTCCATTGCTGTATATCCATCTGAGACTCAAAATGAAGATATCTCTGAAGGCCTTGAAACTGAAGACCCTTCAGAAACTGAACCCTCTCAGACACCTGCTCCACCTAAGAGTAAATTCAAGTATAGATCATCTCATCCTGAAGAGCTAATTGTTGGTAACAAGGATAGCCCAAGAAAGACCAGATCTGCTTTCAAAGAGGATGAATCCCTAGTTGGGTTAATTTCATTAATTGAACCCACAAACATAGAAGAAGCACTCTCAGATGATGGGTGGATTGTTGCAATGCAAGAAGAACTCAATCAATTTGAAAGAAATGATGTTTGGGATCTGGTACCAAAACCCAAACACAAGAACATTATTGGAACAAAATGGGTATTCAGAAACAAGTCAAATGAAAAGGGAGAAGTTGTCAGAAATAAAGCTAGACTGGTTGCACAAGGTTATAGTCAGCAAGAAGGCATAGATTTCACTGAAACCTTTGCACCAGTAGCAAGACTTGAGGCAATTAGACTTCTCTTGTCCTATGCAGTTAATCATGACATCACTCTATTTCAAATGGATGTTAAGAGTGCATTTCTGAATGGAGTAATTTATGAAGAAGTCTATGTTAAACAACCTCCTGGCTTTGAAGATATAAAGTGTCCTGATCATGTTTACAAATTGAAGAAATCTCTGTATGGTTTGAAACAAGCTCCAAGAGCTTGGTATGAAAGGTTAAGTATATTTCTTCTAGAAAATGGTTTTGAAAAAGGACATGTTGATAACACTCTCTTTAGAAAAACCTTAAAAACTGATATTTTGATTGTTCAGATTTATGTTGATGATATTATCTTTGGTTCAACTAATGCTTCTCTTTGCAAGAATTTCTCTAAGCTTATGCAGGATGAATTTGAAATGAGTATGATGGGAGAACTAACATTCTTCTTGGGAATTCAAATCAATCAAAGAAAAGAAGGAGTATATGTGCATCAAACCAAATACACAAAGGATTTACTGAAGAAATTTGGTCTTGAAGATTGTAAACCAATGTCAACTCCTATGCATCCCTCTAGCTGTCTTCTGAAGGAAGAATCTGAAGGCAAAGTAGATCAGAAATTATACAGAGGTATGATTGGTTCCCTCCTTTATCTCACTGCATCTAGACCAGATATCTTGTTCAGTGTATGCTTGTGTGCTAGATTTCAATCAGATCCTAGAGAGTCTCATCTAACTGCTGTTAAGAGAATCTTTAGATATCTGAAAGGAACCACTAATCTTGGATTACTTTATAAGAAATCCTTAGATTATCAGCTTATTGGATTCTGTGATGCTGACTATGCTGGTGATAAAATTGAAAGGAAGTCCACTAGTGGAAACTGTCAATTTCTAGGTGAAAACCTTATATCATGGGCTAGTAAGAGACAAGCAACTATTGCTCTATCTACAGCAGAAGCAGAGTACATCTCAGCTGCTAAGTGTTGCACGCAATTGCTCTAGATGAAACATCAGTTGGAGGACTATCAGATAAGGATAAGTAGTATACCACTTCTCTGTGATAATACTGCTGCTATCTGTTTGTCTAAGAATCCTATTTTGCATTCAAGAGCTAAACACATTGAGATCAAACATCACTTCATTAGAGACTATGTTCAGAAGGGAGTAATTAAGATTCAATTCATTGATACTGAGCATCAATGGGCTGATATCTTTACCAAACCTCTTGCTATTGATCGTTTTGATTTTATCAAGAAAAATCTGAACATGGTTTTTATTTCTGAATGATATCTCTGAATGCTGTTAACTCTGAATGAATAAACTGGTTCTGAAGGGCCTCAGAAGTTTGGACAGCTCAGAAACTATTATATAGGTTCTGAAGCACTCTCTCATCTGAAGCAATCAGAATTATTTATTATTAAATATGATTTCTTGTGACTCAGATACCTACTCTAAGTGTTAGTTGACCACTCAGTTTCTCTAACTGACAGCTGGCTTCTGAAAACACTACTTATCTGTGTAACTTCCCATCATGTCTAGTAACCGTTGGGTAATGAAGGAGAGCTAATGATGATTTTATTAAAAGTAACTGCCAAGCCCCCATTACGTCACTATCACTTCTCACGTTTTCAATATTTTGAAACTTCCACTATAACCATTTCTGACACTCCTAAATCCCCTCAGAAATCTCCTATTAAAGATTCTGAGTCTACCCCAATAGCAATGGACGTAGACCAATCTGAACCCTCAAATGTTCAAAATTCTGAAGTCCCTGCTGAATCCCAAACTGAACCCCTTCAGACTTCATCTCCTAAGCCAACCACTTCTGAACCAAACCCCTCATCCATTCAAACCACTCCACCTTTTCCTGGAACTGATTCAGATCTTGAAGAAACTCGTCTTCATTCTGAAACAATTCCCTGTTTCACCATGGTACTTAACAATTCCCTTTTACCGTTGAATGCATTTACTGCCGGTGGTTGTTTGCTGTGTGCATTTACTACCCTGTAACTTGTGCTTTGACTGACCCGTTTTTGATAATGACAAAGGGGGAGAAAATATTATTTCATTTCCTATGGCAGTGAAATTATTTCTGAAGCTCTAAAGATCACATTTTCTGAACTCTACTCTTGTTAAGTTATATTAAAGTCTTTTAAACTTTTAATGAGGGGGAGTAATAAATTTTGTCCAACATAAATTCATATAATATAAGATACGCTTGCAAACCATATCTTATATTTGTCAATCTGAAGAAATAGAGCTTGCAAACCTCTAATTCTGAAGGTAGAATATATGAAATTATATTTGACATTAAATATTACTCTTAGACATTTTTATATTTATCATTGATAAACTTTTGAAGCTTATCAGACTCAGGGGGAGCTTGCAAACCTCAGAACCTGAAGTCAAGATGTTAAATAAAAACAACAACAATTGATTTTAAATACATATAGTTGTCATCATCAAAAAGGGGGAGATTGTTGGAACAAAATTATGATTTTGTATCTCCTTAATTGATTTTGATGATAACAATGTATTTAAGGTTAAATTGGAATACTAATAATTTAATTCAGTGTGCAGGATTAAAAGTTAAAATTTGCGTACTAAAGAACCTTAGAATTTCTGAAGGAATTACTTCTAAGCTCACCAGATCTGAAGCAAGTAATTCTGAGCCTATGAAACTCTGAAGTTATTATCTGAACCTTAGAATTTCTGAAGGAATTACTTCTGAGCTCACCAGATCTGAAGCAAGTAATTCTGAGCCTGTGAAACTCTGAAGTTATTATCTGAACCTTAGAATTTCTGAAGGAATTACTTCTGAGCTCACCAGATCTGAAGCAAGTAATTCTGAGCCTATCAAAATCTGAAGAACATCTGAGCTCACCAGATCTGAAACAAGTAATTCTGAGCCTATCAAAATCTGAAGAACATCTGAGCTCACCAGATCTGAAACAAGTAATTCTGAGCCTATCAAAATCTGAAGGCTCGTCAGATATAAGTGTTAAGCTACATTTGAGAGTACAATTTTATTGAAGACTGTGCCTGACTAAGTCCAAACGCAGAAACCAAGAATGAAAAGGTTTGACCATGGAAAGGTCCTTTTCAAGTCAGGCTTCAGAAACGATTATTTCCTTATTTGGCTTTCACCAAGGTTCAAATATCAAAAGCCAAAAGGAATCTCTCATTTTGTAGTAAACGTTAAGCTCCTAAGCTACTGCAAATCAGAACAGCTAATAAGCTCACTGATCTATACAAAGGAGCGTCTCAATTCTTCAAACGGCTATAATCTTCAACGTTCATTTTATCATCTATAAAAGGAAGAAGATTTGTGAAGAAATGCAATCAAGACTAAAGCTTCTGAACGTGCTGAAACTCTGTCAAATTCTGAAGCTATCAAACACTTAGAAACTTTGTGATAATTTTCTAAGTTAGTCTTGTAACTGAGTTGTATTTTGTAAACACCTCTGATTGTATATCAAGTGTTAATCTCTTATCTTTATTAACATTAAAACCAGTTAGAAGTCTCTTGCTTTGTGCTTGGGCATTGGAAGTCTCTTGCTTTGTGCTTGAGCATTGGAAGTCTCTTGCTTTGTGCTTGAGCATTGGAAGTCTCTTGCTTTGTGCTTGAGCATTGGAAGTCTCTTGCTTTGTGCTTGAGCATTGGAAGTCTCTTGCTTTGTGCTTGAGCATTGGAAGTCTCTTGCTTTGTGCTTGAGCAGTTAGAAGTCTCTTGCTTTGTGCTTGAGCAGTTTGAAGTCTCTTGCTTAGTGCTTGAGCATTTGTAATCTGAGTGATTATAGTGAAATCTCTTGTGAAGGACAAGAGGACTGGACTACTCCTGTTAGTGGGAGGAACCAGTATAAAAATTCTGAGCATCTCTCTCTAACCCTATCCTCATATATTGTGTGTGTTATACCTTATCCGCTGCAATTTGTTTTAACTTAGAAAAAGTCTCACACAATTCAACCCCCCCCCCCCCTTCTTGTGTGTTTTTCAACCTTCACTTCGTGCACCTGAACGACCCATCATCAGTTTCAGTGCATTGGGTATACTTTCGGAGTCTTATCAGCTAAATTCCAGTTAAGTTTCAAATCTTTCGATTACATAGAAATAGGAGTTATAGAAGTACTAGTATCTAGATACCTCATCAAAACCATTCTCTGAATTCGAGTTAGAACCATTTCATTCTCTGCTGATTGTTTCAGTTTCTTTGAACGATAGATTCAGATCATCATAAATCAAATTCTCATGTAGAGCAAAAGAGTTTCCTTATTGCGAATTCCATTATTACAACTGCACATTGACTATGCTTGGACAAGGGATTCAAATCCATTCCTGTGTCGAATGTGCACACTTTTCGTATTCAGTTAACCGTCATTAGAATCCAATCATTTTAGCTAGATTCTTTCATGTCAGCCTATCAGTGAATTATCCAGCCAACCTAACCGTATCATTGAAGGAAGATTCGAACCTCAGTTCTTGATATGTTAAATGTGCTACCCGACCACAATGTTGTGCTAGGATGAATTGAAATAATAGGTGGAAAATTCTGTAGTACTATGGACTCGGTTGCAGATGAGTCTAACTCATTGGCGAAAGGATCTATAGTGCCTAAGCGTTCTTCACTTGTTTTATATTTTGATCTATCCTGGAGTATTTTAAACGACATGAATGGGATAGTAGTGCGTGCGACGTGTCACGAGCTTCAGCGTTCGGATTAAGAGAACCCTGAAGAGAAAATTTTGGATTAATAGTATCAACACATAGACTTGTCCCATTCAGCTATTCATATAGAGACAACCAGGCCAGATACCGATCTGTTGAAGAGTAGTGTAAGACAATAACGAGTACGGTATGTTAAGCGTCGTGGACATGTTGGACTGTAGTAAGTATTGAGAAATGCAGTCATCTATCTGCTTTCATAAGTCAAACAAGTGTTACCTTGTGGAAACATTCAACGAAAGATGTAGTAAGGGTAGGAGTTTAATTGGAAAAGAAGAGATGGTGCATCATCGTGCTAGACAATTCGGAATAGGACCGTATTGACGTAGATAAAAAGGATGACTATAAGTAGTCGGACCAGAGCGCGAAGCGCGAGATCAGACAAAAATAGAGTTAGATGATCAAATTTGGACGAATAACCCTTTGAGAGAGGAAAGTTTTATTCCAAGGAATAAAGGTAAGCAAGAGTTCTTGAGAATAACACCAAAGTTGGAACTACGAGGTGTTTCCAAACGAAGAAATTCTATCCGAAGTATTTAAGACCCTATCAGATCTCTCAACGCGTCGGATCAGTAACATATCGGTTAGCTCTATATTCATCCAGATCAGGGTTGCACGACGTGTTTCATGTGTCTCAACTTCGGAAATTCATTCCCGATCTATATCATCCTTTAGAGATTAATCTTCAGTCAGCCTTAACCTATTAGCCAAATCCAATTCATATAGTTGATTGTGAAGTTAAGATCCTTTGGAACAAGAAAATTCCAATAATCAAAGTCGGATGGGCTTAGTCTCATGACGATTAACCCACTCAGGAACGGAAACCTGTCATGGGAAAAGTTATTCCTATCTTTCCTAAAGGTAAATTTCTGAATTTCGAGGACGAAATTTCTTTAAGGGGGGTAGATTGTAACATCCCACTCTTTCAATTACCTAATTAATTTTATTAGAGCTTTGTCTAATAAAGTAGAATTAATTAGTGGGGATTAATTAAATTAAATCTTGGGTGTTGAGTGTATTATGTGTGGAAGTTAGGAGTTCTAATTGAACCTAAACTGCACACTAATACATTAATCTCACATTGTGATTTAATTAACACCAAGGAATCAATTTTTCCCTCTCACTCTCTCCTCTCCCTCGTGACACCTCATCCTCACTTTGTGAAATCACTCATTCTTCTCTTATGACTCACCTTCAACTCTCTAAATACTCCAACACCTCACCTAACCAACTCACCACCTCTAGACCAATGAGGAAGCATGCAAGTAAACTTAACACCCTAACTCAATTCATACCATCACCATTTTTTCAGAAAATAATACTCTTCCAGCTCTCTTCCTCTCTCTCACGCTATTTTACACACACACACACACACATATCAAGTTTTCCATTTCTCTCATTATCACATATTGTCATTATATCACAAATATTCTACAATCAATTCAATTCTAAGCTTCAGAAACGTCTCACCTGCAAGCTACAAACAAGGAACCAGAACTGAAGCCTCACTCTTTTCATTTCTCCCAAATTCATCAAGAAACTCAAATTTCATGAACTCTAAAACATTTCCCTCTCAATTCACCATCTCAATATTAACCCACGCTTCTAATCCTTGCTGCATGTGTACCAATCATCAAAATCACGACCTTTCCAACACTGGGTGTGCTATGGGTGAAGGGAAAACGTGCAGTTTTGGAGGAACTGCAGGATCCTGTTCTTCATCCTGTCACGCTCGCCCAGCGAGCAGTAGCACTCGCCCGGCGAGAATTGCGGGGAGGTGCTGCATGCATTCTTTTTCTGTTCGTGCCTGTTCCTAACCTTAAGTAAGTAACTTAAGGCTCTTCATTATTAGTATTTTGATCATTTTAAGCCCTTATTGATCACTAACTATTGTGAGTCTCATTAATTTCCAATTTTGGTGTTGAGCTCGAGTTATTGGACGGAAGAAGCATCAAAAAGAGCTGGAAGTTGGTGCCTCACCTATTCTAATCACAAGCTTCTGAGTTAATCACAATTACAGGTGGGTTATTTAGGATAGGTAGTTAGTTTCCCCAAATTTGGAACATGCATGCAAACATAGGATTTTAGGGAAATTATGTGTGAGGATAAATAACTCCCAATTTCTCCTCCAAACACTCGTAAATTATGTTTATAAAATTGTTAGAATGATTTACTTTGAGGATTGTAGGTGTTTAATTTGAAAAATGAGTTTTTCTGCAAAACAGGGGCTGAATACGCAGTTCTCGCCTGGCGAGCATCCTAGCGAGTTAACAATAGATTAATATTTTTGTAACAATAGAATTTATATAAAATACGAATTGTTTGTTATCACGAGGCAATCCTAGGGTATAACTTATGCTCCCCGGGCTTTGGGAAAATTATGGTAGCATGAAATTGATTTAGAATCAGTCGAATTATGTGCGATTGTGATATCGCTTGTGGACTTCGTTTTAGATGTTCCACCAGTAAAACTTTGTGAGCTGTACGCCGGAACGCTTTCTGTTCGCGGACAAGGCAGGCCTCTGAGACATGCTCACCTCAGAGTGTCTTGCGGTTAAAATCAATAAGACTAATCAGTGTTACACCTTTAATTTATGCTTTATGATATTATGATATGGATATGTTATGACTGATTAGGTGCCCCGGCTTAGTAGCCATTAGGAGGGTAGTAGGACTCACTAAGACTTAGAAGTCTCACCCCACTCAAATTATTTTTTTAGGTAGACAGGTTATTTCGGAGCAGGGACCAAGATGGACCTGACGATTGGAGCTGTGCTTGGATTGTCAGCTTAGAAGACTTAGTCTTCTTCCTAGTTTTTAATTAACTTGTTATTCTGTTGTCAATTCCTTCCGCTGTTTGTAATCGAATATTCACTTATTATCTTAATGATAATATATTATTCAGTTAGTTCCCTTGTTGTAACACCCCGATTTTTCAAAGCCCAAAAAGGAGCATTATTTATTTATTTTTTTAAAACAAACAGAGCGCGCATAAATTTTGTGACGAGCCGGCATTAATCATACCACAGGACTAATTATATATATATATATATATATATATATATATATATATATATATATTAGTACAACCAAAGCATCGGCATAATACTAATCATACATAAAAGTACTTTCGAGAAGTAAAGTGTGTACCTGAATATTTACAATCCTAAAGACAACCGTCTAAACCAAAAGTATAAATACTCAGATACAGTTTATCCAAAAGAGTCAGAATAAAACTCCCTAACCAAAAAGCACGGTGTACAACGCACCGGCATAAACCTAACTAGATATACCACGCCACTCAATCACTGGGGGCTCAAGAAGCTACCATCGTCCTCACGACCCATGGTATCAGGCGGGAATCCATCGTCTAGGGTGGGAGGAGCCCGTTCATGTATTATGGCAAGGGTCACCACACATATACATATATATAATACACATCGAATATACACATACCAAATACGGAAAGTAAATAGACATTTAGCAATTCCTTCTCAACAAGCATTATAATTCAAATGCGCACATAGCCTATCAATGCAGACTCTAAATTGATCGTGACACCAATCACTGGCCGTCACATGCATGAATTCCGGAATTTAACCTCTCCGCAGAGAGTCGTAGGCTTCATGTGGACACCAATCACTAGCTGTCGCACCCCTACTAAACCCCGCAGGGCAGGTGAAGTCACACAGACAAATCACCGGTGAAGTCACACAGACAAATCACCAACTCAATAAAATCCCGCAGGATTAGGTGAGTCACACAGACAAACACCCGGTGCTTAGGTGGGCCCACACAGGAAATCCACACCCCTACACGCAACTATGAAATGCATGAGCATACTTTCTATTTCAGCATATATAGGGCAGTCACACAGACAAAACCCTGGTGAAGTCACACAGACAAATCACCGGTGAAGTCACACAGACAAATCACCCGTGTAGTCTCCATTTGACATACACGTTCCATACATGCTCATGCAACAATCAATATACATACACATATGTAATCATAACCACATGTTAATACATATATTCGCAAATCATATGTAACGTAAGCATGTAGGTAACAAAATCTCATCACGAGAATACATAACACATACATGCCAAGCACACAATCACATCACAGCACCAAGCATACACACATATTATTATCGATATAACGAACTTTTCTCGCACAACTCTACGATACGCGCTACCTTAGAGAAGATACTACTTGCAATTCCTATGATTCCAACAAGCTTGAAATCAAGAGATTTGATGAAGTAATGAAAATTTTGTGAAGCTATGGTGAGGAAGAAGAAGCTCACGGCCAAGAGAGAAAGAAGAGTCAATTTTGTGATATTTTCCAAGTCCACCACTTATAAAAGTCTTGCTAGTTTATGGCCATTGGATCAAATAGTGTTAACTTGCTAAGATTCAAATTTAGCCATTGGATCAATCCAAGTCTATCCTCACAAGATATTTTCTATGCTTCTAGAAGCCACCTCGCCTCACAGCTCTAGCTTTCGCTTGCGGACGAGTCACGCATCGCTAACGGACGAAACTTGCGAAAATAGAAAATCTACGAAATTTAAGTTCGCCGTAAAACATTTTTAAAACTTATCGCCGAATTTGATTCTCCGTCTGAAATTTTAGTTCTAAACTCCCAAAAATATTCTGAGGTCAGATTCTAACTCATGCTGATATATAAAGTCTCCACTTAAATTTCGACGGAAAACAGAAACCGTAAATTTTCCAACAGCAGGTACAGTTTTCTACTCGTTTTTCCAATAAACGGAGAAAGTCGAATTTCGAAATTCTGAAGGCACAGGAACGTTCTCATAGATAAATAAAGACTAGGGAACAAAAGTCTGGGCTTTATTAGCACACGAGTACAAAACAGGCTCCAACTCAGCAATAATGCTGTTATTACAACGATGCTTGCAAAATAACTTAACAAAAACCCTAAACTCTTAGCCACTACTCTTGTTCTCAATACCCGTACGGTACAGTAGAATTATGGGTCTTACATTATTACCCTCCAAAAAGAAGTTTCGTCCTCGAAACTAAAGATAAAAGCAACAACCCAGCTAGTTATTACTATCGCCTACACAACAAAATCTCATAGGAATAGGTGTAGCCACACAGATGCTAACACCAGGTGAAGCCACACAGATGCTATCACCACCACACTGGCATGACCGTGCACAAATCGCAACTCTCTACATAGTCACACCGGTTCCAAACTCTAGACACAAAGCTAGACATCACACAACGAGTTTACCACTTGAAATCTAACTTCACTATGAAGGTTCACAACTCTAATTCTCAAAGATCATAGGTCAACACGACAAATTTCCAAGGTCACCTTTTCCGCTTCCGCGACATAGCCCTTTCCAATAAGTTTACACGAAGTGATGACTTGCTACCCACCAAAATGAAACACCAAAAAGTTTCTACACACTACCAAAGCTAGCAAAACGAGTCGATTCCAGTCAACACAATTCCGTCTATTACTAACAAGAGATTAAGGGTGATCAGTTCCTTAATTTGTCAATAGATAGCCGACAATCATGATGATGGCTTAAACCATCTTTGCCTTACTTTAATAATGCTTCTTTCCACTCGTGCTCAAGGCCCTCCGAGGCACAAGTGTCCAACAATTCCTTCGAGGTTTTCTTAATGTTTTCCTCGATTACTTACTACCTCGTACTCGTACTACTTTAATCTCGTTGACGAGACGAAACACTCAAAACACGTCACTAGCACTCTTACACTTTCACTCGCGAAACATCCGTTGAGTATCATCCAACAGCGAGTACAATGCCACCACAACAAGTACCTCCCAAACCATTACACTCTGAAACAAGTTGTCATCTATGTAGAAGATCTTCACAACTTCTCAAATATCTATAAGTCCTTAATTATTTTTTCTTTAATCTCACAACCGTGCTGAACTGTACACTCTCACTTTCAAATCTCGTTCTAACCATAAGTTTAACGACATCATCCCAACATCCGGTTGGTGATCACAACTCCTCAAATTTTCTTGGTGTATGCAAGACGATACCATCTACTTCCTTGTGACTCCCTTTATACAAATCTCAAATTCCCAAAATCAATCTCTCAGTCGTCCATGTTATTTTCCAATTTAATACTTAGCTTATACTTGCCAGCCTTAGCATAAAACGTTTATCCTCATTGACTGCCATCATTGGCACACACCATTTGAAATCGTATTCTCATTCTATTTCTAAACTCTCGAGTTTCTTTCCTGTTACCATTAAATTCCTTTTTTCTCACAAGAGCTCGGCATCCTGTCCATTGTTAATTGTTCCAAAATCTCATCTTTATTGGGGATTTCTACATCCATAATATACCTCGAGAAATTTCTGACCTCAACTGACATAAGCCACATCTTTATGTACTTCTCAATTACTTATTCTTAACACGTCTCCCCAACGACTAACTTCTTCATTTCATTCTTCAATTAATAACACTACACACTTAACCTCGTCTTGACTTCCAAAGTCTCATGTGAAATTCTCTAACATGATTTCCACTTAGTAATTCAATTGTCCAGATACCAACCGTAACATTTTTTCCAATTTAAAACTCTTTTGCTCATCTCTATTCTTTTATGATTTTATCCAAATATGCCAAGCTCTAGTTTACTGACATACACTTCTCATGTGGTTCTTAACTCACCTTAACTCCCAACGAGGTACATCATTGTAGTCCTTCTTACCATTCCTTTTAACCTTTCCAAGTTAACTACTGGAGTTGTCATCCTCCCTTTATTACTTGAATTACCTTCTCACTTGCTAACGTACAACGTTAACCCTTTCTTTGAGAAACTATCTTGTTGATGTTATAAACTCTACAAAACTCCAAATAGGTCCTCCTCAACGCTCTAGTAATTTGCAACTTCCAAGTTCAACAACCACCTAGAGTTGGTTCCCAAACGACCGTAGCCAATAACTTGTTAAATCCAAACCATATCTTTAATTCGTCGCACACAATCCAAATACTCTCTCGTTCCACATAATTTTAAATCATGACAAGCATACCCTTCTCTGTTCGACCAATCCCAATTTGTCGTAACTACCTAAAGTTATAGAGTTCTCCAATACCAATAAACAACTTCACACATACGTTTTCGCTACCCATCCTGACACATCCATTCACTAGCTGAATTATTATTCATCCCTAACTTTTACCACGGTGCCAACTAATGTACGCCTCAAATCAAACGATCTAAATAATTCATCCCTCAAGTTTCTATTAAGTATCTCTCTATGCATAACCATCTCTAATCTTATCTTCATCATGTCACTATAATTTACTTCCAAATCGACATATCTTACTAATCCATCAATCCATCAAACACTTATCTCAAATCTTAATGCTTGACTTCTCAAGAACAGCTACCAAAGCAAAACCCTTCGTTATGATTTTATCCCTAGTACATTGTCTACCCAAATCAAACTCTTGAATATAATCCTCAAGAACTCCAAATACTTGTCGTACCATCTAGATTCATCCATTTAATCCTAATATACAATAAAAGTCCTTCCAACTATCGACTCTCATTGTCTTATTATTCTTACTAACGAACTCTTTTTTTTCTACTCATACACGATATTTCTAGAAAATTTCCAAAAATTCTCGTCCAAAACTTGAATTATTTAAAACTTGTCTATCTCAATTCCTATAATATCATGACTTCAAGGTGCTACTTGGTCCTTCAACCCTCTTGGTCGATCAAAATTGTTAACTTAAATTCGCATCCACACAGGATCTCTACCAAAATCTTGCCTAATCTCTTCAAACTACTCAATAAGTCTTGACTAATCCCGAAGAATTACTCAATATGTTTACTTTCTCTTAGGGTTTACCGACCAATAATTAACAATTCTAGCTTACACTGCTACAATTCTCTAGGTATTTCCATACTATGCACCTCTAGTATCACTTATCAATGACAAACTACTCATTTTCCAAGGTTGAACTCCTCATTCTTATTTAAACATCTCTCCAAATCCACCTTTATCCAATAACCAATTACATATTGTATCATCTCACATCGACATCTATACTTACTATCTCTCGAGCTCCGTATGGATTGTCACTTATCAACGTGATATTTGGTCTCTTACCCTCAATCATCACGAGATTCATCCTTAATAATCTCATTTTCGAATCTAATATATCTCCACCACTTAAATTAAACCCTTAAGGTACCCATCGACCGTATAAATGTCGTATAACACCACCAGGTTCGCCTACTATTGACGTACAACGTCCTTTAATTCCAATACGAGTTGCTCCAATGATAAACCAATCATCGTAATTAAATCCAACCGACATCTTTGCATGCTCCACCCTTCCACAGTGGCTGCATCCTCTTGACAACCGAATGACTTCATCAAGCCTCGTCCCTGGCTCACAAGGACGGATATCCAATCTCTTCTTCAAAAGGTCGTCCCAATCCGATCCTTACTTGCAATCCTTTATCAGTTGACGTCCGCTCGTCCATAATCACCACCTCCGAGTGACAACGATCAATGCTACTTCCAATCCATTATATTACTTCCAAATCCCTTGTGGTTCTTGTTCGCCTCAAGTCCATCCTCCTCGGACCACTCCGTCTAAAGAATTCAGAGACACTTGTCGACCAAAATTCGACAATTGCTCGGGGGTTCCAACAGTGTAGGGAACATCGTTTCAACTAAGACACAATCGATTACCTAAGCATCCACCATGCTAGACTCACCGAACGAACACATGACCCACAACACAACCAAAATCGATCGCTAGAACTAACATAACTCTAGCTATATTCTGACTGACTTTGGACGGACAACTCTACTACACACTTTCCCTTTGATGATCTAAAGCCGGGCTCTGATACCACAATGTAACACCCCGATTTTTCAAAGCCCAAAAAGGGGCATTTTTTAAATAAAAAAAACAAACAGAGCGCGCATAAATTTTGTGACGAGCCGGCATTAATCATACCACAGGACTAATTATATATATATATATATATATATATATATATATATATATATATATATATATATATATATATATTAGTACAACCAAAGCATCGGCATAATACTAATCATACATAAAACTACTTTCGAGAAGTAAAGTGTGTACCTGAATATTTACAAACCAAAAGACAACCGTCTAAACCAAAAGTATAAATACTCAGATACAGTTTATCCAAAAGAGTCAGAATAAAACTCCCTAACCAAAAAGCACGGTGTACAACGCACCGGCATAAACCTAACTAGATATACCACGCCACTCAATCACTGGGGGCTCAAGAAGCTACCATCGTCCTCACGACCCATGGTATCAGGCGGGAATCCATCATCTAGGGTGGGAGGAGCCCGTTCATGTATTATGGCAAGGGTCACCACACATATACATATATATAATACACACCGAATATACACATACCAAATACGGAAAGTAAATAGACATTTAGCATTTCCTTCTCAACAAGCATTATAATTCAAATGCGCACATAGCCTATCAATGCAGACTCTAAAATGATCGTGACACCAATCACTGGCCGTCACATGCATGAATTCCGGAATTTAACCTCTCCGCAGAGAGTCGTAGGCTTCATGTGGACACCAATCACTGGATGTCGCACCCCTACTAAACCCCGCAGGGCAGGTGAAATCACACAGACAAATCACCGGTGAAGTCACACAGACAAATCACCAACTCAATAAAATCCCGCAGGATTAGGTGAGTCACACAGACAAACACCTGGTGTTTAGGTGGGCCCACACAGGAAATCCACACCTCTACACGCAACTATGAAATGCATGAGCATACTTTCTATTTCAGCATATATAGGGCAGTCACATAGACAAAACCCTGGTGAAGTCACACAGACAAATCACCGGTGAAGTCACACAGACAAATCACCCGTGTAGTCTCCATCTGACATACACGTTCCATACATGCTCATGCAACAATCAATATACATACACATATGTAATCATAACCACATGTTAATACATATATTCGCAAATCATATGTAACGTAAGCATGTAGGTAACAAAATCTCATCACGAGAATGCATAACACATACATGCCAAGCACACAATCACATCACAGCACCAAGCATACACACATATTATTATCGATATAAGACAGAAATAAAGGTGCCCTTACCTTGGCAAGCTTCCACGAACTTTTCTCGCACAACTCTATGATACGCGCTACCTTAGAGAAGTTACTACTTGCAATTCCTATGATTCCAACAAGCTTGAAATCAAGAGATTTGATGAAGTAATGAAAATTTTGTGAAGCTATGGTGAGGAAGAAGAAGCTTACGGCCAAGAGAGAAAGAAGAGTCAATTTTGTGATATTTTCCAAGTCCACCACTTATAAAAGTCTTGCTAGTTTATGGCCATTGGATAAAATAGTGTTAATTTGCTAAGATTCAAATCTAGCCATTGGATCAATCCAAGTCTATCCTCACAAGATATTTTCTATGCTTCTAGAAGCCACCTCGCCTCACAGCTCTAGCTTTCGCTTGCGGACGAGTCGCGCATCGCTAACGGACGAAACTTGCGAAAATAGAAAATCTTTGAAATTAAAGTTCGCCGTAAAACATTTCTAAAACTTATCGCCGAATTTGATTCTCCAACTGAAATTTTAGTTCTAAACTCCCAAAAATATTCTGAGGTCAGATTCGAACTCATGCCGATATATAAAGTCTCCACTTAAATTTCGACGGAAAACAGAAACCGTAAATTTTCCAACAGCGGGTACAGTTTTCTACTCGTTTTTCCAATAAACGGAGAAAGTCGAATTTCGAAATTCTGAAGGCATAGGAACGTTCTCATAGATAAATAAAGACTAGGGAACAAAAGTCTGGGCTTTATTAGCACACGAGTACAAAACAGGCTCCAACTCAGCAATAATGCTGTTATTACAACGATGCTTGCAAAATAACTTAACAAAAATCCTAAACTCTTAGCCACTACTCTTGTTCTCAATACTCGTACGGTACAGTAGAATTATGGGTCTTACACTTGTAATTTTAATGTACTCAGATTCCAGTTATTAATGTTCCGACTAAATATTCTAGATAATTTAGTTGGGCGTTACATAAAAAGTTTAGAAAGTGTAGGGTATATATATATATATATCGAGCCGGTTCATGAACCAAACGAGTCGAACTGCATACCGTTCATGTTCGGCTCATTTAATTAACGAACTTAATTTTCAGCTCAAGTTCAGCTCAATTGGTTCATGAACCAAGTTCAACGAGTTAATTAGCGAATCGAGTTTCGAACTATTTTCGAGTTGGTTCGGTTCATTGCCAGCTCTACTTGTATGACATGGATAAATGGTGTTTTTTTATTGAATATTGGTGTAAAACTATTTTATATTGATGATGTATATATGTTCATTAAACTCATTAAAATAGTATATTAAATCATTATTTATAAGTTTTGTCAAAAAATATCATTATTTTTAAGTATAAAAATATTATGCAGGGAGTAAAAATAGAGAACCATAAGTCCATAACTATTTTTTTTGACAATAAATAAGTCCATAACTATAATTAAACTAAAAATTTATAAATAAACAATATGTACATGTAAGAATTATTTAAATGTTCAAAATTGAGTTTTTCTACTGTGAATGCTGGAAACTTCCTCCTCTTGGCATCTGCATATAGTTTTATTTTCTCCAACTTGTGTTGTTACAATTTTTAAAGGGTAAATAGGTCAATACCCCCTGCAAAGTGGGTGTATTTTGCGATACTCCCTGTAAAAAAAGTTCATGTAAATACCCCCTTACTTTCTCAAGATTCTCTATTTTACCCCCCTAAGTGCACACCGTGGCAGTGAATCTCCACGTGGCTTGCCCACATAGATTTTTTTGCCACGTGTCATGTCCACGTAGGATTTTTTGACACGTCATCGATATTTTTTAAAAAAAATAAAATTAAAAAACAAAAAATAACATTTATTATTTATTTATCACAAAATAAAAAGTCATTTTTAATATAAAAAATCATTTTAAAAATATTAAAAAAAATCTTTTTTATCTATAAAGGAACAAAAAACGTAAAACGCAGAAGTTATCTTCTTCCTCGTGTTCATCTTCTTCGTGCTTTACGTTTTTAGTGTATTGATAATCTTCACCTATAAACCCAGAATCTTCAACTTAAATCCCCATCGACTTCCACCACAAACCCATCTCAAATCCATCACATGAATACAAAACAACAACCTCTAGAAAGTCCCCAAAATTAAAGAGCAGGACCAAAGCACGCAACTTGTTCTTCGTTCTATTTTACTTTTTGAAAAAAAAATTAATTGTTACGGTTAAAAAATCTAAACAAGAAAAGGAAGACGGCGAACTTTGTCACCGTTCCGGTGCGGTTAGATGTGCAAGGCGTAATTCCAGCTACCAAAACAATCACATCGCTACGGATTCGTTCAGTTTCAATTTCATAAGAACAAAAAACCCAGAAATTCAGAAACAAGATGAATAGAGCAAAACTGTGCAATCAAGAAATCAAAATTATTAACAGTAAAGATGAATAGAGTTTTGGATTCAAAAGCTCAGATTCAATTTTGGAAACGCAGAAACAACAACCCTTCTTCCAGATTTTGGATTAAAAAATTATGAACTGACATATTTTGGAAATCCTTTTCCTCTTCCAGATTCAACCCTTCATCTTCTTAATCTGGATTTTAATTCTTTTCTAGGTGGAGATGAGATCTTAATGTATGTTTTTGCTATGTTTTGTTGTTTGAGTGAAAGATGATGTTGATGAATTGATGGTTACAAAGTGTGTTGATCAATTGAAGAATGAGAAGGATACACATCGTCGTTGTTGTTAAATATGGATTTATCCTTTTTTTTTTCCTTTATAGACAAAACAAACTTTTTTTTATATTTTTAAAATAATTTTTTTATATTAAAAATAACTTTCTATTTTGTGATAAATAATAAATGTTATATTTTGTTTTTTAATTTTTAATTTTTTTTTAAAAAATAAGGATGACGCGTCAAAAAATCCTACGTGGACATGACACGTGGCGGAAAAAACCTATGTGGGCAAGCCACGTGGGAGATTCATTGCCACGGTGTGCATTTAGGGGGGTAAAATAGGGAATCTTGAGAAAGTAAGGGGGTATTTACAAGAATTTTTTTTATAGGGGGGTATCGCAAAATACACCCACTTTACAGGGGGTATTGGCCTATTTATCCATTTTTAAATGATAATACAAATCTTGGAATCATCAACCACGCCCACACACATGCATGACATATATTAAAAATGTTCACGTGCAAGAAACTCAATCAACATTCATATTAGGGTGATCGTATCCGAACCAATTCAAAAGTAAAGCCGCAAATCGAATTAATCTAAATTGAAAATCGCAAAAACCGTATTTAGTTTAAACCGCACGGATCATTTTTCTTCTAAACCGCACGGTTTGGTTTGCGGTTTTCATTTTAGAAAATCGAACCAAACCAAACCATACCGCAAAAGTTAATTTAACTATATCAACTATTAGCAATCAACTTATTACATAGTCAAACTTAGCAAGCCAAACCCAAATTGAGTTCAAAGCATATAATTTCACGCGATTCAAAATTATACTATTAGTATTAAAATAAATTCTTATTTGTGCAATTTATGTATATGCATATTATATCATGTAAACAATAAAATAAATTAAAATTTTCGATGTTTATTTTGTAACATGTTGATTACATTGTCATATTTTTTCTATCGTGATAAATAACGGAAACCGAACCAAACCTAACCACATTGATTTGGTTTGGATGACTTTTTAAAAACCAACCGAACCAAATCAAATCGCAAGACATTTTATCTCGCGGTTAGGATGACTTTTATGCTCAAAACTGAACCAAACCGAACCGCAAGACATTTTATCTCGCGGTTAGAAAGACTTTTATGCTCAAAACCGAACCAAACCGCACCGTGAACATCTCTAATTCATACACTATATCCTCGTCAAAATAATTCTAAGGACAATTCTTATAAAGATCTAGTATATGGATATGAAAATTTAAATAAAACTTCAATGGAGGCTAAACATAAGGCTTTTTTATAAAATAGATTTTTATAGTGTACTATAACTTTGTGTAAAAAATATTTATAATTTTTTTTATAAAAGCTTCAAATAAAAATTTGATTTTGTTTAAATAATTATTCTTAAAATATTATTTTATGTATTTTATTATTTTATTGAAACTTCTTTTGAATATCAAAATTTCAAAAAATCATTTGTTATATGATGTCAAAATTACTATTCTAATTTAGAAAAAAAAACTTGTAATATTTTAAAAAACAGTTTCAGAAAATATAATTTCAAAAATATAAAAAAAAAAATATCATTTTTTTAAGCGCAAACAAACAAGCCCTTTGTCCGAGGTCAATTCCATATATTCGTTCTTTCTTCTTCTCTTGTGTACAAGACATTTGTTGTAATTCACTAATTTGACGAAATGTAGTCAGGTTTATGGTCAACAAATGTTTGACTTTATTAGATGAAGTATAAGGAGAATTTCTTATACAATTGATGAACTATATAGTTAAGTCTTTCGTAACAAATTTTTGACATTTTCCCTAAGCAAATTTGTATAACAATTTTTTTGTAATTTGATTAATTATGTTTGTCTTTGGTCAAAGGAAATTTTGATCCTTATTTTTATCAGAATAGACATTTGTTATAAGTTGATGAACCATGTTAGGTTTTCGATCAACAGATGTTTATCTGCATCGATCCAGCTCACATGACCTTTCTCATATGTTGTATATGTCCTATGGTTGCGTAGTCACCTATGGAATTTTTACATCTTATGAACTCAGAATATGGCCAAGTCGTTTGTATTAACTTAATTTTAAATTTATGTGAAATAATTTATTCAATAAATAAGTTTTTTAAAAAATTTATGAGAAAATAATTTATATGGATACAATTTTTATTGGTGACAAATTATGAATTAACATAAAACATTATTTATTTGTATAAATTATTTTCATAAACTCAAAAGTAAGTTAAATTCAAACAGACTCCAATTAACACATGGTTTTTTTATATCAAGTGTGCTTAAAAATAACATGTCAATGTAAATTTGAGTGACTCTTGATTCTTAGATAGGGGTGTCAAAATGGATGGATTGGATGGATTTGTACTGAATTGCTAATGGATGGATAAAAAAAATTCATTAATCCATTAACAATCCATTAAAACTCATTCAAAATATCCAATCCAATTCATCCATTGGAGATAAAATCTAATCCAATCCATCCATTGTGGTATTTTAAATGGATGGATATTCATCCAATCCATCTATTAAATTACTTTTATTTTTTAATAACATACTTATTAATTAAATAGATTATTTTTATTAATAACATAAAACCCAAAAAATCGGTCGAAAATCCCAAAAAACACCGAAAATCCAAAAATCGGCCAAAAACCGAAAAACCTAAAAAAAAAAAGCGAAAATTCATAAATCGGCCGAAAATACAAAAAATCGGCATGAGAAACCTAAAATCAGTCGAAAAACCAAAAATCGGACAAAAACCCAAAAAATCGGCCGAAAACACAAAATCATCCGAAAAATCTAAAATCGGCCAAAAACCAAAAATCAACTGAAAACCCTAAAAACACCCGAAAATCCATAAATCGGCTGAAAAACCTAAAATTGGCCGAAAACACAAAAAAAAATGGTTGAAAACCGAAAAATCGTCCGACAAACCTAAAATTGGCCGAAAACACAAAAAACCGGCCGAAAAACAAAAAAAAAATGCCAGAAAATCCTAAAATTGGCAGAAAAGTTGATTTTACGTTTTTCGGCCGATTTTTTGGATTTTAGGATTTTCATGTGTTTTTTGGATTTTTGGCCAGTTTTTGGCCGATTTTAGGATTTTCAGGTGTTTTTTTAGTTTTCAGCCGATTTTCGGTTTTTCAGCTTTTTTTGGGTTTTCGGCCGATTTTTTGAGTTTTCGGCCGATTTTAGGATTTTTTGGGTTTTCGGCTGATTTTCAATTTTTCAGCCGATTTTAGGATTTTCGGCCGTTTTTTGGTTTTTCTGCTGATTTTAGGTTGTTCGGCCGATTTTTTTAATTTTGGATTTTCGGGCGTTTTTTGGGTTTTTCGGTTGATTTTCAATTTTTCGGTCAATTTTCGGTTTTTCGGCCGATTTTTGCGTTTTCGGGTTTTTTTGGGTGCCCGGCCGATTTTTTGGGTTTTCACCCGATTTTAGGATCTTCAGGTGTTTTTTTGGTTTTCAACCGAATTTTTATTTTTTAATTGGTTGTTAATTTTATTTTTTAAAAATTAATTATCCATTGGATTTGAGGTTATTGTACTATATATGATCCATTGGATTTTCAAATTATGGTGGATGGATTGGATCCATCTATTAATTAAATGGATGGATTGGATCCAATCCATTTACTAATTTTTTTACTAATGGATAGATTGGATGGATCAATTAGTGAATGGATTGGATGGATAACGGATAAATGGATAATTTTGACACCCCTATTATTAGATACGATAAATCAAAGTACACATGTTTTTATTAAACTAACCACTCTCTACTACCATATCAATCAAAAACTTATTGTCACACACGAGATGTGTATATATATACCATTGTCTTATGGGCATTGTATTTACATAGACGTATCACAAGCTCATCATTTGCTTATATCGTTTTAGCCACTGGCCACTGGCCACATCCTATAAAATACCGCCACAACTAGAGGCGGTACTAGGGTGGGGTACCTATGGTGGCCACAACCCTCTCCCCTCTCAATTATATTTTTATTTTCTTACAGGTAGAGTATTAATACAAATATATTATTAATAATTTTAAGTAATGAGATAGTGGATAGGCAGATCCTTGATGGAATTCTCATTGCCAATGAGATAGTAGATGAGGCGCGGAGGTCGAAGAAGGATCTCATGCTTTTTAAGGTGGATTTTGAGAAAGTTTATGATTCGGTTGACTGAGGCTATCTAGACGATGTTATGGGGAAAATGTCCTTACAGATTATGTGGAGGAAATGGATTAAAGAGTGTGTCAGCACGACTACTGTATCGGTTTTAGTTAATGGGAGTCCACGGAGGAATTCTCCTTTGAGCGGGGATTAGACAATGGGATCCGTTATCTCCCTTTCTTTTTCTTTTGGCAGCCGAGGGCCTGAATGTGTTGATGGAGGCTGTGGTAGCGCGAAACCTATTCACGAGTTATAGTGTTGGTAATCAGGGTCGAGTTAAAGTGTCTTATCTCCAGTTTGCTGACGATACGCTCCTGTTTGGGGTCAAAAGTTGGGCGAATGTCCGTGCTCTTCGAGATGTTCTTGTGCTGTTTGAAACTATGTCGGGACTGAAGGTTAATTTCAACAAAAGCATGCTAGTTGGGGTGAATATTCCTGATTCCTGTTTAACTGAAGCTGCTTCTGCTCTGTGTTGTAGAGTAGGAAATGTCCATTTCCTTTATATGGGTCTTCCCATAGGTGGTAATCATAGACGTTTGGCTTTTTGGGATCCGGTGGTGGCTCGGCTAAAGAATAGATTGTCTGGGTAGAAGAGTCTCTTCCTTTCTTTTGGTGATCGTCTAGTTCTGCTTAAGTCTATCTTGACATCTCTTCCTGTCTATGCTCTTCCCTTCTTCAAAGCTCTCTCAGGTATCATTTCCTCTATTGAATCTCTTTTAATTATTATTTTTTTTGGAGGGGGGGGGGGGGGGGGGGTTGTGAGGATTCTAGGAAAATCTCTTAGGTTAATTAGAAATCTATTTGTTTACGAAAGGAGTATGGAGGGTTGGGGGTTAGAAAGTTGCGGGAATTCAATTTGGCTCTTTTAGGTAAATGGTGTTGGAGGATGCTAATGGATAGAGAGGGTTTGTGGTTTAGAGTTTTGGTAGCATGGTATAGGGTGGAGGGAGGACGACTTCGAGATGGAGGGTATCGGAGATCTTTGTGGTGGAGGGAGATAGCTCGCATTAGGGAGGGAGGTGAGTTAGGGGGCAGATGGTTTGAGGAGCTTGTTTCGAGGAGGGTGAAGGACAGGTCAGATAATTTATTTTGGACTGATCCCTGGGTGGAGGGGATTCCCTTGTGTGAGAGGTATGGTCTCTTGTTTGACTTAACGGAGACCAAAGGATGTACGGTGGCTGAGATGTTTTCGTTAGGGTGGGGAGCAGATGGGGAGGCCTGGGTATGGCGGAGACAGTTGTGGGGGTGGGAGGAGGAGGAGCTGAGGGAGTGTCAGTCTCTTTTACTTACGCAGGACCAGTATTTCGATAGGTGGCAGTGGCAGCTTGACCCTGACAGAGGATCCATTGTCCGAGGAGCATATTAACTTTTAACTACTCAGGTTTCGGCAGCCATGGTTGACGCGGAGAAACTCATTTGGCACTCTCAGGTTCCGTTGAATGTCTCCATCTTTGCGTGGCGTCATTTGCGTGACAGGTTGCCCACAAAAACCAACCTAGTCACTTGAGACATTTTATCTAGTGCAACTCATTTGTGTGTTTCGGGTTGTGACGAGGCGGAGTCATCTCATCATTTATTTATCTCATGCAGTACTTTTGGTTCCCTTTGGGCGTTATTGTGTTTGTGGATTGACATCTCGATGGTGGAATCCACTTCCTTACAAGATCACTTTATCCAATTTACTCATTCAGCAAGGCGTTCTCGGGCTCGTCGCTCTTTTTTGCAGCTCATTTGGCTCACGTGCGTGTGGATCGTGTGGACGGAGAGAAATCATTTGTTCCGAGGCTCAGCTAACACTTCTTCACAGCTGTTGGACAAGATCAATTTCTTTTCATTTAGGTGGTTGAAGGCGACGTGTGTTACCTTAGTTTCTAACCGCCATAGTTGATGGTCTAGTTTTTTGCTATGTTTGGGCCTTGTATGATATGTCTTTTGATTATCTTTTTTATAACTATTTGTGACTCTTTATAAATGTTGACAGTCTACCTGGACACATCTTGTGCTTGGGAGATTGATTGATTTAATATATTTCATTTTGGCTTCTTAAAAAAAAAAAAATTAAATAATGTTATTTAGAATTTATTATCAATGACTAGCATAAGAAACCCGACACACATATTTTTTTTGAACAACCTGACACACACATTAGTTTAAGTATTAATGCAAAAATTATTTTAAAATTTATTATTAATGATTTCAAGTCACTTAGTATATATATGTAGAGTATTATATTAAAATATACAATTTAATTTTATAATAATGAACTTTAACTTTATTTGTAAAAAAATAACGGATAATTAATTGAATTTATAATATTGGATAAAATTACCAATTAATCTAGCATATATATAAATATGAAATGACATAGAGAAATATGTTTATTAATATTAAATTTTTAAGTGAGATAATAGGGGGTTATAAAGTAACTTAATTAGCTTATCAAAATAAATTATAAGTTAGTATAAAATAAACTATAAGATCATGAAAAAATTTATCAGATAGATTTTTGTTTTCTTAATATGAACTTATAAATTATAAGTTTAAAATTTGAAATTGCCAAATAATATAATCATGTTTTGTAGGACTTATATTTTTATATATTATATCATTTTTATTTAATTTATATATTAAAAAAAATCATAGTCCTCCTAAATAATTTTTTTTAATTCCGCCACTGCTCAAAATGTTCATTGAATCCTTGTAAGCACCATTATGTTTGACCTAATCTCCACGAATATTCTTCTAGCTAATATTAATTATTTGATTTAAAATGAACCAAATAATAATAATAATAATATATGTTTCATTTATAAATGTTGTGATAAAAAGCCAATCAATATTCATTTATCAACATCAGTATATATTTTTAAGGATATTTTTTACATAGAGTGAATATATAAGCGATAAAATTCAAATACAATTTTATAAGAACAAAAATACTCTTATTATTTTATTTTTCTTAAGAAGTCAAGGGTTTTTTTTATAAAACACAAGAAATGCCTGAAAAAGGCGTTCAAAACATAATACTGAACAAAATAAGAAAAAAAAGATCAACCCAACTTAAACCCCGACTAAACAAGCTTTTAAGTTTGACAACCAATGATTTAAATCAAAATGGAAGCCTTTTTTGACCCTTCAGCCAACACCAAAACTTGATTTTAATATTGTAAACCAACCTTTTAGTATACATTTCCTTGTGGTTAAAAACTCTACTATTACGCTTCTTTCAATTAGGCCAAACATTTGCTAACCACTTTGCTCGAAAACACTTCATAGTAGATTTGCAAAAGTCGTGCATCCCATAGAACTGAGATGCCCAAGCAATGGTGTTATATGGGAGAACACATGGAACCCCTAATCAAGATATAATATCATTCTAGACCGCACGAAAAACATGACATTTCAAGAATAAGTAGCGAACATCCTTCACCGCGGTACAGCCAACTGAGCACAAAATAGAATCGTTACGAAGGAACCTGCGTTCAAATAAGTAACCTATCATACATAAAACACCACACAAAAATAGAAACCTTTAGCGGGACAAGCTTATTCCAAACAAGCTCACTATGATAATACAACTCCGTCGAAGTCAGATGAGTCATAACCTGATATGCCCCACTGGCTGAGAAACCTGCATCGGGATTTGGAAGCAACTCTCACTCATTATGAGTGTAACACCCCGATTTTCAAAGACCAAAAGTAGGCACTTTTTTTTTTTAAACAACAAAGACTTTGAAATAAAACATTCACGATCGCACTTAAATTAAATCAGAGTAAATCATTTTCAAAATAACGATCGTAATGCAATGCCTCTTTTATAAATTGTTTTCACGAATAAAAGTTTAAGATTAGAATCAAACGTTATGTCTAAACAGACATAGTGACATCATTTATTCCAAATAATTATTGTAATACAATTTCAATATAAATACATCGGACAATAAATAAGAGTAAACGAGACTCTTAAACTACTACCCCTAAGCTGATCTTTAAACTCTAACTGAAGATGACTGGGTAACGAAGACCCACAGATAGCTTCAAGCCTCGCCGCTTCTCCACGCGGTACAAATAAATCCCTAAAAATGCTCGTAGAGGGTAACGATATAAAAATAACATATAACCAAAAATACGCAGCGCAAAATATACAATACATGGCTGTCGCGGTGATTTTCGGACGTCAAGCTATTAATTAGCTTTGACTCGCAAAAAATATGATTCACCACCGAGCTTGAATTTATCCAAGGGAAGGGAAAAAGATCGAATAAACCCAATTAAATTTTAGAGATTTAAGGTTCGAGGGTTAGTTATACGAAGGGAAGGTATTAGCACCCTAAGTATCCGTATAGTACTCTACGGGATCCTTTTGTAAATATTCATTTTTGTGCTAAAAATGTTTGTTTGCTCATATATCATTTGCTTAATGAAAATTGTTTGAGGAAATAAGAAAAAAGAGAATATTTTTGTTAATTTTTATATTTAAGAAATGAGAAAGTAGAAAAGTTAATTTTTTTGTTTATTTTTTATATTTAAGAGAAAAGAAAAAAAATATGTTTTTTTATTAATTTTGATTTGGGAAGACACAAGGTGTTTTGCACTACGTACCCGTGAAGGATCAAAATCCCGTAGTTCGGGGAAAAATTGAAAAGTGTTGATTGATTATTTTAGGAGAAGAGACGAGTTGTCATCTTAGTTTAAGGGTCTGTTTGGTTCAATCAGGCGGAGGGGAGGGGAGGGATTTTAATGAAGGGGAGGGGAAGGGAGGGAAGGAGAGGGGAGGTATTTTAATTAAATATATGTTTGGTTCAAAAGAGAGAAGGGGAGGGGAGGTGGAGTATTTTAATTAAATATATGTTTGGTTTACAAGGGGAGGGAAGAGATTTAAAAACTAATTTACTCTTTTACCCTTAAAATCTTATAACTAAATAAATAAATAAAAATTGGTAGAAAAACTAAATAAATAATTTAATAACTTATAATACAAAAAAATTATTTAATACAAAAATATTAATACTACTAACAAAACAAAGCACATGAAGAGAAAATAAACAAAAGAAAAAAAAGAAAATGAATTATCATATGATAAATGTGAGAAAGAGACGTATAACAAAGCATGGATGTTCCAGCAATATAATTTATAAGTGCAACAATTATATTATAAAAGACAAAGCATGGATTTTCCAGCAATATAATTTATAAGTGCAGCAATTATATTATAAAAGAGGTATCTTGATGTTGCATAAAAATAAAAAAAACAACACAATATAAGAATTGGAGGCATAGCTGGTATTGGTTTTTTACCGGAAAGATGTTTATTGACGTCGACATACAGCCTATATATGAATGTCCAGCAAGTAGTAAGCAAGAGCAATAAGCATATAAATTTACTTTTAATATTCCAATAAGGATAATTTAGTATTTTAACAAAAAAATTGAGGGTAATATTGTCAATATAAAAAGTTATGTTTTATCTTCCCTCCCCTCCCCTCCAAATCCCCCCAATTTGGGGGGAAGCAAAAATTGAGCTATATTCCCTTCCCTCCCCCTCATAAAAATTTGAACGAAACATAAAAATTTAAAATATCACCTCCCCTCCCCTCCAAAACCCCCGAACCAAACAGAGGGTAAAACTCCTTTTATCCGCCACAAACATACTGAAAAGTTGATCTTCCTTTTCTGCTATATGTTATGGGGAATATTGAAATTCTCTACTAAAGATGACTCACGTCTAAATTCTTTGAGAAAAATGTTTTAAAATTGAAAAGCCAAATGACAAAAAGTGTTTGAATTTGTTTTTGTATTTTTTAGTTTTTTTGAAAAAGAGTTTAAATATGCTTAAGTATATTAAGACATTTATTGAGAAAAAAGTTTGAAAAAAGTTTCTCAACGAGAGTCGAGTTTTATTATGAAAAGATTGTTATTTTTGAAAAGAGTTTTAATTTTTTTAATGTTTTTGTTTTATGTATTTTTTTTCTTAAGTTTTTTAGAGTTTTGAGAATGACAGTTACTCAAACGCAAGCTATCCAGCAGGAATTCGAAATAACCGGGGAGCGGAAAGCCATCCGTAAGACCACTCCTTTTTCATTCTTTTTATTACATATGCGACAAGTTTTTATTTAAAAGTTTACGAGCAACAGGCGATCATCTATTCCCTTGGATTTAAAAACATAAATAACACAACATATATTTTTTAGATTTTTTTGACATGTAAGAAATAAACAACAAATAATAAGATATGGCATAAATTTTTGCATAAAGAATAAATAACAATAACATTGCATATTTTTGTATTTTTGCATATGAGAGATAAATAAATAAAAAGGCATGCATATTTTGATATTTTAAATACGAGAAATAAATGAAACAAGACAACATGGCCTATTTTGTATTTTTAACATCATCTAAGTAAAATATATAACATGTAAATAATAGATAAAATGACTTTAATTAAAAAAAAAAAAAAAGAGCAATGAAATTAATTAAAAATAAGATAATATGAATCAGGGAGTATGAACAGTAATATGGGGGTGGATGTGCAGAAATCTGAGAGTGAAGGAGTTTAGGGGCGAGCTGGGCTCAGTTGAGCCCAAGGGAAAATTTGTTTTCTGAAAAAAACAAAAAGAAAAAAAACGTTGGGAGACATCAGGAACGTCTGATAGTAATCAGACCTTCCTGATTTAATATTAGAATCAACGCATCTGGGGCGTTTGATAAAGATCTGAGAAAAACCATTTTTTACCTATCACTCTCTCTTCAATTTCTCTCCCTCTCAAATCTCTCTGCTCTCTCAACTCATGAACACCATGAAGGTGTTCTTCATGCAACCCAGATT
Source organism: Trifolium fragiferum (assembly GCA_954870985.1). NCBI lineage: Eukaryota > Viridiplantae > Streptophyta > Magnoliopsida > Fabales > Fabaceae > Trifolium > Trifolium fragiferum. Next base: position 32,180,394 of record OX940792.1, on the reverse strand, counting down.
CCGGCCGGTGGCCGCCAGGTCAGACGGCGGCGCCACCGTGCCGGAGTTAAAAACCGACCCAAAACGAAAACTTTTTCACACTTTCCTAACCTATTTCTCTCCCTCTTTTCGAATTTATACTCAAAACAACAAAAAGCTTTACCAATCGGCCGAATCGGAGAGAAATTGCGACGGTGGGGTTGTGATGTTTTTGCTTCTGTTTCTCTGAATCTTTCTTCTTCTTCTGATTTTTGTTTCTCTTTGTTTTCTGTGTGGGTGAGTGTGTGCGTTAAAGTGTTTGTGTGTTAAAGTGTGTGTGTGTTGAGTTTGTGTTGTTTGTTTCTGGATTTGTGTTATATTTGAAATTGATTTTCTGTTAGTGTATGATGGTGGTGATGTTGATTTTCGAATTCTGTTGATTTTTTAGGTTTTCTGAGATTTGAAGAATATTAGGGTTTGAGAAGTTTGTTGGTGCGGCTCAGATGATAAAAATCCGGCCCCCTTGTTCTGAAATTTTTTGACTGTTATATAACCCAAGGATTAGGGTTTGGCATTTCAATTGGAGAAAGGGAAAGAGTGACTTTCATTGATTCAGGATCATCAATCACAGAATTGGGGAAGAAGACAAACCTTTGACAGAAAAAAAAAACGTGACACTACTGACTCTGTTTTCCTATTTTTTTGTTTTTTTTGAATTAATTAAAAAAAAATAATAATAATAATATTAATACAAATAATAATATAAAAAATATATAAATAAATAAAAATACAAATAATGAAAAAGAGAATCAGAAAATAATAATAATAATAATAATAATAATAAGAAATAATAACAAAAGGACGAAAAATAAAACGCAACAAAAATGAGGTATTTTAAAATACCTCTCTGTCGAAATCTTTTCGAAAAAAGTAACGATTATTTCAAATAAAAATATGGTCGATGAATGCAAAAAAATGTAAAAAATTTAGGTCAAAAAATGGGGTATGACAGATGTCTCTATGTAAGTTTCTTCATCCGGAGATTTATTTTGAAAAAGAAAAAAAAGAATTTTTTTGTTTTGATTCGACGGATGGAAGGGACTTAAATACAGAGTACACTATTTTTTGACTAAATTAAACTGTAAAATGCTATGAATGTATTGTTATGAATGCAAGACTCTGAATCTTGTGAGAAAAATTGTCACAAGAAACAAATTATTAACACGGGGAAAACAAGGACGTTCGCAGAGGAATGACACAAGTGACCCGATTGGTGAAGAGAAATAACAAAAGGGATGTCCGAATCCATAAAGGATAGGAATCCAACTCTACTGGGGATATGATTTAGTTTCACCGGGGAAGATATCACCGATTATCAAGGCAACATCAAAGAGACATGGCATTATCTGTTATCCAAGATAATGAGACCAAATATTACCGATCATCGAGGTAAATATGAATAGTTATCTGTTATCAAGACAACGAGATCCAAACGTTGCCGATTATCAAGGTAGAATGAGAATATGAGACATTATATGTTTATCAAGGATAATGAAACCAAATATTACCGGTTATCAAGATAATATGGAAAGACGAGACGTTATCTAGTCATCGAGGATAACGAAACTGGACATTACCGACTATCGAGGTGATGTAAAAGGTGAAACATTATCCGGCTATCAAAGATAATGAGACCAAAATATTGCCGATTATCAAGACAAGATGAGACATTATCTGTTATCAAAGATAATTACTAAATATTACCGGTTATCGAGGTAATATGAAAAGATGAAACATTGCCGGTTATCAAGACAAGATGAAGAGATAAGACATAATCTGTTATACAAGATAATGACTAAATATTACCGACTATCGAGGTAATATGGAGAGACGAGACACTGTCTGGCCATCAAAGACAATGAAATTGGACATTACCGACTATCAAGGTAATGTGAAAGGTGAATCATTGCCGGTTATCAAGACAAGATGAAGACATTACTTGTTTATCAAAGATAATTGTCTAAATATTACCGACTATCAAGGTAATATGAGAAGATGAAACTTTTCCGGTTATCAAGACAAGATGAAGGGATGAGACATTATCTGTTATTAAAGACAATGACTAAATATTACCGACTATCAAGGTAATATGACAAGATACCGATTATCAAGGTGATGTGAAAAATTATCTGTTATCAAGACAATGAAGCCAATATTACTGATTAACAAGGTAATATGACAGAATGAATCAAATGTTACCAATTATCAAGGTAATACGAAAGATGATGCATCATCTGTTATCAAAACAACCAAGCCAATATTACCAATTATCAGGGTAATATGACAGAATGAATCAAATGTTACCGATTATTGAGGTAACATGAGAAAGGACACCACTTGGGGAAATTGAAGATATATTGTTTGTATGCAAGCTACTCGAATAAAGAGACTGCCACTTGCAGATTGAAATCAGAACTCGATCCAGGAAAGAACTGGAGAGAAATAATTAAACAAGGCTCTATACCCAATGAGGAATGAACTCAAATGAGAATCTTCCTATCCATGAATTTGGAAAGGGAAACAACTGAAGCAACCTTCTTCCACGAGGGATGAACTCAGTGGGGAATGTAGAAAGGACATACACTTTCTGCTTATGGCTGACAATCTACTTGGGGAGAATGACACGCTCACCCTTATTCTCGGGGATAAACACGACCAAGATAAGTAAATTGATGAATATCAAGAAATGCAGTCATGCATGCATTATGGAAGTATGTATGTTATGTTTGTATGAATGTATGTAATGTATGAATGTCATGTATGTTGACGAAATTGACAGGAAGAATTGAACTTGAGATAAACCAGCATCGTAGTGTCCAAATACTCGGCAAATCTTAACAAGGTGTATATATCACTGGAGATGGAGCAAAAGCCACCGACGGGCAAAGTATGATTTTGAGGCTTAAACCTTTTATTGGGAAGAAGAAATTCCCTGGGGAAAGACCCAACATTGATCTAAATCACAGTTCAACCGGAGATAACAGACCTAAAAATCCATTGGCGAATAAGAAGTCGCCATTTGTAAACCGAACAAGAGTGTTCTTCCATTGGCGTGTCGCAGTCATTATGCCTTTTTGTTTTATCATTTTTTTTTTGAAATCCCTAACTTTTGCATCGGGAGTACATTTCCCTTTTTTGGTGCCCCTAATTTTTGCCTGAACCGCCCTTTCGGGTTTTCGATCCACGGGACGCTCTCTATTGCTTAAGCCGCCTTTTCAGGTTTTCAACTTAGCGAGCTTTTTTTATTTTATTTTAAAGCATTGTGTTTTGGCTGCGACAGCTCTTCCACAACATTTGATCATTGACTTGAATCCTTGAAGGATATGCCCCTTGATATGAAGACTTGCCCCTGATTGGTAGAGTCCTGAGGTATCTTGCCCCTAAGTTTGGAGTGTCTTGAATGATCAGTTCGCCCTCGATCAGACCAACATTTGAATTTCCTTGATGACAAGTATAAGTTTGCAAGAAAAGTTGTTTCTTTTGAAAAGTATTTTTTTGTATAATGCACATGCAAGTTTTTGAATCGGAAAATTTTGTAGAAAACACATATAGTGTGTAAAAAGGTAGTTATTGATTATTCAATTAACAGGTGGAGTCAGTTTAACAATAACTTTGCTGAACATGCTTTCATAGTGAACCTAACTTCAATTAGGTCTTTTGAGGGTTATAACGTGGTCTGGGTCACGGTTGTTTGAAAAAAGATTGTTAGGCTCAAAGTTTTATGTTAACCCACCCATTCTTCTTTAATGTTCTTCATTCCTAAATTCAATTAATTCATCGAACACACTTTGGTTGACAAGCGAATCTTTGGCAATGATATTTGAGGTTGACGCTTTAGTCGAAGCTTTGATGAGATTTTTTTGGAGTGGCAATCACTTCTTTACATTTACAAGCTTTTTTTTTTTGAATCCCTTATTTTTGTATGGACCAATTCTTTTGAATTTTGTGGTACATCGGGATGCCCTGATTTTTTTTATTATATATATATATATATATATATATTTTTTTTTTGTGGAGGATTATGATTGCCACATATTATGGTGAGCTTTATCCTCTTCTTTCATTCTAGATGGATTGACCCTCTTGCATTGAGATATATCATTGAATTAATTGAAAGGCTACCCTGCCCCGGGTTAAGATCAAGGGTTTATTTTTTTGAAAAGTAGGAAAAACACCAAACTTCGAGCTCGAAGGGGTTGACTACGGATTATCTCCTTATATCTCCGGTGTTTAGGGAAGTGAAACAATGCCTTACATCGTCAGCTATATCTTACTAATGAAAGTATATAACAACAATTTCAAGTTTTAATTGTTTACATCATTCTCCCTTCAAGTTTATTAACAAGTGATAAAAGAGAAAATAATGAATACGAATGGATGGATTCAAAAAGCATGCATGTTCATTTTCATTAAAAATGTCAATCAAAAAGTACAATTTTAAAAGTAAACAAATACTTGACAAGAAAGAAATTACAAATTGAAATGAAGAGGCCTAATGATCCTAGGGACAAACTTCTTTATTGACAAACCGCCTTTAGAATGTTCTTCATGTCTAATGATTTGGTAACGGGTTAGCTTGCACATTCGGGTTCACATCCCTGAAGGAGAGGGTGTTGTCCCTAATTAACCTTTGGACTTCATATTTCAGAGCCCAACAATCTTCAGTGTCATGGCAGGGTGCCCCTTGATGGAAAGAATAGAAATGGTCATGCTTATGCCACCATGGCAATTTTTCTGGCAATGGAGTGGGGACCCGAGTCTGAACAAGATTCTTCTCAATCAAAGCAGGAAGCAAATCTGTGTAAGTCATTGGAATTGGGTCAAAATGAGGTGTCCTTTAACTGCGATTCTGGCTATTAGCACGCGGTGGGGCATGTTGTCGAGGCTGTTGCTGGTATCGCTGAAGTTGAGGTGGGGGAATCACCCATGGTGGTGGGACTGTGTAGGCCCGTGATGAGCTTGGCGAAGGGTCGCCTTCTCCTCTTAGTATCACTTGTATGATCAAGCTCATTTGAGTTTTCAACTAGTTAACTTCTTCCTTCAACAACTCTTGGCCTTTTCTAAGTTCCTCCATAGCTTCTAGCAGTATGGTCGGAGGAGGAGGTGGTGGCTGATTTTGTGCGACCACCAATAAGGCTACCAACGCATTCAACCTTTCCAAATCGGCCCGAAGTGTAGTTATCTCCTCACGTAGTTCAATGTTCTCTTGTTCAACTGCATCAAATTTTTTTCTTTGATTTGCCCGAGTGTTGTATGCACGAGTTGGCTTTGAACGATGTCTGCGGGCCACTTTGAGACGGGTTAACCTTTGAGAAAGAGCAAAGCACAAGGCTCAAACTCTTAAGACCGTGAATGAATGCAAAAATGATGCATGATGCTTTATGCAAAAATAAATTTTTTTTTTATATATATTTTTGTAAAGTACTTTTTGGCATAAGGCCATTGTAAATATCATGAAGGACAATTTTTCAAAATAAACTTGACAAAATAGAGGGTGTTTACAATGTCATCCCTCTAAATCTTTTAAAAATTAATGAAAAAAGAATTTTCATGGATGCATGAATGCATGATATGCACAGGTATAGTCTGGGATTATTTAAGTACAAATATCAACTTTAAATTGTACGAGCCCCCATCCTCACATGTAGGGATTCTAAACAAAGGGTCCATAATAACATGTTACAGGGTGCTAGACTGGTTCAAAAGGTCCCTAGAGTCGCTGACCCAACAATAAGACATCATCGCCAATGCAAATCCTCGCAAGACAATAACACCCTCAAGAGGATCTACTCTAGGCGGGATTTTCATGCCAACCTTACAAGATATCCACCAGGAAGGTCAACAATCAAACCCATAACTTAACTTAGTTCTTCTCAAGTCCGGGTATAAGACTTATCCCTCAAAATTTCAGACCCAGAATCCCAAGCAGATATCATAAGAAGAAACAATATAAACAATATGCAAGCAAATGATATATAATGGACAAATACATACAAGCAATACAAACAAAATATTATAGCACAAAAACATATATATACAAGTTAGGATCATCACTCTTGCTCCCCAGTGAAGTCGCCATTTCTGTCGCGGTGATTTTCGGACGTCAAGCTATTAATTAGCTTTGACTCGCAAAAAATATGAATCACCACCGAGCTTTAATTTATCCAAGGGAAGGGAAAAAGATCGAATAAACCCAATTAAATTTTAGAGATTTAAGGTTCGGGGGTTAGTTATACGAAGGGAAGGTATTAGCACCCTAAGTATCCGTAGTACTCTACGGGATCCTTTTGTAAATATTCATTTTTGTGCTAAAAATGTTTGTTTGCTCATATATCATTTGCTTAATGAAAATTGTTTGAGGAAATAAGAAAAAATAGAATATTTTTGTAATTTTTATATTTAAGAAATGAGAAAGTAGAAAAGTTAATTTTTTTGCTTATTTTTTATATTTAAGAGAAAAAATATGTTTTTTTATTAATTTTGATTTGGGAAGACACAAGGTCTTTTGCACTACGTACCCGTGAAGGATCAAAATTCCGTAGTTCGGGTAAAAATTGAAAAGTGTTGATTGATTGATTTTAGGAGAAGAGACGAGTTGTCATCTTAGTTTAAAACTCCTTTTATCCGCCACAAACATACTGAAAAGTTGATCTTTCTTTTCCGCTATATGTTATGGGGAATATTGAAATTCTCTACTAAAGATGACTCACGTCTAAATTCTTTGAGAAAAATGTTTTGAAATTGAAAAGCCAAATGGCAAAAAGTGTTTGAATTTGTTTTTGTATTTTTTAGTTTTTTTTGAAAAAGAGTTTAATTATGCTTAAGTATATTAAGGCATTTATTGAGAAAAAAGTTTCTCGACGAGAGTCGAGTTTTATTATGAAAAGATTGTTATTTTTGAAAAGAGTTTTAATTTTTTTAATGTTTTTGTTTTATGTATTTTTTTCTTAAGTTTTTTAGAGTTTTGAGAATGACAGTTACTTAAATGCAAGCTATCCAGCAGCAATTCGAAATAACTGGGGAGCGGAAAGCCATCCGTCAGACCACTCCTTTTTCATTCACACATCATAGAATTTAAGTATACGAATAGTCTATCAATCACACACAACAATATTCGAATGCACAATTAGCCTATCAATGCAGACTCTACATGATTGTGATCACCCTAACCGGGACTGTTTCACATGCATGAATTCCGGAATTTAACATCTCCGCAAAGAGTCGTAGGTCCATCCCCTACTATACCCCGCAGGGCCAATCAATAAAATCACAAAGGATTAAGGTGGATCCACTCACGCAATCACACCTCGTGGTCCACTTAAGCAACCACTTATTGGACTCAATAAAAATCCCGCGGGATTAAGGTGGACCCAATCACTGTCAGTCGCACCCTGTGGCCTATCACGGTCACCACGTACTATGAATGCATGAGCATACGATTCCCCATATATGCTAATGCAACAAATACATACCACTCAAGCATGTGTAATTATCAACCACATGCCAATACATATATTTCGCAAAATCATATGTAAGACAAATAAACATCATGTACAACAAGATATTCAATCAAGTACATGCATCAACATTTCATATCATTCAATCATATGAAATTCACAACAACCACTCAAACATGTGTAGAATATAGCATGTTCTCAAACAAGTTCTCGTCATGAGAATACATCACAAAACCAATATGCTCATCATTCATATTGCAGGAAATATAGCAAATACACATGTTCAGGCAAACAGTTACACATGCATAAAAAGCACTTGATATTTCGAGGTATATGAAATCGTTAGAAAGTGCCCTTACCTCGGCTAACATTCCATCACGTACAACTTACACTACGCAAGCAATATCCGTCTCTCTCGACGAAGTCCCCAATTCGGCTAATCTTCTTAACTTTTTAAAACATACAACTTATCTAAGTTAATACCACATTCTAATTGATCATTCAAATAGTCCTAGCTCGGCTACTAATGGATTCAAGACCTATGGTTGTTCCCTCACAACAAACTAGGTTCGACTCATTTTCAAAACGGCTCTTGAAAATACAAACACTTAAAAGAATAGTTTTTATCGTAAAAGTGTCACTAAATGAAAACTGACTATTTTAAAGCGTTTCTAGAATAAAATATCTTTTTAAAAAACTTATGCTTTAAATCATAAGTTCCAAAATCTTTTCAAAACTAGACAAGTCCAAATTAAAACTTTTCTCGTATGACTTATAACAAAATACTCTTTGCGCGTACGTAACTAAACCGTTTTTTTTTCTAAATAGTTCACAAACATCAAACTCTTAAAATATAAACCCTTGACAAAAGTATTTTCGACGGAGTCTCCTTTGTGTTTACGTCGTTTACCCGAACCTCAAGTTCAGACAGTTTACACAATATCATCGACAAAAGAGGTTCAAATTAAAATGGCCATAAGTCATTCAATTTTTATCGGATCGAGACGAGTCATACGCCAAATTCATCGTCTCGAAAAGAAAAATTTAATAGTTAGGTTTCTAGGACACAACAACACTTTTAAAATGACAAAAATACCCTTGCAGAATTCGGCCAGAATTGAAATCACTTCGAAACCATTGTTTTCAAAGATCAAACCTCGTTAAAATACTTAAACAATTAATAATTTTCAAAAAAAACAAACTCAATTAGATTTAATTCCGCACTTAACAAATTTTTCAAACCCTAACTTCTAAACCAACACAATATTTGGGGCTTTTCATTCATTACTTTTTCTTTTCAAAAATTGAATTCATAAAACTCTTTGTGCTTACTTTAATTGCAAGAACACAACATCAATTGAATAAACTTTCAACTCAAATCAAATTTCCCAAAACCCTTAAATTAAAACTCATAAAATTGGGGCTTTTCTTTCCATAGTATTTTCTTCAAAAAGTTTATCTACTAAAACAACTAGTACTAGCTTTAATTTCAAGATAACAAATCATAATTCACAAAATTGTTCCTCAAAATCATTTACAAAAACTCAAGAAAACTTATATCCCTTAACACTTAAAAATCAACTATTCTCATATTAATAAATCAAACCAAACATAGATCATCTATAAGGCTAACGTTAAACAACTTAAAATATGACAAAGTTCAAAAATCAACATCATCCTCAAGCCCTACATGGATCGGCCAACTAGAAACAAAGGGATGGAAAAGTATTTGTTTCCTCTAGATCCAATACTACAAAGCATGTATCAACACTAGTACAAAAGAGAAAAAAAATTGGAATTCATCTATACTCAACAAAAGGCCTCACGGCCTAAAATGAAAAAAGAGAGGAAGATGAGTTTGAGTTACCCTCTATGAGCTTCATGTGATCCTATTAAAAAGGTGCTCCCCTTTCCTTCCAAGCTTTCTTTAATAATCCTCAAGATTTATCTTTGTTCAAAAATGAAGAGAAAAATGAAAGATGAAAGTGGTGAGGGTGTGTGTTCAGCCGACAGAGAAGAGAGAGGAGGTTCCAAAAATTTCTAAGTCCTCTTTACTTATAACCCGAGCCCTTTTGATCATGGCCCTTAGATGTAATAGTAAAAGTTCCAAGACAAGATCCTAACCTTTAGATCATACTCTGACAAATAATAAAAAAATGATATACTAAGAAAAATATCTAGATATTTTCTCACTTTAGTCCCATTAGCTAGCTAAGTTCCCGTGTTCGCTCTCAGACGAGTCGTATCTCGTGTACTGATAAAATTTACGGAAACAGAAAAATTCTACCGTAAACCACTTAATTAAAACAATACACAAATTTTCTACTAAATTTTATTCCGAATAAATTTTCGCTCCTTAGCTCGAAAATATATAATGAGATCAAATTCTCATTACAGTCGATATATAAAGTCTCCATTAAAATTTTGACGGAAATCAGAAACCGTAAAATTTTCAGACAGCGGGTATATCTTGCCCGTTTTCTCAAAACCACTAGAAAATTATTTTCAACATTTCAACGTGACAAAAATGTTTCTAAACTCATTTAAAGCTTATAAAATCATTGTGTCCATTTTTCAAACGTTAAACTACGCACAAACACAATCTCGGCATAAATTCTGTCAAAACAGACAATTAAACAGAAAATCAATAAAAACAAATAGCACAAGCTAATTAATATATCAAAAATCATATTCCTGCTATAGTAATTCTACGAGTCTTACATTACTACCCACTAAAAAGAAGTTTCGTCCTCGAAACTAAAGATAAGAGTAACAACTCAACAAGTCATTACTAACACCAACACTGGCACAACCGTGCACCTATCGCAACCCTCTACAAAGTCGCACTGGTTCAAACTCTAGACACAAAGCTAGACACCCCTCAAACAGTTCAGCACTCAAAATCAACTTTACTACGAAGGTTCACAAACTCTAGTTCTCAAGGATCCTTGGTCAACACGACAAAGTTTACAAGGTCACCTTTTTTTGCCTCTGCGTCATAGCCCATTCCATTAGGTTTACACAAAGTGTGACTGGCTACCCACCAAAATGAAACACCAAAAAGTTTCTACACACTACCAAAGCTAGCAAAACGAGTCGATTCCAGTCAACACAATTCTGTCTATTATTAACAAGAGATTAAGGGTGACCAGCTCCTTAATTTGTCAATAGATAGCCGACAATCATGATGGTGGCTTAAATCATTTTTACCTAACTTTAATAATGCTCACTTCCACTTGTGCTTCAGGTCCTCCGAGGCACAAGGGTCCAACAATTCCTTCGTGGTTTTCTTAATTGTTTTCCTCAATTTATTACTACCTCAATCTTGTACAACTTTAATCTCGTTGAAGAGACACAACACTCAAATCAAGTCACTTAAACTCTCATGCTTTCAATCACGAAACATCTGTTTAGTATCATCCAACAATAAGTACAATGGCAACACAACCAGTGTCACCCAAACCATTACACTTCGAAAAAGTTGTCATCTTCAAATATCAATTGTAACACCCCGTTTTTCAAAGACCAAAAAGGGGCATTATTTTATTTTTTATTTTTTTAAACAAAACAGAGCGTGCATAAATTTTCATGATGAGCCGACATTAATCATACCACAGGGCTAATTAAACATTAGTGCTTCAGAGAAGCAAGTGTAACACCTGAATATTTACAACCCTAAAGACAAAGGGTCTAACAACCACAAAAGTAAATATTCAGAATACAGTCATCCAAAAGAGTCAGATCCTATGCCTAATCCAAAAAGAGCACGGTGTACAAACCACGCCGGCGAACAGCCTAACTTAAGATGTACCACTCCTCGATCACTGGAATCCCACGAACTCACCGTCGTCTTCACGACCCACGGTCTCGGACAGGAATCCATCGTCTAGGTGGGGGTAACCCGTTCATGTATTATGGCAAGGGTCACCACACAAATACATATATATAATACACACCGAATATACACATACCAAATACGGAAAGCAAATAAACATTTAGCATTTCCTCCTCAACAGGCATTATAATTCAAATGCACACAAAGCCTATCAATGGAGACTCTAAATGATTGTGATCACCTACCCGGGTCTTTTTCACATGCATGAATTCCGGAATTTAACCTCTCCGCAGAGAGTCGTAGGTCCAACCCCTACTAAATAATAAAATCCCGAAGGATTAAGGTGGATCCACTCCCGCAATCACACCTCGTGGTCCACTAATGCAACCACTTATTAGACTCAATAAAATCCCGCAGGATTCGGGTGGGTCCACTCCCGCAACCGCACCCTGTGGTCCACCCACGCAACCACAACTATGAATGCATGAGCATACGATTCCCCATATATGCTAATGCAAACAATTACATACCTATCAAGCGTATGTAAACAAATCATAACAAGTACATATATTTTCAACAAATCATATGCACACAATCACATGTTAATACATATTTTCTCAAACATATGTAAACAACCCATGCGATAATAAACATTTTCTCATCACGAGAATACATGAAACAAACATGTCAGGCACACACAAACAATCCAGACCAAACATACACATATCTCATTACATGTATATGATGGAAATAAAAGGTGCCCTTACCTTGGCAAGCTTCCACAAACTTTTCTCGCACAACTCTACGATACGCGTTACCTAAAATTTAAGCAGCGTAATGTCAATAAAATACTCCCACTGTATTCTATCGAAACGAAACTAAAACCCAAAAATCTAGAGGGGTCTAAGGTACTTTCTAACACTCTCGGATAGTGATTTCGAGTCCTCCCCATAGTGATTAAAAATTCACGAAGTTAAATGCATTATTTTCGCTATACGAAAATATTTTCATTTCAAAACAATTTATGAAACACTTTGATTCCTAACTCCAAGGCAATCAATTACACATAATAAAACCATTTGAAAACAACTCATAAACTCTTTGAAAATTTTCACAAAAATAAAAGTTTACTTGCATCACAAGTTACAAGTTTTTCTTCTCAAATAAAATGGCCATAACTCGCTCATTCTTTATCCAATCGAGATGAGCCATACGCCAAAATTTTCGTCTCGAAAAGACGGATCGAATGGTCAAGGTTCTAGGTCACAAAAACAATTCTAAAATGACCTAACTGCCCTTAAAGATTTCGACAAGATTTTGAAATCACACCAAAATATTATTTTCTAAAACCAAGCCTAGTTAAATACTTGAATCATTACTAATTTCTCAAAACAACTCAAAAGTGATCAAGCTCTTATACAAAAACCATTTTAAAACAAGTATAAAACTCTTCAAAACTTTTACAAAATAAATAGTTCACTTGCATCACAAGTAACTATCTTTTAATTCCAAATAAAACAACTTAAACCATTCTTTCCAACACCATGATCATTCATCAATACAATGATCATTTTCTCTTCATTGTGGACTTAGAAAAATTTGAAACCTCATGGCTATTCATACATATATGCCACGGCCAAAAGAGAGAAGTGAGGCCAACACTCAAAATTTTTTCCATTACCAAACCCTAGCAATCATTTAGTTCCCAAAATCCTTGTTTTAAACAACAAAACCTTTCCTACACACAATCCACAATACAAATGGTTTTTCACAATTTTCTCAAGAACACACAAAATATTCTTCTCTTGTTTCTCAAAACAAAACCAAAAATCATAAATCCATTTTGCTCATAAGCTCAAAACCAACATCATAAACACAAACACCAAACAAAACTCATGTTCTTGATCAATATCTATTTCTCTCAAAACCTTAACTCACTTTCTCATGAGATTCTCACAAACTCATGGAAAAATTGAAATAACAAAGCCTAGCATGCTTATCTAACCCTCATGGACAACTTTCATGAAACAAGAATCATCCAACACCAATTCTTATGAAATTTCTCTCAAGAACATAATCATAAAAATCATAACAACCCAAGAGTTTAAGCTACCCAAGAGAAAGGAATAGGTTTAGTTACCTTAGGAGATGATTCTCTACAAATTTCCTTTGATCCAACAAGCCAAAAATGAAGAGTTTTGGTGAAGGATTAAATTTGTGTGATGAAATGAAATGGAGTAATGGAGCTCACGGTGGAGAAGAGAGAAATGGGAGTCTTTGTGAAATTTTTCTAAGTCAAACAAACTCACCTCCTTACTATTACAATCAAGTCTTGCTAACCAAACAACCATTGGATCAAAGCAAAGTCTCTAGGCCAATTCCTAGCCCTTGGATCAAATACTTGGCCAACTAGCAATCTAACATAAATATCTAGATATTATGAGCTTGCCAACCCAACTCGCTCAGCTCTCACGCGCCGCGACGAACTAAACTTGCAAAAATAGAAAATCCACGGAATAAAAGTCCGTCGTAAACCGTTTCCAAATATTATCACTAAATCTTTTTCCCCGACTGTGATTTTCTTCCTCAATCTCTAAAAATATTCTGAGGTCGTATTCTAACTCATGCCGATATATAAAACTCCCATCTAAATTTCTACGGATTTCAGAAATCGTAAAAATTTCCAACAGCGGGTAAGATTTCGACTCGTTTTTCCAAAAACAAAGAAAAACCAAAACTCGTAATTCTGACTTCACAGAAACGTTCTTATAGATAAAAGAAGACTATGAAACAAAAGTCTGTGCCTTTCCAGAGCACGAGCACAAAATAGGCTCCAACTCAGCAAAAATGCTATTATTGCGACAGTACTCACAAAACCACTTAACAAAAGCCCTAGTATTCTTAGCCATTACTTACTTTCCTCACACAAAAGGTACCGTGGAATTACGGGTCTTACATTACTACCCTCCAAAAAGAAGTTTCGTCCTCGAAACTAAAAGTAAGAGTAACAACTCAACTAGTTATTACTAACACCAACACAAGAAAATCCCTCAGGATTAGGTGTAGCCACACAGATGCTATCACCCCACACACTGGCACAACCATGCACCTATCGCAACCCTCTACATAGTCACACCGGTTCCAAACTCTAGACACAAAGATAGACATCACACAACGAGTTTAGCACTTGAAATCTAGCTTCACTATGAAGGTTCACAACTCTAATTCTCAAAGATCCTAGGTCAACATGACAAATTTCCAAGGTCACCTCTTACGCCTCCACGACATAGCCTATTCCACTAGGCCCACACAAAGTGGTGACAGCTACCCTCCAAAAAGAAACACTGAAACTCTTGGTGCACCACCAAAGCTAGCAAAAACTTGTCAATTCCAGTCAACACGATTCCGTCTATTATTAACAAGAGATTAAGGATGATCAGTTCCTCAATTTGTCAATAGATAGCCGACAATCATAATGGTGGTTTAGACCATCTTTACCTAACTTGAATAATGCTTCCTGTCACTTGTGCTCAAGATCCTCCGACGCACAAGGGTCCAACAATTCCTTCGAAGTTTTCTACACATTTTTCCTCGGTCTCTTACTATCTCAATCTCACTGACGAGATACAATGCTCAAAACACGTCACTTAAAACCACATGCTTCCACTCCCGAAACATATGTTGAGTATCACCCAACAGTAATACAGTGCCACCACGGCAAGTACCTCTCAAATCAGTACCCTCCGAAAGAAGTTATCATCTATAGAGAGAACTTTACAACTTCATCAATATCCATAAGCCCTTAATTATTCCTTTAATCTCATAACTGCGTCGAACCATCCAATCGCAGTCTTAATAATATCATCCCAACATCCAGTTGGTGATTACATTCCCCAAATTCTCCTGACATGCGCCAACTTATACCATCTACCTCGCTTGGACTCCCTTTATCCAAATCTCAAATTCCCGAAAATTCAATCCTTCAGGCGTCCACATAATTTTCCAAATTAATACTTAGGTTAACCTTGCCTGCTTTAGCATAAAACATTTCTCCTCGTCGACTGCCATCATCGGCTTAAACCATTCTACATCTTATTCTCATTCTATTTCTAAACTCTCTTGAGTTTCTTCCCTCTTACCCTTAAATTCTCTTTTACTCAAAAGAGCTTGTCACCCTGACCATTCTTATTTGTTCCAACATCTTATCCTTAGAGTAAATTCCTACATCCAATCATATCTTGAGATATTTCTCACCTCAACCATCGTTCAACCGCTTCTACTGTCAACGACCGAAACCATTCGTTTTCTCAATGCGCATTTTCCTCTATGTTACGCCTATCCTTATTGTAACAACTACAATGAATCAATTTCTATTAGTTTCCACCAAACTTTGTCATTAGATAATTGCTTACCCTTTTTTACTTCCACATACAACACACACACCTCCATGACATCCATTCAGGTGGTGCTTTCGAATTCTTAATATACACGCACAATCATAATTTTTCCAAATTATGTGTGAATCCTTTCGCCAATCCTTAATTGACATAAGCCACATTCTCATGTGCTTCCCTCTTACTTATTTTTAACATGTCTTTCCAACGACTAACTTCCTTTGCGACTATCTCATCGATGTGATAAACTCTACAAAACTCCAATTAGGCTTGTCTCATCAATCTACTAATTTGCAACTTTCAAGTTCAACAACTGTCTAGAGTTGGTTCCCAAACGACCATAACCAATAACTTGTTAAATCTAAACAACATATTTAACTCACCGCACAGAATCCAAATACTCTCTCGTTCCATAACATTTTGAATCATAACAAGCATACACTTTTCCGTTCGACCAATCCCAAATTGTCGTAACTATCTAAAGTCATAGGGTTCTACAATACCAATAACCAACTTCACACATACGTTTGCTACCCGTCCTAACACATCCATTCACTAGCTAGATTCTTATTCATCTCTAACTTTCACCAAGGTGTCAACTAATGTACGCCTTGAAATCAAACGCTCCAATTAATTAATCAATCAAGTTCTTATTGTGTATCTCTCTATGCATAACTATCTCTAATCTTATCTTCGTCACGTCACTATAATTCACTTCCAAATCAACACATCTTACTCATCTATCAAGCCATTGAACACCCATCTCAAATCTCACTGCTTGACTTTTCAAGAACAACTACCTAAGCACAATACTTATAATTTCATCCTTAGTACGTTTGTTATCAAAATCAAACTCTTAAATCTAATTCTCAAGAACTTAAAATATTTACCACACCATCTAAATTCCTCCATTACATCTTAATATACAACAAATGTCCTTACAGATCAACTCTCATCATCTGAGTACTCCTACTAGCGAACTCTTGTCTAATCACAACTTGATATTTCTAGAAAATTTCCAAACATTGTCGTCCATGACGTGAATTTCTTAACGTTTGATTACATCAACTCCTATGATTCCATAATTTCAAGGTACTACTTGGTCCTTCACCATCTTGGTCGATCAAAATCATTAACTTAAATGCACATCTGCACAGGATCTCTACTCAATCTTGACTAATCTCTTCAAACTACTCAATAATTTTTTTACTAATCCCTAAGAATTACGCAATATGTTCACTTCCTCTTAAGGTTTACCTGCCAATAACTAACAATTCTAGCTTACACTGCTACAATTCTCTAGGTATTTCCATACTACACACATCTAGTATCACCTATCTGTGATATGTAACTTGCTTTCCACGGTTGAACTCCTCGTTCTTACCTAAACATCTCTCCAAAACCATAATTATCCAACCAATGATTACCTATAGTTTTGTCTCACATCGACATCTATACTTACTATCTCCTTAACTACGTATAGATTGTCACTTATCCATGTGATATTTGGTCTCTTACCCTTAATCATCACGAGATTCATCCATAATAATCTCATTTTCGAATCTAGTTTATCTCACACACTTAACTTAAACCCTTAAGGTACCCATCGTTCGTGAAACCGTCTTCTAACACCACTAAGTTCACTGACTCTTGACGTGCAACACACTTTAATTGCAATACGAATCACTCAAATGATTATCCAATCATCGTAATTAAATCCAACTGACATCTCTGCCTGGTCCACAATTCCACAGTGGCCGCATCCCCTTGGCAACCGACGGACTTCATCAAGTCCCGCCCTAACTCACCCGACGGACATCCAATACCTTCTTCAAAAGGTCGTCCCAATCCGATCCTTACTTGTAATCCTTTATCAGTACGACGCTCACTCGTCAATACTCAACACCTCCGGGTGACAACGACCAATGCAACTTCCAATCCATTAAATTAATACCAAGAATCCCTTGTAGTTCTTATTCGCCTCAAGTCCATCCTCCTCGGACCACTCCGTCTAAGGAATTCAGAGACACTTGTCGACTAAATTCGACAATTGCTCGGGGGTTCCAACTGTGTAGGGAACATCGTTTCAACTAAGACACAATCAATTACCTAAGCATCCACCATGCTAGACTCACCGAACGAACACATGACCCACAACACAACCAAAATCGATCGCTAGAACTAACATAACTCTAGCTATATTCTGACTGACTTTGGACGGACAACTCTACTGCACACTTTCCCTTTGATGATCTAAAGCCGGGCTCTGATACCACAATGTAACACCCCGTTTTTCAAAGACCAAAAAGGGGCATTATTTTATTTTTTATTTTTTTAAACAAAACAGAGCGTGCATAAATTTTCATGATGAGCCGACATTAATCATACCACAGGGCTAATTAAACATTAGTGCTTCAGAGAAGCAAGTGTAACACCTGAATATTTACAACCCTAAAGACAAAGGGTCTAACAACCACAAAAGTAAATATTCAGAATACAGTCATCCAAAAGAGTCAGATCCTATGCCTAATCCAAAAAGAGCACGGTGTACAAACCACGCCGGCGAACAGCCTAACTTAAGATGTACCACTCCTCGATCACTGGAATCCCACGAACTCACCGTCGTCTTCACGACCCACGGTCTCGGACAGGAATCCATCGTCTAGGTGGGGGTAACCCGTTCATGTATTATGGCAAGGGTCACCACACATATACATATATATAATACACACCGAATATACACATACCAAATACGGAAAGCAAATAAACATTTAGCATTTCCTCCTCAACAGGCATTATAATTCAAATGCACACAAAGCCTATCAATGGAGACTCTAAATGATTGTGATCACCTACCCGGGTCTTTTTCACATGCATGAATTCCGGAATTTAACCTCTCCGCAGAGAGTCGTAGGTCCAACCCCTACTAAATAATAAAATCCCGAAGGATTAAGGTGGATCCACTCCCGCAATCACACCTCGTGGTCCACTAATGCAACCACTTATTAGACTCAATAAAATCCCGCAGGATTCGGGTGGGTCCACTCCCGCAACCGCACCCTGTGGTCCACCCACGCAACCACAACTATGAATGCATGAGCATACGATTCCCCATATATGCTAATGCAAACAATTACATACCTATCAAGCGTATGTAAACAAATCATAACAAGTACATATATTTTCAACAAATCATATGCACACAATCACATGTTAATACATATTTTCTCAAACATATGTAAACAACCCATGCGATAATAAACATTTTCTCATCACGAGAATACATGAAACAAACATGTCAGGCACACACAAACAATCCAGACCAAACATACACATATCTCATTACATGTATATGATGGAAATAAAAGGTGCCCTTACCTTGGCAAGCTTCCACAAACTTTTCTCGCACAACTCTACGATACGCGTTACCTAAAATTTAAGCAGCGTAATGTCAATAAAATACTCCCACTGTATTCTATCGAAACGAAACTAAAACCCAAAAATCTAGAGGGGTCTAAGGTACTTTCTAACACTCTCGGATAGTGATTTCGAGTCCTCCCCATAGTGATTAAAAATTCACGAAGTTAAATGCATTATTTTCGCTATACGAAAATATTTTCATTTCAAAACAATTTATGAAACACTTTGATTCCTAACTCCAAGGCAATCAATTACACATAATAAAACCATTTGAAAACAACTCATAAACTCTTTGAAAATTTTCACAAAAATAAAAGTTTACTTGCATCACAAGTTACAAGTTTTTCTTCTCAAATAAAATGGCCATAACTCGCTCATTCTTTATCCAATCGAGATGAGCCATACGCCAAAATTTTCGTCTCGAGAAGACGGATCGAATGGTCAAGGTTCTAGGTCACAAAAACAATTCTAAAATGACCTAACTGCCCTTAAAGATTTCGACCAGATTTTGAAATCACACCAAAATATTATTTTCTAAAACCAAGCCTAGTTTTACTTGAATCATTACTAATTTCTCAAAACAACTCAAAAGTGATCAAGCTCTTATACAAAAACCATTTTAAAACAAGTATAAAACTCTTCAAAACTTTTACAAAATAAATAGTTCACTTGCATCACAAGTAACTATCTTTTAATTCCAAATAAAACAACTTAAACCATTCTTTCCAACACCATGATCATTCATCAATACAATGATCATTTTCTCTTCATTGTGGACTTAGAAAAATTTGAAACCTCATGGCTATTCATACATATATGCCACGGCCAAAAGAGAGAAGTGAGGCCAACACTCAAAATTTTTTCCATTACCAAACCCTAGCAATCATTTAGTTCCCAAAATCCTTGTTTTAAACAACAAAACCTTTCCTACACACAATCCACAATACAAATGGTTTTTCACAATTTTCTCAAGAACACACAAAATATTCTTCTCTTGTTTCTCAAAACAAAACCAAAAATCATAAATCCATTTTGCTCATAAGCTCAAAACCAACATCATAAACACAAACACCAAACAAAACTCATGTTCTTGATCAATATCTATTTCTCTCAAAACCTTAACTCACTTTCTCATGAGATTCTCACAAACTCATGGAAAAATTGAAATAACAAAGCCTAGCATGCTTATCTAACCCTCATGGACAACTTTCATGAAACAAGAATCATCCAACACCAATTCTTATGAAATTTCTCTCAAGAACATAATCATAAAAATCATAACAACCCAAGAGTTTAAGCTACCCAAGAGAAAGGAATAGGTTTAGTTACCTTAGGAGATGATTCTCTACAAATTTCCTTTGATCCAACAAGCCAAAAATGAAGAGTTTTGGTGAAGGATTAAATTTGTGTGATGAAATGAAATGGAGTAATGGAGCTCACGGTGGAGAAGAGAGAAATGGGAGTCTTTGTGAAATTTTTCTAAGTCAAACAAACTCACCTCCTTACTATTACAATCAAGTCTTGCTAACCAAACAACCATTGGATCAAAGCAAAGTCTCTAGGCCAATTCCTAGCAATCTAACATAAATATCTAGATATTATGAGCTTGCCAACCCAACTCGCTCAGCTCTCACGCGCCGCGACGAACTAAACTTGCAAAAATAGAAAATCCACGGAATAAAAGTCCGTCGTAAACCGTTTCCAAATATTATCACTAAATCTTTTTCCCCGACTGTGATTTTCTTCCTCACTCTCTAAAAATATTCTGAGGTCGTATTCTAACTCATGCCGATATATAAAACTCCCATCTAAATTTCTACGGATTTCGGAAATCGTAAAAATTTCCAACAGCGGGTAAGATTTCGACTTGTTTTTCCAAAAACAAAGAAAAACCAAAACTCGTAATTCTGACTTCACAGAAACGTTCTTATAGATAAAAGAAGACTATGAAACAAAAGTCTGTGCCTTTCCAGAGCACGAGCACAAAATAGGCTCCAACTCAGCAAAAATGCTATTATTGCGACAGTACTCACAAAACCACTTAACAAAAGCCCTAGTATTCTTAGCCATTACTTACTTTCCTCACACAAAAGGTACCGTGGAATTACGGGTCTTACATCAATCCTATTGCAGTCTTAATAATATCATCCTAACATCCGGTTGGTGATTACAACTCCCCAAATTTTCTTGGTGCATGCCAAACTATACCATCTACTTCTCTATGACTCCCTTTATACAAATCTCAAATTCCCAAAATTCAATCTCTTATATATGTCCACATAATTTCCAAATTAATACTGAGCTTACTCACGCATGCCTTAGCATAAAATGTTTCTCTTCATTGACTGCCATCGTCTGCACACACAATCCTACATCATGTCCTCATTCAATTCCTGAACTCTCTTGTGTCTCCTTCCTCTTACCATTAAATTCTCTTTTCCTCACAAGAGATCATCACTCTATCCATTCTTAATCGTTCCAACATCTTATCCTTAGTGTAAATTCCTGCATCCAAAATACATCTAGAGGCATTTCTCACCTCAACTATCATAAGTCACATCTCCATTTGCTTCTCTATCACTTGTTCTTAAAACATCTTCTCAACGACTAACTTTTTGACTTCATTCCTTCGACCAATAATGATAAGTCATTCTCTTCCTCATCTTGACTTCCAAACTCTTATGTGAAATTCTTCAACATGTTTTTCAACTTCATAATTTCATCGTCCTTGTTCCGAATGTACCATTTTTTTTCAAATTTTAATATCTTTTCTCATCTCTATTCTTTCGTGCTTTTATCCAACTATGCCTAGCTCCACTTTCATTGGCATACACTCTTCATGTGGTTCCTAACTAAACCTTAACTCCTTACGAGGTACATCACTGTACTCCGTCTTACAATTCCTTTTAATTTTTCCAAGTTAACCAATGAGGTTGTCAGCCTCCCCTTACAACTCGTATTACCTTATCATTTCCATGCTAACGTACAACGTTAACCCTTCCTTTACGACTATCTTGTCGATGTTATAAAATCTACAAAACTCCAATTAGGTCCTCCTCAACGCTATAGTAATTTGCAACGTCCCAGTTCAACAACCGCCTAAAGTTGGTTTCTAAACAACCAAGACCTCCATCTTGATGATTCCAAACAACATCTTCAATTCGCCGCACACAAACCAAATGCTCTCTCGTTCCACATAATTTTGCACCGTAACAAGCATACTCGTCTGAGTTCAACCAATCCCTACTAGTCGTGACTATTCTAAAGTCAAAGTTTTTTCTCTAATACCAATAACAAACATCTCGCATATGTTCTCGCTACCTATCCTGACACATCCATTCACTAGTTGGATTCTTATTCATCTCTAACTTCCACCAAGTTGTCAACTATTGTACTCCTCGTAATCAAACGCTCCAATTAATTAATTCCTCAAGTTCCTATTAAGTATCTCTCTTTATGCATAACTATCTCTAATCTTATCTTTGTCACGTCACTGTAATTTACTTCCAAATTGACATATCTTACTCATCCATCAAGCCATTGAACACTCATCTCGAATCTTACTGCTTGACTTTTCAAGAACAGCTATATAAGCACAACAATTTGCTATAATTTCATCCTTAGTACGTTCGATACCCAAATCAAACTCTTGAATCTATTCCTCAAGAACTCTAAATACTTACTACACCATCCAGATTCATCCATTTAATCCTAATATACAATAAAAGTCCTTCCAACTAGCATCTCTATTGTCTTAGTATTCTTACTAACAAACTCTTTTCCTACTCATAGCATGACATTCCTAGAAAATCTCCAAAAATTCTCGTCCACCACTTGAATTATTTAAAACTAGTCTATCTCAATTCCTATAATATCATAAATTCAAGGTACTAATTGGTCCTTCGACCATCTTGATCGACCAACATATCGACTTAAATGTCATTCAACACAAGGTCTCTACCGAAATCTTGACTTAATCTCTTCAAACTACTCCATATGTTTACTTTATCTTATGGTTTACCTGCCAATAATTAACAATTTTAGCTTACACTACTACAAATTCTCCGGGTATTTCCCTACTATACACCTCTAGTATCACCTATCATTGACATACAACTCACTTTACAAGGTGGAATTCCTCATTCTTTACCTTAATATCTCTCCAAATCCTCACTTATCCAACAATTAATTACCTAACATTTCATCTCACATCGACATCTATACTTACTATCTCCAAACTACGAATAGATTATCACTTATCAACGTGACGCTTGGTTTCCAAACCCTCAATCATCACACGATTCATCATCGATAATCTTAGTTTTGAATTTAATTTATCTCACACACTTAACTTAAACCCTTAAGGTATCCACCATTCGTATAAACGTCGTCTAACAACACTAGGTTCGCTAACACTTGACGCGCAACACACTTTAATTCCAATAGGCTAAACTACATATTTGGTCCCTTACGTTTATTTTAGGTTTCAATTTGGTCCCTTACGTTTAAAAAGTTTCAATTTGGTCCCTTACGTTATCAACGTTTGCATTAGTTGGGCCCTTCCGTCATATTTCACTGTTCCACTGTTTCAATTGGACACGTGTCAACGTGTCCAGGTGTCCACGTGTCAATCCACGTGTGCAAACTGTCTGCCACGTAAGCAAACCGTCTGCCACATGTGCAAAAACTGACGGAAGGGACCAAATTGAAACCTAAAATAAACGTAAGGGACCAAATTGAAACTTTTTAAACATAAGGGACCAAATTGAATCTTAAAATAAACGTAAGGGACCAAATGTGTAGTTTAGCCAATTCCAATATGACTCGCCCCGATGATTATCCAAACATCTTAATTAAATCCAATTGACATATCTTCCTGCTCCACCATTCCACAGTGGCCGCATCCACTTGACAACGTTATGACTTCACCAAGTCTCGTCATGAACTTACCGGATGGACATCAAATATTTTCTTCAAAAGGTCATCCCAATCATATCCTTACTTGCAATCCTTTGTCAGAATGACATCCACTCATCTCTACTCAACATCTCCGAGTGACCACGTGCAATGCAACTTTCAATCCATTATTTTACTCCCAAGAATCACTTGTAGTTCTTGTTCGCCTCAAGTCCGTCATCTTCGGACTGCCGCATCAAAGGAATTTAGAGACACTTGTCGATTAAATTCGACCAATGCTCGGGGTTTCAACTATTCTACTCACTGAAGCATCGCTCCCTATAATACTCCAGTAAGAACAATCTCATACCTAAGCATATACCATGCTAAACTCAACAAAACAACCACATAACATGTAAGAACCAAAACACTTACTCCCACTAAACCCGACACTTGATCAGCTTAGGACACCCGACACAAAGCCCTTTAGCAGAATCTACAGCCGAGCTCTGATACCACAATGTAACACCCCGATTTTCAAAGACCAAAAGTAGGCACTTTTTTTTAAAAAAACAACAAAGACTTTGAAATAAAACATTCACGGTCGCACTTAAATTAAATCAGAGTAAATCATTTTCAAAATAACGATCGTAATGCAATGCCCCTTTTATAAATTGTTTTCACGAATAAAAGTTTAAGATTAGAACCAAACGTTATGTCTAAACAGACATAGCGACAACATTTATTCCAAATAATTATCGTAATACAATTTCAATATAAATACAACGGACAATAAATAAGAGTAAACGAGACTCTTAAACTACTACCCCTAAGCTGATCTTTAAACTCTAACTGAAGATGACTGGGTAAAGAAGACACACAAACAGCTTCAAGCCTCGCCGCTTCTCCACGCGGTACAAATAAATCCCTAAAAATGCTCGTAGAGGGTCACGATCTAAAAATAACATATAGCCAAAAATACGCAGCGCAAGATATACAATACATGGCAGCATATACACATTTATCATATGAATCACACATCATAGAATTTAAGTATACGAATAGTCTATCAATCACACACAACAATATTCGAATGCACAATTAGCCTATCAATGCAGACTCTACATGATTGTGATCACCCTAACCGGGACTGTTTCACATGCATGAATTCCGGAATTTAACATCTCCGCAAAGAGTCGTAGGTCCATCCCCTACTATACCCCGCAGGGCCAATCAATAAAATCACAAAGGATTAAGGTGGATCCACTCATGCAATCACACCTCGTGGTCCACTCAAGCAACCACTTATTGGACTCAATAAAAATCCCGCGGGATTAAGGTGGACCCAATCACTGTCAGTCGCACCCTGTGACCCATCACGGTCACCACGTACTATGAATGCATGAGCATATGATTCCTCATATATGCTAATGCAACAAATACATACCACTCAAGCATATGTAATTCTCAACCACATGCCAATACATATATTTCGCAAAATCATATGTAAGATAAATAAACATCATGTACAACAAGATATTCAATCAAGTACATGCATCAACATTTCATATCATTCAATCATATGAAATTCACAACAACCACTCAAACATGTGTAGAATATAGCATGTTCTCAAACAAGTTCTCGTCATGAGAATACATCACAAAACCAATATGCTCATCATTCATATTGCAGGAAATATAGCAAATACACATGTTCAGGCAAACAGTTACACATGCATAAAAAGCACTCGATATTTCGAGGTATATGAAATCGTTAGAAAGTGCCCTTACCTCGGCTAGCATTCCATCACGTACAACTTACACTACGCAAGCAATATCCGTCTCTCTCGACGAAGTCCCCAATTCGGCTAATCCTCTTAACCTTTTAAAACATACAACTTATCTAAGTTAATACCACATTCTAATTGATCATTCAAATAGTCCTAGCTCGGCTACTAATGGATTCAAGACCTATGGTTGTTCCCTCACAACAAACTAGGTTCGACTCATTTTCAAAACGACTCTTGAAAATACAAACAATTAAAAGAATAGTTTTTATCGTAAAAGTGTCACTAAATGAATACTGACTATTTTAAAAGCGTTTCTAGAATAAAATATGTTTTTAAACAACTTATGCCTTAAATCATAAGTTCCAAAATCTTTTCAAAACTAGACAAGTCCAAATTAAAACTTTTCTCGTACGACTTATAACAAAATACTCTTTGCGCATACGTAAATGAACCGTTTTTTTTTTCTTTCTAAATAGTTCACAAACATCAAACTCTTAAAATATAAACCATTGACAAAAGTATTTTCGACGGAGTCTCCTTTGTGTTTATGTCGTTTACCCGAACCTCGGGATCAGACAGTTTACACAATATCATCGACAAAAGAGGTTCAAATCAAAATGGTCATAAGTCATTCAATTTTTATCGGATCGAGACGAGCCATACGCCAAATTCATCGTCTCGAAAAGAAGGATTTAATAGTTAGGTTTCTAGGGCACAACAACACTTTTAAAATGACAAAAATACCCTTGCAGAATTCGGCCAGAATTGAAATCACTTCGAAACCATTGTTTTCAAAGATCAAACCTCGTTAAAATACTTAAACAATTAATAATTTTCAAAAAAAAAAAACTCAATTAGATTTAATTCCAACTTAACAAATTTTTCAAACCCTAGCTTCAAAACCAACACAATATTTGGGGCTTTTCATTCATTACTTTTTCTTTTCAAAAATTGAATTCATAAAACTCTTTGTGCTTACTTTAATTGCAAGAACACAACATCAATTGAATAAACTTTCAACTCAAATCAAATTTCCCAAAACCCTTAAATTAAAACTCATAAAATTGGGGCTTTTCTTTCCATAGTATTTTCTTCAAAAAGTTTATCTACTAAAACAACTAGTACTAGCTTTAATTTCAAGATAACAAATCATAATTCACAAAATTGTTCCTCAAAATCATTTACAAAAACTCAAGAAAACTTATATCCCTTAACACTTAAAAATCAACTATTCTCATATTAATAAATCAAACCAAACATAGATCATCTATAAGGCTAACGTTAAACAACTTAAAATATGACAAAGTTCAAAAATCAACATCATCCTCAAGCCCTATATGGATCGGCCAACTAGAAACAAAGGGATGGAAAAGTATTTGTTTCCTCTAGATCCAATACTACAAAGCATGTATCAACACTAGTACTAAAGAGAAAAAAAAAATGGAATTCATCTATACTCAACAAAAGGCCTCACGGCCTAAAATGAAAAAGAGAGGAAGATGAGTTTGAGTTACCCTCTATGAGCTTCATGTGGTCCTATTAAAAAGGTGCTCCCCTTTCCTTCCAAGCTTTCTCTACTAATCCTCAAGATTTATCTTTGTTCAATAATGAAGAGAAAAATGAAAGATGAAAGTGGTGAGGGTGTGTGTTCAGCCGACAGAGAAGAGAGAGGAGGTTCCAAAAATTTCTAAGTCTTTTACTTATAACCCAAGCCCTTTTGATCATGGCCCTTAAATGTAATAGTAAAAGTTCCAAGACAAGATCCTAGCCTTTAGATCATACTCTCACAAATAATAAAAAAAATGATATACTAAGAAAAATATCTAGATATTTTCTCACTTTAGTCCCACCAGCTAGCTAAGTTCCCGCGTTTGCTCTCAGACGAGTCGTATCTCGCGTACCGATAAACTTTACGGAAACAGAAAAATTCTACCGTAAACCACTTAATTAAAACAATACACAAATTTTCTACTAAATTTTATTCTGAATAATTTTTTGCTCCTTAGCTCGAAAAAATATAATGAGATCAAATTCTCATTACAGTCAATATATAAAATCTCCATTAAAATTTTGACGGAAATCAGAAACCGTAAAATTTTCAAACAGCGGGTATATCTTGCCCGTTTTCTCAAAACCACTAGAAAATTATTTTCAACATTTCAACGTGACAAAAATGTTTCTAAACTCATTTAAAGCTTATAAAATCATTGTGTCCATTTTTCAAACGTTAAACTACGCGCAGTCACAATCTCGGCATAAATTATGTCAAAACAGACAATTAAACAGAAAATCAATAAAAACAAATAGCACAAGCTAATTAATATATCAAAAATCATATTCCTGCTATAGTAATTCTACGGGTCTTACAATGAGTATCAACCTGCAATAAAACATTAGCAAAAATGTACAACACTCTCCCCACAAATCTTCCTCCCACGCGAATAATCGACTATGCCACTGCCAACCATTTCCACGAAAGCCTCACCTTAACCTACACATATCCGCCACCAATGTACCCTTGTCAAGACGCAAATAAAAAAGTCTACTAAAATGAACCTTCAACGGAGTCCGATCCGCCTAACTATCCTTCCAAAATAGAGTTCGCTCGCCATCCCCTACCTCCGAACAAAGTTTTCACCAAACGACATCCCCTCACTCGCCTCATTTTCAAACCTAATACAATGAATAGCTTCCCACAAACTAGACGCTCTATCACATTCATTATCCACCTGTCATCCCTAATCCAATATTTAAACCAAAGACTGTCAGTTTCCGGCAAAAGCCAACACCATTTACCTTATAACGCTAGATTAAACTCCTTCACTTGACAACCCCCAATCTTCTTTCCTCCTTTCCAAGACATTTTTTTCCCATTTATCCAATTAATTTTCCTAGATTCCTCATTCCCACCCCATAAAAAGCCTTAAAAATATATTCATCAAAGAAATGTCACTTGTCAGAGTCTTGAAGAAGGGAAGAAAGTAGATCAAGATTGAAGACAAAACAAATTTAATTAATAACAGTCGGTCACCCCAAGATAAGCGACGGCCTTTCCACAAAAATTATTTACAATGAATTTTCTCGACCAGAGTAGTTCAAAAAGAAAGATGTCTCGCATCACCATCAATCAGACGACCCAAATAAAGAAAAGGAATACGACCCAACTTACTTTTGTGGAAGTTGACCATCAAGCCCGATATCAACTCAAACAACATGGGATTAGCCCAATTAGTACGCAGATATTTGTCGAACTCTTCTCACCCACAATAAAAGTAGCATCATCAAATTGCAGATGATAAATTATTCATTATTATTATTATTATTATTTTGTTTGTAGAATATTTTTTTTTTCTTCGTAAAGAACAATTTGGTCCTCCATAATTTTTAGGCGGTACAATTTAATTCACGACAAAAAATAATACCACAGTGATCTCTTACATTAAAAAGAAGTCCTAGTTACAATGTAATAAAGAAAATAAAGACGAGAGAAAATTTTGAATAGCCAAATACAATCCTAATTTTTTTTTTATTTTATTTCTGCAGAAACTTAATTCATCGATGAACAACTCAACCCATTTTTTTAACAAGATAACGAGACTACAATACCGCGACAAAAAATTGTTCCTTCAAAAAATCAAATTCTTCAAACAATTTCCCTTTAAAATTCTTTAAGTTTAATATTTTTAATTATCTGAGTTTAATTTTAAATTAATTTAGAGTTTAATTTTAATTATATGTATTTGTATAAGAATGAATATGAACTTTTATCCAAATCAATTAAATCATATATTAAATTAATTTAGTTAGAGTCACAACTCACAAGACTACTCCACATAACCCATCTAACCCTAAGGAAGCAATAGGTAGACTCATATGATACTTTTTTTTTTGGTAATAGACTCAGATGATACTTTGATAAGTACTAAAACAATTTAAAAACTGGAGGTTACGGGTGGCGCGTGATAATTAATGATAAAAAACAATAAATAAATAAATAAACAAAATCCCGCTTAACCGAACCTATAGCCCCTTTAACTGAAAAAAGATTTCAATTTCAATTAATTAATAATCAATAAAAAAAAAAACCCAAAAAAGATTCCTCCCTCCAAACTCCAACCCTTAACACGTAAAACCCTCTTTCCGAAACCAAAACCAAAAATTTGGATCCAAAAAAACGCTCGCTTCCACCAATTTTCAAATTTCTGGCCCGCCACACTCTCTCAAAACCCCCTCTCCCCAATTCTTAAATAAATCTTAACGGCTCTGTCGTTTTCCCGATAACACTAACACAACAACATCATCGTTCTTTTCTCTCTTCAATTTCATCTTTCTCTTCCCTCCAAATTTTCGAATTTTCAGATCGATGGCTTCTTCCTCAGATCCTCCTCCTTCTTCCAGACACCACACTTACGACCGTAAACAAAAATCCCTCGGCCTCTTATGCACCAAGTAATTATTATCAACAACCATCACTTTCTTCTCGTTTTCACTTTATTCTCTTGTTCAATTAATTAACCTATCGATTTTTTTATTTTCGAATTGCAGTTTCTTGAGCTTGTATAATCGAGACGACGTTCGTTTAGTCGGTCTCGACGATGCCGCTGCTCGATTAGGTAATAATTATAATTATAATTACGATTACGATTCAGTTCTTTTTTAATTATTTTATTTGAAATAATTGAAAATAAAATTAGATCTAATTTAACTGTTGTTAATGTTTAGGTGTTGAGAGAAGACGGATCTATGATATTGTCAATGTTTTGGAGAGCATCGGGGTTCGTTTTCTTGGTTTTTTTTTAACGTTTTTTTCTTGTTCAATTATGTTTCAAGGTTTTTTTTAATGTTTTTTTTCTTGTTTGTTTCAGGTTCTTGCAAGAAAGGCTAAGAATCAGTATACATGGAAAGGGTTTGGGGCAATTCCTGTTGCTTTGCAGGAGCTCAAGGTAGTTTCAATATTTATTTATTTATTTTGTAATTTAATTTGAGATTTTATTTTTTATTTGTAATTGTTTTGGTTTTTACTTTTTCAAATGGGTTTTTAGGAAGAGGGCTTATGGCAGAATGTCAATTCTTCACAAGAAGGTGGGAATGAAGATATAAAGGTATGTTATTTTTTGATAATTTGTAATTATTATTTTTAATTGGGTTATTAGGTTTTGGTATTAATTAGTAATTGATTAATCTTGTGATTTAGGTATCTGATGAAGAGGATGAAGATGAATCATTATCACAACCTGCTGGAAGTCAAGGTGAATCATTATCCCAACCTACTGGAAGTCAGAGTGACAATTTGAACCCTAATTCTGCTTTTCCCAGATCTCTGAGAAATGGTAATTTTATTGCTACAAACATGTTTAAGACATATGATACTGTGTTTTTGTTCTTGTTGTTGTGTTATATGATGTTTTGTCTTTTGATTAAATAATAACCTCTTGAATTGATTCTTGTTGTTGTGTTATATGACGTTTTGTTCTTGTTGTTGTGTTATATGATGTTTTGCCTAGCAGTTTATTCTTCTAAACACATTGTCATTAGATTACATTTTTTTACCTTTCAAATTGTGTCACTCAATTAGTCTTTTAATGATTTTAAAACACCATAATAATTTTGTTTCTTAAAGAAAAACAAGAATGATGATAAGTTGAATTTGAAAAACTATTTTACTAACAGAATTTTGAAATATGGAGGAACAAACTTTTTCTCGCTTAAAGTATTTGCCGACTTTTTTTCTTTTCAAATTGAGTTTGCCAAAGCAATTCTCTCTTCATATTTAAAAATTATGTTTGATGTCAAAAAATGTGTTTATAAATATCCCCAGCTTAAAACTAAACAAGTCCATCCATCCAATTTTGCTGGGCAAGCATAAGTTGAGGGGTCGTCGACCTTAATCTAAACACACTAATACTTTGAGTTTTATTTTTAAGGTGCTATTGTACCCGACCTTAATATAAACAATCACTCAGTTGTTAGAATTTTCAACATATTGTATTTGATACTTGTATTTTGTCTTCAGTGCATGGTTGCTGAAATTTTAGTTTTTACTATCTGTTTCCTCATCAGATTGTTATAGTTTTTGGGATGTTTTATTTTCTTAGGGTTAGGGGAAGTGGCATTTACACTTGAAAAATACAATTTTTAAAATCATGATACAGTTAGTGCTATTACTCTAATTAGCACTAAAGAATAGTAATTTAGTTTAAAAAAGAGAACTAACACTTATAAGTTTATGTAATTATGATACTTTTTAAAAATTCCAAGCATTTGCAATTTGAGGCTCACTTTTTTACTCCAACGTTTTGCAGATAGAAGAGAAAAATCTCTGGCGCTGCTTACTCAGAATTTTGTCAAGCTCTTTGTCTGCTCTAATGTAAGAGTTGCTACGTCTCTTTTCCATTCCAAGTTGATATATGTCTTTATTATCCGTCCAATATATCTGATATGTTAAATATCTTTATCTTTATTAACAATAATCGCTCTACTCTATAGCTGGAAATGATATCCCTTGATGATGCCGCAAGGTTGTTGCTTGGAGATGCATATAATTCATCAACAATGAGAAGTAAGTGATAGCATGATTTACCAACTTATTAGCTTTTCATTAACAAAACAAACAGCATCGAACTTTTCACTTACTCTCTCATTTGATTGGTCTTTCAGCAAAAGTTAGGCGCCTTTATGATATTGCAAATGTGCTAACCTCCATGAACCTTATCGAGAAGGTGATATATTCTTCACATTTTTCCATTTTATATTCGTTTGTTCATTTGTTTAAATGTCCCTCCTTTTTGCATTGATCTGTTTATTGATTATTTTCACTCAAAATTTATGCAGACCCATACCACAGATACAAGAAAACCAGCATTCAGGTGGCTAGGCTTAAAAGGAAAAACATGGAATGAAGCATCACTTTACAATTCAAAACAAAATGAGTCTAGGAAGAGGGCATTTGGAAATGATGTTACAAACATCAGCTTTGCGCGGAACAGAACGGATTTGTTCATGGGTGGGGACTTCAGCCAGAACCTTAAGAAGCAAAAGACAATGGAAAATGATAGTGGGCTGTATCAGGATGACAAGAACATTATGAAACAAAAACAGAACTATCAGTTTGGTCCTTTTGCTCCAGCCTTTGTATCCAAAGCCGGAACCTCAGAGAACAAAGTGAAGCAGGTGCATGACTGGGAGAGTCTCGCAACTGAGCATTGCCCTCAGTATCAAAATCAAGGCAAATAAGTACTTTAATCTTTGCAAAACAATTACAAATAACTTTTTTTTACATTGATCATTCATTCATTCTACTATTTTGCACCATGTGATTCTTTTCCTTTGATACTTATTCATCTGTTAATCTTTATACAATGTCTTGATTACTGAAATATATCACTGAAAATTCAACTAAACTGGTTTTATTTACTTTTAATGCAGCTTTGAAAGAACTCTACTCTCATTACATGGAAGCATGGAAATCTTGGTACTCTGAAGTTGCTGGGAAGAGGTCTACTCAAGTTTTGTAACTTATATATCCAACAAAATCAAATAAAAGTTTTTTTTTTTTTTTCTTTTCAGAAATAGAGATAATCCATTGTAAGATGCATTCTAGATGTGCCTACTTAGAGATATCATGTACGGATTTTTTAGCAGCCATACTTAGCCTAATATCAGATTAGGCAGAGTACTTGGAAATTTTATGTCACACCTGTTTTTAGTTGTTTACCAGAGTTTCAACCTTTTATGCAAAAGGGTAATCTTGTAGGCTAGCTCGTCTGCAGCTGTCAATTTAAGAATGTCTTAGGTACAACTTAGATTCTTTATTTTATTTGGGTCAAATTGGTCTCTTGATTTTACAAATTAAAAATTGGTCCTTTTTTTTTCTAAAGTTACTAAATCTTCGGTTTCAAATATAGAGGAATTCTAATATAGGCACAAATATAAATGTATAGTGTTTAGGCACACTCACATGAGTGAAGAGAGAGAAAAGATTAAATAATTTAATTTCAAATATTTTTCAAAAAAATAAATGATGTGATGTTTTATGTTTATGTGTCTAAATACTATTCATTTATGTTTGTGCCCATAGAAAACTTTCTCTCAAATATATGCAAAAAAGCTAATTTCTAGACTCATTGAAACTATAATACTCCTATAAATCAGCTTTATTGGTTATTCAATAAATTTTAAAAGTTATTTTTTGTTTATATATAAAATTGGAGATAGTAGTATAGTACTACTTTATTTTCTCACGTCATCATAACTGCATGAGCTCACTTTGACTTTATTATTGTCTGATTAAATATTTTTACTTATTTAATTACCATATGAGTCTCACTTTAACATATGGATCACATTAAATGGCAAACCCAAGGTTTTTTATTGACAAACCAAACCCAAGGTTTTGATTCTTAGATGAATCTGATTTTTCTAGGATAGGCATTTACAATTTTAAATAAAAATATTCAATGTTATATTTTTTGTTAATAATTGGCCAGTTTGCAACATTAGATAAAATTAAGGATGTTAGGGTTATATTAATCGAAAGGATCTATACCACAAAAAAAAAATCTCTGTACCAAAAATATTAATCGAAAGGATCAATTTGTAGATTTGGAAGAACCGGTTTGATTCAAAGAGTTCACAACATGAATTAATTAGAATAACTTGCACTGGAAAATTAAAGGATAACTTGGTCCAGTTCGTAGAATTGGAAGAACCAATTTGACTAAAAAAGAAATCCCAAGAGACAGAAATAAAAAAATTACTTTTGCCAAATTTTTAGAGCGCGTCCTACGAAATTACTAAAATGTCCCTGTCTGTGGCTTAAGTTACGGACATCTCTCCGAAACATCTTACAATTATAACATCTGTGGCTTAAGTCATGGATGTAGAAATTCAAAATTACTCATTTTTTTCAATATCCGTAACTTAAGCCACAGAAGGGTATTTTGGTCATTTTGTAAGACGCGCGAGTAAGCCGTAGGGTGGCAAAAGAAAAATTCCATAAATACTACAAGTTGAATCACATCAATAAGGACCAACTTGCTACGCATTCAAGTGAGTTTGGTTTTAATTGAGCAAATTAGTTTTAGGCCAAGAGTAAGAATAAGAATTTAAATTTAGAAATAATTTTGTAACCCTTTAAAAGTTCAAGTTTTAGTTTTTTCAATGGGATGTTTTAGAAATGGTATTTTATTTAGGGTTAAATATGTTTTTAGTCCCTACTTTTATGTGAGTTTCGACTTTTAGTCCATACATTTTTTTATTGTATTTTTAGTCCCTACATTTGTAAATTATATTTTTAGTCAATTTTTTATGACTAGGATAATAGAATTGACCACATAGAATAACTTAAATTGACTAGAATAACATTTGCATCAAATGACATGACATCGATGTGTCGTTCTATGTGGCTGATTTCGTTATTCAAGTCACAAAAAATTGACGGTAGAACTAAAAATGCAAACGGCGAAAATGTAGGGACTAAAAATATAATTAAAAAAATGTAAGGACTAAAAGTCAAAACTCACATAAAAGTAGGGACTAAAAACATATTTAACCCTTTTATTTATTATGTTATTGAGTATAATCATTTTTGTATCTTGAACAAATTTGAAATTTAAACTCAGATTTAAAATTCTTGCTGACATGCATGATTTTTAGTTTGAACTCATTTATTTTATGTTAGTATTCAAATATTTAACATTCAACTCATATTTAACATTCAAACTCTACTATGAAATTATTCGAAACAAATTTTTCATTGCAAGCATATACTAGGATGACCAAATGAAAAAGAAAAACGAATTAAAATAAAGTATTTTCATGGTAATTATATGACAGCATAATAATTGTATAAAAACAATTGTAGTATTTGTTGCGAATCATCACACATCAATATTCTTTTCCTCAACTATGAGATTCTCCACCCCCTTATCCAACACCGGAAATCACATGGCATAACCAACCCAATTAGGAAGCTAGCATAAGGTGTGATATCTGTTAGTCCAACAACAGTGTGATTCCTTTGGCGATGGCACAACCGTACAATTCAATGACAAAGTATAAGGGAAAACCTGGAGAAGCCAATGCAGACATTAGTGAAACTGGCGCCTGGCATGGGTGAGTAAAGGCAAGCCACCACCAACAATCATGAGTGTAAAAAAGCGAACCACAGGGAAGTAAAATGTATTGTGGGCACATCTTTTTGCCGAGCATGGAGAATTAAGAGTAGGGGTGTGTTAGAAATGAAGGGGAATTCGTGATGGTAAACCTAATTATAACAATTGCTACTAGGAAGGAAGCGTAAACATTTCGCTTGTTTGAAGCGATTACTTGGCTGAATGGAATGGGGTCCAAAAAGTTACCATCGAGCTAACGCTAGATTGCAAGTAGATGAAGTTGTTGGAGACGACACTTCTCACACTGAGCTAGGGGGCATTTATCTAGTTGCAAGGCTTTACTGCACCACTACCAAAACTATGAAATTAAACTGTTAGGAGACAACAAATTTTGTTGTCCCATACTTGGCTATATTTTAGTGCGAGAAAACCATATGTTAGTCACTCAATTTTAAATTTTATTTTCAACCTGTATTTTAGTGTTCTTTGTTGAAAATGAAATAAGTTTATTCTGACAAAAAAAGTTCTATTACAAAATGGGCGGTGCTGAGTCTTTTTTCAGAACCAGATATATAACAGGTTTTATGACTCTTTATGCCAAGTTTATAAAGTACTCAACAATTTATTTGTCAAAACCATTTTTATTTTAGTTTTGATCCATAACAGCTAGACCCATTGTCAAGAAGAATGCAGGGGAAAATGCCGTGTGCACAAACTTTATACTCACAACCCTTCATTCATGAACTCAAAGACCCTACTTATTTAGGCCATTCAGAATAAGTTTCCATTGAACTAATATTCATGATTACTTAAGAACTGTTGCTACACATAACTGTGGCATGGATAGTAGGAATGCTACTAGAGTTTAGAGAAATCTGTCATCATGGCGTTCAGAAATTGAAGCATGATGGTTAAGCCAGCCATAAAACCAAATCAAATAAAACACTACCAGCATAAATTTGAGTGCAACCAGTTCAGCTGTTTTACAAAGACATCATATATATGCCTTCCCACCTTAGGATCATAGTCATAATTTGGTATTACCCAACCCTTATTCATGTCAGATTTTAGATACCTATCACAGTTTTGCAGGAGGTTGGTACCAGCCCCATGGCTCATTAGAGATATACTGAGTCACTTGCTTCACGCTCAAGTAATTGTCAAGTCCCCTGAAAAAAAATAAATCAAATAAGATGATAAGTTTAGCGAACTTGTTTATTCCCACACCAGATCTGGCAATGATAGAGGTTGAGTATTAGTCTCTAGCAACTGTCTAAGAGTTAATTGTCTTCCCAACCCAGTTCTCCCTTTTGCCAGTTTTAGACCAAAGAAACATGCAATTTGAGTTGAACTCATCCAACCAGCATGCCACCGGGGGTGGGGGGGACCTAGCATTGCATTTTATTATTCTTCAATCTCTATCATTATAATTACTCCAATTTACAGTGCAACGGCTGCACCAGTACCATTATCTGTTTATAGCTTTATTGACTGTGTTAGATTGAATTAAGCTGTGCAGGATTCTAGCGCATTCAACAATCCATAGGCTTCACCTTACAATTGTGGGTTTCTTTTGCATATTAATAAGTTGTGATCACCACTTCATCCAACGTAAAATAAATAAGGAAGGCATTTAAGGAAACATTTAAGTTTGCTAATA
Source organism: Trifolium fragiferum (assembly GCA_954870985.1). Taxonomy (NCBI): domain Eukaryota; kingdom Viridiplantae; phylum Streptophyta; class Magnoliopsida; order Fabales; family Fabaceae; genus Trifolium; species Trifolium fragiferum. The sequence continues at coordinate 32,142,812 of OX940792.1, read as the reverse complement.
AAGAAAATAGAGCCATACCATTCTCCTAGTTCACGGCCAAAACCACTACGTTTAATGCCTCCCCATGGGGCCTGAGTGAAGCATGGTTGAGAGCAATTGATCCATACGATTCCGGCCTTAAAAGCCTGCATCAGAGTAAGATAAAATAATTAATTACAGCAACAATCCAATTATTTAGTTGTTTTCTGTGATAACCTATGATCAGTCTCACCTTAGTAATGCGCTCACATCTTTCTAGATCATTTGATATAACAGCAGCACCTAAGCCATAGCTGTAGAGGACCAGAGTATAAAACTTAGATACCAATCCACAAATGAAGGAAAAACTGTATACAGATGAAATTAATGTTAGTTAGCAGAAAATCAACTCACATAGTGTCATTCGCTAGATCAATAGCTTCTTCCTCGGTGCTAAAGGTTTTTACACATAGAACAGGTCCAAATACTTCTTCTCGCCAAATTTGCATGGAAGTAGTCACATCAGTTATGATGGTCGGTTCAACAAAGAATCCTGTTTTAAGATGCTGCCATTGCATTTGAAAAACGTAATCAATTATAATTGAAATTGCAGAGATACCTAGCCGAACACACTTGCTTAGAATACATAATCATACCTCTGGTCGAGACCCACCAGTCAAAATTGTTGCACCCTCACTCTTAGCATTCGAGATAAACTTCAATATTTTCTCATACTGAACCATATAATGTGAATATTAGATATCATATAATAAGAGTTCAAAAAGACAAATATGCTTATCTCTAAACTGTTTTTAGTTGCCTGACCAGAAAGGAAGCTACATTATGTGGACATATACAATGATCAGAAGAAGATTCCTTCTTCCTTCTCATAAATCATAAAGTATACATAAAAGTTAAAATCAACCAGCTAATAATGCTTCTCAGGAAGGTTTCTATCAGTCCATAATACTAGCAAATTGACATATTTCATGGTGATATCATATTTACCAATACATTTTCATTGAATATGAAGAAGCAATTTGAACATACAATTATACCCGTCTTTTACTTTACAGAGTTCAGAAGATAAGTTATTCCAAATCTATTAAATATTTAATTTGTATACACCGACAAAGTAAAACTTCTTCACACATGCATCCAATCAAATCACTCTAAGATGCCACCTTTTAAGGTTAGTTCCTAAAATACCTCTACAATATCTATTTGGCAGGATATGATTGGATGCAAGTGTAAAAAAAATTTACACCGTCAATGCATAGAAATTAGTCTATTAAATATATAGCATGTACAAATATGAGAAATGAAAATATACCTGCCCTTCACTAACAACAGGTCCTAGCCTGCAACCTTCTTCCAAGGGATCTGATATTTTGATGTTTTTGATCCATTTCACCATCCTATTCAAAAATTCGGTTGCTATACTTTCCTGAAATATAAGAGTATCTTAGCTTATCAGTTTTTGCAAATGAATATGCCAACAAAATCCCTGCTACCAATTTGTTTGAGAAAGTTCTAGCACAATTGAAGTTAGCATGGTCAGACCCATATATGCAGACAAAGAGAAAAACATAAATAAAAGTTACAGTTACTTGTTTTTATGAGATAGGGCAGACATTTATGGAAGGGGTAGGATCTATCTATTATACTTACATGTACAATAAGACGGGAAGTTGCACTGCATATCTGACCATTTGTCCAGAAGCAGCCGAAGATGGCCCATTCAGCAGCTTTAAATCATGGAGAAAGAGGATCAGTATATTAAGAAACAAGCTATTGATAAGATCTACTAATCCTCAATCAAATGTTTAGGAAGCACGACACCACAATGCAAGCAAATATGGGCTGTCCATAACTAAATAGTTCTACTGGGGAAGGCACTAACCCATATCAAGGTCAACATCCTCAAAAACAATTAATGGGCTTTTCCCACCAAGCTCAAGTGAAACAGGCTGCCAAGAAACCACAAATTTGATATTGCAGCAGGAACTCGTGAAAAATAGAAAGTAGAAATATGAATAGGCAAAAAAGGTTCCGAACTTAGACCGTGTGTGTGTGTGTGTTCTTCATTTCACTAAAACAGAAGGAAATATGAATTGAACGTAATTAGTAGAAAATGCTGCTTAAAAATACCTTGACCAGCTGAGCTGCAGCTGTCATAATTTTGCTCCCAGTTGCAGAGCTTCCAGTAAAGGCAATCTGTTAGAATGTCAACTGTTGGTCAGAGGATCATAGTAGCTTTGCAAATTTAAAGTCATGACAGCAAAATGAATGTGAGGCATAGAACAATAATACATTCAAGAAATGACCCTTTATAACTCAAAATCTATTAAAAACTAAAGATAATCGAACCTTGTCAACATCAGGATGGGATGCCAAAGGAGCACCAGCTTCAGGGCCTAATCCGGTGAGAATATTTAACACACCCGGAGGAAGGCCCACTTCTTTGCAAATTTCACCCAGCTCCAAGCAGGTTCTAAAATTGTAAACAAAACATGGTATGAGAAACAAACAAAACAACGAAACAAGATTGTAAGAGTTGATGAGAACATATCATACAGAGATGCCAATTCAGACGGCTTCAATATCGCAGCACAGCCAGCAGCAAGAGCAGGAGCAACCTTCCACGTAGCCATTAACAGAGGATAATTCCTAAGACAACATTTAATCAATCACCAAAAGCAGTACAACACTCTAATAGCAATCAATAGCACTACTACAGTAAGCAAACAAACAATGTGCATGTGCATGCATAAGGGACGGAATATCCCATAAAATTACACATTATCAATGACAAAAAGTTTGCATTGCCATATCAAATTTGGAAATTCCTTAACACAAGATTACGAAACAAAATCAATAGTCCGGTCCATCCAGACAAATCTCAAGCCAATGAGTTAAGGTTTCAATTCGAAACAACGGCCAAGATTTGACTGGATTGACCGGATGGAAGTTGAAATAGTAACTAAATTACTACCAAACAAGGTTAAATAAAATTATATGAATAATAATTAAGGGCCGGTTTGGATTAGCTTATTTTTGAGATTATGTAAAACAACTTATGAAAATAAATACATTTGTATGTATTATTATAAGTATTCAAGGTACCTTATGATAAAATAACTTATAAAAATACAATTACCAAAAAAAACTTATAAAAATACAATTTTTGTTAGTAGAAACTTATAAATTAACATAAAACCTTATTTATTTGCATAAGCTAAAAAATGAGCTAATCCAAAGAGGCCCTAATTACTTATGCAATTAAAAAATGAAAAAGAAGAAGCAAGTGGTGGTAGCATACCAAGGAGTAATTAATCCAACAACACCAATAGGCTCCCTAAGGACATAACTCTTGAATGTATCCATTGGAAGAGACACAGGAGCCTTTTGCTTCGCATCCAATTTTTCAGCAAGATCAGCATAGAATTCAAAGCAACCAGCAACATCATCCTACACACACACATACAAAAATAACAAAAAATGTGTTAATTTTACAATGTGAAGTCATTAACAGCCACTTAACAGTACAATAATTTAGTTAGTTAATTATGATTAGTTACACTTACAATATCCCATGCGGCTTCATCAAGTGGTTTTCCAGAATCAATAGCTTCAAGTTTAGCCAATTCAGACTTTTTCTCAGTAACCTTAGCGGCAATGGCGCGTAAATAGCGTGCACGAACAGCGCCAGAAGCAGAAGCCCAATCAGCGCCCTTGTTACGGGAGAGAGCAGTTTTAGCGGCGGAAACGGCGGCTTCTACATCTTCCTTAGTAGCCGCTGGAATATCACCTGAATAGAATCATCACAAAAATTGAGATTAAGATGATTGATTGATGTGAAGAATAAAAAATGGAGAAGATGATTTAATTTAACAGAGACCGATGATGAGTTGGGTGGAGGGGTTGATGATGGGAATTCGTTTGTTGAGGATGGGAGCTTTCCAATCACCGTTAATGAATAACTGTCGAGTTGGGATCGAAATATCCATTTTTCTATTATCTCTGATTTAATGGAGATTGATCAGATCACAGTTGCTCAAATTACTGACTCACCTCAGCTCAACAGAAGAACTGAGCTAAAACTTTTCCTTTTCTTATCGTTTTCTTATTTTCGCGTCTTTATTTATGCTCCTGTGTTTGGATTAACCAAAATTGAGTTGTTTTTTTTTTTTTTTTTTTTTTTAAGAATTCACTATCCATACCAACTAATTTGAGAAACATCAATCAATCAGATCATTAATTTGTGGGGGTGTCCATTTAAAGATAGAGATTTTTATTTTTTTTCTTTATAGATCAATCCAACACAAAAAGTGATTTAGGAGAATTCAAACTTGAGAATTTTTTACGCAATCAAACTCAAGACATTTCATTCGTAGCAATAGTAGCAATACAATTTGGAATAATATCAAAAGTATGAGATAAAGTTGTTCGTGCTAATTTGCTAAAGTACGAGCGTTACCATTTGATTGCTGCATTGTAAAAATAGCTATAAAGTTGTTATAGAGATCAAGTAGGTTCTTACGATCTTGAATAATTGAACCATACTTAGAATAGTTAGGATAATTATTATGAATATCATCCACTATCATCTTGCAATCCAACTCAAACACCACTTTTTGATAACCAAAGCTTGTAATTCATTTGATACCTTGATACAAGCCCCATGTTTTACCTTCAGCTGCCATCATAACTGCATCCTTATTTGTTGTCATAGCTGCAATAAAATGACCTTCCTCGTATTAGAGACAAGCACCCATACCAATCTTTTGTTTGGTGTCGAAAAACGTCGCATCATTGGTGCATTTAAAAAACTGCTGGTGGAGGCTGCCATGCAACATGTTGAACATGTTGTTGTCTTCTGTTGTGCGAGCATGCTGCCATGCCAGAAGCATGCCTGGTGCACCCCCAATTACCTTCTGCACTATCTACTTATCATTTCACTGTTGTTAGTTTCGCTTTCTCCAAATATTCCACGCAGTCAACGTCGATACATTTACTCATTAACATCTGCCTATTAGGAAGACAATTCCTCCCAAGCCTCCACATAAATTTTTTAACGTTAAGAGGAATAGGAAGGTTCCATAATTGATTCCAATCCTTTTCAACTTTCCATTCATCCCTATTGTTAGATAATAAAGTATTGGGCTTATGTTATTGGGTCCTTTAGAGTAGTCTATTAGGTTACTATATATTTGGTTGTAACTTTTATTATTGTTAAGCTATTGTTATTCTATGAAACCCTAGCCGCGTTATTTTGTGTTTTTCTATTTTGCATATCTAAAGTTAACATGGTATTGAGAGCAAGGTTCGATCCGTCTTGAACCGCTAATCTCTTCCGTTGCCGATTCCCAAAAGTTTGGGAATGTATGTGCTTTGGTCTTTGATGATTGATTTTATCGTTCTCAGTTCGTATTCTTTGATTGAATTTGTTCTTTGCGGTTGATTACCATTTACCTGATTGTTTTCTCTATCGGTTATTATTTAAGTTTGTCACGGTGGCTATATATATGTGGGAAAAGCATGTTGCTAGTGTTGTTGTCTTGGTAGTTTGTTTTTCAGTTGGTGAATGGAATGATAGCAATTCTTACTTGGACACAACCTCAAATAAAATACATTTAGTTGTGAGGATATGGGTTTGGTTGCTCCTCTTTTTGGAATGGATAATTTGTTTGGTTTCAGTTGATTTGATTGTTGTTTTGTTTGGTTTGATTTCTTATGTCTGATTTTGTTTTTCGGTGAGGGAATACTCACAGTCTGTATTCGGTGAGGGAATACTCACAATCTGAATCCGGTGAGGGAATACTCACAGTCTAAATCCGGCAAAGAAATACTCACAATATGAAGTTTGAAGTTAAATTTGATATCAGAGTTGAATCTAATATTAGTTTATTTAGTTTATTTTCAGGTGACAAGCTCAAAGCTTAGTAAGCTTTAGTTTGAGGGTAGTATTAGAGGTTTATTTTATTTGATATTTGTTTTTTGTTTTCTGTTTGACAAACTCATAATGCTTCTTGTTGATGCATCATGAGTTTGAGGGGAAGTGTTAGATAATAAAGTATTAGGCTTATGTTATTGGGTCCTTTAAACTTTTATTACTGTTAAGCTATTGGTATTCTATGAAACCCTAGCCGTGTTATTTTATGTTTTTCTATTTTGCATATCTAAAGTTAACACCTATTAATCATCACATCGACACAAACATGATAAACACTTTGAACAGAATAAATTTCCTTTTTGTCAAACCTCCATAAAATTTCATCTTTTTTTTACCAAAGTTTAGAAGAGGATTTTTAGAGAAAAAATATATTTTTGGAGAATATTTGACTTGGATTGTGTTTGCTTTTAAATTGTATATATTTAAAGACAATATCGAGAGATTTGGTTTTATTTTAAAAGATTGTCTTTTGAAATAAATAGACATATATTTTTCTATAAATAGGGATTACTTTGTTGATAGAAAAATTGAGAGAGGGAGAGCAAAGAGAGCAACAAGATGTAGAGAGTCGGGGTTTGCCACCACAAAAGGCTAGGGTTTCGAATCCTAGTTCAAACTAATCTTGGGATCATCTTGTGGGACACCTTGGGTAGTCTAGGTCAAATTGAGTCTCTTGGACACGGGAAGAGATTCGGGTTTATGGTAGAATTAGGGTTGCTAATTCCTTGTACCCAATTGTGGGAATTTCTTGTAAAGTGGTGACTAGTTGATTCTAGTAGAACAGAGAGGTGCTCTCTCCCCCAGAGTAGGTTATTCCGAACTGAGTAAACAAATTGCTATCATGTTCTTTTCTTCTTGTCGTGTTTATTGTTTGAATTATTGCATCATCGTCTCTATCTTGTCCTTATTATTTGGTTGTTTGTTACGCTTGCCCTACACATCAAGTTCTTTTATTGGTGAGCGTTTATGTCGAATTTGCAACAATTGGCGCCCACTGTGGGGCAAGGGGATCATTCGATTCAAGTACCATGAGTTTGAAGGAAGATATTGAGAGGTTCACCAGGAGTAACGACTACGGGTTATGGAAGGTGAAGATGAGAGCGATGTTAATTTAGAACAAGGGTTGAGGCGTTGAAGGGAGAAACACGATTGGAGAGGTCTTGCTTATCACAAGGGGATGATTGGTGTACTTTGGTGGAATCTCAGTTTGAGGTGGAGTCTTCCATTAGTGGGAGATAGTCAACATTGACTCTCAGGTATCTAATCGGAGATAGGGAGGAGAGTGGTTGTGTTGAGCCAAAGGGGAACCATGGAGACCTTGTGGGATACGTTTCAATTGTGGCTGAAGAAGTGCAAGACCTTAAGAGGATCTTCAGGGAGGTAACTGAAAGTAACCTTGATCAAACTGTGGAACTTGTAGGACTACTGGAGGTAGTCGGGTGCAAGGGGAGTTTGATGTTGCAGCTTGTGGAACCGCCTAAAATTCCAAGGTGGGTTCGGAGCCAAGCAATACTTCAAGAGGACGGAAGGCATTCCGGGGGTCGAAGGGTGGTGAGGCTTGTAGGGATGTTCTAAAATTCGTGGGTAATTGGAGGCAAGCAATACTTCAGGAGGACAGACAAGTTCAATCCGGGGGCTGAAGTGGTACGGTGGAGCTTGTTGAGCTATCCAAAAAGCCAGTGATAGAGGGGCACAATCGTTTCTTCGAGAGTATGGAATTGAACACTCTGAGGTTCGAAGATGGAGGCGGTGAATCTTGTGGCCACCAAAAATCCTATGGTAGTGGGATGCAAAATCTTCATGAGAGCAGAAGGCATTCTGAGGGATGAACAGAAGGAGGTAATGCTTGCGGGAAGCAAGTGGAGGCTAACGCCTAGGTCATGGTCTTGGCTGGTGATCTTGGATGAAGATTCAAGATGGAGAGAGCAGCGCGGTGGTTGAGTGGATCACCATCGATTTAAAGGCAAGGTGGAGAATTGTTGGATATGCCTTGAAATCTCAAGATTGGAAGTCAGAATATTTCAGATTTTGTGGAAAAATATATTTTTGGAGAATATTTGACTTGGATTGTGTTTGGTTTTAAATTGGATATATTTAAAGACAATATCGAGAGATTTGGTTTTATTTTAAAAGATTGTCTTTTGAAATAAATAGGCATATATTTTTCTATAAATAAGGATTACTTTGTTGATAGAAAAATTGAGAGATGGAGAGCAAAGAGAGCAACAAGATGTAGAGAGTCGGGGTTTGCCACCACAAAAGGCTAGGGTTTCGAATCCTAGTTCAAACTATTCTTGGGATCATCTTGTGGGACACCTTGGGTAGTCTAGGTCAAATTGAGTCTCTTGGCCATGGGAAGAGATTCGGGTTTAAGGTAGAATTAGGGTTGCTAGTTCTTTGTAACCAATTGTGGGAATTTCTTGTAAAGTGGTGACTAGTTGATTCTAGTAGAACAGAGAGATGCTTTCTCCCCCTGAGTAGGTTATTCCGAACTGGGTAAACAAATTGGTATCATGTTCTTTTCTTCTTGTCGTGTTTATTTTTTGAATTATTGCATCATCGTCTCTATCCTGTCCTTATTATTTGGTTGTTTGTTACGCTTGCCCTACACATGAAGTTCTTTTATTGGTGAGAGTTTATGTCAAATTCAAAACAATTGGCGCCCACCGTGGGGAAAGGGGATCATTCGATTCAAGTACCATGGGTTTCAAGGAGGATATTGAGAGGTTCACCAAGAGTAACAACTACGGGTAATGAAAGATGAAGATGAGGGCGATGTTAATTTAGAATAAGGGTTGAGGCGTTGAAGGGAGAAACACGATTGGAGAGGTCTTGCTTATCACAAGGGGATGATTGGTGTACTTTGGTGGAATCTCAGTTTAAGGTGGAGTCTTCCAATAGTGGGTGATAGTCAACATTGACTCTCAGGTATCTAATCGGAGATAGGGATGAGAGTGGTTGTGTTGAGCCAAAGGGAAACCATGGAAACCTTGTGGGATACGTTTCAATTGTGGCTGAAGAAGTGCAAGACCTTGAGAGGATCTTCAGGGAGGCAATTGAAAGTAACCTTGATCAAACTGTGGAACTTGTAGGACTACTGGAGGTAGTCGGGTGCAAGGGGAGTTTGATGTTGCAGCTTGTGGAACCGCCTAAAATTCCAAGGTGGGTTCGGAGCCAAGCAATACTTCAAGAGGAGGGAAGGCATTCCGGGGGTCAAAGGGTGGTGAGGCTTGTAGGGATGTTCTAAAATTCGTGGGTAGTTGGAGGCAAGCAATACTTCAGGAGGACAGACAAGTTCAATCCGGGGGCTGAAGTGGTACGGTGGAGCTTGTTGAGCTATCCAAAAAGCCAGTGATAGAGGGGCACAATCGTTTCTTCGAGAGTATGGAATTGAACACTCTGAGGTTCGAAGATGGAGGCGGTGAATCTTGTGGCCACCAAAAATCCTATGGTAGTGGGATGCAAAATCTTCATGAGAGCAGAAGGCATTCTGAGGGATGAACAGAAGGAGGTAATGCTTGCGGGAAGCAAGTGGAGGCTAACGCCTAGGTCATGGTCTTGGCTGGTGATCTTGGATGAAGATTCAAGATGGAGAGAGCAGCGCGGTGGTTGAGTGGATCACCATCGATTTAAAGGCAAGGTGGAGAATTGTTGGATATGCCTTGAAATCTCAAGATTGGAAGTCAGAATATTTCAGATTTTTTGGAAAAATATATTTTTGGAGAATATTTGACTTGGATTGTGTTTGGTTTTAAATTGGATATATTTAAAGACAATATCGAGAGATTTGGTTTTATTTTAAAAGATTGTCTTTTGAAATAAATAGGCATATATTTTTCTATAAATAAGGATTACTTTGTTGATAGAAAAATTGAGAGATGGAGAGCAAAGAGAGCAACAAGATGTAGAGAGTCGGGGTTTGCCACCACAAAAGGCTAGGGTTTCGAATCCTAGTTCAAACTATTCTTGGGATCATCTTGTGGGACACCTTGGGTAGTCTAGGTCAAATTGAGTCTCTTGGCCATGGGAAGAGATTCGGGTTTAAGGTAGAATTAGGGTTGCTAGTTCTTTGTAACCAATTGTGGGAATTTCTTGTAAAGTGGTGACTAGTTGATTCTAGTAGAACAGAGAGATGCTTTCTCCCCCTGAGTAGGTTATTCCGAACTGGGTAAACAAATTGGTATCATGTTCTTTTCTTCTTGTCGTGTTTATTTTTTGAATTATTGCATCATCGTCTCTATCCTGTCCTTATTATTTGGTTGTTTGTTACGCTTGCCCTACACATGAAGTTCTTTTATTGGTGAGAGTTTATGTCAAATTCAAAACAATTGGCGCCCACCGTGGGGAAAGGGGATCATTCGATTCAAGTACCATGGGTTTCAAGGAGGATATTGAGAGGTTCACCAAGAGTAACAACTACGGGTAATGAAAGATGAAGATGAGGGCGATGTTAATTTAGAATAAGGGTTGAGGCGTTGAAGGGAGAAACACGATTGGAGAGGTCTTGCTTATCACAAGGGGATGATTGGTGTACTTTGGTGGAATCTCAGTTTAAGGTGGAGTCTTCCAATAGTGGGTGATAGTCAACATTGACTCTCAGGTATCTAATCGGAGATAGGGATGAGAGTGGTTGTGTTGAGCCAAAGGGAAACCATGGAAACCTTGTGGGATACGTTTCAATTGTGGCTGAAGAAGTGCAAGACCTTGAGAGGATCTTCAGGGAGGCAATTGAAAGTAACCTTGATCAAACTGTGGAACTTGTAGGACTACTGGAGGTAGTCGGGTGCAAGGGGAGTTTGATGTTGCAGCTTGTGGAACCGCCTAAAATTCCAAGGTGGGTTCGGAGCCAAGCAATACTTCAAGAGGAGGGAAGGCATTCCGGGGGTCAAAGGGTGGTGAGGCTTGTAGGGATGTTCTAAAATTCGTGGGTAGTTGGAGGCAAGCAATACTTCAGGAGGACAGACAAGTTCAATCCGGGGGCTGAAGTGGTACGGTGGAGCTTGTTGAGCTATCCAAAAAGCCAGTGATAGAGGGGCACAATCGTTTCTTCGAGAGTATGGAATTGAACACTCTGAGGTTCGAAGATGGAGGCGGTGAATCTTGTGGCCACCAAAAATCCTATGGTAGTGGGATGCAAAATCTTCATGAGAGCAGAAGGCATTCTGAGGGATGAACAGAAGGAGGTAATGCTTGCGGGAAGCAAGTGGAGGCTAACGCCTAGGTCATGGTCTTGGCTGGTGATCTTGGATGAAGATTCAAGATGGAGAGAGCAGCGCGGTGGTTGAGTGGATCACCATCGATTTAAAGGCAAGGTGGAGAATTGTTGGATATGCCTTGAAATCTCAAGATTGGAAGTCAGAATATTTCAGATTTTGTGGAAAAATATATTTTTGGAGAATATTTGACTTAGATTGTGTTTGGTTTTAAATTGGATATATTTAAAGACAATATCGAGAGATTTGGTTTTATTTTAAAAGATTGTCTTTTGAAATAAATAGGCATATATTTTTCTATAAATAAGGATTACTTTGTTGATAGAAAAATTGAGAGATGGAGAGCAAAGAGAGCAACAAGATGTAGAGAGTCGGGGTTTGCCACCACAAAAGGCTAGGGTTTCGAATCCTAGTTCAAACTATTCTTGGGATCATCTTGTGGGACACCTTGGGTAGTCTAGGTCAAATTGAGTCTCTTGGCCATGGGAAGAGATTCGGGTTTAAGGTAGAATTAGGGTTGCTAGTTCTTTGTAACCAATTGTGGGAATTTCTTGTAAAGTGGTGACTAGTTGATTCTAGTAGAACAGAGAGATGCTTTCTCCCCCTGAGTAGGTTATTCCGAACTGGGTAAACAAATTGGTATCATGTTCTTTTCTTCTTGTCGTGTTTATTGTTTGAATTATTGCATCATCGTCTCTATCCTGTCCTTATTATTTGGTTGTTTGTTACGCTTGCCCTACACATGAAGTTCTTTTATTGGTGAGAGTTTATGTCAAATTCAAAACAATTGGCGCCCACCGTGGGGAAAGGGGATCATTCGATTCAAGTACCATGGGTTTCAAGGAGGATATTGAGAGGTTCACCAAGAGTAACAACTACGGGTTATGAAAGATGAAGATGAGGGCGATGTTAATTTAGAACAAGGGTTGAGGCGTTGAAGGGAGAAACACGATTGGAGAGGTCTTGCTTATCACAAGGGGATGATTGGTGTACTTTGGTGGAATCTCAGTTTAAGGTGGAGTCTTCCAATAGTGGGTGATAGTCAACATTGACTCTCAGGTATCTAATCGGAGATAGGGATGAGAGTGGTTGTGTTGAGCCAAAGGGAAACCATGGAAACCTTGTGGGATACGTTTCAATTGTGGCTGAAGAAGTGCAAGACCTTGAGAGGATCTTCAGGGAGGCAATTGAAGGTAACCTTGATCAAACTGTGGAACTTGTAGGACTACTGGAGGTAGTCGGGTGCAAGGGGAGTTTGATGTTGCAGCTTGTGGAACCGCCTAAAATTCCAAGGTGGGTTCGGAGCCAAGCAATACTTCAAGAGGAGGGAAGGCATTCCGGGGGTCAAAGGGTGGTGAGGCTTGTAGGGATGTTCTAAAATTAGTGGGTAGTCGGAGGCAAGCAATACTTCAGGAGGACAGACAAGTTTAATCCGGGGGCTGAAGGGGTACGGTGGAGCTTGTTGAGCTATCAAAAAAGCCAGTGATAGCGGGGAACAATCGTTACTTCGAGAATACGGAACTGAACACTCCAAGGGTCAAAGAGGGAGGCGGTGAATCTTGTGGCTACCAAAACTCCTATGGTAGTGGGATGCAAGATCTTCATGAGAGCGGAAGGCATTCCGAGGGATGAACGGAAGGAGGTAATGCTTGCAGGAAGCAAGTGGAGGCTAACGCCTAGGTCATGGTCTTGGCCGGTGATCTTGGATGAAGATTCAAGATGGAGAAAGCAGCGCGGTGGTTGAGTGGATCACCATCGATTTAAAGGCAAGGTGGAGAATTGTTGGATATGCCTTGAAATCTCAAGATTGGAAGTCAGAATATTTCAGATTTTGTGGAAAAATATATTTTTGGAGAATATTTGACTTGGATTGTGTTTGGTTTTAAATTGGATATATTTAAAGACAATATCGAGAGATTTGGTTTTATTTTAAAAGATTGTCTTTTGAAATAAATAGGCATATATTTTTCTATAAATAAGGATTACTTTGTTGATAGAAAAATTGAGAGATGGAGAGCAAAGAGAGCAACAAGATGTAGAGAGTCGGGGTTTGCCACCACAAAAGGCTAGGGTTTCGAATCCTAGTTCAAACTATTCTTGGGATCATCTTGTGGGACACCTTGGGTAGTCTAGGTCAAATTGAGTCTCTTGGCCATGGGAAGAGATTCGGGTTTAAGGTAGAATTAGGGTTGCTAGTTCTTTGTAACCAATTGTGGGAATTTCTTGTAAAGTGGTGACTAGTTGATTCTAGTAGAACAGAGAGATGCTTTCTCCCCCTGAGTAGGTTATTGCGAACTGGGTAAACAAATTGGTATCATGTTCTTTTCTTCTTGTCGTGTTTATTGTTTGAATTATTGCATCATCGTCTCTATCCTGTCCTTATTATTTGGTTGTTTGTTACGCTTGCCCTACACATGAAGTTCTTTTATTGGTGAGAGTTTATGTCAAATTCAAAACAATTGGCGCCCACCGTGGGGAAAGGGGATCATTCGATTCAAGTACCATGGGTTTCAAGGAGGATATTGAGAGGTTCACCAAGAGTAACAACTACGGGTTATGAAAGATGAAGATGAGGGCGATGTTAATTTAGAACAAGGGTTGAGGCGTTGAAGGGAGAAACACGATTGGAGAGGTCTTGCTTATCACAAGGGGATGATTGGTGTACTTTGGTGGAATCTCAGTTTAAGGTGGAGTCTTCCAATAGTGGGTGATAGTCAACATTGACTCTCAAGTATCTAATCGGAGATAGGGATGAGAGTGGTTGTGTTGAGCCAAAGGGAAACCATGGAAACCTTGTGGGATACGTTTCAATTGTGGCTGAAGAAGTGCAAGACCTTGAGAGGATCTTCAGGGAGGCAATTGAAAGTAACCTTGATCAAACTGTGGAACTTGTAGGAATACTGGAGGTAGTCGGGTGCAAGGGGAGTTTGATGTTGCAGCTTGTGGAACCGCCTAAAATTCCAAGGTGGGTTCGGAGCCAAGCAATACTTCAAGAGGACGGAAGGCATTCCGGGGGTCAAAGGGTGGTGAGGCTTGTAGGGATGTTCTAAAATTCGTGGGTAGTCGGAGGCAAGCAATACTTCAGGAGGACAGACAAGTTTAATCCGGGGGCTGAAGGGGTACGGTGGAGCTTGTTGAGCTATCCAAAAAGCCAGTGATAGCGGGGAACAATCGTTACTTCGAGAATACGGAACTGAACACTCTAAGGGTCAAAGAGGGAGGCGGTGAATCTTGTGGCTACCAAAACTCCTATGGTAGTGGGATGCAAGATCTTCATGAGAGCGGAAGGCATTCCGAGGGATGAACGGAAGGAGGTAATGCTTGCAGGAAGCAAGTGGAGGCTAACGCCTAGGTCATGGTCTTGGCCGGTGATCTTGGATGAAAATTCAAGATGGAGAAAGCAGCGCGGTGGTTGAGTGGATCACCATCGATTTAAAGGCAAGGTGGAGAATTGTTGGATATGCCTTGAAATCTCAAGATTGGAAGTCAAAATATTTCATATTTTTGAAAAAATATATTTTTGGAGAATATTTGACTTGGATTGTGTTTGGTTTTAAATTGGATATATTTAAAGACAATATCGAGAGATTTGGTTTTATTTTAAAAGATTGTCTTTTGAAATAAATAGGCATATATTTTTCTATAAATAGGGATTACTTTGTTGATAGAAAAATTGAGAGAGGGGGAGCAAAGAGAGCAACAATATGTAGAGAGTCGGGGTTTGCCACCACAAAAGGCTAGAGTTTCGAATCTTAGGGCAAACTATTCTTGGGATCATCTTGTAGGACACCTTGGGTAGTCTAGGTCAAATTGAGTCTCTTGGCCACGGGAAAAGATTCGGGTTTTGGGTAGAATTAGGGTTGCTAATTCCTTGTACCCAATTGTGGGAATTTCTTGTAAAGTGGTGACTAGTTGATTCTAGTAGAACGGAGAGGTGCTCTCTCCCCTAGAGTAGGTTATTCCGAACTGGGTAAACAAATCGGTATCATGTTCTTTCCTTCTTGTCGTGTTTATTGTTTGAATTATTGCATCATCGTCTCTATCATGTCCTTATTATTTGGTTGTTTGTTACGCTTGCCCTACACATCAAGTTCTTTTATTGGTGAGAGTTTTTGTCGAATTTGCAACAATTGGCGCCCACCGTGGGGCAAAGGGATCATTCGATTCAGGTACCATGGGTTTGAAAGAGGATATTGAGAGGTTCACCAGGAGTAACGACTACGGGTTATGGAAGATGAAGATGAGGGCGATGTTAATTTAGAACAAGGGTTGAGGCGTTGAAGGGAGAAACACGATTGGAGAGGTCTTGCTTATCACAAGGGGATGATTGGTGTACTTTGGTGGAATCTCAGTTTAAGGTGGAGTCTTCCAATAGTGGGTGATAGTCAACATTGACTCTCAAGTATCTAATCGGAGATAGGGATGAGAGTGGTTGTGTTGAGCCAAAGGGAAACCATGGAAACCTTGTGGGATACGTTTCAATTGTGGCTGAAGAAGTGCAAGACCTTGAGAGGATCTTCAGGGAGGCAATTGAAAGTAACCTTGATCAAACTGTGGAACTTGTAGGAATACTGGAGGTAGTCGGGTGCAAGGGGAGTTTGATGTTGCAGCTTGTGGAACCGCCTAAAATTCCAAGGTGGGTTCGGAGCCAAGCAATACTTCAAGAGGACGGAAGGCATTCCGGGGGTCAAAGGGTGGTGAGGCTTGTAGGGATGTTCTAAAATTCGTGGGTAGTCGGAGGCAAGCAATACTTCAGGAGGACAGACAAGTTTAATCCGGGGGCTGAAGGGGTACGGTGGAGCTTGTTGAGCTATCCAAAAAGCCAGTGATAGCGGGGAACAATCGTTACTTCGAGAATACGGAACTGAACACTCTAAGGGTCAAAGAGGGAGGCGGTGAATCTTGTGGCTACCAAAACTCCTATGGTAGTGGGATGCAAGATCTTCATGAGAGCGGAAGGCATTCCGAGGGATGAACGGAAGGAGGTAATGCTTGCAGGAAGCAAGTGGAGGCTAACGCCTAGGTCATGGTCTTGGCTGGTGATCTTGGATGAAGATTCAAGATGGAGAGAGCAGCGCGGTGGTTGAGTGGATCACCATCGATTTAAAGTCAAGGTGGAGAATTGTTGGATATGCCTTGAAATCTCAAGATTGGAAGTCAGAATATTTCAGATTTTGTGAAAAAATATATTTTTGGAGAATATTTGACTTGGATTGTGTTTGGTTTTAAATTGGATATATTTAAAGACAATATCGAGAGATTTGGTTTTATTTTAAAAGATTGTCTTTTGAAATAAATAGGCATATATTTTTCTATAAATAGGGATTGCTTTGTTGATAGAAAAATTGAGCGAGGGAGAGCAAAGAGAGCAACAAGATGTAGAGAGTCGGTTGCCACCACAAAAGGCTAGGGTTTCGAATCCTAGGGCAAACTATTCTTGGGATCATCTTGTGGGACACCTTGGGTAGTCTAGGTCAAATTGAGTCTCTTGGTCACGGGAAGAGATTCGGGTTTTGGGTAGAATTAGGGTTGCTAATTCCTTTCCTTATACCCAATTGTGGGAATTTCTTGTAAAGTGGTGACTAGTTGATTCTATTAGAACAGAGAGGTGCTCTCTCCCCCAGAGTAGGTTATTCCGAACTGGTTAAACAAATTGGTATCATGTTCTTTTCTTCTTGCCGTATTTATTGTTTGATTTATTGCATCATCGTCTCTATCCTGTCCTTATTATTTTGTTGCTTGTTACGCTTGTCCCACACATCAAGTTCTTTTATTGGTGTGAGTTTATATCGAATTCGCAACAATATGATAATTAAATTTCAAACATTTCTTTAGTTAAATTGGTAAAGTTAAATGCTATAAATTCTCATAGAGAACGTTCAACTTTTAACTTTATCAATATTTAGCTTTTAATTTATTTTTCACAAAGACATATATTTTTTTTATTATATATAGACTAACAATAATATTTATCTTAAGTCTCTACTTATGTTGAACCGAACTTACTTAACCATTTAGTTTATAGTTCAATCCCCATAATATGTATGAAATAGATCAACTACTTAAATGGATACGTTGGTTTACACCATTAAAAGGTTTGTTCACAATGTGAAGTACATGTTAAATAATTTAATATAAATAAAAAAGTTTTAGATATTTTTTAATTTCTTAACATATAAAAAGTCATTTAAATTATATTATACAAATTAAAAAAATATAATTGATGTTGTATGAAGAAAAAAAGTTATGACTTAATTTACAAAATTGTCCTTCATTATTGATATGAGAAAAAGATAAATTGAAGAAATTAAATAAGAGACTAACAAACAATTAATGGTACAATAGTAAAAATAACATTAAATGTTTCATTGCTATTGTAAAGCGATTTATAATTTGGTGCAATTTTTTTCTTCTCAAACTGACGTATATTTTGATACGAAAAGAGTATAAAAAACACAATTAATTACAAAAATCCAATAGATGAATTCAAATACCTAACAATGGAATACACACCAAGCACAACCCAATGAGCCTAGGACCCGAAACTAGATTTTTTTAAAAGTAATGAATAAAAATGTCGCAAACATTAAAATAAGCAAACTAGAGACAATATCTATTAAAAAAAGATGAATGAATCCGACTATCAACACGAGACTAGAAACAACCAATCGAGGATTATGTTGTTGATTGTGTTGTCATGTCTAGGAGAGTGTGAAAGTTACTTCTAATTCCTAAAGCCTTGTCCAATAATGCCTTTGCCCCTTGTGTGCTGTCGTTGTCGTACGTACATTCCATTTTACAGTATTTTTTTTAGAATTTTGTTTTTGATAATAGTCGTACATTCCATTTTGTTGCATTTATTGAAGATTAATGCAAGGGTGCTTTGTGTATGCATGCATTTAATTTGATTGAACTGATGTTTTGATCTAATCTATACATTTAATCTTTTTAAGTTTATGTTTTGCGGTTATGGCTTGACTTATTGGAAACATTGGTGCTTATTTTTCTTTGATCAAGATGAAAGAAAACACAAAACAATAAACTAATTAATCTCTTAATCTAGTGATGCCTACAACATCAGCAACATCATCTGCAAAGACACTTGATGAAGACACCAAATCTAAGTTTTTAACTAGTCATCACTTTGGTATAACTCGGCTACAAAGTTAATTAATAGAAGTATCCTAATAAGAGCTAGCCAGAAAAACTTTGGTGCTTTTGGTTTGTCCTCAGATTGATATATTTTTTAAGATGCTTAGTATTCATAGGATTGAAATTTCTCTTGCACTCTTATTCATAAAATCTTTTTAAGACAACCAATTATGAGAATAGAAGTATAATTTGCTCAAACATACAAGAAACCCTTAGATTAAAACTTCACAAATTTTTTTAATGGGATTTTTCTAAGCGCAAGAAATTTTGGTCCATGAAGAACCATGGTAAAGAACATTTGAAGACGTGAAACCATTCTTTTTGCAGAATTAAACTCATATGACTCTCAAACACACATTGACGCTTGGTAATTAATTAGCCTTAACCAAAACATGATATTTTAGAGTGAAATATGGATGTACAACAAAGGTGAACATAAAAAACGTGGAAACTAAGTACAAGCAAGCATCTAAATATCACAAGTATACACCAAGAATAAATGAATTTAAAAAAAAAAAAAAATGTACACAAAGAATTTATATTTCAAAATTTCAAGCGGCTAATTAATGTTTGCGGGTGACTTTGGTTTTGATCCAAGAGAGACCAACAGAAGTACCATCCTTTAATTTCTTCATGCCGGTTGAAGCCACTACTTTGGTCTTACCTAAACCATCTCCAAGCTTTTCCTTGTATTTTGTTGTGCTCTTATTGTTATTAGAGGAACCAACCATGATTGGATCTGGACCATTGTCCCATTGGTCTGCCCATGATGTTCCATAAGAGTTGTACACGTTCCCATGATTCATAGCTTCTTGATCTAGCTAGTTCTTTCTTTGTTCTTATTTGTTTGTTGTTCCACCAAAAAATAAATCACTTTGTATAATGAATTGAATTGAGGGATTGTACCAATTGATTATGCAATATTGTGTATATAGTGATGAATGATAAGCATATTTATACTAGTAGTAGTCGTTGATTAAAAATAGTCAATTATATTGTCAAAAAACGAAAACAGTCAATTATATCCAAATGCATGAGGTAAGTAGTTACGACGGCGTGTGAACTTTGGCACGTGAATAATGACCTCCACTTATATTATTATTATTATTATTAATTTTTTTTTTTTTATGAAAATTATTATTATTATTATTATTATTATTATTATTATTATTATTTATACTAGTAGTAGTCGTTGATTAAAAATAGTCAATTATATTGTCAAAAAACGAAAACAGTCAATTATATCCAAATGCATGAGGTAAGTAGTTACGACGGCGTGTGAACTTTGGCACGTGAATAATGACCTCCACTTATATTATTATTATTATTATTATTATTATTATTTTTTTTTTTGATGAAAATTATTATTATTATTATTATTATTATTATTATTATTATTATTATTATTATTATTATTATTATTATAACTTTTTTGTTGAGAATATTATAATTAACAATTAAAAATTGCATTGCTAACCAAATCCTAATAATAAATTATTAGTGTCATGCCACCATGTTCAACAAAGACATCTAGACGGAAGCTTCCGTTGGGTTTTTAGACAATAGAAAAGTTTCTTTGACCAATTGTTCTTAGACTAGAGAAGTACGTATAATAAGAAAACATATAAAATCTGGAAGCTCCATATTCTGTGTTTATTCCAAAAATGACTCTCTTAGAAGCTTCGAGGTGCGTATGAATTTAATTTATAGAGTCAAATTGAAAATAAGGAGTCAAAGAATAACACCCAAAAATTAGAGAGAATGTTATCCTACAACCTAGGTCCGTTTAATGTGGACCTGTAAAAAGATTTGTCCAAGTTGGACCAATCCATTTTTTTTTTTTTGACACAAAGCAAAATCATGACATTTCATTCATAATAATAGTAGCAATATAATTAGGAATTACATCAAAAGTATTGTGAGAAGCATGGGATAAAGCTGCTCTTGCAAGTGCATGAGCGCTACAGTTTGCTTGACGCTTAGTGAAAATAACTATAAAGTTGTTATAGTTACTAAGTAAGGTTCTACAATCTTGAATAATTGAACCATACTCGAAATGATTAGGTTTCATGTTATTCACATCATCCACCACCATTTTGCAATCCATTTCAAGATATACTTTATTATATCCCAAGCTAACCATCCAATGAATACTTTGGTTCAAACTCCAAGCTTCCGCTTCTGATGCAGTCATTGCACCTTCTTTATTGGTTGTCATGGCAGCAATAAATTTTCCTTCTTCGTCACGAATACAAGCTCCCATGCCTACCTTGTTATCTGTCATACATATTGCTGCATCAAGGTTGCATTTTACAAAGCCTACAGGTGGAGGTTGCCATTGTACAACCTGTTGCTGCTGCTGTTGCGACATTTCTATTTATGTCCTGTTGCATGCATGCTGCCACGCATGTAGCATGCCTTGTGCGCGGCCTATCACATGTGTAACAGTCTCTGTTCGGTTCTACCATAATTGCAAATTCCGCTTTTTCCATATACTCCATGCTATCATCGCAAACATAACTAATTGTTGTGTGTTGAGTTGTTGCCACATACGGTGAAAGACATCAAAAAAGCTCTCAGCATTAACCATTAAATTTTGCAGATCATACCACATATTCAGTTGTTGCCAACAAGCTATACTGTCCTTGCAATCAAGAAAAAGGTGCCAATTATATTCAATGTATCTATGACAAACAACACAATTTGAATCACCTTCAACACCCTTACTCATCAACCTTTGTCTATTAGGAAGACAATTCCTCCCTAACCTCCACATAAAATGTTTCACCTTAGGAGGAATGGGTAGATCCCATAATTGTTGCCAATCACTTTCTATCTTCCACTCATCTCTATTAATCATAACATCAACGCAAACGCGATAAGCACTCTTAACAGAATATAAACCTTTTTTATCAAACCTCCAAATAATATCATATTTCTTGCCAAGGTTAATAAGTTGAATTTTTAAAATTTCATTCACATCTCTATCACAAAAATATTCACTCATCCGCCTTTTATTCCAACAACCCAAATTTGTATCAATTAAAAAGCTAACCTTGGTAGACTGATCCAATGTGTTGTTAGGGGTAACAATGCATGAATTATTTTCAGTTCTTAGCCATGGTGTGTTCCAAATTGGTATCAATGAGCCATCACCAATTTTCCATCGATATCCTTCTTTCAACATTACGCGGGAAGACAATATGCTACGCCAAGCATAGCTAGGATTATGTCCCAAGGACGCTCCCAAAAAATCCCCATTTGGATAATATTTAGATTTGAAGATTTTTGAGACCATAGCATCTGGGTTGGTTAATAATTTCCAACCTTGTTTTCTCAACAACGCTAAGTTGAAACCTTGAATATGTCGGAAGCCCATACCGCCCCATTCCTTTCTCATTGTCAATTTCTCCCAACTCATCCACCGGATACCACTTCGATTCTCACCCTTTGCACCCCACCAGAAAGAATTTAGCATCTTTTCTATCTCTTCACATATGGATGTGGGTAGTAAGAAAACTCCCATACAATAAGAAGGTATTGCTTGAGCTACCGATTTGATAAGGACCTCTTTACCGGCTTGAGACAACATCTTGCTACTCCAACAAGAAATACGATTCCAAATTCGATACTTAATATAATTGAAGATCGATTTTTTACTTCTACCAATCATGGATGGGAGACCAAGATACCTGCCAGTTCCCAAGCATTCAGTTACCTGGAGAATATTAGAGAGATGATTCCTCAAATCATGAGGTACATTCCTGCTAAAGAAGATTTCAGACTTTTGCATGTTAATCATCTGTCCAGAGGCATTTGCATAAACGTCTAAAACTCCTTTTAGAGCATTTGTTTCTTGTTCATTTGCTCTAAAGAAAAGGAAACTGTCATCTGCAAATAGAAGATGGCTAATGGCCAGAGCTCTGCAGCAAACTTTAACTCCATGCAACAAATTATTATTTTCAGCTTGCTTTATGAGCGCTGTCATACCTTCAGCACACAAAATAAATAAGTAAGGTGATAGGGGGTCACCTTGCCTCAAACCTCGTTTAGGAATAACCGGTCCTACTCTTTGATCATTTACCAAAATATTGTAACTGACATTTGTGGCGCACATTTTCATCCACTTTACCCACTTCTGATCAAATCCCATCTTCTCCAAAATGCTGAAGAGATAATTCCAATCAACCCGGTCATATGCCTTGCTAATATCAATTTTCAGCGCTGCTTCACCTTTGTTGCCTCTTGTTTTACACTTCAAATAATGAATGATTTCCGAAGCTACAAGCACATTGTCTGTAATGGACCTTCCTGCAATAAAGCCAGATTGCTCAATCGAGATGCATTTGTCAAGAACTCTCTGTAATCTATTTGCTAAAGTCTTTGACAAGATTTTATAGACCACATTGCAAAGAGAAATTGGACGGAGATCCTTCATGGTTTTTGGTTGATCTCATTTTGGTATGAGCACCACATTCATATCACCAATAGTGCTAGGAAAGGAACCATCATGTAACCATCTTTGACATGCGTCCACCACCTCACCACCACAAAGGGACCAAAAGCGTTTGTAAAAAGCCGAATTTAAACCATCAGGACCAGGGGCTTTATCTGAATGCATCTGGAAAATTGCATCTCTAAATTCTTCATTTTTCAAAGGCGCCGTAAGCATACAATTATCATCTTCATTTATGCAAGGATTTACTGCTTATATAACTGGATTTACTGTTTTAAAAATACTCTAAGCTAAGAGCACAAATACCTTCTTGAGTTGTGACTTCTGTGTTGTCATCCCTCATCAACTTTGTTACTTTGTTTCTTTGTTTTTTTTTTAAGTAGCCGCATCATGAAAAAACTTGGTGTTCATATCGCCATCTCGCATCCAAAAGGTTTTGGCACGTTGTTTCCAGAAGGCCTCCTCTTATAACAAAAGAAGATTCAACCTTTCTTTCAATTTAACCACTTCGGCATCAGCAGTTGTAATGGCCAAGACTTGCAATTCTTCAATTTTCCGCTTACAATCATCTATATCATCCTTATACCTTCTTCAGATGGCTCTACCCCAATTATCTAATTCTTCTGTGCACAGTACCTGCCTTTCAAGTAACGGCTCCGCAAGGCCGCGCATCCATCCATCATTAACCACACGTGGAAGTTCTGGTTCCACTAGCCAGGCATTCTCAAAACGAAATTGGCGTTTTTTGTACGTAAAGACTTGTGGTTTGGTACACAAGAGGATTGGAGAGTGATCAGATGCACCAGACACTAAATTCTTCAACACACAATGTGGGAATTTATTCATCCAAGATTGTGTAACCAATGCTCTATCGAGTCTTTCTTCAACAACATAATTTGTGCCCATTCTTCTTGACCAAGTGTATGCATGCCCTTGTAAGGGTACATCAATGAGTTCACAGTCACTAACCGCTTGGCGAAAACCATTGAAGAGCCATGTGGGATGAGGAACACTGCCTCGCTTATCTTCATTTGAAAGGATGTCATTAAAATCCCCCATAATGCACCAAGGGAGATTGGATTGATTTGCCAACATACGCAACATATCCCATGACTCTCTTCTTTGTTCCCTCTAGGGGATACCGTAGAAACCTGTTAACCTCCATTCTTGACCACTATCATCCTCCTTTATAATAATGTTGATAAAATTTCGTGAATAATTTTGGATTTCACAAAATTTATCATGTTTCCAGAGTATTGCTAATCCCCCACTCATTCCTATATGATCAACAGAGAAACAAGATTCATAATGGACAAGACGTCTTACTTCTTCAATTTTATTTGCATGACATAAAGTTTCACTAAGAAAAATAACGTCTGGTTTGTGAATCCGAATAAGGTCCCGTAATGCTGGAACTGTATTCGGGTGACCCAATCCCCGACAGTTCCAACTCGGAATAATCATTAGATGGCGTATTTAGAACTAGATGCTCTGTCCCCAAAACAACAACAGCTCCAACATGATATATTCATAGCTCAAGGCAGCTCCAAAAAACTCCTTATAGAAAAGGGAAAATCACAACTCCTTATTGAAAGGGAAAATCACAGCTCCTTATTAAAAGGAAAAATTCATAACTCCTTATTGAAAGGGAAAAACCAAAATTTATTATTCAACACAAGCCAAGAACAAATGCACAGACCAAGAACTAGCACTCTTCACAAGCAATTTATCAAACAGGTTGAGGGCACTCTTACATTAACAAGAAGGAAACAACTCTGGTACAATGGTGAAGAACACTGTAAAAAGCAGCAAACGCGAACCAGCTAGAAAATTTCCAATTGGATGATTCGGTAGCAACATCTTGTACGATACATCTCTGACCAATCCATTTATATGCCTAGATTTATTATAAATAAAGTTGGACGGCTAGGATTTAATGTAGGGAACTTGCTGTTGACTTTGTAATATGACTAGCGCCTATGTAGTGATGCACACATATGATTAATACCAATCCGTCAATTTTTTTTTATTACAACCAATCCGTCATTTGTTTGTTACTCCCTCCATCCCATTTTAATTGAGTTAGTTGACTGTCTCACGTTTGCCAATGCAAAACTTTAACGATTAATATCTTTAATTGTATAATAGTAAAAATTTCATATTTTGAAAATACAAATCGAGGCGAATCCAACAAGATCTTATATGCTGATATTTATTTTTATCTATAAATATAAATAGTGTCTATAGTTAAAATGGCTCAATTAAAATGGGACGGATGGAGTAATAATATGGCATAGTTTTTTTTTTTTTTTTTTTTTTTTTTTTTTTTTTTTTGTGTGTGTGTGGATAAGAATAAGTTAAATTAGTTTTTTTAAGATTAGTTTAATTAGTGTTCTCGAGTGTTAGTTGAATTCAAATTAGTCGAAGATAATAATTTTGAAGTATTATTTGGATTAAGATTAGTCGAATTAATGTTCTAAATTGTTAGTCGAATTAGTTTTCTCAAGTGTTAATTAGTGGAAGATAATCTTTTTATGTATTATTCGGACTAAGATTAGTCGAACTAGTTTTGTCAAGTGTTAGTTGACATAGGGTTAGTCGAAAGATAACATTTTTAAATATTTTTCGGACTAAGATTAGTCGAATTAGTGTTCTAAAGTCTTAATTGACGTACGATTAGTCGGAGATAAGGTTTTTATGTATTAGTCATACAACGATTAGTGGAATTAGTGTTCTAAAGTGTTAGTTGACGTAGAATTAGTCGGAGATAAGGTTTTAGGATTAGTCGGAGATAAGGTTTTAATGTATTATTCGTACTAAGATTAGTCGAACTAGTTTTGTGAAGTGTTAGTTGACCTAGGGTTAGTTGAAGATAACATTTTAAATATTATTCGGACTAACATTAGTCGAATAAGTGTTGTAAAGTGTTAGTTGACTTAGGATTAGTCGAAGATAAGGTTTTGAAATATTATTCGGACTAAGATTAGTCGAATTAGTTTTCTAAAGTGTTAGTTGACCTAGGATTAGTCGAAGATAAGGTTTTTTTAGTATTATTGGTACTAAGATTAGTCGAATTATTGTTCTAAAGTGTTAGTTGACCTAGGATTAGTCGGAGATAAGATTTTTTAGTATTAGTCGGAATACGATTAGTCGAATTAGAATTGTGAAGTGTTAGCTGACCTAGGATTAGTCGGAGATAAGATTTTTAGTATTAGTCGGACTACGATTAGTCGAATAAGTGTGTCCTAAAGTGTTAGTTGACATAAGATTAGTCGGATTAGTTTTAAAAAGTGTTAGTCGAATTAGTTTTCTCAAGTGGTTAATTAGTGAAAGATAATCTTTTTATGTATTAGTCGTACTACGATTAGTCGAATTAGTGTTCTAAAGTGTTAGTTGACCTAGGATTAGTCGGAGATAATGTTTTTATGTATTAGTCGTACTACGATTAGTGGAATTAGTGTTCTAAAGTGTTAGTTGACCTAGGATTAGTCGGAGATAAGATTTTTTAGTATTAGTCGGACTACGATTAGTCGAATAAGTGTGTCCTAAAGTGGTAGTTGACCTAAGATTAGTCAAATTAGTTTTAAAAAGTGTTAGTGAAATTAATATTCTCAGGTGGTTAGTGAAAGATAATATTTTTATGTATTATTTGTACTAAGATTAGTCGAATTATTGTTCTAAAGTGTTAGTTGACCTAGGATTAGTCGAAGATAAGGTTTTTTAGTATTATTCGTACTAAGATTTATCGGACTAAGAGTAGTCGAATTAGTATTATGAAGTTTTTTTTAAATATTATTTTAATAATTAGTGTCATAAAGTCTTAAATTTATTTCGATTTATATGTTTATGAAGTCTTAAAACCACAAATCTATTACTGAGGGAGTATATTTTAAAACCACAAATCTATTACTGTGTTCTGGTCATACGCGTTATGCAAATCTATTTGCGAATCTGGTAAAACTGTGCCGTGGGTAAGTTTTGATTTCATAATGTTTTTGGCTTTCTTTGCTTAGTTACACATCCATTTGTTAATTACTTAATTGGATGTTGACTACGATCTGGCAACTGGATCAGTTTGTCGTCGAGCAATAATTCACACTCTAGGTGTCTAGAATGAGTCCGTATCCACAGGGATCGTGTAAAACATGATCAGTGCTATTCTAGTTCGTGAGTTTTTGCATTCGCTTTGGGTTTTGGAAAAAAAGTTTTTAATTTATAAAAATAAGGGTAATGCGATGCAGAAAAGTAAATACTTTGACTCAGAAACATAGAGGATAGGTATGGTAGTTGAACTTACTCCCTTCTTCATACTTGGCATAATCGGTGTATAATATAGTTATTAGTATTATTATTTGGCGTTGATTTTATCCTTATTTTAGTAGCACCTTACTGCTACACTATGTAAGCAAATTTCCGTACTTTCGCAACTAAGGTACCTACGAGAGCCTAACCCCGTTGTGTCACATACCCTAATTACTAGACAAAGTTATTTACATACATGCATTATGACCATCAACCATCCAATGCCTCTAGATCTTAGTTTCGGGCTATGTCAGCTTCTAATTGCTATGTCGCAAATAGTGCCTGATTCCTCCTCTAATTGCTAAGTCACAACTAGTTCAAGATGTTTACCGTATCTACTCATCTAGTGTTATTTACTACTAGTTCCGGACAAATATTAGAGTAAACCCTATTTATGTATTAAAGCAACCCTAATATTTATTCTAAAGGCGTTGCCGTCTATCCGGCCAGATTCCGAGCAACGTTGTTAAAGCATAAGAAAATAAATAACAACAATATACTAAATAAAATTTATTATAACTTTGACTCAATTACATGACCCAAGTATTCATCGGGGAGTTCATCTTCTCCACCACAACCTAAGAATTTAATTACAAAAGACTACATAATTAAATTACAAGAACATAACTAAAAAGCCTAAAGAATTCATACCTTGCTGAGTTAGTTTTTTCGTAAGGGGAGAAAACTATGCCCTTAGAGCTCCTCCGAACTTCTCTCCAAAAGGAATAGAAAGTTCTTCTATTTCTGAATGAAAAATAATGAATTATGGAGGCTCTATTTATACTTTTTGTAATGGGCCTCAGCAAGCCATCGTGACACGCTAGGTCCATCGTGTCACGATGGGCAGATTCAGTTCAAAATTATAACTGATTCTAAGCGTTTGATCTGCGTGATCACCACGCATAGCTATCGTATTGCGCTGTGAGCCATCGTGATACGATGCTAAGATTCTTTTCAAAAATATAATTGATTCTGTCTTGGCGAGCAAGTAGCTCTCATCGTGTCACGTTGGGAGCCATCGTGACACGATGAGCTGTTTTTTTTTTCATTTTTGGGCTTTTTCTTGTCTTTTGCGTTTCTTCACCTTGTCTTGGATCTTTTTCTCAATTCCTCAGGTTTTTGTTGATATTTGGGTCTGTCTTGGTAATTTTAATACTAATAATACTACATAAAATATTGCAGAAATTCCTGTCATCAGGAACCGGTGGTTGCTCGGTTGGTGAAGCATTTGTCTGGGTGAACGAGTCGTTTCCTGTCTTTTGATGGTCGTTTGGTTCTGTTTAAATCTGTCCTGACCTCTCTTCCTATCTATGCTTTTTCCTTCTTCAAAGCTCCCTCAAGTATCATTTCTTCTATTGAATCTCTTTTAATTAAATTTTTTTGGGAGGGTGTGAGGATTCTAGGAAAATCTCTTGGGTTACTTGGAATTCCATTTGTTTTTTATTTTATGTGTTTTTGTCACCGTGAAAATTCCCAGGTAAGTGAGGTGGATCACTAGGAACGCTTAAATACCTTGACTTTGCCTTAGCCAGAATTTCACAGATCAAAATTCACAATCATTAATAAATTTTTTTTTAATTTTTTTTTGATTATTTTGTATTTTTAAATTTTTTTGACAAACTAGAATAATTCTAATCAAGTTTGTGAACACAATCCCCGGCAGCGGCGCCAAAAGCTTGACTACGATATGGCAAGTGGACCAGTTTGTCGTCGAGCAATAATTCACACTCTAGGTGTCTAGAGTGGGTTCGTATCCATAGGGATCATGTCAAACATGATCAGTGCTATTCTAGTTCGTGAGTTTTTGCATTCGCTTTGGGTTTTGGAAAAAAAGTTTTTAATTTATAAAAATTAGCGTAATGCGATGCAGAAAAGTAAATATTTTGATTCAGAAACATAGAGGATAGGTATGGTAGTTGAACTTACTCCCTTCTTCATACTTGGCATAATCGGTGTATAACATAGTTATTAGTATTATTATTTGGCGTCGGTTTTATCGTTGTTTTAGTAGCACCGTACTGCTACACTATGTAAGCAAAATTTCCCTACTTTCGCAACTAAGGTACCTACGAGAGCCTAACCCCGTTGTTTCACATACCCTAATTACTAGACAGAGTTATTTACATACATGCATTATGACCATCAACCATCCAATGCCCCTAGATCTTAGTTTCGGGCTATGTCAACTTCTAATTGCTATGTCGCAAATAATGCATGATTCCTCCTCTAATTGCTAAGTCACAACTAGTTCAGGATGTTTACCGTATCTACTCATCTAGTGTTATTTATTACTAGTTCCGGACAAATATTAGAGTAAACCCAATTTATGTATTAAAGCAACCCTAATATTTATTCTAAAGGTGTTGCCGTCTATCCGGCCAGATTCTGAGCAACGTTGTTAAAGCATGTGAAAATAAATAACAACAATATACTAAATAACATTTATTATAACTTTGACTCAATTACATGATCCAAATATTCATCAGGGAGTTCATCTTCTCCACACAACCTAAGGAATTAATTACAAAATACTACATAATTAAATTACAAGAACTTAACCAAAAAGCCAAAAGAATTCATACCTTGCTGAGTTAGTTTTTCCGTAAGGGGAGAAAACTATGCCCTTAGAGCTCCTCCGAACTTCTCTCCAAAAGGAATAGAAAGTTCTTCTATTTCTGAATGAAAAATAATGAATTATGGAGGCTCTATTTATACTTTTCGTAATGGGCCTCAGCAAGCCATCGTGATACGCTAGGTCCATCGTGACACGATGAACCTAGCGTGTCACGATGGGTAGATTCAGTTCAAAATTATAACTGATCCTATGCGTTTGATCTGCGTGATCACCACGCATAGCTATCGTATTGCGTTGTGAGCCATCGTGATACGATGCTAAGATTCTTTTCAAAAATATAATTGAATCTGTCTTGGCGAGCAAGCAGCTCTCATCGTGTCATGTTGGGAGCCATCGTGACACGATGAGCTGTTTTTTTTTCATTTTTGGGCTTTTTCTTGTCTTTTGCGTTTCTTCACCTTGTCTTGGAGCTTTTTCTCGATTCTTCAGGTTTTTGTTGATATTTGGGCCTGTCTTGGTCATTTTAATACTAATAATACTACCTAAAATATTGCAGAAATTCCTGTCATCAGGAACCGGTGGTTGCTCGGTTGGTGAAGCATTTGTCTGGGTGAACGAGTCGTTTCCTGTCTTTTGGTGGTCGTTTGGTTCTGTTTAAATTTGTCTTGACCTCTCTTCCTATCTATGCTTTTTCCTTCTTCAAAGCTCTCTCAAGTATCATTTCTTCTATTGAATCTCTTTTAATTAAATTTTTTTGGGAGGGTGTGAGGATTCTAGGAAAATCTCTTGGGTTACTTGGAATTCCATTTGTTTTTTATTTTATGTGTCTTTGTCACCGTGAAAATTCTCAGGTAAGTGAGGTGGATCACTAGGATCGCTTAAATACCTTGACTTTGCCTTAGCCAGAATTTCACAGATCAAAATTCACAATCATTAATAAAATTTTTTCATTTTTTTTGATTTTTTTGTATTTTTAAATTTTTTTGACAAACTAGAATAATTCTAATCATGTTTGTGAGCACAATCCCCGGCAGCAGCGCCAAAAGCTTGACTACGATTTGGCAAGTGGACCAGTTTGTCGTTGAGCAATAATTCACACTCTAGGTGTCTAGAGTGGGTTCGTATCCACAGGGATCATGTCAAACAAGATCGGTGCTATTCTAGTTCGTGAGTTTTTGCATTCGCTTTGGGTTTTGGAAAAAAAGTTTTTAATTTATAAAAATAAGCCTAATGCGATGCAG
Organism: Trifolium fragiferum; assembly: GCA_954870985.1. Classification (NCBI taxonomy): domain Eukaryota; kingdom Viridiplantae; phylum Streptophyta; class Magnoliopsida; order Fabales; family Fabaceae; genus Trifolium; species Trifolium fragiferum. Next base: position 32,111,959 of record OX940792.1, on the reverse strand, counting down.
AAAAGTAAATATTTTTATTCAGAAACATAGAGGATAGGTATGGTAGTTGAACTTACTCCCTTCTTCATACTTGGCAAAATCGATGTATAACATAGTTATTAGTATTATTATTTGGCGTCGGTTTTATCCTTGTTTTAGTAGCACCTTACTGCTACACTATGTAAGCAAAATTTCTCTACTTTCGCAACTAAGGTACCTACGAGAGCCTAACCCCGTTGTGTCACATACCCTAATTACTAGACAGAGTTATTTACATACATGCATTATGACCATCAACCATCCAATGCCCCTAGATCTTAGTTTCGGGCTCTGTCAGCTTCTAATTTCTATGTCACAAATAGTGCATGATTCCTCCTCTAATTGCTAAGTCACAACTAGTTCTGGATGTTTACCGTATCTAATTCTAAAGGTGTTCACGTCTATCCGGCCAGATTCTGAGCAACGTTGTTAAAGCATGTGAAAATAAATAACAACAATATACTAAATAACATTTATTATAACTTTGACTCAATTACATGATCCAAATATTCATCAGGGAGTTCATCTTCTCCACACAACCTAAGGAATTAATTACAAAATACTACATAATTAAATTACAAGAACTTAACCAAAAAGCCTAAAGAATTCATACCTTGCTGAGTTAGTTTTTCCGTAAGGGGAGAAAACTATGCCCTTAGAGCTCCTCCGAACTTCTCTCCAAAAGGAATAGAAAGTTCTTCTATTTCTGAATGAAAAATAATGAATTATGGAGGCTCTATTTATACTTTTCGTAATGGGCCTCAGCAAGCCATCGTGACACGCTAGGTCCATCGTGTCACGATGGGCAGATTCAGTTCAAAATTATAACTGATCCTATGCGTTTGATCTGCGTGATCACCACGCATAGCTATCGTATTGCGCTGTGAGCCATCGTGATACGATGCTAAGATTCTTTTCAAAAATATAATTGATTCTGTCTTGGCGAGCAAGCAGCTTTCATCGTGTCACGTTGGGAGCCATCGTGACACGATGAGCTGTTTTTTTTTTTTTTTTTTTCATTTTTGGGCTTTTTCTTGTCTTTTGCGTTTCTTCACCTTGTCTTGGAGCTTTTTCTCGATTCTTCATGTTTTTGTTGATATTTGGGCCTGTCTTGGTCATTTTAATACTAATAATACTACCTAAAATATTGCAGAAATTCCTGTCATCAGGAACCGGTGGTTGCTCGGTTGGTGAAGCATTTGTCTGGGTGAACGAGTCGTTTCCTGTCTTTTGGTGGTCGTTTGGTTCTGTTTAAATCTGTCTTGACCTCTCTTCCTATCTATGCTTTTTCCTTTTTCAAAGCTCCCTCAAGTATCATTTCTTCTATTGAATCTCTTTTAATTAAATTTTTTTGGGAGGTTGTTCGGATTCTAGGAAAATCTCTTGGGTTACTTGGAATTCCATTTGTTTTTTATTTTATGTGTCTTTGTCACCGTGAAAATTTCCAGATAAGTGAGGTGGATCACTAGGATCGCTTAAATACGTTGACTTTGCCTTATCCAGAATTTCACAGATCAAAATTCACAATCATTAATAAAAATTTTGGATTTTTTTTTATTTTTTTGTATTTTTAAATTTTTTTGACAAACTAGAATAATTCTAATCAAGTTTGTGAAAACAATCCCCGGCAGCGGCGCCAAAAGCTTGACTACGATCTGGCAAGTGGACCAGTTTGTCGTCGAGCAATAATTCACACTCTAGGTGTCTAGAGCGGGTTCGTATCCACAGGGATCGTGTCAAACATGATCACTGCTATTCTAGTTCGTGAGTTTTTGCATTCGCTTTGGGATTTGGAAAACAAGTTTTTAATTTATAAAAATAAGCGTAATGCGATGCAGAAAAGTAAATATTTTGATTCAGAAACATAGAGGATAGATATGGTAGTTGAACTTACTCCCATCTTCATACTTGGCATAATCGGTGTATAACATAGTTATTAGTATTATTATATGGCGTTGGTTTTATCCTTGTTTTAGTAGCACCTTACTGCTACACTATGTAAGCAAAATTTCCCTACTTTCGCAACTAAGGTACCTACGAGAGCCTAACCCCGTTGTGTCACATACCCTAATTACTAGACAGAGTTATTTACATACATGCATTATGACCATCAACCATCCAATGCCCCTAGATCTTAGTTTCGGGCTATGTCAGCTTCTAATTGCTATGTCGCAAATAGTGCCTGATTCCTCCTCTAATTGCTAAGTCACAACTAGTTCAGGATGTTTACCGTATCTACTCATCTAGTGTTATTTATTACTAGTTCCGGACAAATATTAGAGTAAACGCTATTTATGTATTAAAGCAACCCTAATATTTATTCTAAAGGTGTTGCCGTCTATCTGGCCAGATTCTGAGCAACGTTGTTAAAGCATGTGAAAATAAATAACAACAATATACTAAATAACATTTATTATAACTTTGACTCAATTACATGATCCAAATATTCATCAGGGAGTTCATCTTCTCCACACAACCTAAGGAATTAATTACAAAAGACTACATTTCCCTTAACTAAAAAATTACAAGAACTTAACTAAAAAGCCTAAAGAATTGATATCTTGCTGAGTTAGTTTTCTCGTAAGGGGAGAAAACGATTCCCTTAGAGCTCCTCCGAACTTCTCTCCAAAAGGAATAGAAAGTTCTTCTATTTATAAATAAAAAATTATGAATAATGGAGGCTATATTTATACTTTTCGTAATTGGCCTCAGCAAGCCATCGTGACACGATAGGTCCATCGTGACACGATAGGAAGATTCAGTTTAAAAATATAACGGATCTTGTGCATTTCATCAGCGTGGTCACCAAGTAATCCCATCGTATTGCGTTGTGCTCCATCGTAACACGATGCTAAGATTTTCTTCAAAAATATAATTTCTGATGTCTTGGCGAACAAGCAGCTCTCATTGTGGCACGTTGGGAGCCATCGTGACACGATGAGCTGCTTTCTTCATTTTTTTTGGCTTTTTCTTGTCTTTTGCGTATTTTCGCTTTGTCTTGATGCTTTTTCGCGATTCTTTAGGTTTTTGTTGATATTTGGGATTGTCTTGATCAAATTACTACTAATAATACTACCTAAAATACTGTAGAAATTCTTGTCATCAGATGTGCAGATATGACTTCCTCAAGCAACAACGTCTCAAGAAAAACTTGGATCAGATTCGCAAATATGAGTTGTTTGTGTCATAGAGTTGCAGAAATCAAAGTATCCATGACTTATCAAAACCCCAATCGACTGTTTTATAAATGTAAGGAGAACAAATGCAACTTGTTTTGTTGGTGTTAACCAATTCCAGATGACAATGATGGTGAACAAACAATGGGAACCAATGTCAGTTATGCAGAGGCAATGCTTTCTAGAATAGAAGAAAAAGCTAGCAAGTTGAAGAAAGAAATAGAAGATGTAGCTGATGGGATGAAAGGAATAGAGGACGAGATATGTACTATGAAGGTCGAATTAGAGAGTGGTTTATATGCCATTAAGAAGGAGCTCAAAGATGCGTTAGATGAATTCAGGAAACAAGTAGAAGTTGATCTTGCTGCTGTGAAAGAACAGAACAGTTATTTGTATTCCGAAGTATCAACATTGAAGACACAGATTAAAGCTATGGAGCAAGCAAATGGACGATTGAAGTGTTTTATGTTTGGGATTTTGTTTGTTGTTTTGTCGATTTGGATCTTCAACATGGCATGATATTGAAGCTAGTAAGATGCAGGACAACTTGTTAATCAATGATTGTGAAGAACAAAGTTGGAAGAACATGTCAGGATATTTTGTTTGTTGTTTTGTTTGGTGAAGGATCTCGAAGAACAAAGTTGGAAGAACATGGACAACTTATTAATCATAATTATTATCTACTTATTATTATCATTTAGTTAAGGTAAATGTTATGCTATTTTAAATTAGTAGTTAATTGTTCTATGTATCTTAGGGACTAAGTATGTTATTTTATTTGAAAATATTACTTAATTGTTAGTCTTGTTAAGGTAGTAAATATTAGTTAATTGTTGTGTTGTTGCTTGTTGGAACCATGAACAGAAGAAGGCAGCCTTACAATTGTCGTTTTGTATACTAACTACAGGAGTAGTCATTGTCACCTTGCACTGTAGCAGACCAGCTGTTTGCTTTTTGAATATTGACTGTCACGTGTATGTGCAAAACAACTTTAGAGTTTTCATTTTCAAAAAAATTGTACTAGACTTTATTTTATAACTTAAATAAAAGTCATTGTCATTATTAAATGCAGACTTATACAATTAAAGATAATATAGTAATATATATTACAATGAATGTTGGTAGATATTTAATTGTGGGTAGGTAACAATTAGGTTGATAATTAAAAAATAGCCAAACTATTAAATGCGGACTTAATGTGACATTGGTATATAACAAGTAGCTTGCATTTTGTAATGTCATTGAAGCGGATACCATAAAATTTGAAGTTAGACTCATGGAGAAAAAAAGCTACGTGGTTTACAATGGTCGGGAAAATGGTGTATATACTAGTTGGGTAGATTGTTATACACAAGCTAATGGATACACAAATTGTGTTGTTCGGTTATATGATAGTGTAAGCGAAGGTAAGACTGCATGGGAATCGTACGATTCGAGTTGCACATCGTCTCTACAAACCAAAAGAAAAATAGAAGCTCAAATTTTCAATGGTTCTGGATATATGAACAACATTCTAAGCAATATCATAGGAAAAACCAGGTTAGTAAATAATTTAGTTATTCCATATATATCTATATATCTCACAATTTTGTTAATAATAATTTAGTTATTTGAAAACATTTTTTTAGATAAGGAAGAAATAATTTATGATTGGTCAACAAACGTTTTAATGAAGAAAGACATTCAAGATTGGCTAAGAGATGCATGTTGTCGATATCATATAGAACAATCGAGATATATGTTGCATGACCACAAGGATGACGTAGATGGAAAACGGTATTATAGATATCGAGGATCGTTAACAACACCGGCAATAGGCAAACCCAAAGTCTGTCTTGGTCAATTTGCTAGAACTCACGAAAAAGCACGTGACATAGTTGCTATAATGTTGCTCCGGAGGTTGTTATCTGCAACTAACATGAAATCAATCAATTATAATCATCATAATGTCATGTTGCTAGAAGCTCAGTTGGTAAGGATGACAGATGTTAATTATGAACTTTACTTGGAGAACACAACTTTGATGGAGGAAGTTAAATACCTGACGTCATTAGCTAAGGTTGAGTCAAAGAAAAGTGATTAGCTTAATCTAAATATTCCTGTATTTATTTTGCTTTTTTTGTTACGTATTATTTTTTTTATTTCAATATGTATTGATGTGTGTTAATTAAATGATATTTTAATTTGGTTACTTGTTGAAGTATTGGTTTATAAAACATAACAGATAAGTTGTAATCCCAAAATAAAATAAAAAAATATATTTATTTGTCAAAAAGGTATGTGAAATGAGTAGCCATCCTTAACCTTTTCAAATTGGTCTGAGTAAAGCAGTATAATTTCTATTTCTTCTCTATTTGTGACAACTACCCATTGGATAAACATGATAATGACAAAAGTCAATATATAATGGGACCAAAATGTATATACTTTGATAAGTTATATTCACACAAATAGCATATGTTGCTCTTGTAAGCTGGATAATTAATGGCAATATATCTTACATTGGCAATGCAATATCGAAGCTCTCAAAGCAAAATTTCAAATTTGTTCTTTACATGTGAATAAAAAATGAGAGGGAAAATTAACCCTAATAGACTTCATCTATCTAACATAGTACTTACATCTTTTCTCCAATATAAATAGGCTTCAAAGTTAGGAATAAAAATTTCTTTGTGTGGTTGTTTTCACTATTGTTAAGAGTAAGGAAACAGAGTTGCACAATGGAGAACACTGATAATGACAAACCTTTACCAGCCGTGGAGGAAATGGTTAGCGAAACTAGTCCCGAGCCGGTGAACCTTGGTCGAGCTATTAACGACCTGACTCATGCTGTGAACAAGGCTTTATAAGTCATTGCTGTAAAGGATTTTGTTTATTAAGTAGTGTTTTGTTTTTTATACATTTTCATTTTGTTGATACTTACGTAAATATCTATTCAGGATTTGAAGACTTTTGTGGTAGCACAATATTCAACTAATTTTGAGGAAATCGGAACCATTCTAGAAATGAAGAAAGTTGTTACTGATTTGGGTGTAAGTAATGTTTTTCATGTTTTTTAGGATATGAAATGAGTAAAGTTGTTGATATTTTCATAATACGAAAGGAGTACACTTGTTCATGTTATTAGGATATGAAATAAGTAATGTTTTTTATGTTTTTAAGATTCTTTACTGAAAAAAGAAAAAGATATATTCAAGCTTAATATTAACTAATAGTCTACTTGCTTTGGTGCAATGACAAGTATTGAGTACAAGAGTGTCCAGTACAAGCTTAACTTAGTTTATAATAATTTGGATACAAAAGAACTTAAGTGATTAGAGTGGAAAATGAAAAAACTATCCTATTTTCCCATCTAATTCATCATGCTAGTGGAGGTAGCTCAAATGCTAGAGTATATTTCGACATTTCTGTTACACAACACAACTCCTTTAATTTAATACACAAGTATCACACACTCTAATACACAAATTGACTAGTATTAAAGACTAGGCATGTCTGCTCATGACAGAGCAGATTAAAGACTATTTTTATTAGAATAGGAAATAAGTTAACTTGTTGATATTTTTAGAATATGAAATGAGTAAACTTGGTGATGTTATTAGAATAGGAAATAAGTAATCTTCTTGATGGTATTAGAATATGAAATAAGTAATCTTGTTGATGTTCTTATACAAGATATGAAAACCTTGGTTGTTGAGACTTGTTCTTCCAAACTTGACGAGATGAAAGCTATTGTGCTTGGTCAACAAAAGTCAATTGACAGTATCCATGGATCATTGAAGCTGATTGAGGTTGTAATGTGTACCAAAACTGGAGTTGATAACCCAGTCGAAACTGATTTGGGTCAAGCTGCTTCAACCTTGGCTCAACCTGCTGCAAACGTTATTCATGTTGATGGTCAAAACAACAAAGATCCAGAACATGCTGTCAATGTTTGTAATGGAAAGCGCAAGTTTGTTGAGAACGAGTACGAATCTGAACTTGATAAAGAAAAACAGTTGTCTAAAATTGATCTAACTTTTACTGATGATGAAGATGATGAGCAACTCAACACTTTTATCCACAAACCGATAACACAAACTGTTTCTCGGTCCAACTTGATCAACAAACCAAACACTCCAAAACATGTACTTCCTGATGCTTGGACAAACAATGATACCACAAGAAACACAACAGACATATCAAACCGTCTTACGTGTGCAACAAGCAATTATAGAAGAGTTGTAGGTAATCCAATGGATGTTGATGCTGATACTTTAAACCAAATCAGTAAGCAATTATTCCAAAGTCCTTGCACTCCTAAGATACCTACTCAAGGGAAAAAGGGAGCATCTTCATCAAGAGGAAAGAAAACAATAAGAAAACAATAAGACAAAGGGAATTGAAGCCTTCAGACATGATTTTGACACAATAAGACAAGGAGCTAAGATCAACAAAAAGGTCAATAATCTATTACATTTGATTATATTGAACATGAATATTACATCAACATAGCATGACTAATAATTTTTGTTTTTAATATCCGCAGATAATGACTTTGGTTTGTGCGAGAGCGATGTGGGTGCAAGAGAATTACAGTAGAGGAGCTGTGTGGTATTTACCTCCGACGTTTGTAGATGATATTTTTTTTAGGCATACCAATTAATCAGTTGATTGACCGCCGCTATTGCAAGGATTGGATGCCACCGTATCCAAGGCTTAAATATGTCGGTTATAAATTCAAAGTCTCACTCACTATGTAAATGATATTTAATTTTTACATAATAGTTTGTGACATGATCCATTACTTTTTGTTTCAGATCTATGTTCCTATCAACACGGCAAACGGCCATTGGTTTTTGATGGTAATATCTTTTCAACTAGGAATTGTTCATCACTTGGATAGCCACTGCAGAATGGAAGAAGTATCACCTAGAAGGGCAACTATGTCTGTGATTGTAAGTTATTAACCTTAAACAAATTGTTTTAGTTCCTGTATAAGGACTGCATATTAAAATAATAATGCTAACATAATTAATTTCATCAATTTTGCAGTGCCAACACTTGCGTGAGATGGTTGCATCTCCTTTTTATGGGACAACTTTCTTTGACACAAATATTTTGATCAATGATTGGCCAATTGAAGAAGCTAGAGGAATTCCTAATTGTGGGCACAGGTAAACTAGTAGAATTAGTGTAAAACATTTCGATGTTGTTGCGCTACTAATAATAATAAGGTTTTTTTTGCTTGTTTCTAGTAACAATGCAGCAGTTTGGTTAATAGATTGAATAGATATGCATCAATGCTTTACTCCTAATCTACAAGGGGATGTATAAATTGTTTGTTAAGAAATAATTAATGTGATGTGCTTACAGTTTTTAATTTTTTATTAACTAAGTTTTTTTATATCATTTTAGCTCAAGGAAAACTTGGTTCGTGCTAAGACGGCGGCGCTACTAGTTACCGGTTTACAAAATGACATGTGGACTTTCATTGAGGATGAAGCGAGAGAATTTTGGGAACTTATAACCGCTTAATATTATATGTGAACTGCGATGTTTATTTGTCGACGATGAATATCAATTTTAGATGCATGTAATGGATCATCGTTGGTTATGTCACTTTAGTTAATTTTACTATTTAGTAGTAAGGAACTTTGTAAGCAAGTTGATATGTCACAACTGCGTTCTGGCCCCCTTTCTTGTCTTTGACTGGGTCTTTTTTTGTAAGCCATAGCTATGGGGTCGCATTTTGCTTATGTCGTATTGTAAGATTATATTATATGACTTATAACTAATGGAATGAATCATTATTTGGTTTGTTTTAAATAGGTAATTATTTATACTATTTTAAGTCAATACATGATTTTGTATGATAATTGACTAGTCCAGTCGTATGATAATTGACTAGTCCAGTCAAGTATAGTAGTCCAATCGGTAAATAACAAAGTCCAATCAAGTATAGTAGTCCAATTGGTAACTAACAAAAAAAGAGAATGTAAGTGAATGAAAGTGGTTAAATTACCTAACCTGTTCAAGAGTATACGTGAGGAAAATAGTTTCTACAAACAGATTTTGTGTGAATGAAAAAACAATAAATAGTTTTAAATTACGTAACATGTTCAAGAGTTACATAAATTGGACTACTAATCTCAAATTATCATACAAAATTACCATACATTTTAGAGGTTATCCAATTTGTGTATTACTAATCTCAAATTAACACACTATACATAACACAAATGAATTATTACATAAACCCACAATCACCATTTGTCTGTTACTACCATACATAAATCAATAAAAGTTTTCACAAACCAAAACATGTTGTCAATGTTACTAATTCAACTGATACATATATCAAATAAAATCAAACAGCTGGTTCAATACACAAATAAAATGGAAGTCTCGACAAACACAAAATACAAGTCTCAATACGGTTAAAATAGCCAGGTTCAATACAGTTCTTCATTCTTCTTTTAGCCAACTAGGTTCAATACAGTCTTTTTTTTGCCACGATTCACCTATCCAAAAGGCTTACAAACAGCTTGATCTCCATCACACATCCTGCAAAAAAGTTGTAAAAACAGTTAAAATTAATCATCAATTATACACGCTATGAAAAGATATAATACGATTAACAATTGACTCACCATATCAACGTTTCCTAAGTTCCCATACTGTTCAACATAATCATCATCTTCATTAATGACAGCATTAGAATTACCTTCTGATTGACTTGGGTTTTGACTCAAAATTGGACAAGAAGTTCTATTATGCCCTTCAGTAGCACAAACACCACAAGTTTGGGGTTTCCTACCCCCATGAGCAATGTTTCTTCTTTGAATACCATACAGTGATTCACCGCTACATCTACTTCTTTGGCCCCTGTTTCTTACTTGCGAGGTTGAAGTACTAGCAACACCGCATCCTTTTGTTCTGACACGAGATGGGTTAAGATTTGTTTCTTCAAAAAATGTTTGATTGTAGACATACCCAGGTTCATTATTATTACATTCGTCTTCCAATAGCTTTGTTTGTGCATCAACCAAGTCTAACGTACTTGGCATCAATTGAGGCTTGCCGCATTTTACGACTGCTACGGCCATTCTCTCGCATCTTTCAACCACATTGGTAAATTTACATACAGCTGTAGGCTCAATAGATATGTTGGTTTCAGGATTACAAAAACAATTGCATCCTTTGCATGTTTTGTCCATCTATTTATCACAAGAGACTCCGATAAAGTAACAATATTGAGATAGACCAAAACAGCCACCACATGTTCACATACAATGCCTAGAGACTCCAACCTCTCACACGAACACTTGAATTTTAAACTAGAAGGACAAAATGAAACTTGCCATTCAATGTGTTCCTTTGGATATTTCATGACAGTTAAAAAATATAAAGAAAGAGCTTGTCTAGTGTCAACGACAGTACACGTACATTCTCTACGAAGAACAGCTTGAAACAAAAGGAAAACTTTCTCAATAAGAGGCAATGGAGTTTCCAACACAGGATCACCATGCACGGAACCAAAATCGGCCTCTAACTCGCTATACCGCATGTAATTCAAGCATCTAAAAAATTGGTGCAAAAACTCCAATAGATTGTTTTGGTAGTTTACATACCTGCCAAATTGTGCATCCAGTCCTTCGCATCTAGAAGTTGTTCGGAATCCAGCGAAAAAATTTCCTCGGATGTGTGCAGTGGCCCACATGTGCCTCTTTTCATACATCTCTTTCACCCATTTATGGTCTTGTAATCCAAATTCATAGACCATTTTTTCCCACTTTGACTTAAACTTACCAACATCGTAATCACCCAACATACACTGTTTGAAATTCTTCACAAATTGCTTATTCCCAACATTAGTGCAGGCATTGCGTATCATATGCCATGCACAAATTATGTGGTGAGATTGTGGAAAAATCCTTCTTATAGCATTCCGCATCGCCAAATCTCCATCAGTTATAACGGACGTTGGACTTTTTCCCCCCATTGCTGCCAAAACTTGTTCCAAAAGCCACACATATGTTTCTTCTGTTTCATCACTTACGATAGCAGCACAAAAAACAATACTCTGGTTATGGTGGTTTACACCAGAAAAAACAACTAGGGGGCACATGTATTTATTCCTCTTATAAGTTGCATCAAACGCCAAAACATCCCCAAAAATCATATAATCGCTTTGTGCCGCCCCATCATACCAAAACAGTGTGTCAGTCTTCCACTTCTATCAACCTTATGCCTCCAAAACATTGTTTCGTCACTTCTCTGCATGCCTTCTACGTATTGACAAGAAGCTTTGGCATATGTCGAGGTTGTTAGTCTTTGCCTTTCTTGTTAGGCATGGCAATAAAATCCATACCCGCGGGTACCCGCCCGTACCATCCTCGTTTTGACGGGTAAAATCCGAGTTGACTGGGTTTGGGTTTGGGTTCGGGTTTGGGTTTTACCCGATTTTAAAAGACGGGGATGGGGCGGGTAATGGGGATGTTGATACCCACCCCGAACTTGTCCCCAAACCCGCCCCGTTTATATAAACATCATATTTTCCTTTTCATAAATTAAATTATGTATAAAAAAATATGGTATATGTACCAAAAAATTCTTAAATTACATTCATACATTTATTTTAATTTTAAATTGAATATTAAATAAAATGTTTTCCCTATTATTTTCTTTGTTTAATAAAATCATACTATTGAAACATAATAGTTCTCAACTTTTAAATCATTTTTTAACTAAAAAATATCAAAATATAATTCAAATTCATGTGGAGAGAAACGAAACGGGGATACCCGAAACCTATTGGGGATACCCGAACCCCGTCGGGTATGGGTTTGGGGTTCTACTTTTTTTCCCCGCTTAAAATGGGGATGGGTATGGGGATACCCGAACTTTATGGGTTTGGGTTTGGGGAGAGCAAAACCCTACCCCGCCCCGCCCCATTGCCATGCCTATTTCTTGTTCATTGTACATGTCTCGCCTATGAAAACCAACCTTTTCAAAACCACCAGCTTCACTAGCAAATAATCCAAAAATATGGGTGGTCTTCATTCCAACTTGCCTCATGTTGCTCATTCTTCAAACGTCGTGATATGTCATCTTCCTATGTGCTGGTAACATTCCAACAATTTTTTCATCAAGCAGTTCATGGTTGTGAGCATCATGGAGTAATTTAATGTACAACCGTCCACTATTTCCTTCGACATGAACGCGACATTTAGCTTCACAGCCACACATGATGCATGTTTTCGGGACTCTCTTTCGGATAGTTGACGTCCTTGCTTTCTCATCTCTAACCCCTTGTCTGTAGCAGACAAATGTTTGCTGAGTTATATCACCAGTTTTGTTTCTCATCACTTTACTTTTTCTTCCAGCAAAACCATTGACATTAGCATACCAATTGTAAAAGGTAAACGCTACACCAAGGTCCACAAAATGATATTTCATTACCTCTTCCTAGCTTAGTTGTTTGAAGTTGATCTTAGTGATGTCTTCCGAACAATTCACAGCAGTATCTTGACCAAACATACACCCCCCTCACCTTCATTCCTACTACTTTCGGTATCATCTACATTACATTCCCCAGTTTCACCTCTTTCATCATCAGTCATTACAAGATTTTCCAATCCCTAATTCAATTAAAACTATTAATATTTTTTTTCTGGATTACTAAAATTCATAACATAATTAACAACAGTAACAGTATCACCAAAGTAACATAACTAACAATAGTCAATTAAAGAAAATAACACACCTGGGTCGAATCATTTTCATCACTCATGGATTCTGAAAAAACTTCCACCATTTTCTGCTTCAACAAATAAAATTCAATGCTTTAAATTTCTACAATAACACAACAGATAATTAATATATTTTCCAACATCGACCACAGATTCTCAGTAACTTAAAAATTACCTTTAATAATTTTGTAGACAAACTCGGATGTAAAATTCGAATTTAATGGCGACGACAACGACTACATCTAGATCTGCTTCTGTAAACGGCGACATCTAAAACATTCATCGCCGGAGGCTGTCAAGTTACCTTTAAGAATGAGAAACAAAAAGGGATTTAGAAAAATGCGAATTATTTCAACCCCCCATAGCCATCGTCGACAACGAACCATATATTTTGATAAGAAAGAGAAACGAACGACATACTGCAAAACGATTTAGGAATATATTCTGCACTTCTTTTTATTTTTTTAATGAAATAATATTAATTGAGTGTTAGAGTGTCTACAGAGGACAGGAATATTTTTAGAATCTTTTACCGGATCAAACCCACAATAGAAGGTCATTTTCATGGGTCTAACTTGGACAAATACAGGTTTTTGACCAGGCTAAACGGACCCTACAACCTTACCTATCAGATTCCTCATGCCTTCTTTGGTATCAAAAGAAGGTCCCTCCCCGTTTATTTTCTCCTTCCATTTTTGCGTATGCATAAAAGTTTGAAAAATATTTTTTGAATTTTTCTAAAGTGCAAACTAATGGCTTTCAATGTCAAAAAAAAAAAAAATTAAGAAAAATTGAAATTTTGGGGGAAGAAAAAATACATGGGGAAGAGAACTTTTTGTGTCAAAATCACCCCTCCTATAATATATTTTTGCTAGAATCCTGCAGGGAGTCATCTCTCCTAACTAAATAAATAAATAGTTTAATAATATTTGTTTATAAAAAATTCAATTGAGCATCTACGATGGTGATACCACTTTAAATTTCATATATTGTTAAGTGATTCATATAATATCGTGTAATACTTTTGCAACTCATATTTATTTTGATTTAATGATACAAAATTATGTAACTCTATGTAGAGAAAATATTTAATATGATCTACTAAATAAGCCAATATTATGTAAAAAAAGTCAATATTAAATTGATGATATCGTATCTTAAATAAAATACATAAATCATTTTTAAAATAATAAAAAAATAAAATGCTGATCATTAACCTACGAAACTCCTTTAAATATTAAATACATGATTTTTTTGGGGAACATTCAAAGTTGTTAGAAATAAGAATCAACTTATCACAGGATATGAAGTTAACATAGTGTTGCGAATTCGATTAAACTCACACCAATAACCATTGATGTGTGGAGCAAATAGAACCAAGTAACCAAATATGTTGATAGAGTTAATGTTGATAGAGTTAATGACGCTATAATTCAAGAACAATAAACAAAGAACGATAAAGGACACACTATGATTTGTTTACCCAGTTCGGTGTTAATGAACCTAATCTGGGGGAGGGAGCAGCCCTTCCGTTCTACTATGATCAATGAGAAACTTTCACAAGAAATCCCAAATAGGGTTACAAGAATTAATCCTAATTCTATCCTAATCCTGAATCTCTTCCCGTGACCAAGAGACTCAATTGACCTAGTCTACCCAAAGTGTCCCACAAGATGATCCCAAGAATAGTTTGCCCTAGGATTCCAAACCCAAGCATTTTGTGGTGGCAAACCCCGACTCTCTACATCTTGTCACTCTCTCTCTCTCTCTCTCTCTCAATTTTTCTATGAATAAGACAATCCCTATTTATAGAAAAACATATGCCTACTTATTTTAAAAGATAATCTTCTAAAATAAAACCAAATCTCATATTGTTTTTAAATATATCCTATTTAAAAACAAACACAATCTATTTTAAAATAAAACAAATCCAAGTCAGAATATCCTCCAAGAAAATATATTTTCCAAAGAAATCTCCAAAAGTCACGCGCCCCGCGCCGCCACGCCCGCGCCACTGGCAAAGCCAAACACACTTTCCAGACTGTTCCTGGTGCCAGTGCTGGAGACTGATTTCTTCAGGATTTTCTAACTTCTTGTTACCGAGATTTTAAGGCACTTTCAGCATTTCTCCACCTTGCCTTCAAATCGATGGTGGTCCACTCAACCACCGTGCTGCTTCCTCCATCTTGAACTACTATTCAAGATCACCGGTCATGTCCAAGTCCCACTTGAACCTTGACCTCTTCCACTTGCTGCCAATAACTCTTGCTAGAATCACAAGTTGTACCTCCACCTCTTCATTCCTCGGAATGCCTTCCACCCTCATGAAGGTCTTGTCTCCAACTACCATAGGAATTTTAGGTAGCCACAAGATTCACCACCTCCTCTTCAGACTCCGAACTGGTCAAGTCCGTACCCCCCTGAAGAAACGCTTGCTCCCCACTATCATCGAATTTTAGATAGCTAACAAGCTTCACCATCCCTTTTCGACCCCCGGAGTGTACCGCACCGTACTCTCGAAGAAACGCCTGCCTCCAATTGTCCTTGGAATTTTAGGACAACCATACAAGCTCTACCGTACCCTCTTCAGCCCCCGGATTGTACCTTTTCCGTCCTCCTGAAGAATCGCTTGCCTCCGACTATCCACGGATTTTTAGGACAGCCCTACAAGCCTCACCACCCTTCGACTCCTGGAATGCCTTCCGTACTCTCGAAGCTTTGCTTGTTCCCAACCAACCCTGGAATTTTAGGTGGTTGTTCAAGCTCCAACATTGAACTCTCCTTGTCCTCCACTACTTCAAGTAGTCCTACAAGTTCCTAAGTTCTATTGTCGGTGTTCCCAATTGCTTCCCTGAGGTTCTTCAATAAGTCTTGCACTTCTTTAGCCTCAATTGGAACGCACAAGGTCTTCACAGTCATACCCAAAAGGTGCAACATCACCGCTCTCCTGCCTATCTCCTACTAGATAGCCAAGAGCTAATGTTGGCTCGCCTCCTCTAGTCCCACTATCGGAAGACTCCACCTTAACTTGAAACTCCACCAAAGTCTCAAACTCAATACTCACACTATGAACTCCAGCTTGCAATTTGCAAAACCACCCGACTTGATCAAAAACAACCCCAAAATCCCATTACTGAATCACGTCATGAGAGCCACCAGAGTCTAGAGTCTCATTCTCCTCCGGTTTCCAACTCGACACCATAAGTGCCTCCGCTTTCTCATAACTCTCCTCTTCGGAGGAACCTTCCCCAACATGCACGGAACCAGTCTTGTCCTTCCATTCCGGACAATCCCTCTTGAAGTGACCTTTCTTCCCACAATAGAAACAGCTCCACCTGTCTCCAGACTTAGCCGACTTACCCCTACCTCTAACTTTCCCTCTTGAAACAGTTATGGCATCCGCACCGCTTTCCACCTTCAAGTTTTGAAACTTAGTAAGTTCTTTGGTCCTTAAGGCCGCTTGAACTTCCTCCAAGGTAACGGGGCTTTCTTTGCCATAGAGCATAGTATCCTTGAAACCTTCATAGGATTTAGGTAAATCACACAGTAGGTGTAAGGCTTTGTCTCCGTCATCTAGGACCATATCAATATTCACCAAATCATCCAAGATTTTGTTGAATTCCGTCAGTTGCTCCGTTATGGGTTTCGTCTCTACCATTCGGAAAAAGTAAAGATGTTGCTTCATGAACTGTGTATGTGCCAACGACTTGGTCATGTATAATGAATCAAGTTTGGCCCACACAGACGCAACCGTCGTCTCCTTCGCTACTTCTCTCAACACCCGATCTCCAAGACACAAGATGATCGCACTCAAGGCTTTTTCATTCAACTCGGTCTTCTCTACGGCTGAGAGACTAGCCGGCATCAGTGCTTCCCCCTTGTCATACCCCATTTTTTGACCCATATTAACAATTTTTCATCTTTTATCATATTTTAATTTTTTTAGAAAAAGTCAACAAAATCTCATCTTTAACCGAGTCAACTTTTTGAATAAAAGTCAACATTTTTTATTATTATCCATTTATTTTATATGTCCTTATTTTATTGCTAAAATTCAAAATTCAATATTCAAAAAGAAGTGTTTTGTTTTATTTATAAATATTATATATATTTTTTATATTAGTAGGGGTCTTAACATTAGTAGGGGCCTTAGTATTAGTAGGGGTCTCAGCATTAGCAGGGGTATTAGTATTAATAGAGGTTTCAGCATCAGTAGGGGTCTTAGTATTAGTAGGGATATCAGCGCAGTTGGAGTTTTAGCAGGAGGGATTTTATAGATAAGTGTCATTTGTTGCTATCATCAAGAGAAGTTTTATTTTCCTTTTCTATCAAAAACCATTTTTACCCTTTACCCTAATTCCTCTCTCATTTCCATATAAATACACCTCAATTTTCTGATTGAATGGGGGGTTTTTTTTTTAGAAGCTTAAGACAAATACTCTCAAATTCTTCATTTACACCAAAACATCAAAACTCACTCAAATCTTTATAACTTCAAATCTTTGTGCATACCTAAGGTAGTTTATATTTGATCTGTGATTCTGGGCATCTTCTATCCCTTTCTCATGGTTTAATTTTTGATAGATTCAAACTTTTACATATTTATTTATTTATTTTGTTGAATTTTTATTTATTTTTATAATCAATTTCTGTAAAATCTAAGCTCAGATCCACGTTCTATGTGAAAAACTGAGCAAAATCATATACTCATATTTGTTTTTTGGTTAAGATTTAGATTTTTAGTAGTGTAAATTTGGAACTAGTTTAGTGGTGTATATTGTGTTGTTCATACGGTTTTCCTGGAAAATTTTAAGAAGGAGATGAAGCTCAACATGTGAGTTGGTCCCGCGTTTTATTATTTTGTTTTATTATTATTATCATGTGTTTTTTTAGTTTTTGTCGGTTAGTACAAAAGGGGTTTTGGGCTTTTGGGTGTAAATCTGTTGGGCTATTTGTAGGCCGTTCCAGATCTGCATCCCCCTCTCTATTTTAATATGCATTTTTTAGCTTATGAGATAAGTGCTTTTGGCATAAGCTTAAATAAGCTATTTTAGCCTGAAGCACGAAGTTGAGGCTTATTTTATTTTTGTTATGTTTTTTCATTCAATATTTAGCTAGTTTAATGTGATTAAATGTTATTATTCGTTTATTTAGTTATTTAGCTTATGAGACAAGTGTTTTTTTGGCATATGCTTTTGTTTGAGCTATTTTAGCCTATTAAGTACAAAATTGAGGCTTCCTTTGTTTTTTATGTGTTTTATTTATTTAGCTATTTTTAACATGACTAAATGCTATTAGCTCTTTAAGTATTTCTAGCTCAGTATTTGTTTGTGTTTATTTATTTCTATTATACTTGCATTACATTCATCACATCGTACTTGTATATTTATTCATTTATTGTTCTTTTGCATTATAATTTGTATCTTTATTTATTTATTGCTTTTTGCATTATTATTATTATTATTATTATTTAATTTTGCTTATTAGGATTAGTATGTAATTAGGATCAAATGTAAATTATAAATGAGAATTGCATTGCATATGTTTACTTGCATCATCATTCATGTTTACTTTATCGTTAAGCATTTAGAATGTGATTAGGACAAATGTAAATATTAATGAAAAATTGCATTGCATGCATTTTATTTTTATCGCTTTATGCAAATACGTATAGTATAGAAATTCGAGGAAAAAAGGCGTCGCTTCGATCAACATATCGTCGTGAAGTGCCTTCGCGCTTAATTCAATACTTTTAGGATGCTTAGTTTAATATCGTCTCCGCGCTTAAAACATTACTCATTTCTATCTAAAACTTGAGGTCAAAACCTCTTTTCAAAAATACCCAAAACAATTTCCTTTCAAAATATAATCAAACACAAAAAGCATTTTTATTATCAAACTCTTTTCAAAAACACTTGGATTTCAAACCAAGTCATTCTTTTCTAAATTTAAATCAAACAACTCTTTTCTTTAGGCAAAAACACGTGGATTTCAAACCAAGTTGCATTTTTAAAATTCAATCAAACATTCTCTCTAGTCTAAAACCTTGGATTTTAAACCAAGTGTTCTTTTTCTAAATCACAAAAAACCTTGGACTTCAAACCAAGTACTTTTCATCAATCAATACTTCTTCTAAATCAATCAAAAACCTTTGAATTCAAACCAAACGCTTTTTCTCACTTAAAATCTTTTCTCAAAAACAACCTTGGACTTCAAACCAAGCGTTCACGCCATTCTTTCTCAATCAAACTTCAATCAATCTCTAATTACTTAGACTTTTCTTTCACAATTTAAAATCAATCAACCTCATTCTTTTTATGCCACTTTGGCTTTTATCTTTAAAACTATTTTCGAAACTTTAAAATCAATTAAACCAATTTACTCGCATTTTTTACCCGAACTATGGTGGTTTTGATCCCTCGGGTACGTAGTGCAAAAGGCTCTAAGTATTCCCAAATCACATAAAATAACAAAAACATTTTTCTCTTGTCTTAATCATTAAAAATACCAAAAACATTTTCTTTTACAAACTTAACACATTTTCTAAATCAAAATCATTTTCTCATTCATCACTTCATTTCCCTAATTCTTATACATTTTGCAAGCAACTAAAATAAAACACATAGATTAAAACAAGAGGTTCCTATAGGATACTATAGATACTTAGGGTGCTAGAACCTTCCATTCGTATAACCAACCCCCTTATCTCGATCTCTTAAATAGGGTTTTTTCCGAACTTTTCCCCTTTCCCTCGGAAAAATTAAAGATCGATGGTGTAACTAATAAAATTGAGATTTGAAGCTAATTAATAGCTAATTGAGATTTGAAGGTAATTAATACCTCATTGACTAAGTCAGCTTCATCACCCTCAATAGTTGGATCTCTCCCCAGGTACTCATTGATGGTTGTTGGAGAAAACTTTACATCTTTTCCTCTAACTCTGACCTTCCTGTACTCCTCACTTCCTTCACTGCAAGCACTAGTAATGTTGACTATGAATTCCTTTGAGATTTGAAGCTAATTAATAACTAATAAAATAGATCGATGGTGTAATTAATAGCTAATTAATTGAGATTTTCCGAAATTTATGATGCAGCCAAAAATCACCGCGACACCCCTTTAGCGACTCAACACACTTGTTCTGAATCAGCACAACCCTCATCTTCACCTTCCATAACCCGTAGTCGTTACTCCCGGTGAACTTCTCGATATCAAACTTCGAACCCATGGTACCTTATTATTGATTTGATCCTTGCCCCACGGTGGGCACCAATTGTTGCGAATTCGATTAAACTCACACCAATAACCATTGATGTGTGGAGCAAATAGAACCAAGTAACCAAATATGTTGATAGAGTTGATGACGCTATAATTCGAGAACAATAAACCAAGAACGATAAAGGACACACTATGATTTGTTTACCCAGTTCGGTGTTAATGAAACTAATCTGGGGGAGGGAGCAGCCCTTCCGTTCTACTATGATCAATGAAAAAACTTTCACAAGAAATCCCAAATAGGGTTACAAGAATTAATCCTAATTCTACCATAATCCTGAATCTCTTCCCGTGATCAAGAGACTCAATTGACCTAGTCTACCCAAAGTGTCCCACAAGATGATCCCAAGAATAGTTTGCCCTAGGATACCAAACCCTAGCCTTTTGTGGTGGCAAACCCCGACTCTCTCTCTCTCTCTCTCTCTCTCTCTCTCTCTCTCAATTTTTCTATGAATAAGACAATCCCTATTTATAGAAAAATATATGCCTATTTATTTTAAAAGTTAATCTTCTAAAATAAAACTAAATCTTATATTGTTTTTAAATATATCCTATTTAAAAACAAACACAATCTATTTTAAAATAAAACAAATCCAAGTCAGAATATCCTCCAAGAAAATATATTTTCCAAAGAAATCTCCAAAAGTCACGAGCGCCACGCGCCGCCACGCCCGCGCCCCGCGCCACTTGCAGAGCCAAACACACTTTCCAGACTGTTCCTGGCACGCGGCGCCGGAGACAAATTTCTTTAGGATTTTTTGACTTCTTGTTACCGAGATTTTAAGGCACTTTCAACACATAGTTGATATTAGAATGATATTATTAGGTCTAACATTTTTACTGGATTGGAACTTCAGACATATAGTTGTCACTTTGTTTGAAATTCTGTTCTCTGACAGGACAGATGTTTTACACAATGTTTAGGACAATGTGTCAGTAGTCCAGATGTCCTAGACAACTAGTTCGACAATTAGTATGAGGATCACACGTTATTGCATTACTGAAGATAAACAAAAGCAATAAACAACACCAGTAATTTGTTAACCCAGTTCGGCACATATAACAACCCCTACTCTGGAGGATACCAATCCAGGAAGTGAACACTAATCCGAATCAATACTTAGCCTTACAACACTACTAAACACCTTTTGGCATGTACGCCTTTTCTTAATCCTAGTAATCTTCTACTCAAGGGCTAACTCCCCCTGAATATGAGAACCTACCCAACTCCCTCTAATCACTAATCCAAAGTGACGAAACAACTTTAAACTTAACAGTTTAAAAGACCAAGTTGAATGGCAACATTCAATGACACAAGCATCAAAGTACCAAGAACGATACTAAGAGCTACTAAGAGTTTTGCACAGTTGGTACAAAACTTTGGACTCACAATCTTCAGTTATTGTAGGTTAAGTTTTAAGCTCTATGTTGAGTCCTTTATATAAGCGTGCAATTCTTCAGATAATCTTCAGTCTTTCAGATGCACTCAAATAAAAGTTAGTTTTAAAACAAACTTGTTTCAAAACAAACTCCACAAAGATAAAGAATTAATCTCTATCCACTAATTAAATACGAATCCAATCGTATCTAACACATAGGATTAATAACAAACTTTATCATTAATCCTAATCTCAGCTTGTTATTAAAAGATTCGCGTTTTATCCAAATTAAAACAAACACGCGTGTTTAATGGATAAGCATTATCTTTTAAGCTGAACTAGGTCAAAATGTCCTACCCACATGTCTTGGGACATCTTGTTCAACATGCTCCCTATGCATGCTCTGAACCTAGTGACAAGATGTCTAGGACATCTTGTTCAACATGTTGCATCTGCACATCTTCAATATGCATAAGTGGTTTAGACTTAATTACTTCAGCATTGGTGCTTCAGTTAAGTCACTCTGACCAAGTTGTTTTAGCCTTATGATGCAGCCAATCTCAGAAGAACTACAATCTCCCCCTTTGGAAAATTATGGCTAAAACAACCACTAACCACTTTGTTGAGTGTGCACTCTTCAGTCTTCAATCTTCAAATTCTTCAATCTTCAAATTGATCTTTGTTGATGCAATCTTCAATTCTGAATCTTCAGGTCTTCAATGTCTTTGATCTTCAGAATCTTTGTGTGTCTTCAATATTCAGGACTTCTTCAATCTTGAATTTGTTATGAACCTTTTCTAGTATGAGACAGTCTTAGTCTTGTCTTCATATGATTCATTACAGTGAATTTTCTAAGTCCATGGATGAGATACCTAGTGACTTAGTGAACCAAAGTCTTGAGTTGCAGCGAAAATTACTTAATCAGAGTGATCAAGACTCACTAGACTTCTTAGAGGTTCATATTGAGCATTTAAATTTTGCTCTGGACACACTTATTTTAGCATAGCTTTTTAGTTTTTAATTTTTTAAAGCTTGCTATTTTTTCATCCGTAAAGCAAGAGATTGATTCTACTTGCCAAAGAGCTGTTCTATTATCAATTATTTCTCCCCCTTTTTACCATAATTTGTCAAAGGTTTTTAAAGGAAAAAAATTCATTGATTAAAAGTGAACAACATACAAAAGTGCACACACATCGCCGGATGTCAAAGCCTCCAATGTCTAGGACATTTGGTATTTGGTAGGCCACAATAGTTACAGAAGATTAATAGGAAAAAAAGGAAAAATACATAAGTACTTATTTTCCTAAGCTTCTTCACCAACTCCAACTTCTTCATTTTCTCCTCTTTCTGCAGCAGCATCTTGTATGGACTTGATCAGATTGTCCACATGAGTTTTCCTTGCTGTGCTGACCCTAATGGTTTCTTCCAGAGTTTTTGAAATTTGCATCAGTTCAGCAAGAACATCTTCCTTGTTTGCCCTAGGCATAGAGCTTGATGCTTCAGCAAACTCCTTCATCTTTGGGAACACAATGTCTGGGAAATGTGTACCAGCAAAGAGTTTGTAATCAAAACTCAGGATTTGAGGCTTCTTGGTTGGAGCTTCATCAGGATACAGGATAGCTGGATATTGCCTCAAGATCATTCCAGTTATAAGGCAAGGGAATGCAATAGGCAGCTTTACTGCAAATGTTTCTGCATGCTTCATGGTTTGGTTGAATACGTGATCACCAAAGTTGATCTTCTTCTTGGTCCCTATGAGGTAGATCATCTTTGCCAGCATTGGAGTGATCCCAGAACCATGGTTGGTTGGTGCCCAGTTTGCAGCTCCAATCCTATTCAAGATAGCATACTTCACACTAAGAGTTCCAGTAGATAGTAACCCTTTCTTAGGCCATTCTTCCACTTGGCCTCCTGTAATCTCCTTAGTCACCTCATTGACTAAGTCAGCTTCATCACCCTCAATAGTTGGATCTCTCCCCAGGTACTCATTGATGGTTGTTGGAGAAAACTTTACATCTTTTCCTCTAACTCTGACCTTCCTGTACTCCTCACTTCCTTCACTGCAAGCACTAGTAATGTTGACTATGAATTCCTTTACTAGCATCTCATAACAGTCTCCTAGGTCCTTGACAGTCTTCATCAGTTCAGCAGCTTCTAATAGTCCCATAATCTCCTCACATTCGAGAGCTTGTTTGTTGAGTTCTCTCTCTTGTGCTATTCTGCGCTGATAAACATACCTCCACCTTTGAGCACTTTCTTCAGAATGGAAGGAAACTCTATCCATTGGAGCAGGAGGGATGTTTGCAGGAACTCTTCTTCCTCCAATCCTTTTTCTTCCTGAGGTCGTGATGTCTAGGACATCAGGCTCGACATCAGACTCAGAGTCGCTTACAGCAACGACCTGTTTCTTCTTCTTTGAAGTCTTTTCTCCAGTAGCTTTCTTCTCAGCTTTCCTCTTCCCTTTCTGTGTAGTGACAGGAGTCTCCACTTGCTTGGAAGTGTACGTCTTAGCCTTGTTCTTGACAGGGATGCTAATACGTACTCCATCACTTTCATCAGAACTTTCAGCTTCAAAGTTTTGTTGAAGATGATTGTCTTTCTTCATTCCTTGAAGAATCTTGGCCAGGGGGACCTCATCTTCATCTTCTTCTTCTTCCATTACTTGATCTTGAACTTCTTGTTCAGGACCTTGATCATGACTAGATGTTGGAACATATGGTTCAACATCAGGTGTTGGAGCCTCTTCTGAAGGTATGGGTTGATCCAGGTTAGGATCCTCTTCATGAGATTCTGAGAAGATGTTGGTGGTAGTTTCTGACGGAGGAACTTCATTAGTTGGAGGAGAGCTAGACTCAGTAGTCTTGTTTTGATGGTCATCAGGGTATGTTGTTGTGTGTGCTTCGCCTGATGTTCTGACATCTTGCTCAATTTCCTCAGAGGGCTTTGGTTCAGAATCTTTGATTTCTTGATCAATTTCTTTTCGTTCTTTTTGATCATTCTTCTTCAAAGATTTGCCCGAGGACCTTCCCTTCTTTGTACTCTTCCTTGAGGTTGATCTTTTGGTCTTCTTCTTCTTCTTAGCTGGACCTTCAGTTGGGGGAATCACGCTGAGTGGTATAGCGTTGGTGACGATCCCTTCTTGATCAATTTCAATTTCTGAAACCCTAGGCATTTGAGAGGATGCCTCTTCTATTTGCGTCTTTGAATCATCACGATTTGAGCTGTTGTTCTTGGATGATTGTTGAGACATTGTTGAAGAGAGTTCTTTTTAGAAGAAAGAGTTTTTGAGTTTTGGAAGAGATGTCTGACAAAATGTTGAGACTTTTGGTAGTGTCACATATGAGGTCTTAGTAGCCTTTTATAGATTGATGGAGAACTTAAGACTACCTCTTTTTACGTGCAGATTTTTAATGTTTCTTTACTCTGCACGTTACCTCTATAATGTCTATGACATGTTTTTGAGCGTGTGAATACCCAGAGGCATACTAACACTCCCAACCAAAATCTCTTCAGCTTCTTGTCCAGTGTACAGATGTTGGGACATCTGGTAGGACATGTTGTCAACTTCTTCCTTGGCAGACAAGCAAGCTATTTCTGGACCATTGTTGTAAGGTGTTCAAGTATAGCACTTATCACTTGACTTTATCCCTTTCATCACTACTTCTTGATCATTAGCAATGGTGCATTCATGATTGTTGAAGTGCACTTTTAGTCCTTGTTCACATAGTTGACTAATGCTAATCAGGTTTGCAGTGAGATCTTCTACTAGTAGAACATCATCTAGACATGGAGTATGTTGACCAGATAGTTTTCCAATGCCTATGACTCTACCTTTAACTCCATCACCAAAAGTAACACTTCCTTTTGTATGAGACCTTAATTCTCTAAGGTATCTCTCATCTCCAATCATGTGTTTAGAACATCCACTATCAAACTACCAATTTTTGTGTGGAGATATTCTTAGAGGAGTATGAGCCTTTTGAGGTGGTATTGTCTTGCATACTTTAGTCAAAACTTCCTTGTGTTTTACCCTTGGAGGTATGATCTTCTTTTTGTTCTGACTTGTTGATTTAGGCTTCTGAGGGTAGCCATGGAGGTAGAAGCATTCTTAAATTAGATGCCCAGCTTTTCCACAATGTTTACATCTTTTCAGTGGTCCCGTGTATTCTTTGTATTGGGGGGACACATGTTGAGCATGATGTTGGGACATGTGGTCTGGCATATGCTTCCTTTGTTGTGCTGGAGGCTGAGGCCTTTGTTCAAACCTTTTCTGCTTGTGTTGAGTCAGATGATGTGTCTTTGTCACCTGTTTCTTTTGTTCAGCAGGTTGTTGAGGTTTGGATCCTGTCTTCTTGTGCTTGTGCTGAGAAGGATGTTGTGACTTGTGGTTTGACATTTGGTCCTGAGGTCTATTCTTAGAGGAAATTTTCTTCTCAGGAGCCTTGCTGTAGTTGTCATACCCTAATCCCTTCTTGTCACTTGGGCTTCTACCAAGTTCAAGAACTTCTTCAAGCATGTCAGTTCCCTTGTTTAACAGTCTCACAGATTTTGTCATCTTAGTGAGTTTTGAGTTTGACAAGGTAACTTGTTCTTTCAAAACAGCTGTTGATGCTTCTAGTGCCTCATTTTCTTGAGCAAGTAGTGTAACTTGTTTTCTCAAGCTAGTTGTTGAAACCTCTAGTGCTTCCTTCTCTTGAGCTAGTTTCTCCATCTCCTCATCTTGTTTTCTTATAATTTCACAAGATTGTTCCTATTTAATGGTGAGATTGTTGTATTTCTCATCCAATTCTTCTTTAAGGAGATCTTCATTGCTCGTGCTGCTGCTGGTATCAAATGTTCCAGTGAAGGCTTTATTTGTTGGTTCTTCTTCTTTCTCTTCCTCAGAATCAGATAAGGTAGTTGTCATTCCCTTTTTCTGTTTCCTGAGAAAGTTTGGACATTCTAGTCTGATGTGTCCAAATCCTTCACATTCAAAACATCTCACTTCTTTGTTTTGCTCAGAAGTATTCTCCTCCTTGGTCTTGCCCTATGACTTGATGTTGGACCTCTTGTCTGGGACATTTGTCCTGTACTTGGGTTGCAGCTTACTTATGGCTCTGTTGAAGTCCTTTGTAATGTAAGCTAAAGCCTGTGATAGCTCATCATCATCATCTTGGCCTTCCTCAGATTTAAAAGCCAAGTTCTTCATCTTCTTCTCTGGTTTGTCATCCAGAGACATCTCAAAGGTTTGTAATGAGCCAATAAGTTCATCCACCTTCATTGTGCTCAAGTCTTGAGATTCTTCGATTGCAGTCACCTTCATATTAAATCTCTTATGCAGTGATCTAAGGATTTTTCTGGCTAACTTTTCTTCAGGTATCTTCTCACCTAGAGCAAAGGTTGAATTTGCTATATCTCGTATTCTAGTGTTGAACTCAGATATAGTTTCTTCATCCTCCATTCTCAAGTTCTCAAATTTTGTGGTGAAAAGTTGCAGCTTTGACATTCTAACTTTGGAGGTTCCTTCATTTGCAGTTTGAAGAATTTCCCAGGTATGCTTGGCTTCAGTACATGTGTTGATTAACTTGAACATGTTTTCATCAACACCATTGAATATAGCATTGAGTGCTTTAGAGTTGCCACTTGCCTCAGTTTTTTCTTCTGGACTCCAATCTGTCATTCCTTTTAGACTAGTGGAGCCATCTTCTGCTGTGATTATTGGATGATTCCACCCAGTGATAATTGCCCTCCATGCTTTTTTATCCATGGATTTGAGAAATGCAACCATTCTTGCTTTCCAATAATCGTAATTTGATCCATCCAAGACTGGTGGTCTGTTGATTGATCCTCTCTTGTCCATCTTGAACAAAATATATATCCCTGGAGCTCACCCAGCAGGTTAGGGTGCCTGCTCTGATGCCAATTGAAATTCTGTTCTCTGGCAGGACAATGTGTCAGTAATCCAGATGTCCTAGACAACTGGTTCGACAACTGGTATGAGGATCACACGTTATTGCAGTACTGAAGATAAACGAAAGCAATAAACAACACCAGTAATTTGTTAACCCAGTTCGGCACTTATAACAAGCCCTACTCTGGAGGATACCAATTCAGGAAGTAAACACCACTAATCCAAATCAATACTTAGCCTTACAACACTACCAAACACCTTTTGGCATGTACGCCTTTTCTTAATCCTAGTAATCTTCTACTCAAGGGCTAACTCCCCCTGAATATGAGAACCTACCCAACTCCCTCTAATCACTAATCCCAAGTGACGAAACAACTTTAAACTTAACAGTTTAAAAGACCAAGTTGAATGGCAACATTCAACGACACAAGCATCAAAGTACCAAGAACGATACTAAGAGCTACTAAGAGTTTTGCATAGTGGGTACAAAACTTTGGACTCACAATCTTCAGTTATTGTGGGTTAAGTTTTAAGCTCTATGTTGAGTCCTTTATATAGGCGTGCAATTCTTCAGATAATCTTCAGTCTTTCAGATGCACTCAAATAAAAGTTAGTTTTAAAACAAACTTGTTTCAAAACAAACTCCACAAAGATAAAGAATTAATCTCTATCCACTAATTAAATACGAATCCAATCGTATCTAACACATAGGATTAATAACAAACTTTATCATTAATTTTAATCTCAGCTTGTTACTAAAAGATTCGCGTTTTATCCAAATTAAAACAAACACGCGTGCTTAATGGATAAGCATTATCTTTTAAGCTGAATTGGGTCAAGATGTCCTACCCACATGTCTTGGGACATCTTGTTCAACATGCTGCCTATGCATGCTCTGAACCCATTGACAAGATGTCTAGGACATCTTGTTCAACATGTTGCATTTGCACATCTTCAATATGCACAAGTGGTTTAGACTTAATTACTTCAGCATTGGTGCTTCAGTTAAGTCACTCTGACCAAGTTGTTTTAGCCTGATGAAGCAGCCAATCTCAGAAGAACTACAAAAACAAAAGAAAAAACATATTTCAATTTGGTTTGCAAATTGCTTCATGCAGTTTTTTATGTCAATCATTTGATCTTAAATTAGTGGTCCTTATAATTTTAAACTAATTTTATTATCGATAATCTAAATTGTTTAATTTTAAACTGACAACTAAAAATGCAACATGTTAAATAAAAATGACCTCCACTCCTAAATTATGATATTTTACTTTTCAATTCACTTTTTTACCAAGTGATTGGTTTCTCTCTATCAATTTATTCGTATATGATCTTTTTTCTAATATTATTAATTACAGGCTTTTGTAGAAGAACAAAAATTGCATTCCAAAAGTGGGGCATATGCCCATCATTTGTTGGACCCTAAATATTTCCTATGGAGAGACTCTGTAAGGGGTGGCTTTTTTACATAATTGCCACACTTTGAAACATAAAATTCCTAAATGTCACACTTTGAAAAAAAATTCACTAAATGCCACACTTTGAATTCGGACTTTGATCGAAAAATTCCACTATTAAGAGGCGCCACATGGTGTGGCTACTCTCTATTGAATTTTAAAATTTTTTGTCTTATTTATCAGGCACGGAATCTTAGAGATTCTTTGTCTTTTTTACATTTTGTCTTTCTAAAACCCTCTTCTAACCCTAACTCTTCCTCTCCTAAACCCAAAAAAATAAGTTGTTATAAAATTATAAAAAAATAATTTTAAAATTAATAAAAATACAAAATCATAAAAACTGAATTTTTTTTAAAACTCTCATTTATTTAATATTTAATGTTTTTTCGTAATTAATAAAAACAAAGAAAAAAGTTTATTTTACATTGACATAGATCTAAGTGCCAAATGGTGGAGGTTTACGAATTCGAGGGGGTAAGTGGCGACGTGTTTGCAATTGAGGAACCAGTTCTTCTTCTTCTTCTTCTTCTTCTTCTTCTTCTTCTTCTTCTTCTTCTTCTTCTTCTTCTTCTTATTTATTATTTGAGACATCGAATTATACCTATTTGGGCTAAAATCAGCATCATCGACAATTTATTGGAGAAAGTCATTGTCAACAAAACTCCCTAATTCGACTTGGGATGGCGGGAACCCAAAATGTTGTTGTTGCTGTGGTGATGGAAACCCAAATGGTTGATATGATGATGGGTTGTTGTATTCTTTGAGTTGTGGTATCCCAAATGGTTGATATGTTGATGGAGGTAGTTGAAATGTTCATGATGACGGTTGAAATGATGATGAGGACGCGTAGTGTTGTTAGGGGGTTTGAGGGTATGTGTACTGATTTGATGTATCCATGTGATATTGTGGTTGAGATAAATGAAGAGGGATATGTGTTGTTGGGGTGGTGGTCGTATATGTAGTTTGCATTAACTCAACAACACGTGGGTCTTGAAGTTGTTGATTTGATGAAACAAAAGGAGTGAAAGTGGCTCTAAACCAAGACAAATAATTGTAGTCTGGTTTAACTTCAACTTCGAAGCACATTGCATCATTTAAAACGCGTTCGTGTCGAAGATTCCAGATTGCAATCTCATTTGACCATTTTAATTCCCAAGAAGTGTCAACAACATTTTTCAAGGATAATTTGTGGTATCCTCGCATGTCCATTGGTTGTTGTAACACCCTAACCCACTTACACGCTATTAATTAACTTAAATTAAAACATACAAGCAATTAAGGCGTCACAAGAAACAAAATTCCAAAGCATGCAAGCAAATCCAATTATATCGCAACGGAAGCATTCAATAATCATATGAGGATATATATATATATATATATATCATAACTCAGATCCAAACATGCATAGTCATAATTCATATTACAACTTAATATGGTTCTTCATACATGAAGACCTATTCATAACATCAACAAATCTTAATATAATAAAACATAAAACTAGCAAGGTCTTATACATAATGTCAAACAAGCGAATCCATAAACACTAAATTCCGACAGTGTTACAATATCAGAGCAAATCCTAGACTTAGTTACAACCTAGGATATTCCTACACCTCATCCTTACCAAGCTAGACTAGCTTAGCCACCAAGCAACCTCCTAAGTCTCAAGAAGACTCCTCAAGCGAAGAATCTGGACCCAAACCATACACAAACACAAAGTAGAGAGTTAGTTACAATTCAAGTTCATAATAATAAGCATAAGGTACACTTATCTTATGGAATTAATAATAATAATAATAATAATAATAATAATAATATCAACATTCTTGTCTAGTAGCATGCAATCAATGCTCATAATGGTAGTAAAATCATACTTATTTCCATTTAATTAAACATGTAATCATACTCACATTTAATTAATCAAAACACAATCATAAGGAGCACAATGTCAATTACCAATTACCACATTAACCACATAATCCCTAATGCAAACTAATGTCAAATTATTATGTCATATCACCATAGACATAACTATATGCATGCGGTACCATTCACATCATATTAGGATAAACATATATCTCATTCACCCCAATTTCAGTTTTAAGTCATGAATGACTCACCACCAATAGACTTATGATGCATGAATGTACATATACCAAGATGATAACCACTAACAATCTCCTCATGGAATATAGTACTACTCAACCTATATTCACCTCAATTCACCTCATCATATCATCATTAGGTCATACGTAGAAACATAAATGTCACATTCATACATAAGGATTTACCTCATACTTCAAATAAACAATTATCAAACCAATCATGCAACCATAAGCATATTACTCACATATACTTAAGATATAATCAATCTAATCCTATAATATGTTATAAGATCATAATCCAATCATGTTATAAGTATACAAATCATTTTATTGAAGTTATAACAAAGTTGGGTCAGATGACCCTCGCTCAAGCCACACCTGGCGAGCTCCAAGCGAAACAAGTCAGGGGATCCTCGCGAGTCAGCAAAACAAGGCGAAATTGCTCGTTAGGTGTCGCTAGTGCTCACTTAGCGAGCTCTTCGATTTCTGGGAAGAGCACTATGAACATGAGTGCTCGCCCCAAGACTCATAAGGCTCGCTTCAAGCGAACAAAACCCAGAAAATACCCCCTATTTCGACTTAAAATCCATTAAAAACATCATTTTTCAACATATAAATCTCTAAAGCTATCAACTTTAAGCATACATAACCCATCTAAGCTTAGAAGTACAACTTTTAACATCATCAAACATCATTTCAAGCCAAAAGCATATGAATTTTCATATTTATTCAAAAACTCATTTTCCAAATAAAACAACAATAATCATACATAAAACATGTTATTGATCATGGAAATTCGTGATAGAATCATACATAAACATATATTCATGTTATCCCAACCCAACCAAACGAGATGAGAGAGTTTGGGTATGGAGAATAGTCATCTCCCCTCTCTTTGATCATCTCTATGAATTAGCAACTACTCTCTTACCTCAAGGATTGATGAATCTCTAGCTCTCCCTCTTGAACTATCCTTTCTTCCCCTATACCTCCTTCTTCTCCAAGTTTCTCTCTCTACCTTTTTCCTCTTCTATCAACTTATGAGAACTCTATCTGTCATTCCCTCAAAACATTCAAACCTAATCGGTCTAAATGACTCAATTACCCTCACTCACTCACTTAAGTCCAAATGCACTAACATCCAATTATTACCTTAAAATGACTCCACTCAATACCTCTACTCTTTCCTCAAATAGCCAAAACTAATAATTAACTACTAACCCAACACTAAAATGCTCTAAAATGCTAATTAACTCTAATTAAAATAAAATAATTAAATACGGGTGTTACAGTTGTTGTGGAATTTCTTGCGGGAATCCAAACTGTAGTTTGACTCTATCTGTTTGGTGCATTTCAACGACTTCAAAACATATCAGAAAAGTAGTCGCACTCTAGATCCAACTTTGTGCTGCTAGTTGAGGTTGGTGATTGAGTAGAAGATAGGGCCTCCAAGTAAACTGATATCAAATTAAATAGTTAGCCTTAAAAATTTATCGAAAAAAATATTAATTTGAAAAAAATTAAAGATATATAATATTACATCATTGTCTTGCATGTGATCGATGCGTGTTCGGTAATCAAATACTTTGTGAAGAGGGCTTTTAAGATAATTGTTTCCCACTTTGCACCACCTAAAAAAATATTATTTTAAGTTAGTATAATGTAAAATAATTCATACATAATTAAAAAATATTTGAAATAAATAATAGGCTTAATTCATACTTTGGTCCCTTATGTTTATTTTAGCTCTTAATTTGGTCTCTTATGTTTTAAAACACTCACGTTAGTCCCTTATGTTTTGAACGTTACTATTAACTGGTCCTTTCCGTCAAAAAAAATTTAAACGTCGTTAATTTTGGCCACGTGTTAGACGGAAACAGGCTTAATTCATATATTGGTCCCTTATGTTTATTTTAGCTCTCAATTTGGTCCTTTATGTTTTAAAACACTCACGTTAGTCCCTTATGTTTTGAACGTCACTATTAAATGGTCCCTTCCGTAAAAAAAATTTAAACATCGTTAATTTTGGCCACGTGTTAGACGGAATGAACATTTTTTACACAGTCACCATGCCATATCATTAATTGGATTTAAAAAAAATAAATAAAAAACTAAATTAACTTAATAAGAATTGGGGTGAATGAAAATTAGGGAGAAGTACAAAAGGTTTTTAGTGAAAGAGAATTTCATTTGAAACTAAAAAATCCCTCTCTACTTCTCACCGGTCTCTCTTTCACTCTCAACTATGTTCACGCATAAACGAAACCCAGAATCCGGTGCAGTGGTCGCCGGGCCAGACGGATTTTGGGTTTCATTTAGTTTTTTTATTTTTTTTTAAAAAATCCAATTTAATGATATGGCCAGGTGACTGCGTAAAAAAAGTTCATTCCGTCTAACACGTGGCCAAAATTAACGACGTTTAAATTTTTTTTATGGAAGGGACCATTTAATAGTAACGTTCAAAACATAAGGGACTAACGTGAGTGTTTTAAAACATAGGGGACCAAATTGAGAGCTAAAATAAACATAAGGGACCAAAGTATGAATTAAGCCCGTTTCCGATAACACGTGGCCAAAATTAACGACGTTTAAATTTTTTTGACGGAAAGGACCATTTAATAGTAACGTTCAAAACATAAGGGACTAACGTGAGTGTTTTAAAACATAAGGGACCAAATTGAGAGCTAAAATAAACATAAAGGACCAAAGTATGAATTAAGCCTAAATAATATTAATACTTACATTCTTGCGAAAGGAAACATTTGTGGGTAACGAACAATGGGAGCGATAAAAGGCATTCTAGACCATGCCCACATTTGTAGCAGAACCAAACATCCTCCAATTTGTGTTTGAAAGTTTTTTGATGCTTGACATTCTAGACCATGCCCACGTTTGGAGCGATAAAAGGCATTCTAGACCATGCTGTCTTATCGCTAAATGTGTATTGCCACAATGTTCATTCAAATTGAGAGCATCTGAGAGAAAAAAAGTGGTAACAAGTGGGAAATTGGTCGTCTGGAAAGTCACACATGCACATCTTCTGCTTTGTCACAAGATTATCGCAAGCTCGACTCCAATGTCATATGTGAAAGTATCAAGTCTCTCGTTGAAAAGGACCTATCTGTCAAAGTGAAAGTTATTATTGCACACATTCAAGGAAGGTTTAATTTTACAACAACGTACAAAAAGGCTTGGATTGCAAAAAAGAAGGCAATTGAACAGATTTATGGGAATTGGGAAAAGTCTTATCAGGTGCTTCCCCGATGGTTGGTAGCGCTACAAACATTTCTTCCAAACACTTTTATACAGTTGGAGACACTTCAAGCAGTGAATTCAAATGGTGATATATTGCAAAACTATGGGATCTTCAATCGCCTCTTTTGGGCATTCTATCCATGCATTAAAGGTTTTGCATTCTGCAAACCAATTGTATAAGTTGATGGAACATGGTTATACTTTTGCTTTAGTGGAAGGTGAGACAAAGGATGGCTGGAGTTTTTTCTTGAAAAATTTGCGAAGCGTCATACCACAATCTGGAATATGCTTGATTTTGGATAGGCACGAGTAAATAAAAAGTGCATATAAAAATCCGGATAATGGTTGGCAAGATCACTCGTGCAGACATGTGTTTTGTGTTAGACACATCGCACAAAATTTCATGAGACAGTTCAAAGTTAGGGATCTTCGGAAAAAAGTTATCAATATGGGTAATGATCTCAGTCTCATTACTACAATATTTACAATTTTTTTTCTCTAACATAAAATTTGACTTTTTTTTGACGATATAGAATATGCAATGAATAGGCCATTGTTGGAGAGTACTACCGCGGGGAAATTGGACGTGAAAATCTAGAGGGTGGGAGGTTGGTCGACAATATCCCTAGAAAACAATGGACACAAGCGTATGATGATGGTTTGCGATGGGGTCACATGACAACCAACCTTGCAGAG
Source organism: Trifolium fragiferum (assembly GCA_954870985.1). NCBI lineage: Eukaryota > Viridiplantae > Streptophyta > Magnoliopsida > Fabales > Fabaceae > Trifolium > Trifolium fragiferum. Next base: position 32,076,971 of record OX940792.1, on the reverse strand, counting down.
TCGATGAACTCCGTGTTAAAGGTTGCTCGGAACCTCCCTATTACGGCTTTGGTGAAGTCAACCTACTTCAAGTTGGTGGATTTATTTGTGCAACGAGGAAAACAATGGAATGCTGTATTAAATTCTGGTCAAGCATATATGTAAAAATCTATAAAGATGATTAATGAAGCAGTGCAGAAGTCCATCAGTCATAGAGTCACACATTTTGACCGACAAAGTCTCACATTCTCTGTTCAAGAAACTGTCAACCATAATGAGGGACGACCAATGGGTCATTTCATGGTCGATTTGCATAACAAGTGTTGTGATTGTGGTAGATTTCAAGCTTTACATCTACCTTGTTCACATGTCATTGTTGCATGTTCTAGTGTTTGTCAAGACTATCAAGTCTATATCTCTGAAGTGTACTAAGTTTTTACTGTGTTCAACGTTTACAACGAACCTTTTCAAGTTATTCGCAACGAAACTTTTTGGCCCTTTTTTCACGGCATAAAACTATATGCAAATGAAGAGATGCGAAGAACCAAAAGAGGTCATCCAAGCAGTACAAGGATAAAGACTGAAATGGACAAATTTACCAAACAACCAAGAAAATTTGAGTTATGTGGACAACCGGGACATAATCGTAGCAAGTATCCAAATCTTGGGGGTCCATATACTCAACACTAGTTATTTTTCTTCTTTTTTGGTTGTTAAAATTGTATCGTCCAAATGTTGAGTGTTACCCTACTAAATAATTAAATATTAAATAAATGAGAATTTTAAAATTTTTTTTTTCTTCAGTTTTTATGATTTTGTATTTTTATTAATTTTAAAATCATTTTTTATAATTTTTTAACAAATTATTTTTTGGGGGTTTAGGATAGGAAGAGTTAGGGTTAGAAGATGGTTTTGAGAAAGACAAAATATAAAAATGACAAAAAATCTCATGAGATTCCGTGCCTTGCAAATAAGACAAAAAAATTTAAAATTCAATAGAGTAGCCACACCATGTGGCGCCTCTTAATATTGGAATTTTTATGGTCAAAGTCTGAATGCAAAGTGTGTCATTTAGGGAAATATTTTTCAAAGTGTGGCATTTAGGGATTTTATGTTTTAAAGTGTGACAATTATGTCAAAAAGCTGTAAGGGGTCGCTCTATAGTTCATCAACCCATCACCCAACTAAAATTTCTAGTTATACAGGATTGAATGAGCATCAAACCATAAGTTACGATATCATATTATCAATGTATTATGATAATTTTATTGTTTTAAATTATGATATTTTACTTTTCATTTCTCTAATCTGCAAAATCTTTATGACTTAATTGTTCGTCACTTTCTAGCACGGATCTCCAAGCCAACAGTAATAGGCACCACCTCAGTTGAAATCAGAGTTGATGATCAATCATTTTTTTTCTAGAGGCATAAAAATTCAAAAGTTGTTAGAAATAAGAATCAATTGATCACATGATATGAGGTTAACATAGTTGAGATTAGATTGATATAGTTAGGTCTAACATTTTTACTAGATTGAAACTTCAGAAAAAACATATTTCAATTTGGTCTGCAAATTGTTTCATGCAGTTTTTTATGTCAACCATTTTATCTTAAATTAGTGGTCTTGATAATTTTAAACTAATTTTATTATCGATAATCTAAATCGTTTAATTTTAAACTGACAATCAAGATCAAAATTATGTGTAATCGCAAATATGAATAAAACCCAACTAAAGATACAACATGTCAAATAAAAATGGACCTCCACTCACTCCTAAATGATGGTACCAATCAAATGAACGACCAATTTAATTGGGGAGAAAAGAAAAAATCTAGAAACTATTCCAATTGGAAGCAATGATCATGAGATATTTGACACATGGAAACTTATAGGAGGTCCAAATTAATTAAGTATGTCAAGTGGGTATGAATTAAACTATTTTTTAAGAGAATTTATTTTGCTATCTAACCAATTTTTTTGTGTGCCTTATAAAATTATGAAAACATTCTTTATCTACTAAATAAGTAGTGGATACAGGGGGAAAGATAGCTCAATTGGTTAAGCTAGTTGAATTAATGGTTAAGGAGATAGAGATTCAGAGTTCAGGTTGTGATAAAGGAGAAAAACTAATACCGCAATATACTAACAACTAACATTACCTATCAAAATAAAATAAAATAATGGACGTTATAAAAATGAGAAATTTTTAAAAAAAATATTCTTTTTTACATATCCGCTACTTACACTACTAAAATAGCGGAAGGATAAAATACTAAGAAATTAATAGTACAGGTGACAAAAAAACACTCTCAATTTACAACGGCAAAAATTTATATAGGCCATGAAAACTTGATGCCATATATAGGTAAACGTCTATATAAATTGAAGTTTTCTCTTCCAGCTTCCCATGTTTCTTTTGCACTTCTCGAATTTCTTGTTTTTCCATTCAATAAAAACTTCGGTTTCTATAAACCGAATTTTTTTTTTGCCTTGAAATACAACTTTGGTTTTTAGAAATCGAAATTTTCTAAAATTTGAACTAAAAAAATTTCAATTTCTACGAACCGAATTTTTTATCAAGAATAAAATAAAAATTTTGGGAATAAAAAAGAAACGTGGGGGGTTGCTAGAGAAAACTTCATATAATTTGTTAATAAGGAAAGCAAAGACTTTTATTAAAAAAAAAAGGAAATAGAAACTTGAAAGGGCATGTTCCGGATTGGGCCTAAACTGTCGAACAGGCCCAACCCACTAGTGTTCCACAAGCCACGACACCAAATGCGCACCTGTCAAACGTGCTCCACAAGCCACGTTTTCATCCCAAGCTTATCCGTCACCCGCAAAATACGGGCTAAGCTTAACTAGGGGGAGAGTGTAACAACTTCTCCAGCATACCACGCTATCCCTAGCAGTTATCCTCTTTGGGCCTGCTCTACGCAGCCCAATAGGGATAATCGTTGGCCCCGTGCTGGGGGCTTATAAATACTCCTCATCATTGAGGAGTCAGGTAACTTTTACTTTCTCTGATACCTCTGCTCTTTGTATCTGTGCTGACTTAAGCATCGGAGTGTCTGCAGGTACAAACCCCCCTCCGGTTTCAAAGGTATAAACCGAGGACCTGCTAGTCAATTCACCCAGTACACTCCGCTCGTCACATCTCGCGAGCAGATTCTTACAACTACTGGCACTGCCCAGTTCAAAGCCGGCCAAGCGCAACGCCGACATGAAAAAATACTGCAAATATCACAAGACCCATGGTCATGTGACTGAAGACTGCGTCCACCTGAAGGACGCCATAGAAATTTTCATCAAGGATGGCCCCTTGAGAAAGTATGCCAAGAACAATGACGCTCCTCGGCAAAACGATACTCCTGCTCCTAAGCCCGAGGATAAAAATGACGATGGCGCCGCTCCCGGGCAGGTAGCCATGTCTATCTGCAGGCCAGAAGATTTCTTTGTCTCTGACGAACTTGCTGCCCGTCTCAGCAAATGGGAGGATTTCTCCTCCGCCATGGTCATCTCCGGTGGAGGGTTCAACCCCCTCACCATAGGCTCCGTGAAAAGAAAGTTCGACGAGCTCATCTCAACCTCGTCAAACTTGGGCGTCACTCTCGACGTCAGGGAGAAAAGCTCTGTTCCCCTCGCCTTCTATCCAGAAGAGATGCCTGGTGGCTCTCCCAACTCTCAAATCCCCCTTTTCATAAGGGCGAGCATGGTGAACTTCGAGGTGCACCGCATATTGGTCAACGAAGGGAGCTCCTGTGACATAATGTATTCTCCCCTCTTCAAAGTGCTTGGGCTCGAGAAAAAGCACCTGGCTCCGTACTTAGGGTCAGACCTGCAAGGCTTCAACGGCTCAACAAGCAAACCGTGGGGATATGTCGATGTCATGGTCACCTTCGGCCAGGGAGAAACGGCCAAGCCCGTCAGGGTCAAGTTCCTAGTCATAGACTGTTGCTCCCTCTATCAGTGCATCATCGGCAGAACAGCATTGACCGATCTGGTCGCCGTTCCTTCCACCATTCACCTCAAAATGAAGTATTACACCCAGAATGGTAAGGTCGCCACTATCCACGGGGACATCGCCGCGGCCAGAAGGTGTTTCGATGCTGCGTCCAAAGGTTTGTCGTCAATTGGCAAAATTCCGAGCAAAACCAAGGACACGCCAGGCTCGTCGGGGAAGAAAGAGCGCGAGGAGAAGCCACTGCCGAACAACATCAGCGCCATCGACCTGGATGCCCGCTTCTCCAAGAAAGAACGAAAAGAAGAGAAAAAGCTTCGAAAGGACAATGAGGAAAACAACGAGGCGAGCAAAAAGATTTATCGCCCCATTCCAGATGGAGAATTCGAAGTCATCCCTCTTGGAGAAGACACGAACAGAGGAGTGAAGATCGGCGCGGACCTCCCCGACTTTGTCAAAAATCAGCTGAAGACCTGCCTCCGAGACAACGCGGATCTGTTCGCATGGAGCGCTACCGAGATGCCCGGCCTTGACCCCGAGGTCGCCTGTCATCAGCTCGCCATAGAGCCAGCCGTTAAGGCTATAGTACAACGTAGGAGAAAGCAGTCTCCCGAGAAAGCGGAGGCTGTAGAAAAAGTTGTAAAAGACCTCCTAGAGGCAAACTTTATTACTGAAGCTAGATATTCTACTTGGCTTTCAAACGTTATACTTGTTAAAAAATCTAATGGAAAATGGCGAATGTGCGTTGACTACACCGATCTTAATAGGGCTTGTCCCAAAGATGCTTATCCTCTCTGCCTAGTATTGATAAACTTGTAGATAATTCATCTGGTTTTAAATTACTGTCTTTTATGGATGCTTACCCAGGTTATAATCAAATACCAATGGCCAAGTCGGACAAAGAAAAAACTGCGTTCATGACCGAGTCGGGCAACTACTACTATAACGTAATGCCTTTCGGATTAAAGAACGCAGGCGCTACATACCAGCGGATGATGAACAAAGTCTTCCGAGCAGAGATCGGCGACATGCTCGAGATCTATATGGACGACATGATCGTCAAATCCAAAGAGGAAGTCAACCATACCAGTCACCTGAAGAGGGTGTTCGAGCAAGCCCGGAAATGCAAAATGCGGTTTATTTTTTATAGTCGGAGTCGACTATTTCACCAAGTGGGTAGAAGCTGAAGCCATCCCCAACATATCCGTGGAGACAATCCTCCGTTTCTTCAAAAAAGAACATCTTAACCTGATTCGGAATTCCACAGGTCGTTGTCACCGACAACGGAACTCAGGTCGCAAACAAAAACTTTCAAGAGTTCCTCGCCGCGATCAAAACGAAGCAGCACTTCACCTCTGTGGAACACCCCCAACCTAATGGGCAAGCCGAATCGGCGAACAGAGTAATCCTTCGAGGCCTCAAGAGGAGACTCGACGAAGAGAAAAACAAGTGGGTCGAAGAGCTGTGGAGCGTACTCTGGGCTTACCGAACAACCCCACACTGCACAACCGGAGAAACGCCATTTCGGCTAACATACGGATCTGAAGCCGTCATCCCCGTCGAGATCGAAAACCTTTCTTGGCGAGTCACGCAACCGCTGTCGGGGGAAGCAAACGACGAGGCGCTTAGAGAAGAACTCGACCTAGTAGACGAACTCCGAACAGCCTCTTCCCTCCGAGAAGCTGCCCTTAAACAGAGGATCGCTGCTCGACATAACGCCAAAGTCATACGAAGTTGGCAGCCTCATATTGAGACGAAACAACAAAAACTCCAACCACGGGAAGCTCGCCGCGAATTGGGAAGGCCCATACCGCATCCGAGCAAAAACAGGAACTGGAGTGTACCACCTCGAAACCCTAACAGGGCACGAACTCCCTCGCACTTGGAACGCTAAAAACTACAGCTAAAGCAATGTCGAACACGACAGCCCATAGCAGAGGAGGCGGCCAGCCCAAGAACAAACGGACTATCGCTCCTCGACAACAGGCAGACACCAAGGTACAGGTGCCCGCCTTAAACTTCTGTGGAAAAAACAAACCCAACTTGGGAAAACTCCAAACACGAGCCCCTCGTCTTCGTACCATGGCTTGACCCCCAGCTCGCGATGGGACGGTTAAGCTACAGCAAACAAATCTCTTCGTCGACGTTTGTACGCTGTTTTGTTCGGGGCCGAGCCTCCAGACGCCTAAGCGGTTCCCAAAACTGCTTAAGGTAACGCCGAGCAAGAAAGCAACCTTCGTCGACGCAATCTATCCTGTCGACCTAAGACATACTAACATGGCTATTGTCGAACAAAGCGACAAGGCGAACACAACTTCGCATAATAAAAGCCGAGCAACCCTACTTCTAAGTGCGAATAAATAAATCAAAACAAAGTGCAAGTATAACACACACACAAAAGTCGAACACACAGAACAATTAAAAACACACAAATACTTGTTCGACGCATACTAATGATAAAAACGGGACAAAGCCCAGCTGTTCGAATATTACATCACATTGGCACGAAGGCCACCAAAATTAACAAAACGCATTGAAAATATTACAAAGTTAACGACGCGCAGGCCCTGCAAAGACTTGGAACAAAAAGGAGCCTAATCGCTCTCGCCATGACCCTCCTCCTCGACACGTTGATCCTCCTCGACGTGTTGATCCTCCTTGTTCTTATCCTCGCCATCTGAATGATCTTGGTCCATATCATCTTCCTCGGCTTCCTCTTCGTCGTCATTAAGGAGATCGTCGGCCTCGGCATTCTCATTTTCAGGAGGAAGGACAACTTCACCGCCAACGACACGACGCCAGAAGCCGGTCCCCGCAGTCTGAAGCTCGGCGTTGACAATCTTGAGCTGAGCAACGGCGTTGTTGTAGCCGAACTTGGCCGCCGCTGTAATCTGTTCCCACACAGAGGTAAGCTCCCCGACAAGTGCAGCCCTAGTGGTCAACCCCCGAGCAAACTCAGGTTCATCTTCAGCAGGAACCATCGAAGCCTTCAATTCCCTCAGTTCCTCTTTGAGCTCCCGCTGCTTCTTGACAGCTGCCGCTAGATTCTCTTCGGCAACACGAAGCTCAGACTTGGTCTTTAACCAAACCTCTTTCTTCCCTTGGAGGTCGTCCACGGTGTTCTCGAGGTTGAGCTTGGCAGCCTTCAACGTCTCAACCTTCTTCTTCAGAACCTCGATTTCCTTGCCTGGCTCCTTACTGTCCTCGTTCAGCACTAGGACCGTCGACACCAGCTTCATCAGCCCGGCGAGGTCATTATTCATATAGTCCTCCCTCTTCTTAGGGTCTGTCCCCCTGATGATGGCCTTCTCCTTCGCCGCCACAGCAAGAGGGTACTTTTCTAAGAAACCTCGCACCGCCCAGCACTGAGGAACAACGGTCTGCTCGTCCTCTTCGATCACCTCCACATCTGGGGACGTCCTCGGCCTTTTCTCCGCACGAACAAAGGAAACCCCATCACCTGGAGAAACCACCCTGGGTGACCCTGAGCTAGAACCACCAAGAATCGAGGACACAACCGAGACTGGCACCTTCCCTTTCTTTCCCTTCTGCTCATTCAAGATTCTCAAAATGTCTGTAGCTTTGTCGGCCATCTCGTCTGCAAAGCAAGAACAAAAAAGACATTAGTAAAAATCAATCAGAAAATAAGACAAGTTATGTAAGACGACAGAAGGCTGAAATTAAATCCCTATACCGAGCAGGATTTTGCGAGCAGCCGCACTCTTGGCCGACAACACTGCCCTGGTGTTAATAATTCTGACGCCAAACACTTGTTTCCCCTCCTTGTCGAGCAGGGGCAACGTTACCCTCTGCCCGTCAACCACATCCTTATAAACACAGGGCCCACGCTTGAAGCGGCCAACGTAGTCGGTCAACTTCTTCAGACCAACCCAATCCTCCTCGGACATCCCTTGATCTTTGGTCAAATAAGAATCGGTGCCTTGCTCGTAATGGGCGAACGTCCAACTCAAAGGGAATTTAGGCTCGCGCCTCACCTCCTGCTCGCCACCTACCGTCACCGTCACGGTTCTATATAAAGACTCTCGAGCAGCCTCACTCTCTGCCCTGACTATATAATATCTAGGCTTATAACCCCAGATAGAGTCCACGAACATATTGAAGAGTTTCTTCCTCTGGGACTTCAAGGACACCCAGCCTTGTCGCCCATTCACCGCTTGTTGCTGAAGCTGAAAAATTTTGAAGAACATGGCGAGGGAGGGAATGATATGTAGGTGCTCGCATACGATCTCGTACACCCGGATGAAACCGAGTGAATTCGGGTTTAACTGGGATGGGGCCAACTTTAGGTGCCTGAACACGCTCATCGCGAATTCACTGAAAGGCATCCTGAACCCCAGCCTCTCGAAGACAAACTCGTACATGGCGAACTCATTCTCGCCAAAATCTGAGTATACGCGCAGCTCGTCACCCACTGCATGTGCTGACCAGTTGCTCGGTTGGTCCCCAGTCCTTTCCTCGACTATGGTAAACTTGGGCTCCAGCGACGGCGTGATTACCGAGCGTGTCCGCGGCCCGTCAGCTATCCAGGCATATGGGTCATCCTCGGTGGGCCTGACCGGCTCTCTACTCTGACTCGTCCCCGCTTCTTCTTTAGCCATTTAAAACACCTGAAAGGCAGCGAAAAGAAATGAATTCGACGTTGAAAATCAAATTCACCCTTCCACCGCAAGTCAAGTGAAAGGGCGAAGTATCAGTCGAGGACGCTGCCCTCGGCCAAAGGCCCTTACAAAATGGCGATGAAACAAACTTATGGGCACGTCATGCTCGAGCCCTAAATGGCGAGCAAAAACTGAAACCTAACAACCTTACGAACACAAAGGCAAGCACTTTCTGCTCGCCTCGCTCATACGTCCCCTCGACGTACCCATTCAAATTCCCATAAATTCAAATGAATCTCTGGTGATCCTTCACCAGGAAACTCACCGGAGTAGTGCGATACGGCGTTTTCTGGGCGGCGCAAAACTTAAATCTAAGCAAAACAAAGAAAAATCCTAACTTTACTCCTAAAAAGGCATCTGGCAGTGTAAAACCACCACCAAACGCCATCAAAATCATTAAAATGACAGCATTAGTGCTATCCTTAAACGGTGAACATCAGTGGAGTTCAAACAATCAACTCCAAAGTCTAACAGTCCAAGCAAGCCTAAGGTAGCAACAATGGTAAACATAGAAATTCAAGCAAAACCATACCTTAGTTGGAGATATAAGCTTGATCACAATGAACAAACGTTGGTTGTTGAAGAATCAGCAGAAACAAACGTTGGGGAAAATGAAAAACTTCAGAGGTGAAACCAAGATGGAGAGAAAAATTCTAAAATGGACTTTCCCTTCTCCATTTATAGGCCACGAAGCTTTTCCCCCATGCCACACAATGATTCGCGAAACAACACATACCCTCCTCTCACAGGCATCAGATTGATCCAACGCATCGGATTTAAAGCATCCAACGCTTCAGGTTCACTCTCACAGAAGGCGAAAAGATGTGTAGGCAACGCATCACACGCATCTGTACGGGGAACAACGCCACTCATAACCTACGTTCCCTAGGCCATCATTGCGTCATTTCATAGCTTCCACACGTGGCGGAAGCAGATGAAGCGTTGTCCCATCAAAGGTCACTTCGCCCCTCCACACGTTATCTCTTGGTCTCCTCGACTTCGTTGGCTCTCCACGAACCAACTAAACTTGCAATGGTTGGCGAGCAGGATTTACGCTCTCAACGAGCAAAACTACGTACTCGTCGAGCACGAACCAGCGACGAGCACGCTTGACCGTTGGTTCAAAACTTGATGACCCTCTTCGACATTCATGCGCTTGGCCTTAAGTCATCACTCTTATGCCTAGCAGCAATGACTTGGGGGGCTTCTGTTCCGGACTGGGCCTAAACTGTCGAACAGGCCCAACCCACTAGTGTGTCGAAGACAGCCCATAGTCGAGCAGGATTTCGTTCTGCTCGACTCCACGTCAGCATACGCTTCTCGACCAATTCTTCTGTCGAGCACAGCGGTGCCCGACACCAAATGCGCACCTGTCAAACGTGCTCCACAAGCCACGTTTCCATCCCAAGCTTATCCGTCACCCGCAAAATACGAGCTAAGCTTAACTAGGGGAAGAGTGTAACAACTTCTCCAACATACCACGCTAGCAGTTATCCTCTTTGTGCCTGCTCTACGCACCCCAATAGGGATAATCGTTGGCCTCGCGCTGGGGGCTTATAAATACTCCTCATCATTGAGGAGTCAGGTAACTTTTACTTTCTCTGATACCTCTGCTCTTTGTATCTGTGCTGACTTAAGCATCGGAGTGTCTGCAGGTACAAACCCCCCTCCGGTTTCAAAGCTATCATCACCGCACGTGTCTAGCAGCTGGCCATCGATCCAACCTCCGGTTCAGGTACGATCAATGCACATTTTCTTCACATAGGAAATTACGAAGCATGTGAACAATCGATTGAGACATAATTGAAGACAACTAGACATACGTGCAATGCATGATGGATTCACATTTGTTTCTCCTTTAATTTTTTGATATTTAAGATAAGAGACATGCTATTTGCACACAAACTTGACCAACATGTATTCTACTAAGAAAAATAAGAAAGAAAATTAACAACACAAAAGGAATGAAAAGTCAAAAATAAGTTTTTGTTTTCAAAATAATTCGAAGTATACTGTATATGAAAAATTGATTTTAAAGGGTATTTAAACTTTAAAGTCATGCCTATTGTTTTTATTCCCCATTTTTAAAAAAAAAAAAAATATATATATATATATATATATATATCAAGATTCCCCATCTTTTCTACTGTACAAATATTCCTAATCTCACTGTAACTTACCCCATACAATATTGTTGACACTTAACATGATTAAGCTACTTAAATAGTAGTACTTGATAAAGTAGTGCATTATTAAGTCAATAGCTACTTAATTAGGTTTTGGCATGACTAGTATCTATAACTAATCAAATCAAATTCTACTTCAATAGTATAATTTCTTTATTTTTTTTGCCGAACTTAAATATGTATCATATTTTTGTGCAATAAAAAACAGGTGTATTTATGTAACAGGAAATAATATTAGGTTTTTTAGTTTATTTTAAATATTATTTATATTATGTCATTTTACATTTTAGCCCTTATGATTGTATTTAAAAAGGCTTGGTGCCTCATTTGAAAAGAATCAATCAATGTTCAAAACAAATTATCTTCTTTCTCAAAAACTCTCAATTTCTTTTCATATTTAGCTCTATTTCACCGAATTCCATTCTTTCATTGGAGTTCCTGAGTAGAACTAGGATTATTTCGATTTCCCTAATAATCCAAAGTAACAAATCCGTTACAATTGGTATCACGAGCCTTCGATTCGGCACTCTTGATGGCTGCTCCGAAGAAAATTTTGAGTGCCCTAGAAGTGGAATACAAGATGGAAATGGGTTTATGTTTTGTATGTGATGAGCCTTTTACGGTAGATCATGCAATGAAACATAAGGGCATTCGATTTGCAATAGTTGAAATGGATGAGGAAGAAGTCGAGCAAGTTCATGACGAGAAAACTCATGAAGTTGGTGGAGTTTTACACCTATCGTGTATCCAGCAAACCCCAGTCTCGCCTGTAACTCACGTATCAATCATGGATTCTGAAGTTAATGTCACTAGCTCAGTCATGGTTTCAAATACCATCAATCCCAATGTTCAATTGACTCTCTCCCTAGAAACTTACGATCCCAAAATTGATGTTGTTTCGTCTGCTCCGATGATGTCGACAATCAACCACGTCGTCAAGAAGAGGTTAAAGCCCACATCAGTTTACCAACAACAACCCACTATTGCATCTTCCTTGTCACTTACTGTGCAGCTACCAAGGGAGCAATATCAACTACTTCCATATAACACATTCCATTTGCGCGAACAATTTGGATATGGAAGCTTCAGGAATCTCTGGTGTTTCGATCCTGGCGGGTCAATACCTCTCTTCTTTCCACCACCAAATTCTGTTTTCCAATCGCTGAGCCACATTTGTGAGCACCCACCGCCGCCGAAACCACCCGACAGGGTTGTCATTCTGACACTGTCACTCAATTTGTATCTGTCGTTGTTGGTTATCACTGCAAAGCATTTTGCAGCAACTCCACCCACAGATGTGTTTTCACTTTCAATGTTGCAAACTTCCCTCCAACTGTTTGATGAAAAGCCACAGTGGCACAACTCTATTTGGGTAACCATCTCAACTGTTAGTGCTGCTATTTGGGTAACCACTTATGTGAATAATCATGGTGTTTTGCTTGCATTACCTTCCATTTTTAACTCTGTTGTTAGAGATAGTGTCACCACCACAGAGAGTTTTGCAGCAATCCAATACTTATGCAATTTTTCCTATATTTGGAAGCAACCTCCCTTCCAATTGTTTGATCAAATGCCAAAGTTTTATAGTCACAAGGCATTTCTAGATTTCTTGTGCTCAAGCTGGCAGTTACAATGTTATTTCCAAGAGCTGACTACTATAATTGAAAGTAATGCTAGTGTTGATTATTTTAATGGATTTAAAATTCTTCTACAACATTCTCAAGAGTTGACACATGAATTACAACATATTGATGGAATTAAGCTTACCATTGGAGAGCTATTGTATGAGCACTGGATTTTTCAAAGGTGTGAAGCAAAAGAAGACAGGTTTTATGCTCAAGACTTTTTATTATTCCTTCTTGTTATCGTTGGCTCTAAAATTTGGATCATGAATCTTGTTTATGACGAGTCTCAATTTCTCCCTCATGACCCTTGGTATGTAAATGTTTATGTGACTTCTATTTTAGATTCTCTTGATGATTGGGTTTTTGAGTGCTGCAATTTTTTATCTTGTACTTGGTCCACTCTTGTGCGTAGCATGATTTTGGGTTTCATTTTTCAATTAACAAAGGGTGATTGGAAGAGTAATTTTAAGCATTGGTTTGGTCAAGGTTGTGATAGTTGGGTTAAGTTTGATGTACCAATTTTTATCATATCTTTTGACAATCCTGCAACTTTTTGGTTCCTATTGCATCCTCTTTTACATGAAAATACTCAAGTTGAATCTTTGTATAGCAATTCAAGAGACTACTATTTTGAAACTAATAATGATAGGGACAATTTTGATGTTGATAAAAAAGAAACATTACTTATTTTCAAATATCGACATCGAAGTTGGTATTTCATTTTTAGTAAGGAATTCATCGAAAACATCCATGAAGGTAGTAACTTTGCGATGAGGGACACGATGTCTGTTAGATTCAATGATTCAGAACTTGTTAGAAACCTCTTGAAGAAGCCTAGAATGTTTGACTATGGTTGTGTCAATTTATTTGACAAACTATGCAAGTTAGCTCACCTTGCAACTATGAACATTGTAAAAATTTATGGTTTATTTCTATCTTTCAATTTGAATATGGGATTAACATTATGGTCCTCTACAGTAGCTATCCACAATGGTGTATTGAATATGTTGGTCCAAGCTAATATCATGTTGGTTCAAGCTGAAATCATAGAACTGGAAATAAGTAAGCAAGAAACTATATTCTTCATTGGAAGTGATGGTCCTAATGATGATAGCTTTTGGCAGAAACCTTTCAAGCCTAATATCAAGTTTTTAAACATCACTACATGGTCCCTAGTGTTGATGTATGCCAATTGTGGACATTTGAATTGGACTTTGACAATATTTAGCAAGTTGGTTAAAAGAGATACAATATATTGGAAGACTCTATTGTTTTCCTATTTGAAACTGAATTATTTTGAGGCATTGCCAATCTTTCTTGGAATCACTCCAGACCAAACTACCTATGAAGTTCATAGGGCAGGTTTTATTGACGATTTTGCAGTTAATTTTAATATTATGGGGAAAAATTATGGACTTGTGCTGAATGGGGATAAATTCTTGTGCATAGATGGATATATGGATGTGGCTGAAAGAGTGCTTTAAATTTATGTACTTTGGTCAATTATATGTGCAGCAACAGTCTTGAAGGTAGCAACACTTTATGCTACTTACCACCCTTTAGTTAAGGGATATTTACTGATTTTTCAAGACACAAAGTTGGTGGTTATGTTACACAGGAAGATGGTTAATTGGGGGTACTGGGTTGCTATTATAGCTATTTTTCCCTGGAAGATGATCTGTAGAGGAAACATTCAAGATGTTAAAGTTCTAATCAAATGGAAAGCTTTACCTCCTAAACATGGCACTTGTGATTGTTCATCCTTGAGGACAAGGATGTTTGAAGGGGAGGGTATTGTAACAAGAAATAATATTAGGTTTTTTAGTTTATTTTAAATATTATTTATATTATGTCATTTTACATTTTAGCCCTTATGATTGTATTTAAAAAGGCTTGGTGCCTCATTTGAAAAGAATCAATCAATGTTCAAAACAAATTATCTTCTTTCTCAAAAACTCTCAATTTCTTTTCATATTTAGCTCTATTTCACCGAATTCCATTCTTTCATTGGAGTTCCTGAGTAGAACTAGGATTATTTCGATTTCCCTAATAATCCAAAGTAACAAATCCGTTACAATTTATGCGGTTTGTAAGTTTAAGACCATTCTACCATAATTGGACGATTCAAATTTTAACCTTAAAAATTCATATTAAATAAAAAATTATATTAAAATATGAACAGTTTGATTTCGATCAAATAATATTGAGATACTAATTGCACCCGACTTCACCCATAGCCATAGCTACCGCAGTTAATCCAATTCTCCTAAATATATGGTTTCTAGCTAGCTTGATTAATTATCCTTAACATACCAACTCATATGATATAGATAACTGACAATTAATTTAATGGCACTGGTATATGTTCTTTTCATAGTATATTCATATCTGACTAGTCCATGGTGATTTGATTACATGATTGCATGCCGGCACTACAAAGGCAGAAACTGCTATAAAACATGATAGTAACAGTTACCTTATCAATACTATTTTAAGTGGAAATAGAAATCAGTTCTTAAGGACAAATCATAGAACAGGACACCAGCCAGATTTTAGCTGATGAACTTTGCAATACCAACAATCTCCTAGTTTCAAACAAATTAATAAGATGAATTTATGAAAGTTAATTTGAATGAGAGAAAGAAATGAGAAATCATCTTCTCAGTCATAGTTATTTTTCTTATGTTTCTTCAATGATAAAGTATTTTGTTGCTTGGGCTCAAATGGCAAGGAGCTCCTTCCAAGGACGTATCCGAGGAATACCGGGTTCGATTCCCAGGGGGAACAATGCTTGGCCAGTGCGCATGTCTATGCACGAGCTGGATTAGTCGTCCATCTTTAGTGGGTCGGAAACCGATGCTAAAGCCAAAAAAAAAAGTTTAAGACAAAATTAATTTTTAGTTTTGATATCTTTTGCATATATGGTTTGGAATTTGGTTGTAATGTAATCTTTGTGGCATTTACAAATGAGACAAAGGTAGCTAGGGCCACTCCTTTACATAGACATGTCTATTAATAAGACCCAAACTTTAATTATGAAAGATAAGTATGCCTTACTTACCAAGCACCAACCTACATGAGCCCCTACATCAGCAACTTGCTGCATATTTGATATTTCTGTGAATTTGCTACAATAACAAAATAGGTGCTACCTAGTATCAAAGTTAGTTATCCACCGACAGCTGCAGGTCCTACCTCGTACTCAACTATGGTATAACAGAACTGCATGAAATGCTATATTAATCACTTATTCTTCCCCCAATTATATAACTTAACTTTACTTACTTTTCATCTGTATATACTTTGCTCAACTTAGTAAGCTTATACCATGTGAAATGAATCATGTAATATCAAAGATCTTTCAGCAAACTCTAACAACTTCACTTATATACCATTTTTGCTCAACTTAGTAAGCCTAATTATATCATGTAAAATCAAACATGGAATATCAAAGATCCTTCAGCAATGATTCTAATAACCTCCAAAATGAGTTAACTACCAAACGTACTCTTTCTTCGCAACACAGCCTCGCATCAGTTCCTTCTCTCAACTCATCAAACTCACAACAATTTCATAATTCTTCCTTCACATGTCTCACAACTCTCAAACTCCAAACTTACATATCCTCGTTAACCCTTGCAGGAAAATTCCTCTACACTGGTTCATCCAACAAAGAAATCACATCATGGAACCTTTCCAATTTTCATTCACACCCTCAAGAATCAATTACTAACACATTAGAATCCGGAAATGGTGCTGTGAAATCCATACTTGTTCATTTGGACAAGCTTTTTACAGCTCACCAAGACAACAGAATCCGCATTTGGAAAATCACCGTTAACGATAACAATGAATGTCAACAACAAAAGTTCACCCATTTAGCCACACTTCCAACATTCATTGACCGTTTCTCAAAAATCTTGATCCCCAAAAACCACGTTAAGATTCGAAGGCATAAAAAATGCACATGGGTTCACCATGTTGATACAGTCTCTTCCCTTGCCTTATCCAAAGACGGAAGCTTGTTGTATTCTGTTTCGTGGGACAGAACAATCAAGGTTTGGAAAACCAATGACTTCACATGTTTAGAATCAGTTCACAATGCGCACGACGATGCAATAAACGCAATTGCAGTTTCTAATGATGGATATGTTTACACTGGATCAGCAGATAAAAAAATTAAGGTTTGGAAGAAAGAAAACGGTGAGAAGAAACATTCATTGGTTGATACATTGGAAAAACATAAATCTGGTATCAATGCATTGGCTCTTAACAATGATGGTTCTGTTTTATATTCTGGTGCATGTGATAGATCAATATTGGTATCTGAGAAAGGTGAAAATGGTAACTTGGTTGTGATGGGTGCTCTTCGCGGTCACACAAAGTCTATACTGTGTTTGGCTGTGATTTCTGATTTGGTTTGCAGTGGTTCTGAGGATAAGACTATTCGAATTTGGAGAAGTAATAATGAAAATGTTGTTAGAGAGTATTGTTGTTTAAGTGTTTTAGAAGGGCATAAAGGTCCAATTAAGTGCCTAACTGCTGTGCTTGATCATTTTCATGACCAATCATCAGAAACATATTTTCTTATCTATAGTGGTAGTTTGGACTGTGATATTAAGGTTTGGCACGTTTTTGTTCCTCTTTTATAAACTGTATATATCTAATTAAACGCCTTCTCTATTCGAAAGGTTTGACTGAAACAAGCATTACTCAGATTTTACTTACCTCTTCTCCGAAGTTCGAATTATCAGGGTCTCGTTCCTCAGGGAATCAACAATTAAGACAAAAACTCTTTATCCTCTTTTAACAGTTTGTCTATTTTCCAACCTCGGATATCTCAGAACTGGCATCATCTGAATCAGCAACCATCAATACTTTGGACAAGGATTCTTCATTCAGATGTATAGAAAGCAAAGAAATATGCATATCATTATTATTCCGTTGCTAGTATTCGTGTAACAGTGTAAGGATATTGATAAAGATTGAATTTAATTGTCTTTCTCAACTCTTTTTTTTCAAAGGAAAATCATAAAAACTTATGCCAGCATTTTCTATTTATTACATTCAGTTATAGCTGTTACTTAGAATCGGTTAGTTTACCCACTACAATCCTTCTTCCTTCTCAGGTATACATTTCTAATAACTGTTCTCTTCCTCCATGAGAAACCAGTACTTTATAACGTATGTGCATGAATTCCTCCGTAAAAAAAAAAATTCTTCATCTGCAGTATTAAAATGGTGGAAAACTAATTCATATGATCCATATAGTTTTATTATATGTATATGTATACTATCAAGTGCTTGAGTTTTATTTTCTAGCATATTTCATATCATGTACAGACTTGTAAAAAGATAATATATGAAAGATAAAATTTAAAACCAGAAAGAGAAGTGCACAGATTTACCTAGTTGCAGCTGAGTTGTGTCAAATCCGCCTACAAGATCAAATATGAATTTTCTCAAATATAATTATTTTAAGTAGTAAGTAAATCATATAATATGATTATTTTAAGTTGTGTCAAATCTGTTTCCATCCTCAGACAATTCAGTTCAGATTGGATAAAGGTTTAAAAGAAAAGGCCGACTGACTTTGAAATTCATGAAAAACCTACAGAAATCCTACTACTCGCATAAAGGGAAAGGTTTCAGATTTCTTACCATATTCTTATTCTGGCCATTTCTTCTACAATTCATTAATTTTTTTCTTAAACTCATAGTGTGTATGTATATGTGTGCCTATATCAGTGTTTTCAATATTCATCAATATCGTCGAAGTAATAGCTTCATGACTTCTCTGTCAGTGCCAATTCTGCCAGTTGCTTCAGCAACAAGTAGAATATTTCAACACTAAAAGATACCTCAAGTTCAATAATTATGTGTATGCTGTAAAATGTATGTATGCAGTTATAGTATACCCTGTCATACAATTTTTTCATGAATTTCAGTTTTTGTTTTCGGTTGGTACCTCATTATTTCAAATTTTTCATGAATTTAAATTGTATTGGAAGATACCTCGCTATTCTCTCTCCCTCTCCAAACACTCTGACGCGTTCTAATACAAAACAGGTACACAATTCATTTGAACTAATCGTGAAGAAACATTCTTAAATCAAACAAATAAAATCAGAAAGAAAAATAATACTATCGATGATATATTCGAAAGAACAATAATAGAAACAAGTGAAATCAGTGAACATACTTTCTCTTCTCCTGAGAAACACCAAGAGCAAAGATGCATTGTCCTGCGGTTCAGAACCAAACTGGGGGCACACGTCCCACATCATGTCATCCTCAATACTTGGCTCCTCAAGTGGCTTACAAGCAAGAATTAATTGGAAGCTCAACTATTCTGCATTACCCTCAAGAAAAATTTGGTAGTTTAGGAATCAATTGGTGTTCAACAATGAAAAGCTTAATGTCATTTTTATTGCAAGAGAGATCTATGAGTTTACTGATGATTACAATGTTGAAAACAAATGTGGCTACTCCATTATTCTACTTGTACAGAGGCTGAAAATTAATGCCGATGCTGGTTGTTTTGAATGTTGTACTGGTTTTGGTTTTCTAGTGCGCAATTATGCAGCCTCTGTGGCCTTTGCGGCTACAAGGATGGAAGAAATTACAATATCTCGTAATGAACTGTATTACAAGACAAGATTCAGGCAGCTCTCTTGCAAAAAAAAAAAAAAAACATCAAGAGCTTGCAAGTTATTACCAAGAATGTAGCCTGTGATCTTAACTATTATCGTTTTATTACATACAGCAAACTTTTGGTTTCATACAAACAATAACTCAAATTTAGTTATTTTTGACAAACTTTTATGAAGACATACTGATACCTGAGTTTCTGAAATGTTTTATTTTCTTTAATTTAATGTCTTTTATTTATATTTTCTTTTATCGTTTCAGCAAAGTAGTTGTAGCTCTCTGACGATAAGACTATTTGAATTTGGAGAGGTAATAATGACAATGTTATTAGAGAGTATTGTTGTTTGAGTGTTTTAGAAGGGCATAAAGGTCCAATTAAGTGCCTAACTGCAGTGCTTGATCATTTTCATGACCAATCATCAGAAACATCTTTTCTTATTATAGTGGTAGTTTGGACTGCAATATTAAGGTTTGGCTGGCCCGTTTTCGTACCTCTATTATAAACTGTATCTATCTAATTAAACGCCTTCTCTATTCGAAAGGTTTGATTGAAACAAGCATTAGTCAGATTTTACTTACCTCTTGTCCGAACTTCGAATTATCAGAGTCTTGTTCCTCAGGGATCTGGTGGTTAAGGAAAAAACTCTTTGTCCTCTTTTAAAAGTTTTGTATTCTATTTTCCAACCTCGGATATCTCAGAACTGCCATCATCTGAATTAGCAACCATCAATACTTTGGGAAAGGATTCTTCATTCAAATGTATAGAAAGAAAAGGAATATACATATCTTTACTATTTCATTGCTACTATTTGTGTAACATGTCTTTCTCAGCATGTTTTTTTCAAAGGAAAATCATAAAAACTTATGCCAGCATTTTCTATTTATTACATTCAGTTATAGCTGTTACTAACAATCGGTTAGTTTCCCCCCTACAATCTCTCTTCCTTCTCAAGTATACATTTCTAATAACTGTTCTCTTCCTCCGTGAGAAACCAGTACTTTGTCTATATAATGTGTGCGCATGAATTCCTCCTTAGAAAAAAACCTCTATTCTTTTGAGGATAAATCTAAGTTTAGTTCTCTGGGCCCATTCCTAGTGCAAAAGAAAAAAGAAATGAACAGTGTCATCAGACTCAATAAGAAGGCTGCATGCATAGTATGCAGATGTCTCACACATGCACAACTGTTTAGAAAAAAATGTTAGGGTAGAGGGAGAGAGAATGAATGACAAAGAAATGCAATTTCATCAAGATGCCTAGAGGATTTCATGGCGAGAATTCTTCATTCTGAATCCAATCCCTACATTGTATGCATACATGCATTTTACAGCATACACAATTATTGAACATGAGATATCTTTTATTGTTGAAATATTCTACATGTTGCTGCTGCAACTGGCAGAATTGGCATTGACAGAGTAGTCACGAAGCTATTGCTTCAATGATTTTGCAGAATATTCAAAAGACTGGGATAGGCACAAATATACACAGAATGAGTTTAAGACCAAATATAATGAATGGTAGAAGAGATGATCAGAATATGTTAGGAAATGTGCAACCTTGCCCTTTATACGAGTAGTAAGATTTCCTTAGTTTTTTCATGAATTTCAAAATCTGTCGACTTTTTCTTTCTAAACTTTATCCAATATGTTAGGAAATGTGTAACCTTGCCCTTTACATGCCCCACATCATGTCACCCTCAATGCTTGCTTGGCTCCTCAAGTGGCTTACAAGCAAGGATCAATTAGCAGCTCAACTATTCTGCATTACAGTTTGAAAATTTTGGAAGTTTTGGACTCAATTGGTGTTCAACAAAGAAAAATTTAATGTCATGTTGATTGATTGCGAGAGAGATTCGAGTTTACTGTTTACTGTTTACTAAACTGTTGCAAACAAATGTGACTACTCAACTATTCTACCTGTACAGAGGCTGAAAATTAATGATGATGCCGAAGAACTGTATAAGACATGAATTAGGCAGCTCTTGCAAATCACACTTTACTAAAACAATTTTTTATGTTATGAAATTAAACCCGTTTTTGTACCAAACCCTGCAACACTCTATGGGGAAAAACCTCAACATATATGCAGAAAAATACATCACAGACTTGCAACTTACTACTAATAATGTAGCCTGTGATCTTCATGACTATTATCATTTTATTACACACAGTAAACTTTTGGTTTCATACAAACAATAACTCGCATAAAAGTTGTTATGAAGACTTGATCATACCTGAGTTGCATATTTGCAATTAAATAAAAGCATGATTGATTCAACTCAGCTGATTCAAATAAGGGAATTATGCATACTTTTTTATTTAAAGCCAAATTTATAGAATTAAAATAGAGAGATTAGAGTAATAATGCCGCATATGACAATATAAATACAATCAAATACTCTCAATAAATTTGTCAAAAAAAATCGTATATAATGAAATTGCTACTCCGCTATTTCAAAGAAACCAACCTACCAATACTCTAATTACCAGACCAAAATGACACCTATTTTATTTTTTGAGAAAGGAAACATAGTTTCATTATGAAAAAATAGGATTACAACTAGCAGCATATAATCCAACCAAGTCTTGAACCCTACATTACACATTGTAGGTCATGTGCTGCATTGTTTAAATGTCTCTTAACATGTGTAACTTTGACACTTTGTATCTGATCAGTATTTAAGTGTTTACATTCAAGAATTAATGAATCAATGGCAGCAAGTTCAGGCAGCAGTTTGTGACAGTGGCTGCATCAGTTGAAATAGTTATTTTTTGCCTATTGAGCTCCACTGCCATTTGGAGGACTACCTCACAAGAGTTTTGGCTAGTAAAGGCAACAAATATATCATCTACACACATATACTATATATTATATATCAAGTGGTATTTTCCCTTGTCATTGTCGCATGAGATTTTGATGTTGCCTTCAGGTTCATCAAAGTCTCCAAACGCTCATACAAATAACGTAACTTGAGTTAACTGCATATTTAACAATTGGCTGGTTAAAAAGACATCATTCCAATAACTGAAACCGTCAATTCAATTTATCAAGTTTAAGACAACTTGATCCAAATATCAAATTTCATTTTCAATCCAATTCAGACAAAATTCCGTCAACCGAGTAGGTTCAAATATCATATTTTTAATACGGGTCATCTAAACAATACAATCCATCTATATTTTATACCGTCAACTCAATTTGTCAAAGTTAAGATCTCACTGGAGGACAATACTCAATGAGATACCATCAATTCAATCCACCTATTTTCCAACAATCGATACCGTCAATTCAATCCATCTATTTCCCAACATCTGATACTGTCAATTCAATTTATCAAGTTTAAGATATCAAATTTTATTTCCAATCCTATTCGGGCAAAATTTTGTTAGGGACCAGGAAACAGGGGAAGTAATATAACAGTAAAATACTATGGAAAAGTATAAGAGCTTTATTGATTGTATGAAAATGGAGTGTTACAGATAAGAATTGACAATGAACAATCCCTAACTACCTAGAGCTAGGCTCCGCAAGGCCAGGATCAATCCTGCCTCCTCATACTAACAACTCATAAATTATCCCCAGGTGAGATCTCAATCCTACTGCTACTTCTTATATTTAGGAAGCAGTTTGCATAGCTCTTCTCTAGCCAATCCTCTCCTTCCGGGTCATCCAAAGCATAACTAACTCATAGTCCTCTTCTTCCTTCTAAATACACCTGCCAAGTTATGGGGTCCACATTAGAGTGATGATGAGCTAATGATTCACTTGGGCCCTCATTTTGAATACGGGTCCTAACAAATTCCATCATTTTTTCAAATTTAGAATCGATTAGGTTCAAATATCATAGTTTAATAAGGGTCGACGAAACAATACAATCCATCTATTTTATACCGTCAATTCAATTTATCAAAGTTAAGATCTCATTGGAGGACAATACTCAATGAGATACAGTCAATTCAATCAACCTATTTTCCAACATCCGAAACCATAAATTCAATTTGTCAAATTTAAGACAACTTGATCGAAATATAAAATTTTATTTACAATCCTATTCGGGCAAAATTCGGTCATTTTTTCATATTTAGAACCGAGTAAGTTGAAATATCATATTTTTCATAAGGGTCATCGAAACAATACAATCAATCTATTTTATACCGTCAATTCAATTTGTCAAAGTTAAGATCTCATTGTAGGACAATACTAGATGAGATACCGTCAATTCAATCGCGCACTATTTTCCAACAATCAATACCGTCAATCCAATCCATTTATTTTCCAACAACCGATACCGTCAATTCGATTTATCAAATTTAGGACAACTTGATCGAAATATCAAATTTTATTTCCAATCCAATTCGGGCAAAATTCCATCATTTTTTCAAATTTAGAACTGAGTAGGTTCAAATATCATATTTTTAATAAGGGTCATCGAAACAATACAATCCATCTATATTTTATACCTTCAATTTAATTTGTCAAAGTTAAGATCTCATTGGAGGACAATACTCAATGAGATACCATCAATTCAATCCACTTATTTTCCAACAATCGATACCGTCAATTCAATCCATCCATTTTCCAACATCCGAAATTGTCAATTCAATTTATCAAGTTTAAGACAACTTGATCAAGATATCAAATTTTATTTCCAATCTTATTCGGGCAAAATTCCGTCATTTTTTCATATTTAAAACCGAGTAGGTTGAAATATCATATTTTTCATAAGGGTCATCAAAACAATACAATCCATATATTTTATACCGTCAATTCAATTTGTCAAAGTTAAGATCTCATTGTAGGACAATACTAGATGAGATACCGTCAATTCAATCCCACTATTTTCCAACAATCAATACCGTCAATCCAATCCACTTGTTTTTTCAACAACTGATACCGTCAATTCAATTTATCAAGTTTAGGACAACTTGATCGAAATATCAAATTTCATTTCCAATCCAATTCGGGCAAAATTCCATCATTTTTTCAAATTTAGAACTGACTAGGTTCAAATATCATATTTTTAACAAGGGTCATCGAAATAATACAATTCATCTATATTTTATACCGTCAATTCAATTTGTCAAAGTTAAGATCTCATTAGAGGACAATACTCAATGAGATACCGTCAATTCAATCCACCTATTTTCCAACAACCGATACCATCAATTCAATCCATCCATTTTCCAACATTCGATACCGTCAATTCAATTTATTAAGTTTAAGACAACTTGATCGAAATATCAAATTTCATTTCCAATCCTATTTGGACAAAATTCCATCAATTTTTCAAATTTAGAATCGAGTAGGTTCAAATATCATATTTTTAATAAGGGTCATCGAAACAATACAATTCATCTATTTTATACCGCCAATTCAATTTGTCAAAGTTAAGATCTCATTGGAGGACAATACTCAATGAGATACCGTCAATTCAATCCATCTATTTTCCAACAACCGATATCATCAATTTAATTTATCAAGTTTTAGACAACTTTATTCAAATATCAAATTTTATTTCCAATCTTATTCGGGCAAATTATATACTTTCATTTTTTTGAATTTAGAACTGAGTAGGTTCAAATATCATAATTTCCATAAGGGTCATCGAAACAATACAATTCATCTATTTTATACTATCAATTCAATTTGTCAAAGTTAATATCTCATTAGAGAACAATTCTCAATGAGATACCGTCAATTCAATCCCACCATTTTCCAACAACTGATATCGTTCATTCAATCCATCTATTTTCCAACAGCTGATATCGTCAATTCAATTTATCAAGTTTAAGACAACTTGATTCAAATATCAAATTTCATTTCCGATCTTATTCGGGCAAATTATATACTTTCATTTTTTTGAATTTAGAACCGAGTATGTTCAAATATCATATTTTCCATAAGGGTCATCGAAACAAAGTACAATCTATCTATTTTATACCACCAATTCAATTATCAAATTTAATATCTCATTGGAGAACAATACTCAACGAGATACCATCAATAAAATCCATCTATTTTCCAACAATTAATACCGTCAATTCAATTTATCAAGTTTAACACAACTTGATCTAATTATGAAATTTCATTTCTAATCCTACTCGGACAAAATGCCGTCATCATCCTATTTCATCAAACTGTATAATCTCAAATATTAAATTAAGCCAACATTTAGATAAAAATTCTAATTGCAGATTAAATTTCGGAATACATCACATCATAACTTGTCTTGTTTTAAAGATTAACAAAACATCAGTTTAATAAGGGCCATCGAAACAATACAATCCATCTATTGTATACTGTTAATTCAATTTGTCAAAGTTAAGATCTCATTGGAGGACAATAGGCAATGAGATACCGATAATTCAATCCATCAATTTTCCAACAACCGATATCGTCAATTCAATCCATCTATTTTCCAACAATCGATATTGTCAATTTATTCCATCTATTTTCCAACAACCAGCCACCTCAATCTTAAGTTTTGAATTGTCAAAACAGTCAAATAGTTGGGGTATTGGCAATATCCAGTTTTAATAATTCCATACTTTTAAATGATAACTGGAATACTAGTAACATTTTTTTTTTAAGAACCTCACAACGGCTTAATTAGTAGGTTCTTTTCTATTTAATTCATATTCCCTAATTTTATGTGTTAACGATGCTTCGGTAGTAGTGGACATGTTTTATTATTCACGCTCAACGTCAACAATGGAGCAATGCAACCTCTGTGTTATTAGATGTTTTGTTTTTGTTTCAAATTAATTAAAGCAAAACATATATACACCATTTAAACATTTCACTTAAAAGCTATATAGTGTAATAGTGTTTAACAACATACCTTAACAAATACATTCCCTCTGCCACATTTACTTGCATCAACACCTCTGCCACTTTTCTTTACATCAGCATCACGACTTGACCACATGATTCTTTTCACTTTTCCATTGAGTAAAGAATGATTCTTCAATTCGATTGCACGAATTGCTACTCAATCAACAAATAAAGCACGTAGAACCGGACTACATTAACACATTAACAATATAAACATTGTTAGATATGTTCTGAATTTTATTTTAATTTTTTGCTTTTTAATCTTACACAGCTAACCACAAATTATAATTCCAAAATTCAAAATAGATACAATTACAAATCTTGATCAGTAACATAACTTAGACTGATCAATTTTGGCAAATAACATATGAAGCAAAAATCATCAATTTCATATGTGTAAAAGAGTGAATAGCTTAGGCAGCCCATCTTGTTTGGTAAGAGTCAAAACTAGAGTAATTGTGACTTGTGACAGGAAAGACTATATAATTATCATTATCAGGAATTTACATCTATTTCATACAAGGAATACAGTTGACCTGTTGGTACTCAAAAATAGGAAAACTTATAAATATGTATCCAAAAAAAGATTACAAATTAAATGAAAAGATCCGCCAAGCAGTTTTGTAATTAATTGTGTTTCCCTAGGTATTCTCAAATCAGGCATTATAAAAACATTATTCAATTTTCCTAGGTATTCTCCTATAGCCCGTATGTCCAGCCAAAACAGTAAGCTTTATGATTAAACATGAAAGAATGAGCATATTAGAACAACAACAACAACAAATAAAAGCTTTTATTTTACACCCACATCACACATCAATTTTCCATACAAAGAGACAAACTTATACTGAAGAAAAAAATAGAAACCCTTAACCTCAGCGCAGTGTTGAAAACTCTAAACTCTAGCACACTGAGGCGGAAGCAGGGAAAGGGGAATCAGAAGCCATTGAAGAAATGGGAGAAGACAAGAAACAAGTGGGAAAAATGAGATTTAAATCGAACTAACCTTACATTCTACGTTCTAAGTTGAAAACTAAACACACTGTAGTGCAGCGGAGCGATAAATGTATTGGTAGAAGTGCGGCGGTGGAACGAGTCCGGTGGTGATCGCAACACGGGGAGGTGGCAGAACCATTGCTCAATTACACAAAACTGGTTATGAAAAATTGAAACAAAGTCACATCACCACCCTCTTTAATTTTCAAAAACACAAAAATTAAAAGTATCAAATCCCCTAAAATTAAATTAACCCCTTGTCATTTCACACATTCATCCACTTAGCTCTCCAATAACAAAAGCATTACATGAAATTAATTCAACAGAAAACCCAACTCTCCAAATTCAATCAATATGATAAAAATTCACACACTCAAATTAACTTCTCCAACAACAAGCATTACATTAGTTCCAAAAAATCAAACTGACAAATCAAATTACCTTCCATAGGTTAGGGACCTTCAACAACCACATCAGAGTTAGAAACTAAAATCTCAGTATCCTCTTCTAGATTCTGTTGCTACACACAAAAATACACACAAAAAATCAGATCTGATTATCTAAAACTAAAACCCTAGTAATCATCAACCCAAAAAAAATCGCGAGAGAAAATTGTAAAAACAATGAAATGTGAAAATCAATTCCGTGAATGAAATTGAAGTGAACGAAACTGGGTTTCACAGAGAACAAAAAATTAATTTTAATAATTTTATAAAAATCATTTGAGAAAGGAATCCTTTCCTCACAAAATCAATTGCAAGTGATTGCGACACAATTTGTGACGGAATGATTAGAGAGGGATATGTAGTCATGCAGATGACATAAACACACAACAGTTTACGGAAGAAAAAAAAAATGATAGGGGAGGATAGAGAATGAATGACTAAGGAAACCACATGACAGAAGTAAAATTAAGATGCTCCAAATTCACCATATTAACAAATAAAATCATGGGAAAGAAACTAAAATAGTAAATATCAAAATGCATGAAATCATCTTTCAGAATCCAATACCTTCATTGTATGGCAGTGTATATGACTGCAGAGTGCAGACATACATTTTACCACACAATTATTGAACTTGAGATATCTTTTGATGCTGAAAAAATATTCTACTTGTTATTGCAACCTGGAAGAATCAGCATTGACAGATAAGTAATCAAACTATTGTTTCGACAATTTTGGAAAATATTGAAGACACTAAGAAAGGCACACACACACACACACAACAATGGTTTTATCCTAAACATGAATAATCATAAACAGATGAAAAGAGAACGAAAAGTAGTATTACGTCTAAGCCTTTCTTCTAATACGCCAGGGTCACAATCTTCAATCTTTATAGGAGTACGGCTAATCAATGATGCGAAACGCTGTTTCGCGTCCAATTTAATCTTTCCCTTTGGCAAGATTGAAACGTCGTCATCTGCTGCAGCATAATAAATAATTGAAATCATGAATCATGAACAAATTGATGTATTAATAAATACAAAATTGAAATTGAAATGATCAGAAAGAAGAAGAAGAAGAAGACCGACCGTTGATATTTGTGAATTTCCGTTTGAGACACGGAGGATTCGCCATTGTTGTTGCGTTGGTTCTGAGATGATGGATTGGGAATGAAGTTAGTTAGACTTTTTAGGGTTTTCTTTACGGGATACAATCGAGGGATAGTTCTCTCTCCACAATTCAAAGCTCTGTGATGTGATCCTATTTTATTGTAATTTTGATGAGAGAAGTGCTAGCAACCCACTCACTAATTGTATTAAAAATTATATTTAAAATTGGCCACATCATCTCTTAAAAATTGTATTTTTTATATAATATCCGGCCCTGCTGCAGACATACATTTTACCATGAGAAATTCTTAGTTGAGCACTTACCCAACACTTAACATTTGGGCACATCCAATCAAAACTTGCCACCACATAAATATTCAAATTAAATATGGGAGAGAGAGAGAAAGAAAATAAGTCGATGAGTAACAAAGAGAGAGAAAGCTTTTCTCTGCTGAAACCAATTTCCTCCATTGTTTTACCTTTACCTCTTTTTGATATCAGGCTGCATCCTCAAATTTAAATGGTAATAAAAATAAAGCAGGCGCTATAATTAAACCGAGGTGGAGACAGCCCGTCGAGTCTTCGACCACGTTGGCTGTCGACTAAAACTAATACCGGAGCTGTTTCAGTTCTTGAACTGTCCACTTTGATCCACTGAAGCCCCATACTGTGACGACTGTTGGGACAATGTGATAATTTTGGGAGAAATTAGAGAACAGAACGAGAGAATTGAGACGAGAATTAGGAAAAAGAGTTAATTGCATTCATCCACATGGGGCAAAGGTATTTATATACAAATGGGGGCTTGCTTCACTGCCAAGCGTTCGTATATTAACTACCTAAGACAAATCAAAAAAAACTATAACAAACTAACTAACTATTACTAGCTTCAGAAACTTTCTCAACTTCTGAAGCTCTGCAACTTCTGAGGCTCTGCTCAGCTTCTGAAGCTCTGTAACTTCTGAAGCTCTGCTCAGCTTCTGAAGCTCTGTAACTTCTGAAGCTCTGCTCAGCTTCTGAAGCACCAGGACTTCTCAAGCTCTGCTCAGCTTCTGAAGCTCTGTAACTTCTGAAGCTTCTTCAACTTCTGAAGCTCTGTTTTCTCGAAAACATGACTTATTAATTCAACACCCTAAGGCATGTTTTCCAAAGCATTCATTCCTATAAGCTTCTTCAGAGTGTCAAACCTTGCCTTAGCCATAGGTTTGGTTAGAATATCTGCAAGTTGAATCTCAGTATTGCAATATTCCACCTCAAGCTTATCTTTGTTCACTTGATCTCTCAAAAAATGAAACCTCCTCTCAATGTGCTTACTTCTTCCATGACTAACTGGGTTGTTAGCCAAATCAATTGCTGACTTGTTGTCAACAAGTAGCTTCATCCTTGTTGTCTCTACTGCCTTCAATTCAGTGAGCAACATCTCAATCCAATTTGCTTGACAAGCTGCAAATGAAGCTGCCACATACTCAGCTTCACATGATGACAATGCCACTATCCCTTGCTTCTTAGAGCACCAAGAGATTGGTGCATTACCTATCATGAACAGGTATCCTGCAGTACTCTTCCTGTCATCTTGATCTCCTCCCCAATCTGAATCTGAGTAACCATAAGCCATTAGCTTCTTGCTACTGTTCCTTTGGTTTGGAATTAAAATGCCATGATCAATGGTTCCTTTCACATATCTAAGGACCCTCTTTGCAGCAGTCAAGTGATTCATCCTTGGTTGATCCATAAATCTGCTCAGCAGACCAATACTATGACATAAATCAATTCTAGTATTGCACAAGTACCTCAATGATCCTATGATCTGTCTGTACAGTGTTGAATCAACCAACTCATCCTCAGTATTCTTGCTCAGCTTCACACCTGTTTCCATAGGAGTAATTGCAGGGTTGCAATTGCTCATGTGGAACCTCTTCAATATGTCAGTGACATATTTCTTCTGATGCAAGAAATAGCCTCTATCTGTTTTCACAAATTCCATGCCAAGGAAATATGATAGCTCTCCCAGATCAGTCATCTCAAACTCCTTCATTATGTCTGCTTTGAATCTTTCTAGCACAACTTTGTTTGATCCTGTGATCAACAAATCATCAACATACAGACACAGTATTATAATCTCATCGTGACTTGAGCCTTTCACATATACTCCATGTTCTGATGTGCATCTAGTGAAACTCAAATTCGGCAGGAAGCTATCAATTCTCTTGTTCCAAGCTCTTGGAGCTTGTTTCAAACCATAGAGAGCTTTGTTCAACTTGTACACTTTCTGTTCTTGACCTTTAATCTCAAATCCTGGTGGCTGCTTCACATATACCTCTTCCTCTAATGGTCCATTCAAAAAAGCAGATTTCACATCAAGCTGGTGCATAGCCCATCCTTTGTAGGTAGCTACTGCAACAACTATCCTAATTGTCTCTAGCCTTGCCACAGGTGCAAACACTTCATTAAAGTCAAGTCCAGGCTTCTGAAGAAAACCCTTAGCTACTAACCTTGCTTTGTACTTAGCAATTTCACCACTTGGTTTCATCTTCAGCTTGAAAACCCATTTCACATCAATAGGTCTCTTGTTTACAGCTTTGTTCATCAATGTCCAGGTGTTATTCTTCTCAATTGACTTCAGCTCCTCTTTCATAGCATTCAACCAATTTGAATCTTTCAAAGCTTCACTTAGAGTCACTGGTTCCAACTCTGCAATCATTGCTTCATTGACCAGTTCTCCATCTTCAGTGATTGCTTGATCAGGAAACACATCATACTCATTCAACCTTATTGACTGTACCCTTTCTCTGGTTGATCTTCTCAACTGTTGATTAGGTGCAGCATTAGGTTGATCATCTTCAACCTCTATCTCCTCTTGATTTGTTTCCTCAAGCATGAGTCTTCTGTTGAGCATTGAGCCTTCAGCACTTGTGCCTTCAGTCTAATCCCAACCCTTTGATTCATCAAACCTGATATCTCTGCTAATCACAACTTTGTTATCTCTAGGTGAGTACAATTTGTAAGCACCAGTGGGATGATAACCTAACAATATCATTGTCTGACTTCTATCATCAAGTTTTCTTCTAACTTGATCAGGAACATGTTTGAAGCAAAGTGAGCCAAATATTCTAAAGTGACTAACACTTGGTTTCAAACCTGTCCAAGCTTCATGAGGAGTCCTGTCTTGTAACCTCTTTGTAGGACTTCTATTGATGATGTAAACTGCTGTAGAGACTGCTTCACCCCAAAACTTATGAGGCATATGCTTAGCTTTAAGCATACTTCTGGCCATGTTCATGATGCTTCTATTTTTCCTCTCAGCTACACCATTGTGTTGAGGGGTGTAGGGTGCAGTGACTTCATGCTCTATACCTTCATCTTCACAGAATTTTGCAAATTCATGTGAAGTGTATTCACCACCTCCATCAGTTCTCAATTTCTTAACACTAAATCCACTTTGATTTTCAACTAGTGTCTTAAATTTCTTGAACTTGGTAAATACATCACTTTTCTTTTCGATAAGGTAGAGCCAAACATGCCTAGTACAATCATCTATGAATGTCAGAAAATAGTTGTTGCCTCCAATGGATTTCACCTCAAATGGACCACACACATCTGAGTACACCATTCCTAGCTTCTGAGTTGATTTCATAGGTAATTCATTCTTGAATGAATTTCTGGCCTGCTTTGCTGCACAGCACTCTTCACACATTTCCCTTGGTGCTCTGATCTGAGGCAAGCCATGAACCATCTTCTTGGAATTCAACATGCTTAAACTTTTGAAGTTTAAGTGTCCAAACCTGTGGTGCCATATCCAATTCTCTTCTGTACTAGTGACTGAGGCTAAGCACTTGAAATCAATCACATTGATTTCAACCTTAAAGGTTCTATTGCTTGACAATGGAGCTCTTAGGATTAACCTACTTTTAGCATCATGAATCTTCAATTCTTTATTAGCCATTGTCACTGTATAATCCTTTTCAAGTAATTGACCAAGACTAATCAAATTACTTGTTATAGAAGGAACATACAATACCTCATTAATGAAGGATTCCTGACCATCTTTTCTCTGCACAAGAATTGTCCCCATACCTTCACTAGTGATCTGGCTGCTATTAGCAAACTTGATATTCCGTCTCACTGAATAATCAAGCTTCAAGAACCACTTCTTGTTGCCAGTCATGTGATTGCTACAGCCAGTGTCAAGATACCACAAGTTGGATTTATCAGAGTCAGTGTTTGTAATCGCCATGAGCAGGGAATCATCAGAGTCACTACCATTTCCCTTTGCCAATTGAGCTTCATCCTTGTCACTTCTCTCAACTTTCTTAGAGTGACACTCTCTAGCATAATGGCCAAGCTTCTGACAATTATAGCACTTCACATCCTTCTTATCAATCTTTTTCTTTGAACCTTTCTTGTTACCTTTGCTAGACTCTGAATCTTTAAGGTTCTTGCCATCATTCTCTGAATCTTCTTTCTTTTTCTTGTTTTTCCCTTTGGAACCTTTCTGAAACTTTGCCTGCAAAGCTTGATCAATAGCTTTATTTGAGCTCCTCTGCTTGACTCTCAGTTCATGTGCCTCCAATGAAGCTTGGAGCTCCTCTATCTTCATAGTGGCCAAATCCTTTGATTCTTCTATTGCTACTACTATGTGATCAAATTTCTCAGTCAAGGTTCTCAAAACCTTCTCAATCTTGGACCTCTCTGACAGAGCTTCACCATTTGACTTCATCAAATTAGTGATGCTCAACATTCTTGAAAGATACTCAGCTATCGTTTCTTGATCATTCATCACCAACATTTCATATTGTCTCCTCAGAG
The DNA here is from genome assembly GCA_954870985.1 of Trifolium fragiferum. Classification (NCBI taxonomy): domain Eukaryota; kingdom Viridiplantae; phylum Streptophyta; class Magnoliopsida; order Fabales; family Fabaceae; genus Trifolium; species Trifolium fragiferum. The sequence continues at coordinate 32,043,691 of OX940792.1, read as the reverse complement.
CTTGCAGCTTGATACCCTTCAGTTTTTCATCACCTCCATAAATCTTTTTCAATGTATCCCAAGCACCTTTAGAAGACTCTTCCTCAATGATCTTCTCAAAGATATTAGGATCCACACACTGATGTATGATGAACAGACCTTTTGCATCCTTTTTCTTCAACTCGCGATGCAAGGCTCTTGCTGCTTCATCAGCATTTGCAGCCAAGTCTGGTACTCCATCATTAACAGTTTCAAGAACATCTTGAAACCTGAAAATGACCTTCATCTGCGCACACCAACGATCATAGTTTTCACCTTTGAAAACTGGAAGATTTGCAGGAAATTGTGATGAGGTTGTGCCATTGTTCGCCATTGTTTCTTGATCAAAGAATCAATGCAAAACGTGAATCACAACCGGGCTCTGTTATACCAATTTGTTGGGACAATGTGATAATTTTGGGAGAAATTAGAGAATAGAACGAGAGAATTGAGACGAGAATTAGGAAAAAGAGTTAATTGCATTCATCCACATGGGGCAAAGGTATTTATATACAAATGGGGGCTTGCTTCACTGCCAAGCGTTCGTATATTAACTACCTAAGACAAATCAAAAAAAACTATAACAAACTAACTAACTATTACTAGCTTCAGAAACTTTCTCAACTTCTGAAGCTCTGCAACTTCTGAGGCTCTGCTCAGCTTCTGAAGCTCTGTAACTTCTGAAGCTCTGCTCAGCTTCTGAAGCTCTGTAACTTCTGAAGCTCTGCTCAGCTTCTGAAGCACCAGGACTTCTGAAGCTCTGCTCAGCTTCTGAAGCTCTGTAACTTCTGAAGCTTCTCCAACTTCTGAAGCTCTGTTTTCTCGAAAACATGACTTATTAATTCAACAACGACGACTTCGTCGGACCTGACGAAGATCCGATTTGTCTATCCAGTGGAGATTTTGGCCGGTCTGATTTTAGTCAGTTCTGATTTGGGTCAATATTTTTTGAAGAGGAGATTTGGGTCAATATTGATATCTTTTTGTTTTTTTTCTTTTTGTTCTAACATGTTTAAAAGCAAATAAAACGGAAACCTTAAACAAATTATCTACAAAATCAATTGCCCAGGCTGTAGAAACATAGAAGAGGCGGTGTTGTCTTGCAAAAAGAGAGAAACAGTGATGGACTTCAAAAAGTATCTTTATTACATTTGCTGACGCAAAAAACCATTTCTTATGTATTGTTGTATTTTGGTTGGATGTGCCTAAATGTGACAAGCAAGACTTATTCTTTTACCACACAATTATTTAATACACTCAAATTATAATTGGCCACATCATCCTTTTTTTACTTTTTTACTTGATAATCTACTCTACAAGTTGCTAAAAGTTAAGAAGAACAAAATGCCACTATTTTTTTTTTGTTCTATCGTCTTTCTCATGAGACTTTAGTTTGTTCAACATCTTTCTCCCATGACATGTTCATTGCTTGCATCGTGTGAACACGCCTCAAGTTGTTCATATATTAATGTTTTCTGAATTTTACTTTCCTTTGTTTTATTTTTCCATTCTCCACCGCTGCTGCAAGCGGCGGTCGCTCTCCAAGGAAGCTTTAGACGCACTAGCTTTTGAGATCCAGATCCCGTGTCTCCTTGCATCTTCCGATCTATCCATGGCTTTTCTAGTTGGATTCTATTGTTGTTTCATCCAGCTTGGGTCTTTTTTGTCAACAAAGACAATGATAACAATTAAGAAATTGGGAAAAGAATTAAAAAGTGGTTGATGTTATGGTTATGGCTTCCGTATCGGCAGATTGAAGGTTGAAAAACACACAAGAAGGGGGGGTTGAATTGTGTGAGACTTTTTCTAAGTTAAAACAAATTGCAGCGGATAAGGTATAACACACACAATATATGAGGATAGGGTTAGAGAGAGATGCTCAGAATTTTTATACTGGTTCCTCCCACTAACAGGAGTAGTCCAGTCCTCTTGTCCTTCACAAGAGATTTCACTATAATCACTCAGATTACAAATGCTCAAGCACTAAGCAAGAGACTTCAAACTGCTCAAGCACAAAGCAAGAGACTTCTAATGCTCAAGCACAAAGCAAGAGACTTCCAATGCTCAAGCACAAAGCAAGAGACTTCCAATGCTCAAGCACAAAGCAAGAGACTTCCAATGCTCAAGCACAAAGCAAGAGACTTCCAATGCTCAAGCACAAAGCAAGAGACTTCTAACTGGTTTTAATGTTAATAAAGATAAGAGATTAACACTTGATATACAATCAGAGGTGTTTACAAAATACAACTCAGTTACAAGACTAACTTAGAAAATTATCACAAAGTTTCTAAGTGTTTGATAGCTTCAGAATTTGACAGAGTTTCAGCACGTTCAGAAGCTTAAGTCTTTGTTCCATTTCTTCACAAATCTTCTTCCTTTTATAGATGATAAAATGAACGTTGAAGATTATAGCCGTTTGAAGAATTGAGACGCTCCTTTGTATAGATCAGTGAGCTTATTAGCTGTTCTGATTTGCAGTAGCTTAGGAGCTTAACGTTTACTACAAAATGAGAGATTCCTTTTGGCTTTTGATATTTGAACCTTGGTGAAAGCCAAATAAGGAAATAATCGTTTCTGAAGCCTGACTTGAAAAGGACCTTTCCATGGTCAAACCTTTTCATTCTTGATTTCTGCGTTTGGACTTAGTCAGGCACAGTCTTCAATAAAATTGTACTCTCAAATGTAGCTTAACACTTATATCTGACGAGCCTTCAGATTTTGATAGGCTCAGAATTACTTGTTTCAGATCTGGTGAGCTCAGATGTTCTTCAGATTTTGATAGGCTCAGATTTACTTGTTTCAGATCTGGTGAGCTCAGATGTTCTTCAGATTTTGATAGGCTCAGAATTACTTGTTTCAGATCTGGTGAGCTCAGATGTTCTTCAGATTTTGATAGGCTCAGAATTACTTGTTTCAGATCTGGTGAGCTCAGATGTTCTTCAGATTTTGATAGGCTCAGAATTACTTGTTTCAGATCTGGTGAGCTCAGATGTTCTTCAGATTTTGATAGGCTCAGAATTACTTGTTTCAGATCTGGTGAGCTCAGAAGTAATTCCTTCAGAAATTCTAAGGTTCAGATAATAACTTCAGAGTTTCACAGGCTCAGAATTACTTGCTTCAGATCTGGCGAGCTTAGAAGTAATTCCTTCAGAAATTCTAAGGTTCAGATAATAACTTCAGAGTTTCACTTGCTTCAGATCTGGTGAGCTTAGAAGTAATTCCTTCAGAAATTCTAAGGTTCTTTAGTACGCAAATTTTAACTTTTAATCCTGCACACTGAATTAAATTATTAGTATTCCAATTTAACCTTAAATACATTGTTATCATCAAAATCAATTAAGGAGATACAAAATCATAATTTTGTTCCAACAATCTCCCCCTTTTTGATGATGACAACTATATGTATTTAAAATCAATTGTTGTTGTTTTTATTTAACATCTTGACTTCAGGTTCTGAGGTTTGCAAGCTCCCCCTGAGTCTGATAAGCTTCAAAAGTTTATCAATGATAAATATAAAACAGTCTAAGAGTAATATTTAATGTCAAATATAATTTCATATATTCTACCTTCAGAATTAGAGGTTTGCAAGCTCTATTTCTTCAGATTGACAAATATAAGATATGGTTTGCAAGCGTATCTTATATTATATGAATTTATGTTGGACAAAATTTATTACTCCCCCTCATTAAAAGTTTAAAAGACTTTAATATAACTTAACAAGAGTAGAGTTCAGAAAATGTGATCTTTAGAGCTTCAGAAATAATTTCACTGCCATAGGAAATGAAATAATATTTTCTCCCCCTTTGTCATTATCAAAAACGGGTCAGTCAAAGCACAAGTTACAGGGTAGTAAATGCACACAGCAAACAACCACCGGCAGTAAATGCATTCAACGGTAAAAGGGAATTGTTAAGTACCATGGTGAAACAGGGAATTGTTTCAGAATGAAGACGAGTTTCTTCAAGATCTGAATCAGTTCCAGGAAAAGGTGGAGTGGTTTGAATGGATGAGGGGTTTGGTTCAGAAGTGGTTGGCTTAGGAGATGAAGTCTGAAGGGGTTCAGTTTGGGATTCAGCAGGGACTTCAGAATTTTGAACATTTGAGGGTTCAGATTGGTCTACGTCCATTGCTATTGGGGTAGACTCAGAATCTTTAATAGGAGATTTCTGAGGGGATTTAGGAGTGTCAGAAATGGTTATAGTGGAAGTTTCAAAATATTGAAAACGTGAGAAGTGATAGTGACGTAATGGGGGCTTGGCAGTTACTTTTAATAAAATCATCATTAGCTCTCCTTCATTACCCAACGGTTACTAGACATGATGGGAAGTTACACAGATAAGTAGTGTTTTCAGAAGCCAGCTGTCAGTTAGAGAAACTGAGTGGTCAACTAACACTTAGAGTAGGTATCTGAGTCACAAGAAATCATATTTAATAATAAATAATTCTGATTGCTTCAGATGAGAGAGTGCTTCAGAACCTATATAATAGTTTCTGAGCCGTCCAAACTTCTGAGGCCCTTCAGAACCAGTTTATTCATTCAGAGTTAACAGCATTCAGAGATATCATTCAGAAATAAAAACCATGTTCAGATTTTTCTTGATAAAATCAAAACGATCAATAGCAAGAGGTTTGGTAAAGATATCAGCCCATTGATGCTCAGTATCAATGAATTGAATCTTAATTACTCCCTTCTGAACATAGTCTCTAATGAAGTGATGTTTGATCTCAATGTGTTTAGCTCTTGAATGCAAAATAGGATTCTTAGACAAACAGATAGCAGCAGTATTATCACAGAGAAGTGGTATACTACTTATCCTTATCTGATAGTCCTCCAACTGATGTTTCATCCAGAGCAATTGCGTGCAACACTTAGCAGCTGAGATGTACTCTGCTTCTGCTGTAGATAGAGCAATAGTTGCTTGTCTCTTACTAGCCCATGATATAAGGTTTTCACCTAGAAATTGACAGTTTCCACTAGTGGACTTCCTTTCAATTTTATCACCAGCATAGTCAGCATCACAGAATCCAATAAGTTGATAATCTAAGGATTTCTTATAAAGTAATCCAAGATTAGTGGTTCCTTTCAGATATCTAAAGATTCTCTTAACAGCAGTTAGATGAGACTCTCTAGGATCTGATTGAAATCTAGCACACAAGCATACACTGAACAAGATATCTGGTCTAGATGCAGTGAGATAAAGGAGGGAACCAATCATACCTCTGTATAATTTCTGATCTACTTTGCCTTCAGATTCTTCCTTCAGAAGACAGCTAGAGGGATGCATAGGAGTTGACATTGGTTTACAATCTTCAAGACCAAATTTCTTCAGTAAATCCTTTGTGTATTTGGTTTGATGCACATATACTCCTTCTTTTCTTTGATTGATTTGAATTCCCAAGAAGAATGTTAGTTCTCCCATCATACTCATTTCAAATTCATCCTGCATAAGCTTAGAGAAATTCTTGCAAAGAGAAGCATTAGTTGAACCAAAGATAATATCATCAACATAAATCTGAACAATCAAAATATCAGTTTTTAAGGTTTTTCTAAAGAGAGTGTTATCAACATGTCCTTTTTCAAAACCATTTTCTAGAAGAAATATACTTAACCTTTCATACCAAGCTCTTGGAGCTTGTTTCAAACCATACAGAGATTTCTTCAATTTGTAAACATGATCAGGACACTTTATATCTTCAAAGCCAGGAGGTTGTTTAACATAGACTTCTTCATAAATTACTCCATTCAAAAATGCACTCTTAACATCCATTTGAAATAGAGTGATGTCATGATTAACTGCATAGGACAAGAGAAGTCTAATTGCCTCAAGTCTTGCTACTGGTGCAAAGGTTTCAGTGAAATCTATGCCTTCTTGCTGACTATAACCTTGTGCAACCAGTCTAGCTTTATTTCTGACAACTTCTCCCTTTTCATTTGACTTGTTTCTGAATACCCATTTTGTTCCAATAATGTTCTTGTGTTTGGGTTTTGGTACCAGATCCCAAACATCATTTCTTTCAAATTGATTGAGTTCTTCTTGCATTGCAACAATCCACCCATCATCTGAGAGTGCTTCTTCTATGTTTGTGGGTTCAATTAATGAAATTAACCCAACTAGGGATTCATCCTCTTTGAAAGCAGATCTGGTCTTTCTTGGGCTATCCTTGTTACCAACAATTAGCTCTTCAGGATGAGATGATCTATACTTGAATTTACTCTTAGGTGGAGCAGGTGTCTGAGAGGGTTCAGTTTCTGAAGGGTCTTCAGTTTCAAGGCCTTCAGAGATATCTTCATTTTGAGTCTCAGATGGATATACAGCAATGGAGAGATCTTCACACTCAGAATTTGAGGAAACTTGAAATTCTGCAAAAGTCTCAGCTTGCTCTGACATTTTATCGTCAGGCTCTTTATCATCAAATCTAACATGTATAGATTCTTCAACTGTGTGAGTTTCAGAATTATACAATCTGTATGCTTTTGAGCGTTCAGAGTAGCCTATAAAGATACCCTTATAAGCTCTAGCATCAAATTTCTTTCGATAGACCTTGTTGTCTAGAATATAACAAGTACATCCAAACTGATGAAAATAAGAAATATTTGGTTTTCTTCCTTTGAACAGTTCATAAGCAGTTTTGTTCAGAATAGGTCTGATGTAGATTCTATTCTGAACATAGCAAGCAGTACTCACGGCTTCTGCCCACAAGAACTTAGCTAGGTTAGACTCAAGCATCATGGTACGAGCCATTTCTTGCAAAGATCTATTCTTTCTTTCTACAACACCATTCTGCTGTGGTGTTCTAGGAGAAGAGAATTCATGGATTACTCCATGCTCTGAGCAGAAAGATTCGAAAGAGTCATTTTCGAACTCTCCCCCATGGTCGCTTCTAACCTTCAGAATTCGAAGATCCTTTTCACTTTGTATTTGTGTGCAGAAGTCACTGAACACCACAAGTGCTTCACTCTTAGAACGTAGGAATTTCACCCAAGTCCATCTACTGAAATCATCAACCATGACCAATCCATATTTTTTACCATTGATAGAGGCTGTCGAAACAGGACCAAACAGATCAATGTGAAGCAATTCTAAGGGTCTGGAAGTAGAGACAATGTTTTTAGACTTGAATGAAGTCTTAGCAAATTTTCCTTTTTGACATGAGCCACAAAGTGCATCTGAGTGATAATCAATGTCAGGCAAACCACTAACAAGCTTTTGTTTGCTAAGCTTAGAGATCAACCTCCAGTTAGCATGACCAAGACGCTTGTGCCATAGCCATTTCTCATCACTCAGAGACAAAAGACATATAATCTTTTGGTCAACCAAATCAGAAAAGTTTACTTTATAAACATTGCCAACTCTCATTCCCTTGAATACTACAGATTTGTCAGAGTCTTTTGATACAGTACATGATTCCTTATTAAATGTAACAACACACCCATTGTCACAAAATTGACTAATGCTCAATAGATTGTGTTTAAGTCCATCAACTAACCAAACATCTTTAATGGAAAGAGAAGAATTACCAACTGTACCTGTACCAATGATCTTCCCTTTTTGTTTTCCTCCAAATCCCACAGAGCCTCCCTCTTTCAGAGTTAGGGTTTGGAACATATGCTTTTCTCCCGTCATATGTCGTGAGCAACCACTGTCCAGGTACCAGGGCTGCTGTTTTACCTTTCCTTGCATGAGCATCTGAAGCAAACATTATTTCAGATTTTGGTACCCATATTCTGATGGGTCCTTTAGAGTTAGTCTTCTGAATAGTATTCCTTCTTTGTTTTCTATGATCAACACAAGATCTAGAATTAATTAAGCTTTGACAAGAATGTTTAGGCTTAATTTGATTCTTGGATTTTGATCTGGAGTATATCACAGTTCCAAAGGTCAAGCAAGGATCTGAAGTAACTTTACCTTGATTTCTCAGAGGTTCAGATGACTTCTGAGCCTTAACTTGAGAACTTTTGGACTCAGAAATTTTAGGTTCAGAAGAACTTGGAACTTCTGAGTCTTTGGGTTCAGGTTCAGAACCTCCTTCAGAGTTGGATGCCTTCAGATCAAGTGTACCGCTTTTAACAAAGGTAGAGAATAATTCAGGTGGAGTATCATCCTCACTATATGATTTCAGAGGTTTATCCCAGTTCTTAAACCGAGAATAACCAATGCCTTCACCATAGTTACGAGTCATATGATAAATCATGGAAGCCATTTTACTCCTATTGAAGGTACAACGAATAAATTCGTGAAGAGCATCTTCATGATCATCATTGAGCTTGTCTGCCAAGACATAGTTAGATTCAACATGACAAATACGAATGTTTAACGATTCATTTTCATCATAAAGAATCTTGGCATCCTTTTTCAATGATTCATGAACATTCTTCAGAATTTTGTGTTGACTTACTATACGAGAGTAATGTTTCACGGCAATCTTAAGAGAATCAATTAATTCAGATTTAGTCATGTTAGAGTATACCTCATTTTCATCATCTGAGTCATCTTCAGAATCTCTATCAGAGTTGTTACCTTCAGAAGTTCTTGCCATTAAAGCCAGATTGCCTTCTTCATCATCTTCTCCTTCAGAGTCATTCTCAATGGTCTCCCAAGTGGCTAACAAACTCTTCCTTACCTTTTCTTTGTACTTTTCTTTCCCAAAGCTCTTATTCTTTCCTTTGTCCTTGGATGACATTTCTGGACAGTCCGCAATGAAGTGTCCAGATTTCTTGCAGTTATAGCAGTTGTTCAGTTCTTCCTTTTTGTCCTTTGAAAAGGAACTTCTTGAGTTGTTTCCTTTGTTTGGAAACCTTTTGTATTTCTTGTTCCATTTCTGAAACCTTCTAACCATTAGTGCCATTTCTTCATTCTCAGAATTTTCATCCATCATATCATCAGAAGTTTCTTCCTCTTGTTCAGACACTTTGATCTTTGCAGCTTTTGAGGAAGTCTGAACAGAGCTTAGAGCCAAGGACTTCATCTTCTTGACAGGTTCATCTGACATAAGTTCTAGCTCATGACTTCTGAGTGAGCTTATTAAATCTTCAAGAGTCACATTGTCCAAATCCTTGGATTCCTGAAAAGCTGTAACTTTTGGTCTCCATTTGGAAAGTAAGCTCCTCAGAATTTTCTTCACGTGATCAGATGCAGTGTAGCTTTTCTTCAGAACTTGAAGACCAGAGACAAGGGTTTGAAACCTTGAATACATGGTTTCAATATCTTCATCTTCCTTCATTCTGAACAGCTCATATTGATGAACTAATAAGTTTGCCTTAGCTTCTTTGACTTGCTTATTTCCTTCATAGGTGGAACATAGAGAGTCCCAGATAGTTTTGGCACATGACTTGTTGGATATTTTTAAATACTCAGCATGAGATATTGCACCAATAAGCATATTCTTAACAGTATGATGCTTCTTATACTGTTTCTTCTTTTCAGCATCAAAGAACTTTCTGTAGGTATTTCTTACAACACCTTCATCATCCATGTGTTCAAAATGTATACCATCTTCAATGATATCCCATAACTCATCATCGGTCCCAATGATGTAACTATACATCTTGGTTTTCCAGAAAGGAAAAGTAGTAGGATCACTGTTGAAGTAAGGTGGTTTGTCTCTGTGATTATCACTGTTCCTTTCCCTATCATAGTTGTGAGGAGGTGGAACAGCAGAGTGATCAGGTCCAGAGGAAGCAGAAGGAGAGGTAACACCAGACATGTTTTTCAACTAAGTACCCCTAGATCTTTTACTGTTTCACTGTTAAGTGAAGAGCAACAGACCGGAGCTCTGATGCCAATTGAAGGTTGAAAAACACACAAGAAGGGGGGGGTTGAATTGTGTGAGACTTTTTCTAAGTTAAAACAAATTGCAGCGGATAAGGTATAACACACACAATATATGAGGATAGGGTTAGAGAGAGATGCTCAGAATTTTTATACTGGTTCCTCCCACTAACAGGAGTAGTCCAGTCCTCTTGTCCTTCACAAGAGATTTCACTATAATCACTCAGATTACAAATGCTCAAGCACTAAGCAAGAGACTTCAAACTGCTCAAGCACAAAGCAAGAGACTTCTAATGCTCAAGCACAAAGCAAGAGACTTCCAATGCTCAAGCACAAAGCAAGAGACTTCCAATGCTCAAGCACAAAGCAAGAGACTTCCAATGCTCAAGCACAAAGCAAGAGACTTCCAATGCTCAAGCACAAAGCAAGAGACTTCTAACTGGTTTTAATGTTAATAAAGATAAGAGATTAACACTTGATATACAATCAGAGGTGTTTACAAAATACAACTCAGTTACAAGACTAACTTAGAAAATTATCACAAAGTTTCTAAGTGTTTGATAGCTTCAGAATTTGACAGAGTTTCAGCACGTTCAGAAGCTTAAGTCTTTGTTCCATTTCTTCACAAATCTTCTTCCTTTTATAGATGATAAAATGAACGTTGAAGATTATAGCCGTTTGAAGAATTGAGACGCTCCTTTGTATAGATCAGTGAGCTTATTAGCTGTTCTGATTTGCAGTAGCTTAGGAGCTTAACGTTTACTACAAAATGAGAGATTCCTTTTGGCTTTTGATATTTGAACCTTGGTGAAAGCCAAATAAGGAAATAATCGTTTCTGAAGCCTGACTTGAAAAGGACCTTTCCATGGTCAAACCTTTTCATTCTTGATTTCTGCGTTTGGACTTAGTCAGGCACAGTCTTCAATAAAATTGTACTCTCAAATGTAGCTTAACACTTATATCTGACGAGCCTTCAGATTTTGATAGGCTCAGAATTACTTGTTTCAGATCTGGTGAGCTCAGATGTTCTTCAGATTTTGATAGTCTCAGATTTACTTGTTTCAGATCTGGTGAGCTCAGATGTTCTTCAGATTTTGATAGGCTCAGAATTACTTGTTTCAGATCTGGTGAGCTCAGATGTTCTTCAGATTTTGATAGGCTCAGAATTACTTGTTTCAGATCTGGTGAGCTCAGATGTTCTTCAGATTTTGATAGGCTCAGAATTACTTGTTTCAGATCTGGTGAGCTCAGATGTTCTTCAGATTTTGATAGGCTCAGAATTACTTGTTTCAGATCTGGTGAGCTCAGAAGTAATTCCTTCAGAAATTCTAAGGTTCAGATAATAACTTCAGAGTTTCACAGGCTCAGAATTACTTGCTTCAGATCTGGCGAGCTCAGAAGTAATTCCTTCAGAAATTCTAAGGTTCAGATAATAACTTCAGAGTTTCACTTGCTTCAGATCTGGTGAGCTTAGAAGTAATTCCTTCAGAAATTCTAAGGTTCTTTAGTACGCAAATTTTAACTTTTAATCCTGCACACTGAATTAAATTATTAGTATTCCAATTTAACCTTAAATACATTGTTATCATCAAAATCAATTAAGGAGATACAAAATCATAATTTTGTTCCAACACAGATTCAACACCAATTTACCCTTTTGACAAATGAGATCTTGTTTGTGAGAACACAAGAAGCAACGAAAAGATTTAGATCTAAGAAAAATTAAGGAAAAAATAAAAACAGTTTTAATATTTTAGAATCCAGTAACAGGTAAACTATTAAAAACAAGTGGATGATGTGGCCAGTTATAATTGGAGTGTGTCAAATGAGTGTGTTAGAGAGTGTGTTCCTAGCAATTGTTTTTTATTGTATTTGTATCTACAGTATCTTTGGATAAATATCAGCCAATAAGATTAAACCATGGAACGGCTATTATAGCAGCTTTCACAATTTTTTTATTCTGGATCCCACAAAGCTCATTAATAAATAAAATAATTTATTTGTTAAGTGAGAATGTTTGATTACGTTTATACCCTTATATTCAAGGTGAATTCCATCTATATCTTTCCTGGAACGCATCAAAGTTGTCTCCATCTTCACGGCTGCGTCGTCGATCCCGACACGGGCAAGCCTTTATTTTCTTCATGTTTTCAATACCTAACCTCACTCTTCCCGTGATTCAATTAAGCTCTTCAATCTTTTCTATTCACAGAAAAAGGAAAATGAGACGATTTGTTTCTTTCGATCTTTTTGAATCCTAATCACGATCCCTTTCAATATGTTTCAATCGTGATATGGGGAAGATAAAAAATATCACTATCCTTCCCCATATCACGATTCCTTTTTTCACATCCCTTTTTATTGTTTGGAAGTGTTTAACATCTCTCTTCGTTGGTGACGAACCCAACGATTTGGAAGATTTTCCAAGGCGTTTCCAATGGCTTGACTATATGCTTGCAAACAAGTTGGATACCGAGTATCAAAAGTTCATATGTAAAGTGATTTAAAATGCTCTAAGATTTACAGATCCAATACTAGAAATGGGTAGACAATTGGTCCGGCGGATGAGAATGAAAAAGAAGCATTACATTGTACTGCATTTGAGGGTAGTTTGTTTGATTTTCCCATGCAATCTCATCGTTCAAGTTCATGAATTTTCTAACCACTAAAACTATAAGGTAGTAGTTGCAGTAGTATACTTATATGTTGATCAATGTCCTTGGTAAAAATTTGCTTGTGTCAATATAAACAGGATGATCATATCAAGTGAAACATAATTGTAATAAAGATTGGAAATGAGTAAGAGCAAGTTAAGAGTATATGACACATAATGCATTACTGAAACTTCAATTTAGATTACAACTGCAAGTTAAATTATAGTCTCTAGCCTCCTCTCTAACATAAGATCGATAGAGAGCGCTGACTGCCATGTAAAGAGTAAAAAGGTCACATTTTCTTGATTTAAAACCAAATTTCAATGGCTGATAATCATTTTGAAGTATTACTTTCACCCAGTATATAACTAGATATTAGAATTGAACACCATGCAATAGGATATAGGATATTGTTTGTTACATTTGACTTCATAAATCCCAAAATATGGTACATCTCAACCTCAAAATTGACCACTATAAAACCATACCTAATAGTGATACTTCATAAAAAGGTTGACTAAACATAAGTTACATCCCAGTACCCCCAAAACTAAATAATTATACTTAAAAACAGATAAATAGACAGCAAAGACTGAACAAACAATAGATGACAACTTTAGATTTAAATAGACAACTTCAACTAACAAATCGTTTGGTGACCCAAGCCTTGGCAGAATCTTCTTTAAGCTGATTTTTCAATTCATTGTGATCACCCAATAAAAGGCTCAATGTCAACCTCATCCTCAACACTTCTTCCTCAATCCAATGCCAGACTTCCTAAAAGTTTTCATTTGGAGTATGTCGTCATCATCCACACCTCTATGGCTAGGTAGAAACCCTACAAAATCGTCTTTAACAAACCGATGATTGTGCACATCGTTGAATGCTAATCGGACCACTACACATAGTTTGAGAAGTTACTTTAATGCAACTCACTAAACGATGAATCACAACAACAATAGACTTTGATTAATTCATTTATTCTTTTTAATTTGGCTTATAAATACAAATTCAATACATATAAAAAAGAAAAAAAATTCATAAAAATAAGACTTAAAACTCCAGAACCAATATAACCAATTGCAGACTATGCCATAGCTTGCAAAACAACAACTTCTACTAATTTATGCCTTTCATGGATAAGTATCACAAAAAAAAATGAAAGAAGACACTAACCCTTGAAGTAAAGAGCAACGTAAAAACGAAATATGCTAGCTGTAGATGGTCTCGACTGCGACGGAATCACGGAAAGGACAGTGGTCGGAGAAGATTTTCAAATCGCAACAAATATGGTTCAACTGACAGATCTAATGACAGAGAGCAAAAACCTGGTGGTGGTGGTGGTGGCGGCAGTTTTGTTAAGCATGTTCGATGGCCATGGTAAAGAAGGAAAAAGAGTACTCTTTTTTTTATGCGTTCTAGGGAAGATATAGATGAAATTAACTTGGATTTACACAATTGAATATAAGGGTATAAACGTAATCAAACATTCCCACTTAACAAATAAAATATTTTTATTTATTTATGAAATTTTATGGGACCCAGAATAAAAAAATTGTGAAACCTACTATAACAGGTCATTTTAAGAGGAGCACCCATGGAACCAAAAAAAGAGAGCATATTAGGGGCTTCCACAAACTTAAAAGTTATTTTTATTTTGACACGGAATAATTTTCGCACGGGTTTCCATAGGGCTGAGCATCGGGCAGGTATGAGCGGTTTCGGGCCAAAAACATCAAAACCGATCATAACTGATGAAGAGAAAGCTACCCATCTCCGACCGTTTACCTACACAGTTTGGTCGGGTCTCGAATGATTCGGGTGTCGGATAGACCGGACGGATTTGTTCGGATAAGGCTAAATCTTGTGGTGTTTTATAGAGATCAAATGACAAGAAAAGAATAAAAAAAAAGGTTGCTCTTCATAACTCATTCCATGTTTATAATATCTTTTCTAAAAATGATGAATGGAGAGAGAAGTGTGTGATTGGGATGCAAGAGATAAAAATATGTTCGAGATGAATATTTTTCAATGGTTTTAACAGTGGTGGTTGGAGGAGATTCGATGGTGGTTTTAACAGATAGAGAGAGGATATTTTGCAGTGTATCCATGAAGTTAGAGAAAGAAGAAGGCTATAACAAATTACTTGTAAGTAGTAGTACTGGTACAGATACATAATCGGTGCTTACAAACCATTGTTTGTCCAATCACAACTTTTAATAAAGCAAAACTAGTGTCGAATAGTACTACTTACATGAGTTACAGCTATAAGAGCTTTATAAGTCATGTCATTTTGAGACCCACAAAAGCACACTTCCCATAAAAAAAACCATTTATTTATTGACAATTTTTTAGTTGCAAGACACGTTTCCTATCTCCTAGAGATTTCCAAAACACCTATTTTGAATAACTTATATATTAAATTAATAATAATAATTGATAGTGTTAGACATGTTTTTCAGTCGAGCTTGAGTAACTACAGATCTAGTTTTCAAAACCCGCACCCGACCACTTATACCCATGCAAGACTGAGAGATTTAAACCGTCAACTCGCAAACCGTTTAGATCCTACCACTTTCTTCATTTATGTAGGGGGTTGTTCGGATTTCGGGCGGGGCGGTACTTTTTGCTCAGCCCTAGGTTTCCAAACTAGTCTATTATTAAATGTTAGTTTTATTTTGGTCTAATTCAACTTTGCATAAGCGATTTATAAAAATGTTACTCTTTATAAACTAATTTCATATATTCTCTCTATTCTTACATGGGACTTGAGTTCATGCGACATTATAAATTTCCCTTTAGGACCTGTTTGGTGCGCTGTATAAAGAAACAGGATAGTATAAAGTATGTGAGTTGTCTAGCATCTTATTTATAATGCATATAGTGGAGAATTACATATTATTTAATAATAATATCTATTGTTTCAACTTATACGAATAATTTTATAAAGATATAGTCTAAAAACGCATAAGACCCGTGTGAATAATTTTATAAAGATATACTACACACAATACAACTCTAATATGAGACTTATAAATGAGACAATTATACACCATCAAACCGAAAAAACACAAAAAAAAAATATATTCATCTTCTTCAGTTGACCCTTACACAAACTTTTTTCCATCTACAAATTATACACCATCAAACCCCTCAAAATGAATTTAATGAATAACACAAATACATAAATTGATTTAAATAGATTTTCATCATCTGCCAACTGCCATATATACAAAATGGATTTAATGAATAACACAAATACAAAATGGATTTAGAAGGAATTTTTTTTACGTCCATGATATTCCCAGGAAAATCCAATAACAACAATTTGAGCTTTGTTGTTTGTCTTCATGTAAAATGAATAGAACACGCAATTTAGGGATGACAACAAAGGGAAAGAAAAATCACAGCAATCTGCGCACAACAATTCAGGTAAGGGATGTGTTGATAGTTTATTATGGTGTTGAACAGCGTACAATATTAAAATTAGATTTTTGGGAATTATTAGGGTCCATTGTTCTTTCTTTCGTTATTGTTTGGGTTCATTTTAATTTCTTTTGGGATTTTGAAAATTATTAGGGTTCATTGTTATTTCTTTTTGTTATGTTTTATGAGTAGATGATGATGAACTCATTTATTTATTTTTTCTTTCAAATTGAAGAAATATTTTTAATTTCATAATTATTTTATTAAATTTATATATTTAGGCTTTAACTATTTTACTATATTCAATTAAGTTAAACTGTATTTTTTATTAAATATTTATTCGCTAACATAGACAGTCATTTCTCCACGGGTGTTTCCAAATTCCCACTTTGCATGCCAAAATAGTTGGGTGCGGTAATGCAAAAAATATCAAAATAGAGAGGTAAGAATGTTCAATTTTGAAATGAGGTAATAATTTTGTGAGAGAGGTAAAATAGAGGAACCAAAATTATAATTTAGCTTTTTTAATTACCATGATGTAGATACAAAGTTTTTATCACCGTTGGGGAATCTCATCAGTAAACTTGTTAGGCACATAAGTTTGAGTTTTTCCATTCCAACTGAATTCTTTTCATATATAAGTGTCAAAAATCAAACAACTTGACCATTTACTTAAGAGATCCAAAACCTTTATCATTTTAACCAATCAGTAAATATTATCTTATTTTTATTTGCTCTTGACCTAGAGAATCACATTATCCTTTCTATATTATGCCTATGCACACTAATTAGAGTATTATTATCATTATTATTTTTTTGTGGTTACTTTTTTGGTTTTTCCGTTACATTAGGAGTATTGTTCATAAAAAGAAACATCTCAATACATAATAAATATTTGCATAAATATGATTAAAAGAGTATTGCCTAGAATTTACAAATGAGCGACAATAACCGATTTGTTTGTGTTAAATTATTTAGACATAGAAATCAATACCTTCATTGCTAATTACAATTTTCCATCAATAAGTGGTGCTCCTACAATATATAAATAGTCTACTTTTCTCTAATTCTTACGCACCATTGTTCTAGCTTAGCACTTTTTTTATCACTACTTTTGATTGTATTAACTTTTTCTTGTTTCAAAGATGAAAGTTTTGTTTTTTCTTCTTCTAGTGTTAGTCATTGCTTCACCTAGCTTGTGCTCTAAATTAGGAAAGTATAATATTTCAAATGCTTTCAATATTGTTAAGTACGGTGCCAAGGGTGATGGTCATACTGATGATTCAAATGTAATTTTTTGTATAGCTTCATTTTGTTTTCATGCAATTATATTTTTATCTATGAGATATCTTTTCAAAAATCTAATACATTTTTTTGACATTATATAAAAAAGGCTTTTTTGGAAGCATGGAAAGATGCGTGCAGTTCAACTAAAGGTACTCCAACACTCTTTGTTCCCTTAGGCAGAATATTCATGACGCAACCTTTGACGTTCCAAGGTCCTTGCAAATCCGCAACCATTAATGTTATGGTAAGTTATAAATAAATTAATCAAATACACATATATGTTTGCATGCATGACTATGGAGAATGTCTCACTTTCTATATATATATATATATATATATATACCTTTATTTAATCTATTTTGTCAATGTTACGTTTCCCCTCATGCATTTATCGTATAGTAAATTAATTAATTAATTAATTTTCATTTAATGGTCAATTTTTTTTTTATACAATTTGTTGTTGTTGTTGTTAAAATAGTATGGTTGTTGAAATTTCACTATTAAAATGAATAAATGGAGTGAGTGTACACAGTAGGCACCTTGAGTTTTGTATATACAATATGATATTCCTATCAATTAAGTTAAACTCATGATAATATGATTGATTTCTTTTGGAGTATTTATTTATTAATATCATGATCAACATTTGATTTGATAGATTAGGGGAACAATCATCGCTCCACAAAGTCATGAACATTGGAAATCAGACAATAATGATCACGATTCATGGATTACGTTCAATCACATAAGCGGCCTTGTTGTGAATGGAGGAGGAACACTTAACGGCCAAGGTGCTTCTTGGTGGGACAAGAAGGATGCAAGTGATAGGCCAACGGTAAGTTTATTCCATTAGATGTAATTAAACTCTATAGCAAATTTACATGTTTTAAGTCTCGTATATATTTTAAAGTGTATAAATAACCACATGTATGTGCAGGCTCTTCGATTTCTTGGGTGTGATAATTTAAAACATGGCCCATTGACACAAATCAACAGCCCAAGAAATCATATAAGTATAACTGGATGTGATGGCGCTTTAATCTCTAATGTTAGTTTAATTGCACCAGAAACAAGTCCCAACACCGATGGAATTGATATTTCATCATCAACCAATGTTTTCATTGAGAATTCAACCATCTCAACTAGTTCAATTCTAGATTATTCTCTATCATTATATATTTATGTTAATGTATTTTCACCTCTCTATTGTTATATATTTGCATCTTATTAGTTTTCTTGTTTATTGTTTATAATAGGTGATGATTGTGTTGCCATTAATAGTGGTTCTAAATTCATCAACATAACAAATGTTAAATGTGGACCTGGTCATGGCATCAGGTCAGTTGTTCAATTCAAATATTGTTATGTTTTTAATTTTTGCATTTTGTTATATTACTCTAACCTTTATTAGGTGTGGTCGTGAATATAAAGTGTTGGAAGCCTTGGGAAACAAGGAGAATATGCTACAGTAGAAGAGTTATACGTTTCACACATCATCTTCATTCGAACAACAAATGGTGCTAGAATCAAGACATGGGCGGTAAGAATTGATTATAGTTAATTCAATAATTAATTAAATCAATTATTATTATTATAGTACTAATGTTTTGTTTGTGTGGTTCGCATTAGGGAGGATCTGGATATGCAAGGAAGATAACTTATGAAGATATTACACTTGTTGGAGTGATGAACCCTGTGATAATTGATCAACAATACGATGCTTTAGAATCTATAAATAGAGGAGTGAAAAATAAGTGATGTTACTTTCTGCGACTTTCGAGGAACCACAGAAGATAAAAATGCAATTGAACTGAATTGTGCCCATATTGGTTGCACTAATGTTGTACTTGAAAAGATTAACATTACTAGTCTTAATGGAGGGCCACTATCTTCATCGTGCAGTAATGTACAAGGGTCATGCTCTTCGTGCAATCCTACCGTCGCATGTCTTGGCAATTAAGTTTATGAAAACTGAAGAAAAGAAAAACAATTGGATCCTAAGAATGTCAAATGTTAGTCATTATTATTTATATATATATATATATATATATATATATATATATATATATATACCATAACTGCTGGATCATTAATGAAGATGACAAGTTCGTAAAAACAAAACATAATCCATAAAATATGATGAGGGAATAATGGAAGGTCATCAAGAAATAAATCTAATTCAGTAGTTAATAAAAATATAACTTGAAAAGTTAAGATATGAAAGAAGAGATTATATTGCGAAAACATTTTATTTATATTGAAAATACTTACAAAAGATCTCGAGAATTCATTAATTCTGGGTTAAACTTGTTCCACCACTTAACCCTTATGCATCTGATAATCCAAAAGACCTGGCTGTTTGGGACTGATAATTCTTTTTTAAAAGTCCAAGAAGTAATCCATGATATCCCAAAAGTAGCATGAAAGGCTAATATTTTTAAATGATCTGATATATTAATCTTTTCACTAAAAACCTCAAAGGCTTTAGCTGCATAATCTGGATAAATGTTAGTTTCTGGTCCCCATTCATGGAACCATTTGACAAACCATAATGGGAACTTTAGAGGGAAATCTTTTCGAAACCAAATAAACCAAGAATGGTCAAAAGGATGATAATACAGCATGTTAGACCATGCTTCCATGTAATCATAATAAGAGTAATGTTGAGGCGAGAAGCGCCTAGTAAAGCTTCTGGTGTGTCAAGGATGAGCCTTCCAATCAGAGGGAGATAATACCTTTAAAATTTTGAATTTTGAGAAGATAATTTTAGTTTTATCATTTTTATCAAAAGTGTGAGTTATATCAATGGATTCAGTATCCACTAAGATAAACTCATAAAATAATCTGGTCTTTTCAGGATTTGAGGGAAGATAATGAAAACCTTGAGGGAAGAATTTAGAGGTAATCTGTAATAATGATCCTTCCGAATTGAATTCTGGTTCTAAGAGGAAAAGGATCTTTTTGTAATCTTTTTCCATGAAAGGACAAGATAATGAATCTGGTGGGGTGTAGAAAGGTAGTTTATCTGGGACTTTTGAGGGGGTGTTTAATGAGGATGGAGTGTGTAAAGCAAAAGTTAATGGCGAAACTAGTTTTGAATTTAATGATGGCCTAATACCTCTAGGCGATGAGGAGGGATAAAAAGCTGGTAAGGCCAAAGGGGTTAATGGGGTAAATTTGTTTTGAGTGGATAATGAAGCAGAAGTAGATGAGTTCTGTAATACTTGTTTGGCTGTAATAACTTTTTTGGACTCCTCAAGAGGAGGGCCATAACTGTCTTTTTTACTCATTTTCCCTGTAAAAATTCTCTGGTAAGAAAATCTGGTAATGAATTCTTTTCTCCTTTAATATGTTCTATATCAAAATCAAAACATGATAATAAAGCTTGCCATCTAGCAAAAATGTGTTTGGAAACCAAATTCTTAACATCTTTTTGTAAAACTTCTTTTGCAGCCTTACAATCAGATCTTAATAAAAATTTCTTTGAAAATAAATCATCTTGAAATTTAGTAATACACAAAACAATAGCTAAAACTTCTTTTTTAATAGTACTGTAATTTAGTTGTGCCGGATTCCAGGTTTCATAATAATATCTAACAACTTGTTCTATAGATGACTCTGGTAATCTTTGTTTTAATATTCCTCCAAACCCTACATCAGAGGAATCAGTTTCTACTATAAGAAAAGCTTGGGGATCTGGGATTCCTAAGCAGGGTAGTCTTTTAATTAGTTGCTTAATTTGTCTAATGCTTTGACTCATGGTTTCATCCCATGGGGGAGGATTCTTCTTAAGTCTTTTGAACAAGGGTAAACAAATGACCCTAATGTTGGGAATAAAGTCAGCTACATAATTTACACATCCTAAGAATCTTTGTAATTGAGTTTTATCTCTTAATTCATCAGGGAATTTATCTCCAAATTCTATAGCTCTACTAATGGGAGTAATGGTTCCTTGATATATATTAAATCCTAAAAATCTTACATTAACTTGGAATAATTTCATTTTTCTGGCTGATAAAACTAATCCATTATTTTTAATGATTTCAAAGAATTTCTCTAAGTGGTCAAAATGTTCATTTAGAGATTTGGAAAATACTAATATGTCATCTAGATAGACAATAGAAAATTCTTAGTAATCATTTAATATATCATTCATAATGTGCTGGAATTCACTAGGAGCATTTTTTAATCCTAGGGGCATTACATTCCATTCATAATGACCGAAAGGCACTACAAAAGCAGTTTTATATTTATCCTTTTCTTCTAATTGAATTTGATAATATCCTGACTTTAAATCAAATTTAGAAAATATAATTGAATTAGATAATCGTCCTATTAAATCTTTTTTATTAAGGATAGGATATCTAATCCATTGAAGTACTTTATTTAAGGGTTTATAATTAATAACTAATCTGGGAGCACCTCTCTCTAATTCTCCTGGATTATTAACATAAAATCCTGTACAACTCCAGGGAGATTTACTTGGTCTGATTAATTTTTTATCTAAATAATCTTTAATTTCTTTTTTACAATATTCTAAATATTGTTGATTCATTTGAATTGGTCTTGCCTTTGTAGGTATAGACCTTTCATTAAAATTGAGTTCATATGGTAATGATACAATATGCTTCTTTCTATCCCAAAAGGCATTGGGATGTTCTGAGCATATTTCTTTTTCAAACCTTTGTTGTAACAGAATAATTTTATCTTTTATATTTTTAGATTCTAATTGGCTTTCTATCCTTTTATATTGAATTTCTTTATTCAGCATATTAATATGTTTTTTCTTTTGAGAAATTAAATTAATTGTAGATGTAGAAAGGTTTTGAACAGTATTTAAATCTTTAGTTCTGGGTGCTTCGAAAAATCTAAATATAACTTCCCTTCCCAGGGCGTTTGAAGTTATAGCCTCATGAGAAACTGTAAAAGGGTATAATAATGAAAGAAAAGGTGTTCCTAAGATAATATGTTGATGTATATTTTTTACTAGCAAAAAATGAGTTTTATAACAAACATGATCTTTACAGATCTTAGCATCTGTTAATTTATATTGAACTTGTAATTTATGGCCTCCTGCACCACTTAATCCTTGTAAAGTTTTTTCATAAAATTTTGTAGGTATTAGTCCTTCTTGAATACAGTTCATGTCTGCACCAGAATCTATTAACGCTACTAGATCAAATCGTTGATCTTTAACAAGCAAAGTAATTGGACAAAGCCATTTATGTGTAATCATTCTATTTAGAGTAGCAATATATGGGGGATCATCTATATCATGCCTAATATTTGACGTTCCATCTTCACTATTTATAATTTGTTTTCCTTTTAATTCTAAATATTTAACTTCTAGCTCTAAATCTTTTGCTTTTAATGAATCTATTTCTTGTTTCATGAGCGAGATTTCATTTTGTAAATCTTTAATAGTTATTGGGGGAGTAATAATAGGTTTAAATCTATTCATGATTTCTTTAAATTCTATTTTTTGAACTGTATTTTTGTTCTTTTCTTCACGATCTATCATGTTTTTAATCTGCAACATGAATTCTTCCTTTTGTGAAGATTCAGGCATATCTTTTAATATAGCAATTAAGGTAGTAGCTTGATCACTAGTGATTACATTTATACTTTTAATACATTTATCGCAAGTACATAATTCAGCTCCTAAACAACAATCTCCCTCAGAACTAGTTTCTGATTCGGAACTAGTTAATATTTGATTAAGGTCATCTTCTTCATAAGAAGATTCTTCAGAACTAATGGATGAAGTATCATTTAACATAATATCTTTTAATACATTAATAAGATCTTCTTTTAATTGATCATTAATGTCTAATTTATGAATTTCGTTAATTTTTTGTTTAACACGGCAGGTTTTTGCATAATGACCGAAACGTCCACACTTAAAACATTTAATATCAGATTTATCATTCTGAAATTTTTTCTTCTTGCCTTTAGATTTTTTATAATTTTTGTCTTCAGAGAGTTCTTTATTTTTTCTGTAATGATTTTTTCGTTTTTTGTAAGGTTTATAACTACTAGAAGGTTTTGTATAATTCTTTCTAGTCTTTTTACTAGGGGCTCTGATTGGTTCTATTCCAAATTGTTCACAAAATGAACCTAATTCTTTTTTACTTTGAGTTACCTCAGATTTAATTTTATTTTGTATTTTAAAATCTGTACAAATTCCTATTCCCGTTTCTATAATTTGGCTAGATATTTGACCAAAAGTTAATATAGAGTAAGGAATTACTCCATTACTTTTAGCTTTAATGGCCATCCTAACCTTTTCTGCTAATAATCTAGGTAATCCTGCTATAAACCGGTCTTTCCAATAATCAGCTCCACCATCAGGTCTATTACATAATTTTGATAGAAACATATCTTTATACCAACGATAATCACTCATTGTAGGACAATAAAGGTTTGCTAATTGATCTGCAGCCCTATCCTGTATTTGAGCTGGATCTCCCACAAAGTGTTTGGTAATGGTATATAATAAAGTATTTACAGCATCTTCATCTCCTAAGACGCCTGTTGTTGGATCTAATTTTTTAGCTTCTAAGATAGCATGTTTTTCTTCAGGACTAATTATATTATCCCACCAACCTTTTAATTGTCCAGTAAAACCAGTAATTATTATTATAGCAGCTTTTTTATCTGTATTTTCACCCATTGTTTTAAAAGTTGTAGCTGCCATGGTCATTTCTTGAATGGTATTTAATATATTTTGTTCACTATGTCCGTCTATGTTCCATTCTATAATTGAATTATCATTGTAAGAGCTGGCCACCATATCCATAGCTTCTTCAAATTGAAGATCCGGAAAACTAGGTCTAGGATAATAGTTTCTAGTTCTTCCTTGGTAACCCATGTGCTTTCTAATTCTATTTATCTCAGAATTATCTTCATTCTTTTCTAGTATATTTACTTGTGCTTTTGCTTTCCCATTAATAGAAAGATCAGCTAATTTCTTCATTAGATTATCTACTAATTCATCTTTTCTAGGCCCTAATTTGACTTCACTTAAATCCTTCTCAGGGACATTAATTAATTTGTATATAGGTCTTTGTGGATCTAAAGGAAAATCCTTGTAAGACTCTATTTTATTATGTGTAAGAGGAGCATGAGTCATTTGAGTCTCTACTCTATCTAATTGATCTGCTATGGTGCATAATATGGTATTTGAAAAATTCAGCTGAAACTGCACTTTTCCTATATCAGCATTTTCTGGTGATTTAAAGGGATATGCCTCTAATGATACATTATGACTTTCTATCTTAATGGCTTATAATGGAGGATGAACAGATTCAATAGTTTTATTGGTTAATGTTGTCCATTTTTTAGCAGTTTTTGTGGTAACATTTAAATAATTTGTCTGTATGAAAGGGTTAATTATTTTTTGTTCTATGCAGTATTCTTCAAACCAAGTGAAGAAATAGACATTAATTCTTTTGTTTCTAATATAGTCATAAAATTTTTTAAGATAATAAGCAGTTTGTATCTTTTCAAAAGTACCAAAGTACCAATTTCTTTTTTCTTTATTATAATCTGCTTCAAAGTCTTCTCTAATCCAAGCTTTATCTATCTCAACCTCTTCTTCTAATTCTATGACATTAAGAATTTGTGAAGCAGTAGGAGACATAAGAGGAGATTCATTTCTTCTTTCTGTCTCATAGATAGGTTGGGGAATATTGGGAGTAAAATCAACTCCTGCTAAATTAATATTAATGGTAGAATCTATAGATCGTCTAGAGCTTGTACTAACTCTACTACTAATAGGTTCTTCAATCCTCATGGATTGACTTCTATTCATTCTGATTCTAATACTACCCCCGCTTTCTAATATAAATTGTCTAGGTTGTCTAGATTCTACTTTTGGGGGAGGCATTATATCTTGTAATATCCATTCTTCCGGTAATTTTTGTCGTAAGTCAGAAGCTTTTAATCTTTTAGGTGTAGTAATATTTGATCGTCTTAAGTTAGCTTCAACAATAATGGTTTCATTCTTTGGCGAACTTCTAAGTGCCTTAAAATTATAATTAATATTTGAAACTTTATATTTAATTCTATGACAAACATCTAAATTAGCAACTCCTTCATTAAATAAGTCGTCCATACATTGAATATTAATTACTAATGATGTAGGTGTGAAACTGTCTGTTAAATTCATAGACTAATTAGGATAACAGTTAAAATAGGCTGGTCCATCATTTAAATTTGATTCTAGAATAGCTATTATGGATTCAGGAAATGTTTTAATCCTACTATCTCTTAATACTAGTAATATTGGAGTATTTAATCCTAGTTTATGTAGAGGTTTTACCGCTACTTGAATTAATCCTAAATGAATATAACGAAAGCCATGTTTTATATGTTCTTCTATTAATTTTTCGTTTAATAAATTAATAGTTTCTCTTTGATGAGTTATAGATTTTGATGATTCTATAGTTTGGGTAATACTATGTGCTCTAAAGTTGTCAAACATACTTGATTTATAAATTTCTCTGTAACTAATTTCAGGTAATTTCCAATTTTGTAATTTGTTTTCAATTTCAGCTATTTCTAATTCATGGTTTTGATATCTATCTTGGTCACTTCTAGCTTCTAATTCTTGGGGTGCTATTCCAGAAGTAACTATGGCACGATCTCTCCTAGAAGATCCTAGTTCACTTAAAGTTCTAAGTATTCTAGACATACTTCTTGTTTTCTATATTTTGAGTTTCTTATATATATATATATATATCAGGGCCGGTTCTGAGTTTTTAGAGGCCGTGTGCAAATTTTAAAAGTGGCCTCTTAATAAAAAAAAGAAATTTAAAAAAACTTATCAATTTTAAATTGCAAATAGCATAAAATATAATTATCCTTGTAATTAACATAAAAATGACTCATATTCTATCAATAACTGATGATCAACCACACAGAGGGAAGGGCAAGAAACAAAAGGAGAATCAAGGAAAAGAGAGAATATGTTTCTTGCTAGGGGTGAAGAAGATTTTTGTGTTACTAAGTTTGATATTGCATTACTAATTTTCATTCCGTTTTTTTTTTTTGGTAAACTATTTTTTAGCATGTTTCGTTTTTTAGTGTGATATGATTTTGAATTCCTTTCTTCCTTTTTATTTTTTTTTCAGAAATTGGACCTGTACTTTATATTGTGCGGAACTATTATTTTTACACCCCCTATTTTACTAATACTACTAGCACATAAAAAAAAATTGAGGCCTTCCAATTTTGGAGGCTCGATGCAACGGACCTTGTTGCACCCCTATGGGGCCGACCCTGATATATATATATATATATATATATATATATATATATATATATATATATATATATATATATATATATAAGGTTATGATCAAATGATACCAAGGTGTCAAACTTAGTAACATGACACCTCCAATAATACTTTACTGAATAATCGTATTATAAAATCCACCGTTGGATTCAAAGCTATTATTATATAGATCATGTCTATAAAATTAAACATGAATCAGAAATCATTTGACGGGTTAAAGAGAAGGATCAAAATTAACGGTTTTGACGAAGTTTTGTAAGACGTCGATTTTTATGCATCTTGTTGACATATCAAATGATTTCTGATTGATGTTTAATTTTATAGACATGATCTATATAATAATAGCTTTAAATCCAACGGTAGATTTTGTAATACGATTATCCGGTAAAGAATTATCGGAGATGTCATGTTACTAAGTTTGACACCTTGGTGTCATTTGATCATAACCCATATATATATATATATATATATATATATATATATATATATATATATATATATATAGGGAGCATATCAAGTGAGAAAACTCTTTCTTATATGAGAGTGAGAGGAAATATTGTCAACCATCGGATTAAAATTAATGGTTCAGATTAAGATATTAGCATGATCTACTGTACACCAAATCAAAATCTTTCGTCTTCTTCTATCTCTTCGTATTCTCCTTTTTCTTTTAGGCTTAAATGCAGTTTTGATCCCCCTATTTATATATTTTTGAACTTTTAGTCCCCCTATTTTTAAAACCAACTTTTTGATCCCCTATTTTCAAAATCAACCTATTTTTTTGGTCCCCCTCACATTCTAATGATGTGGCACTTAAATGGCATTGGTGAGTTGAAAAAACTATTTTTCATTTAATTATTATAATTAATCTTAATATTTATTTTATAAATTAAAAAAAAAAAAAAACCTTCATTCTTCTTCATCATCATTCATCAAGAATACCATATTCATCATCATGGAATCAACATCGAATCTAAAAACAAAAATCCAAATCTAAAAACACATAAACCCCAAATTGCAAATCCCAAATAATAAAACACCTTGAAACCTAGATCCAAAAAAAAAAAACAAAAATTGAAATTCGATGAAGAGTGTCTTCAAATACTCATACTTGTGTTGTTCATCGTAATCAAACAAATTTAGAAGCTGGAAAGCAAATGATGCCGTTCAAAAATAAAACAAACACATGATCTACATAAAAGAAATGTATAACATATTTTGCAACAACTTATGACTTTTTCCAGTACCATCATAAGTCTCGACTCTTATATATGGTTTAGATTGATTTTCTATTCAACAATGAACATGAGTGTCTGAAAAATCACACAGAAAACTATGAAGTTGGATTTTTCAAAATAAAAGTGTGACCATGCTGAAACCTCGATCAATTTCTTTGAGTGGTGGTAGTGATTCGATTTTTCAAAGAAGAATAGAGAAGGAAGTGCTTCTTATTTGCGTTTTAATTTTAAACTCAAATCTGGTTAATTGATTTGAAATTTGGGATTTGTGTTTTTGGATTTTAAACCCAGATCTGGTGACTGGTTGATGATAATGATGATTTGGGATTGAATGAAGAAAAGAGAAGGAAATTGCTTCTGTTTTATGGATTTAGATTTAAGATTTGAAAATGGTGTTTATAGATTTGATGATAATGTTGCCATTCTTGATTATTTATTTTTTTTGACACAATTTGTTTTTAAAAAAAAATGCCATTGTTGATAATCAATCTGGTGTTGTTGATGTGAAGAAGAAAGAAACATTTTTTTAAAATTTATTTTTAATATTTTAATTTGTAAATTAAATAAATAATAAAATTATTGGGTACTAGCATCCCGACGGGCACTCCCGTGCCCGTCAGTCCGCTCTTTTTGTTTAGCGGGTCAAATTAATGGGCACGGAACATGATTATTATAAAAAGTACTGCAATTTGAAATATCGCATATGATATTTTTTAGATGTCGTTTATTTGTTTGCATCAAAAGTTTTTCATCACCTACCTACTAACCTAAAGTAGAAAAAATTGTTATCCCTAAACAAATTTATGCGAAGAATACAACATGGTTGAAAAGTAATAGAAAAAATACTGACACTTTGAGTCCTTGCAATTGGCATCATAAGTCATAAACTTTAATTTGAAACCAACTTATAGAATCTTTAAAACTAAAGAAAACAACCACAAAAAATAATCAACACGCAAGAAATTGAAAGAGAAGTAGTTTTCTTCTCAATAAACCAAAATGATGAAAATAGGGTGCGGGCATGTCTTTACCCATCTTAGATTCTTTATTCCGGTATTCTTAAATTCTCAAGGGCCAGTGTAGTGAGACATTTGTTTGCCGCATTGATGATGTCAAATGCACCACATTTCAATTTCAATGAATGAACTCCTACGATTAAATGTTAACAAATTTCGATGAAAATTCAAAACATATACCAATCAAATATTATACTAATTAACATCAAAGTTAAGGAGAGTGTGCAAAATTGCCTCACATGACCACCCTTAAAAAAATTAGATAATCCACAAATTGACGAAATTGAAAGAAATGACAATAAATAATGATATTTCGTACTTGTATTTTTTGTTGATAGGTTTAACCTTTCTTACTTAAATCCATGTTGTTGACCATGACATCACCAAAAAATTGTAAGGCGAATCTCATTTTATGATTTGAAAACCCTTACTATATTAAATGAAAGGATATGTATTCAAATGGAACGGAGAAAGCAAAAGGAAAAAGGGTGTATTCAAATGGTAGTGGAATGAAAGGATATGTAGTGTTGGAAGATAATCTAAGCGGTTAACATAAAATTTGAGAATGGTAACCATAATAGAATTTTATTTTTGCATATTCAAAATGAAAACTAAGGGTATTTTAGGCATTAAAAAAAAGGCTACACCAAAAGTGAGTTTTCCCTTTATTTATTAGTATAGATAATAATTACATGGAAAATATGTTTTTCAACTCACCAATGTCCACCTAAGTGCCACATCATAAATGAGAAAGCTACATCATTCAAATGTGAGGGGACTAAAAAAATTGGTTAAATTTGTAAATAGGGGATCAAAAAGTTGGTTTTAAAAATAGGGGGATAAAAAAATTCATAAATATGTAAATATGGGGATCAAAACTGTATTTAAGCCTTCCTTTTATTATTTTTTTCTTTCATATTTTTGTTTCGTAATTTTGGACTCTTAAATTGTTAAGTATTGTAGTGGTAGCGATTTAGAAAAATAAAAAAACAATAATACATCAGAAGCAATTTAGGGTTTTGCTTTGAGTATATGATGCAAAGATTTCAACTTTACAGTGGTAAGCTGGTAGCGATTTTGAAACAAATTTAATTGTTTAACTTATGGTGGTTCTAAGATTGGTTCTCTTCCCACCCCCCGTGACTCTTTCCCCGTAACTTTTGAAACCAACTTATAGAATCTTTAAAACTAAAGAAAACAACCACAAAAAATAATCAACACGCAAGAAATTGAAAGAGAAGTAGTTTTCTTCTCAATAAACCAAAATGATGAAAATAGGGTGCGGGCATGTCTTTACCCATCTTAGATTCTTTATTCCGGTATTCTTAAATTCTCAAGGGCCAGTGTAGTGAGACATTTGTTTGCCGCATTGATGATGTCAAATGCACCACATTTCAATTTCAATGAATGAACTCCTACGATTAAATGTTAACAAATTTCGATGAAAATTCAAAACATATACCAATCAAATATTATACTAATTAACATCAAAGTTAAGGAGAGTGTGCAAAATTGCCTCACATGACCACCCTTAAAAAAATTAGATAATCCACAAATTGACGAAATTGAAAGAAATGACAATAAATAATGATATTTCGTACTTGTATTTTTTGTTGATAGGTTTAACCTTTCTTACTTAAATCCATGTTGTTGACCATGACATCACCAAAAAATTGTAAGGCTGAATCTCATTTTATGATTTGAAAACCCTTACTATATTAAATGAAAGGATATGTATTCAAATGGAACGGAGAAAGCAAAAGGAAAAAGGGTGTATTCAAATGGTAGTGGAATGAAAGGATATGTAGTGTTGGAAGATAATCTAAGCGGTTAACATAAAATTTGAGAATGGTAACCATAATAGAATTTTATTTTTGCATATTCAAAATGAAAACTAAGGGTATTTTAGGCATTAAAAAAAAGGCTACACCAAAAGTGAGTTTTCCCTTTATTTATTAGTATAGATAATAATTACATGGAAAATATGTTTTTCAACTCACCAATGTCCACCTAAGTGCCACATCATAAATGAGAAAGCTACATCATTCAAATGTGAGGGGACTAAAAAAATTGGTTAAATTTGTAAATAGGGGATCAAAAAGTTGGTTTTAAAAATAGGGGGATAAAAAAATTCATAAATATGTAAATATGGGGATCAAAACTGTATTTAAGCCTTCCTTTTATTATTTTTTTCTTTCATATTTTTGTTTCGTAATTTTGGACTCTTAAATTGTTAAGTATTGTAGTGGTAGCGATTTAGAAAAATAAAAAAACAATAATACATCAGAAGCAATTTAGGGTTTTGCTTTGAGTATATGATGCAAAGATTTCAACTTTACAGTGGTAAGCTGGTAGCGATTTTGAAACAAATTTAATTGTTTAACTTATGGTGGTTCTAAGATTGGTTCTCTTCCCACCCCCCGTGACTCTTTCCCCCCCCCCCCCTCGGATTTCCATTTTTGCCCCTAGTTTTAAACTTCGGAACGCGTTTTCCGAAGTTTTTTTTGCCTAGAATACGAACTTCGGAATGTATTTTCCGAAATTTTGATGAATTTGAACTAGAAAAATTTCGGAAAATGCGTTCCGAAGTTTTTGTACAGGGGTAAAATTGGAATATTGGAGGGTTAAAAAGAGTCATGGGGGGTGGGAAGAGAAACTTTCTGGTTCTAAGTTCCATCCAAATCCAGGGCCAGCCCAAGGATGAAGCAGCCCAAACCCTAGCTTTAGGCCCAACAAAAAATCAATTTTTTTAATGCATATTAGGCCTCCAAAAAGTTTTGTGCATATGATATATAGGCCTCACGACTAGAACTTTTCATAATTATTTCGTAGCACCGTTGGTACCGAGGCGCCTTAGTAAAACAAAATTGGTACGGAGGATCTCAAGTTCAATTCCTTTAACCGGCAAATTATTTATTTATTTATTTATATATTTTTGTCTTTTTTAACTGTAATAGAGGCTGCAATAATTGATTGATTTCTTATTTATTGTGCTCAACTAGTTTTTTATTCAATTAATAAAAAAAGCCACATCTATTCTATGATATGAATAGTTTTTTTAACGCAATGATATAAATTGTTTGGAAAACCATTATTTTCAGTTTTAGTTAGATGTTTATTTTTTGTATAAATTTGCTTTTAAAAATAAAGTTGTTTCCTGATTTAAATTTAATATTATACACATCAATATTGACTTTAAAGTTTAGTTAAATTTGAACAATAATATGAGATGAAAAAAATATCAGATATTTTAAAATTGAAATAAACAAATTAAATCAGAGTTATACTAATGTTTACCTTTCATATATTTTTCTATTATCATGCTTTAATTATTTAAACAATATAAAAAAATGTATTTTAATACATATTTTAATTTATTTTTGTAAAATCAAATTTTGTTTTACATTTTTTAAAAGGTATTGTTTTAATATCCCTTTGAGCCACATTTTAATATTCGCTTTAGGCCCCACAATGTGTTGGACCGGCTCTGTCCAAATCTTATTGCAAGTTTACAGGGAATGTACTCATATAACATAATTATATTGAAATTGTCAATCCTTTTACAAGTTTCAAACCGAAATTGCTATGTCGAAAATAGAAATTGACAAAAAGGGCACAAAACAATTGTTACTCAATTGAAATTTTTGACAGGATAATTGTAAGCAAACAAAGAAAAATTGAAGGTTGGAAATTAAAAAGAAATAACAGGATCAAAAGAGATAGAAAACATGTCATTGAAAGAGAAAGAAGACATAATGGGCATGCCATAAGAGGGGTTGGGAAAGAAGAGGAGATGAGATGCTTGTCGTAGAAAAGATTGATGGAGGAAGAAGAATAGGTGGACTAGGTTAATGGAAGGAGAGAAGACTAATTTGTTGGTAGTTCTTTTTCTGGAATATGCTGGAGAAAGCCACATGAAGTCACATGATAAATCTTATAATCACAGCCATTAATTTTAATCTAAAGGCTGATATTTAATCCTCTCACTCTCATATAAGAATAGTTTTCTCACTTGATATATCCCTTATATATATATATAGGGCAAATAGTCATTTTAGTCCTTGAATGTGTAACTCGCTGTCACATTAGTACCTGAATGTATTAAAATTGCAAACATATCCACAAATGTCTTTTTTATTAGTCATTTTGATCCTCAAATATGTTTTAAGCAGTCAATTTAGTCCTCGAATGTGTTTCTTGTTGATCAATTTAGTCCAAAAAATTACTATAAAATGAGATACTAGGGACCTATTTGCAATTTTGATACATTCAAGGACCAATATGACAGCGATTTATACTTTCAGAGACCAAAATGGTAATTTCCTCATATATATATATATATATAGGTTGCTAATTTACATCCATTTAAAAATATTAAGGTGTAAATTAACAATGTGTATATTTTTAGTTGTAAAAAAATATTGATTTTTCCTATTGTAACCCAATTTTATATAAAGGATAGTTTTGTAATTTAATTTTAAAATAAAAAACAAACCTAACTGTTTTCTTAATTACCCCGAAAAATATCATCTAAATTTAATTTTGGATAAAAGATTGAACATGTTTTTTCAGGTTGTCCTTTTTGTTTTATAAGGTTGTTATTTAATCATTTGGATTTCCATGAAAAGCGAGGTCGTCGGTTGCCTCATAGGATGTTAGTGGTGAAGTTTTTTGCCCTTGCTTTATCACTCACTTTTTTCAGGGACCGGTGTGGTCTTTCTAATTTTTGTTTCACTTGATGTTTTAGTTTTCTTTATTTTTTGTTGGTTTTGGGTAAGGTTTGATCCCCTATTTTGTAAATATCTTTTTTATTAATAAAAACAAACACTTGACAGAAGATTAGAGTTCATAAGAGGTGCCAATATAGTTGGGTTGTCTTCTGTTCTTTTTTATATCATTATGCTCTTGATTCAGTTAAAAAAAAATTTGAATTTGACCTACTTCCACCTATAAACTTGTTGGAGTAAATTAGCAAAGTCTACTCCCACTTATCTTTTACTAAAATACCAATTATATTTATGTAAACCAATTTTAATTATAGGGTTTTTTTTTTGAACAAGCCAAAATGGAATATATTAAATAAAACAATCGCCCTAGCACAAGGTGTGCCAATAACGACTATCAATGTTTACAAAGAGTCACAACAATATACAATGAGATAGCCCAAAAAACAGATCAAACCAAACCCAAACAAAGCATGGGACAAGACCACCAGCTATGACAGCTAGAAGCTAAAGTAACAGTCGTCGCCTTCAACCAACGGAAAGAAAAGAGCTTGATCTTGTCCAGCATCTGATAAGTAGTGATAGCTGATCCGCGAAACAACCTGTGATTTCTCTCCGTCCACACAATCCAAACGCACACAAGCCAAATAAGCTGCAAAAAGGAACGACGTGCTCGAGAACCTCCTGCTGAGAGTGTAAATTGGACAAAATGATCACGTACGGAAGTGACCCCCACCATCGGAATGTCAATCCACGAACACACTAATGCCCAAAGAGAGCCAAAGGTACCACATGTGAGGAATAAGTGATGGGCTGACTCCACCTCGCCGCAACCCGAAACACACCGGGAGGCTGCAGAAGATAAGATGTCTCGGGTGACCAGGTTGTCTGTAGTGGGTAACCTGTCCCGTAATAAATGACACGCAAAGATGGAGACCTTCAGCGGAACCTGAGGGTGCCAAATGAGATCGTCAGCACCATCTAAAGAAGCCGAAACCTGGGAAGTCAAAAGCTGATAAGCGCTCCGGACAGTATAGCCTCTATCAGGGTCAGCTGCCACTGCCATCTATCTGAAACATGATCCTGCAAGGGAAAAGTAAGCAATAACGACTGACACTCCCTCAACTCCTCCTCCACCCACCCCCTCAACTGACGACGCCGGACCCATGCCTCCCCCTCCGCTCCCCACCCTAACGAAGACATCTCAGCCACCGTACACCGTTTGGTCTCTGTGACATCAAACAGGCGACCAAAACGCTCACATAAAGGAATCCCGTCCACCCATGGATCAGTCCAAAAAAAGTGTTAGATCCGTCCCCCACTCTCCTTAGAACATGCTCCTCAAACCACCTGTCCCTCCCCCTTCCCTAATACGAGCAATCTCCCTCCACCATGAAGACCCTCTCCGACCTCCCTCACGAAGCCTACCCCTCTCACCCTGTACCGGGCTGCCAACACTCTATACCAAAGACCCTCACGCTCCACCAGCATCCTCCAGCACCATTTACCTAGTAGAGCCAAATTAAACTCCCTCAACTTCCGAACCCCCAACCCTCCATACTCCTTACGCAAACAAATGGAATTCCAAGTAACCCAAGAGATTTTCCTAGAATCCCCCCCCCCCCCCCCCCCCCCCCACAAAAAAAATAAATTAAATAAAAGAGATTCAATAGAAGAAATGATACCTGAGGGAGCTTTGAAGAAGGAAAGAGCATAGACAGGAAGAGAGGTCAAGACAGATTTAAGCAGAATCAAACGACCACCAAAAGACAGAAAGCGACTCTTCCACCCAGACAAACGCTTCTTTAATCGAGCAACCACCGGTTCCCAAAAAAGCAGACGACGCGGATCAACCCCGATGGAGATTCCCAGATAAAGAAAAGGAATCTTTCCCACTTTACAGCACAGAACTGAAGCCGCTTCACCCAACCAGGATTCAGGGATGTTAACCCCAACCAACATGCTTTTGTTGAAATTGACTTTCAAGCCCGACATGGTCTCAAAAAGCACAAGAACCGTACGAAGAGCACGAACATTCGCCCAACTTTTGGCCCCCAACAAGAGCGTATCGTCAGCAAACTGGAGATGAGACACGGTCACACGATCTTGCGAACCAACACTATAATCCGTGAATAGGTTTTGCGCAACCACAACCTCCATCAGCACGTTCAGACCTTCAGCTGCCAAGAGAAACAGAAAAGGAGATAACGGATCCCCTTGCCTAAGGCCCCGCTCGAGGGGAAACTCCTCAGTTGGACTACCATTCACAAAGACCGACGCCGTAGTTGTACTTACACATTCTTTAATCCACTTCCGCCACAAAAATGGGAAGGACATCTTCCCTATGACCTCATCCAAATAGCCCCAGTCCACAGAGTCATAGACTTTCTAAAAATCCACCTTAAAAGCATGAGTTCCTTTTTAGACCTCCGAGCCTCATCCACCACCTCATTAGCGATGAGAACTCCATCGAGAATCTGTCTATCCTTCACAAATGCCGTCTGAGACTCGGAAACCACACTGCCAATCACGAGGTGCAACCTATTCACTAACACCTTCGCCAGAATTTTATAAAGGCTTCCCACAAGCGAAATAGGGCGAAAATCATGAAGCTGTTGGGGACTATCTATCTTAGGAATCAGGGCGATGAAAGTTTAGTTTAAACCTTTAGTTAGCTTACCATTCCTATGGAACTCTGAGATAAAGCGCATAACATCACCCCGTAGATCCTCCCAGAAATCTTTATAGAAGCCAAAGTTGATCCCGTCCGGGCCCGAACTTTTATAGTTGTCACAATCCCACACGGCTTCCTTCACCTTTGCCTCAGAAAAAGGTTTGGTCAAGCTACCACTCTCCATGTGGCTCAACTGCTTAAAATGAAGATTTCCAACCCCCAGCCTATCCATGTTCAAGGCCTTAAAGTGAGATGAAAAATGCGCGAACACTGCCTGCCTAATAGGAGTCACACCCTCCAGGATACCCCCATCCGCTTGGATAACAGAAATAGCATTCCCACGGCGACGGCTCGCGAGGACCGAGTGAAAATACTTAGAGTTGCATCACCCTCCTTGAGCCACAACGAGCGAGATTGTTGCCAACTAATACTAGCATGCAGACGAGAGAGCAAATGAATGTCAGTCGAAACCCCCATAATACTCAGCCAACTCTGCCTCCGTGAGAAACTCCTCCTCCCCCTTCTTGTCAAGAGCCGCTAGACGGACCTTCTTTGACTCTATTCGGCTGGGCATGATTCCTATGCCAGTCCTTCAGCTCCGCCTTAATCATCTTGAGCTTTTCCTTCAGCACATAACCTTCCCAGCCAGCAACCTGAATAGATTTCCACTTCGCTTTCACAAACAACTGATAGTCCGGAATGTCTCTCCAACATTTGAGCATCCGCGAGGGACGAGGGCCCCAGTCATCATCGTCCGCAGACAACACCAGAGCACAATGATCAGATAAATCCCTCAAGCGGACCAAAACAAAAATCAAATTTCTTTTAATTAATTAAAAACAAAAATCACATTTGATCTCAAACACAATCACATGACTTACAAAAAAAAATAAAATCATATACACTTTTATTTTCCTCAAATTATATGCTTTCCACAGCTAATCCTATATACTATAGTTTTTCATCCTTTCCTCTAAAATTGACCTTCACAAACAAATTGGATTTTTAATTTGAGTAGCTATATATGATTGATTCAATTGGGTGAAATACCAAATTAGAATTGAGTCAATTTGTTTTAATTTGACTAGCTATATATGATTGATTTAATTTGTACAGTACTAGTTTTGTAACCCGTGCAATGCACGGATGATTATTTTTTGGTCTTCGGTTGTAATTTTTTTTTATTACATATATCCGAAAATGAATCAAAATAATTCACCATAAAATCGAAATATCCATTCACATAGTCAATAAAATGGCCTATAACAAATCAACACAAGTAAATATCATCCACTTTATAGTAAACAAATATACATTTTATAAAAACACAAGTAAATAGTTTTTATTCGTATTCGTTGAAATACTTTGCGACATACGACATTTATCGTGGAGGACTTTTTTCAAGTGTCATTTTGGACCACTACACACATATTAATGCACAATTTCGATCACTAATATTTTTAATTATTAATTATTTATTATAAAAAGTTTTTATTTTAAAGATATTTGTCGATATAAAATGTATTATACACTAACATTTGTTTTTTATATATTAATAAAAATTATAGTCAAAGTAGATTATGTTAATAGTAAAAACGACACCTTAAATAAACGGAGGAATACATAATATAAAATCAGAAAATAAATTCCTTAGATTAAATATAAAGCTGAGGGTTACAATCATATGGAATATACAATTTATTAGTTTAAATATGACTATTTTGAAAAACTTCTAAAATACACAAAATTGACACTACTTTCCATATGAATAAAAGTAAGACGCGTACCATTACAATAAGTTTATCTTAATAAAAAAAAAAGATTAAAAAAAAAAATAGATTCAACTCCATAAACTCATATCAGCTTCTGTTTGATCAATAAAGAAGAATAGTGACATCCAGCAAAGCAAACACTTTATTTTAAAAAATAAATATTTGATCAAGAGTTGAAAAAAGTAAAAGTTATTCAAAATTCATAGAGAAATTTTCTGAAGTAGAACAGTGAATGTTAATCACCACACTTGAGTATCAAACAAAGTTATAAATTGCACATATAAATAGACATGTTGTTTTATTAATGTATTTATGTTTCACTAAAAGATTGATTCTGGATGAGATCTAATCAATTGAATTTATCATTTTGAGACTCAAGAAATCAATACAAAGCAAGAGAATGATAATAAGCAAATGAAGTTCTCTATCTAGTGGAAAATGAAAGAAAAGGAGGATAATTTATACTGTTTAGATCTTGTAAAATAAGACTCAATTGTGCTCCTACTTGCTCTTCAAGTTTTGTGTTGTACCTCCCTTGCATAATACCTCTCCCCTGCATAATACATTTCTTGTTTTGAATTTCAAAAAAGATGCATCTTGTTTAGGAGGGAAAATCTCCACACCATGAATAAGTGTTTTTATTTTTTTAATTTATTATTATATAATGGTGTATATGTGGCATGACTAAATGTAATCTACAGTAATATTTTAACCTTTCTCTTTTGTTAAGATTATTGATTGTACTTAGACCTTTCAAATTGCAATGAAATCCACGCCATAGTAGAATGGGTGCATTTGTTTTAGATTTTTGTGAGAATTTTTTTTAAAAAAAATAAAATCCATTTTATAATTTTGATAATGTTTATTATAAATTTTTTAAAATAATATTTTCTTAAAAAACTTATTTTTAATCGCAAAATGAAAAGCTATTTCTAATAGTTTTTTAAAAATCTACTTTTTTTTAAACTAAAGAATCGAAGTGTAGGAATTTTTTATTTTAAAAAATAAATAAATTTTTATGATGGTAAACAAACACAAAGTAGTTTTAGATTTTTTTAAAAATTTCTATAAAAAAATCTCTAAATTTTTTTAAAAAAATAACTTTTTTTAAAACTTAAACACACGCACTCAATTATTAGTTAGTTGAATGAAAAATTCACTTGTTGTTCATGAACTTGAAATATTCTATGGCATTAAAAAAATTTCTTTCTATTAAAAACTACTTATCCTAAAAGGTGGAAAAGAACCACAAAAAGAAAAAGAAATAATATTTTGTAATCATACACAAAAAAGAGTAGTTCCTATATATAAGAAGGATTAAATTACACCGGTCTAATATTTGAATAATATTACACTGTTCGATAACGCTTTAATAAAAACAAATTTTACAAACTCCATCGTTGGATTGAAAGTTTATATCATACATATCATCTATGTTAAAATTTACAAAAATTCAAAACAATTTAGGCCCCGTTTGGATTAGCTTATTTTTGAGCTTATGCAAACGGCTTATGCAATTTTTATGTATTATTATAAGTTTTTCAAGATAGTTTATGATAAAATAGCTTATAAAAATACAATTTTCACTAGTTTGAATTTATAAAATAACATAAAACCTAATTTATATTGTATAAGTTGTTTGCATAAGCTCAAAAATAAGCTAATCCAAACAGGGCCTTAATATGTTATTGAGACCAATCAAGATTAACGGTATTCAATAAAAAAATATAAACTGTTAATCTTGATCGGTCTCAATAACATATCAAACGTGAAAGTCCCACATGCCTAGATACTTCGGCTAGTCATACCGTATCCAATTATTATGACACAAAAAGTCACTCGTCGATTAACATACCACATCTAACTGTGACTAAACAACACTGGTGGGTGCGGTATGATTAGTCGACGAAGAACTATGTGTCCATTTACACACGAAACGACAAAAACTAACTAAAATGAAAAAAATAGAAGAAATAAGAGAAGAGGAGTGAATGACTCCTTTTATAGCTATTTTGGCCGCACAAGTTGCCAATCAAGACCTTTGATTGATGCTGAAGACCTGACCATCGATTGGTCCGCTACTTAATGTCCGCTACTTAAATGGTATAAGGGTAAAATGGAAAAGACGTAAGATGTGCGAAAAACTAGTAGGATGACAAAAGTCAATCCGTTAATATATTTATCCTTGAGTCGGCCCTGGTCATACAACGATTTATTACATAGGAAAGGCGTACTACAATAGCTGTGCGGCTAATGAAGAAATGTTGATAGATAGTATATTATATTGTTTACAAATGAGTGAATGGATTTTTCCATTTGTAAGTAAGGATGTTAGAGACATGGTAGGAATGAGTCAAATATTACTCAAATAAGAAAGCTTATTATTCAATAGATAAGCAGCGAGCGTGAGTGGTTAATTGTAATAAAATTTAGGAATATCAGTGTAATTTTGGCCTTACTCTTTTGCAGGTTTTAATAAGCTTTGAGATTTAAAGATGCGAAGCAACAGGAATCACACAGACACAAAAAATTCACACAGTTGGAGCTGCTTTTTGATGGAACTACACTACCACAGTACCAACTCAACTCTACCACCACCCTTAATAAATCACAGGTCAGCCAACACTAATATTATAAATTATCATTTGCACTAGTTAATTTGGACTCCTGCTCACCAGGGTTAAAGATATCTTTGAAGGGATGAGGGGGAACGCATTTGCTCGAGAAAAATTAAAGCATGTATAATTTTAATATCAACAGTAAAATATTAGAAAGAAAAATTAAAGCAGAGTTCCACACTTGCTAATTGATAAGAAAAAAAGAAAATCTAAGCCATGTATACTTGTAACTTAATTCTTGATTTGAAGTATATTAAGACAAACCGCAGTTAATTGTTTTACGTCAGTCTTCATTGCTGCATTAATCGACAATAGTTGCAAAAAAAATTTAAAAATATTACGGGGAGTTTCTCCCTGTGTGCATAAATGCTGCCTTATTGTGGCTCTGTCAAAGCTACAAATTGCAGCTTGAGGAGAGACAATGCACGTTGACTAATTTTTCACAGAACAAACAAACAGCGGCTAACTTAGATCACCTTTCAAAAGCAAATCCAAAATGTGATCAAATTCAATAGAACAATAAATTTAATTGCTATATAAAGAAGGAGGAGAGGTTTAAGGACAGCTTGCAAATATGTTTATACAAAGGCATATTGTAAATTGTAATGCTTTGTCAGTGTGCAAGTAGAGTAGCATCACAAGATATACAAAGTAAAAAAAAAAACACAACACTAATATTATAAATTTATAATAAATTAGATAACAAAAGTGTCCTATATCAGTGAAAAATCAGGTCACTGGTGCACATCATATGGTCCTTTTCTCAAACGCTGGTTCAAGCAAAGTGATAGGACCTTGTAAGAACACCAGAACTCAGCCAACACAATGAGTGTCCATCTTACAATGGTTCTTTACCTGGTGTACCGGGAGCACGAGGATATTTCAGTGGTGTGGGATGACCCTTAAGACATATGACAGCAGTACGCTGACCATGCCGGCTTTGCGATTCCACTGAACGTGCAACATCAACGTAAAATTACTTCAATAAGCTTAGCTCATTCACTGATGATGAAACAATAAATAGAAATGAAACACAAACTGTTGGAATAGAAATAAAGATGGGACCAACATAAAAAATGAAAGTTGTGTCCATCAATAAAATATGTTGATACGGGCCTCATCATCTATTATTTAGTGTATGCACTAGATACCAAGAGAGTCTACAAACAAAATAATTTTCTCAGGGATATAAAAGAGTTAAGTGATAAGATTTTCCATGGTTCTAATTTTCATCTGTAACAAAATATAACATATTAATATTTCCTTTAAAAAACTATACATCACCAATCTACACTAAAATTGTCACCCAATTTTACGAGAAATGATATTTGTACGACCAAAAAATTGACACCTTTTGACAACTCTCTCTCATACTCTCATTAGATTCTCACTCTCACTCTCCTCTCTCACTTTATTATTTTTGGTACCAAAGAAAATGAAAGTTGTCCCAAAAAGGACAACTTTTTGGGTGTACAAATAACACCACTCCAATTTTACATTAGTTAGATATTCTTAGATAGATCACTATTTATTAATCTCTTCATTATGGATGAATTTCATTTATTTATTTATTTATTCATGTCTTGTAAGAATGAATAACTAGGATTACTAATGTGAAAGATTGAATGCAGCAAGTACAAAAATGAAATTATAAAGAAAGCTAAAACAAATCAATATTAATTGTTGGACAATGACATGTCCATATTTCCTAAATCAAGCTTATTACAAAACGTAGAATCTATGTCAAGGACCAAAAAGGAATATATAGGTAAGTATTAAGCAAATACGTTACAAATTGAATGGTAATTAATCATCCCTATTTTAAATTTATGATCAGCCTTACTTAACAAACTGTTTTCAAACCTACTATGAAGTTGAAACCAAAATCAACAGAGTTCATTGAATGTTGAAATTTAATCCAATATAGCCCTCCGGCCAAGAACCGAAAAATCAAGTCGGTTTTTCTTTTGATCCCAGTGCATGCCAATTTTATCTCCTTTCTTCAAGTCCCTTTCTTCGAGAAAAATTAAAGCATATATAATTTTAATATCAACAGTAAAATCTTAGAAAGAAAAATTAAAGCAGAGTTCCAAACTTAATTGATAAGAAAAAAAGAAAAAAAATCTAAGCCATGTATACTTGATTTGAAGTATATTAAGACAAACCGCAGTTAATTGTTTTTACGTCAGTCTTCATTGCTGCATTAATTGACAATAGTTGCAAAACAAAATTAAAAAATATTACAGGGAGTTTCTCCCTGTGTGCATAAGTTCATATTTTGTATGTTAGCTTCTAATTTCTCGCGTTTGTGGCTCTGTCAAAGCTACAAATTGCAGCTTGAGGAGAAACAATGCACGTTGACTAATTTTCCACAGAACAAACAAAAAGCGGCTAAATTAGATCACCTTTCAAAAGCAAATCCAAAATGTGATCAAATTCAATAGAACAATAAATTTAATTGCTATATAAAGAAGGAGAAGAGGTTTGAGGACAGCTTGAAAATATGTTTATACAGAGGCATATTGTAATGCTTTGTCAGTGTGCAAGTAGAGTAGCATCACAAGATATACAAAGTAAAAACAAAAAACAACACTAGTATTATCAATTTATAATAAATTAGAAAACAAAAGTGTCCTATATGAGTGAAAAATCAGGTCACTAGTGCACATCATAGGGTCCTTTTCTCAGACACTGGTTCAAGCAAAGTAATAGGACCGTGTAAGAAGAACACCAGAACTCAACCAACACAGTGAGTGTCCATCTTACAATGGTTCTTTAGCTGGTGTACCGGGAGCACGGGGATATTTCAGTGGCGTGGGATGATCCTTAAGACATATGACAGCAGTACGCTGACCATGCGGGCTTTGCGATTCCACTGAACATGCAACATCAACGTAAAATTACTTCAATAAGCTTAGCTCATTCACTGGTGATAAAACAATAAATAGAAATGAAACACAAACTCTTGGAATAGAAATAAAGATGGGACCAACATAACGGTATAGCCAAAATTAACTATTTCTAAAAATGCCAAGGAAGACAAATATACTCAAAGCCAAGCAGGTATGGGAATCTTCTAATGCGCAACATGCGATTGTGAAGTTTACTCATTTAGGAGCGTAAGAAATGTGTTTTTATGGCTGTCAGGACTTTAATTATGAATTAATGGTTAAGTGATTTTAAATTATTTTGTTCAACTAGAATTTCGTTATACAATACAAGTGATATAAGTTTTTTTATCTTAAAGAGAAATAAAGGTACTCTGAAGTCTGAACTTTGCCTGTGACGTAAAATAGAAAATTTTATTCACTCCATTCTTCCTAACAAAATGTTATCTTCTATCATTCAGCCTCAGTTCATTTCAACTAAAACTATCAGTAATCACCAATGTAGTATGTAACTTGATCTGTCAGCAGTTGAGGTAGTAGTATTACTATTAGTTTAGAATTTAGTTGGATAGTTGTCATAATATTAA
The DNA here is from genome assembly GCA_954870985.1 of Trifolium fragiferum. Lineage (NCBI taxonomy): Eukaryota > Viridiplantae > Streptophyta > Magnoliopsida > Fabales > Fabaceae > Trifolium > Trifolium fragiferum. The sequence goes on along the minus strand of OX940792.1, from coordinate 31,999,718 downwards.
AAAATTAACATGATGGTTAGCACTAACTGACAGGGAAGTTATGAATCTCTCCACTTAACAGAAAACATAAATATTAAAATCCTATATTCGTAAAACACATATACAAGATTCATCTCAGGAATTCATACCAATTTGATTTAATTTTTCTAATAAAAAAAAACTTGGCACAAAATTATGTACAACAAGAGTTAAGTTTGAAGGTTTAGAGCTCTGTACCTGAGCATACTTGCAATAATGATGCACCCATTTTCTTGATGGCACTTTCAGCTTTCTTAACTTCATCCTAATCGAGTTCATCACACAGAAAATTAATTGACTGTTCACAATTTCGAATACATGGGATATTTATATAGAAGCCACAGAATAATTCAGCAAGACTTCAAATGTCATGTATGTTAGCGGCCAACACTCGGTGGGATTTAGTCCCACATTGGATAGATAAGATTTTTTATAAGAGTTTCTAAAGAGGAGGCACTCCTCAATGTACAAGCCGGTTTTGTATGGATGAGTTAGGCCGCGATATTCATGACAATGTATTTATAATCTGAATAAACAAAAATAATAACCAATCCATAACAAAATACTTGGCAAAAGGATCCAAAAAGTCAAATGTATTTTGGTCCAAAATTTAGACAAAAAACATTTCAGTTTCATCTACAGTCGGTATATAGTTTCTTATCAAATAACTGAAAGAGATTGACTATCGCAACCACAACAAGTAAATTTAACTTAACTTTTTAATGTTGTGCCAGCAAATCATTAAATGATAGTAGTGTAAAAACTTTGCAGTTTGCTGGTATTTTGGCCACAAAATTATTTAGTGATGCTTAAACAAATATCCTTATCAATATGGTGGTTCAATGATTGATTTCTAAATTTCCGGTTAGAGAAATTAGGGACTTAGATGGCGCCACACCCAATGAAATGGTTCACAGTTTGACCAGTACGACTAATCCGGTCTGATCTAATTTTCTTATTCTTCAATATACTTTTGATTCAGGGGAATAACTATCAGCCTACTCTGTTTTCTCTTTTCTGTATGTTATATCCCTTATACTATCTACAAGAATTAAATAAATAACTCTGAAATCTTAATAATTGCAAATTGTCTGTGTTTCCCAATCTTAATAATTGCATATTTATTCAAAAAATAAGCTCTCGGACATTTCATGTAGGAGAGCAACCACCGAAGCATCACTAAATACCAGCATAAGATAAGGATCAACACTTGAAAATAAATATCTAACATCAATTACATACCTCAGGATCATGACCCTTGGCAGCAATAAACATTCCCCCAACGCGAACCAACGGAAGACAATACTCAGCTGGAAAACAAATAACAAGAAGCAAACACCAAAGTAGTAAGAAAAAAAAATCACAAGTGTTATTATGGAAATAAAGGAGTAAATATTCAAATTGGTCCTTAGAATTGTAGGTCTGTATCAATATAGTCCCTCACATTATCGACATTCCAACATGTTCCCTGAAATTGCAAAGTTATAATCAAATGTGTCCCTCTGTTTGTGATATTAAGTTGGTCATATCGTGGATAAATTAAAAACTAGGTGGATAATGTCAAGGATACATTTGATACCACAATCAAAGGGACAAACTTGATTAACATTTTGTAATTTGAAGTATCATTTTGGAATTTGGAATATTGATAATGTGGAGGACGACATTGATAGTTTGGTACAACCTTACAATTCCAAGAATCAACTTAAGAATTTACTCGATAATAATGTATTAAATTATCATGAAGTCCCCAAATAGTACCTAATATTCTCGTCTCTGCAACTGCCCTGGCAACTGCTATGTCAAATTTCTCTCTGAAGCAAAGATTCTGCCCCAAACTCTGTCCTGTGCCCATTTACATTTTAACAAACACTGAATACTAAAATTAAAATCCTCATTAAAAAAGAAATGAATTTGCTGTACCTCTGCTCTTCCTCTTACAATTTGAATGTTAGAAGAACCGATAACACTGACAACATGCTCCAAGAAGACGCACCGCTTGTTCATAGACTCCATCAGTGTTACATCCCAATCTATTGCATTAAGGGCATGTTTGGATTAGTTTATTGATTGATCTTATCTACAAACATAAGCACTTTTGAGACTATTTAGAAGAGCTTATAAAATAGCTTAAAACATGAACACAAGTTGTTTTCAGCTTATTTTCATAAACTCTCGCTAGCATATAATATATGAAAACAACTTATAACTTATATGAAATGAACATAGACTGACTACATCTTATCTTTTGTTATATAAATAACTTATAATTAAGCATTTAGTATATGATAAGTGCTTATGCTATACGGAGTACAAACCATACCTAAATCACACTTTAAAAATTAACCCCATCTAACAATAACACAGTTTGGTTGCGAAATGCTAATACATTATAACAGATGAAATTCACTTCACCTGGTCGAGCTATGGCCAAAACTACTCCAGGAAGCCCAGCACCAGTTCCAACATCGACAAGTTTAAGCTTATCGATGGAATTGCTGCAGTGATTGATATAATTATTGCTTAAAGGAGGCAAAATTGCGAGGGAATCCTCAACGTGTCTTTCCATAACTTCATTTACTTCTTTAACAGCGGTTAGATTCATGCGCTGCAATTACAATCACAAAATGCAAGTGTTAAACAAGATTGAGCGTTATTGTGTGTGTGTGTGTGTGTGTGTGAGAGAGAGAGAGAGAGAGAGAGAGAGAGAAACTGAATAATTAAATACCTTGTTCCATTGAAGAAGTGTATCGACGTAGAGATGAATTTGATCTTTCTGGCGGGAAGTTAGGGTTACGAAATGGGATAAATTAGCGGTGGAATTGTGGTGACAGAGAGTTGTAAATTTCCGAGGCGTAAGGTGTTTGTAGAAAGTCCAACGAGAAAACTGCAAATTGAAAAGTACTACCATCTCCCTCCCTCCTTCCACCGCGTCCGCTTTCACGTTATCAGCAGCACTCGTTGGCCGTTTGTAGTTCTCAACAGAATATGCCCAAACACTGTCTACATGGACCGGGTTGAACTAGTTTAGCCCAAAACTGTAAAACTCTTTTTCACCACGAAAAGTTTGATAGACGTATACTGAATTTTTTTTTAGTGCAAAAAAAATCATCGATATGTAGAGAATTTCAGTTTAGAATTCGTTTGCAAGTTGCAACATTATGTTTGGTGAGAATTTCTTTTGACACCGCTGAGTTTCCTTGTGCGTCCTACTAAATTAATAAAATACATTTGTTTGCTATTTATTTACACAATAAATTTAATCCACTATATAAATATATATATATATATATATATATATATATATATATATATATATATATATATATATATATATATATAGGCTAATGCTACGGTGGATCACCTTCATAAGTGATCCACCGTGGACAAATGATCTACCGAATACGAATTTTACAAAATTTATTGGTAGATTGAAAGTTTATATCATATAGATCATCCATAAAAAAATTTAAAAAAATTGAAAATCATTTGATATTTTATTGGGATTTATCAAGATTTACAGTATTTAATAAACCGTTAATCTTGATGGGTCTCAATAACATATCAAATGATTTTCAATTTTTCTAAAATTTTCTATAGATAATCTATATGATATAAACTTGAAATCCAACGGTGGATTTTGTAAAATTCGTATTCGTTATATGGTTTTTTATGAATGGTCCACCATGGACCACTTAAAGAAGTGGTCTATGTTAGAATTTTCCTATATATATATATATATATATATATATATTCTTTGACCGAGTCATCCGATTTTGTTAGGTTTAGTCATGCAGTTTAGTTGTCCTTGTGGTTCATCAATAAACTCTTGACCTTGCTGATTCGATAGCCGGTATTTTTTTAAAGAAAAACCCTGCTAAATACTACAAAAGAGAGTTTATCATTGTTGAATACTTGAATATAACATTTTTGTTTCAAAGTTATTTTCTCATCCTCAAAGAATTTTAATTAAAGAATTAAATGCAAAAGGTCACGCATTTACGGGATATTTGAGTTGTAGTAATCTGCATTTTTATTGGTATCCATTGCAAGTCTTACTAGAGGTCTACTTCAGCTCTCCTTTGATGATGGTAAACAAGAGCAACTTGAAACATAGTGATTCTAACCTCTAAAAATTGAAAAGTACCCAAGATAAACTCTAAAACGCATCCAATTTTCCATTATTTGCCTTTTTCTGTTGAAATTTGTATTTGTTTACTTGAAGTTTTCAATTTGTGAGCACCTGATGAAATTTTCATTTAAGTTTCTACAGCCTAAATATTTTTTGGCGTACTTGTTGAAAGGGTAAAAGTAATTGTATTTTATATTCAATTTCTAGATCTCGAGACTTTCAATTTATTTGTACTTGTTGAAATGATAATTGTATTTTATTCATTACTAGATGGATGCTTTCAAAATACTCTCAAACTCAATGATTTTGGTTTGAATTTTGTTATTGACATGGAAATTGATTTTGGTGATCTTTAAAGTATTCTTCGAGTCATTTAACTTTCGCTTAATTTTGGTGAACCCTATAACCCAATTTACATAAAAGAAAAAATTAACACAAAATATTATTTCTGCGTGAATCATATGTTTGCGGCAAAAAAGGACAAAATTTTTTAAATTCCAATCAACTAGGGATATTGTATCGTTCTTTTGAGTAATACATCTAGAAATACCCTTTGATTCCTTATTAATGCTCTTTTTATCACAACTGGTACATTCCAAAATAACAGTAATTCAGATATCTTTGAAGAATCTAATTGACCTATTGTTTTTGTGTTGTGTAATTGGTTGTGTAAAGAGTTATCTTTATAAAAATTGTGTAAAGAGTTTAATGAATTAGTATAATGAGATAAACAAATAATTTTATAATAAGTTAAATGATCATGACAAGACCTATCATCCTAATTTTTGGCTCACTATTGTAAGTTATTTGCTTATTTAACGTTGAGGTTTATGCTTTTATTGCAATTTTGTTTTTCACCGGTTAGAATTGTTAAATTGTTAAGATTGCATTTTGTTTACTCTATTTATTTATTTTTTTTGTTAAGTGTTTACTCTATTTTTTATCTGTGCAATTTTTTACTTCTTTTGTTGCATACTATTAAAAAAGTTTATGAAGCATTTTTTCGTGTGTTTCAATTTGTGTTTTGAACATTAATATCAAAAAAAAAAAAAAAAATCAAACATGAAATTCTTTTTATATATAGGATAAGATATATGAACAAGTGGACTCACATAAAGAGTTCAACACAACATAAATAATAATAATAAAAAATAAAAAAGCAGAAAACAACTAAACATGGAGAATTAAGTCATAACAAACAATGGTCGGGCCTACTAACCCTAACCTAAGCAGCAACATCGTCGTTGCTATTTTTTCTTCAAAACCTAGTGGATCTCCTTCACTTCCACGGCTACATCCAGACTTGGTTTGACCATGATCTGTGCTGCTGTGTTTTGGGTTTTATGGAGATGTTGAAACTCCCTTTTGTTCGATAATGGCAGCGGGACTGTTGCGGAGTCGGTGGATGTAGTCAAAGTTTCATCCTGATCCTGGAAGTGGTGGACAAATCGTTCAACAGCTGCCCATTGTTTGCTCTACGAATAGCGTGTGGAGCCGCGTCTTTGTTTGCTGAGATAACATCCCGCAGTTACTTTTTCCTTATTGTGTTAAGAGACCCCACTGTTGTGTTGTTTACTTGTTTTTTCTGGTTTCTTTGGTCGCAGGCCTGAACATTTGTATTTCCCATGTATTCCTTTTTTCTAGCGGTAATCCTGGCATGTATTATACTAGATTATCCTTTTTATTAATGCAAGTTTAGCAGTTTTCAACAAAAAAACCTTCAAATCATGCAAACTTTTATCAATTTTCTGATCCATCTTCACGATCATATCTTTCAACAGTGGTTCCTCATCGATCTTCAAATAAATAACCTTCTCTGAAAGCTAGTGTCCTTCTGTAGAATCACTAAACATTAATTAATATCATAATAAAAGTGAATCTAATTGATTTCAATATTTTCTTTTAGTGAGCAATAAACTTTAAGTGACAGTTATTATTGGTATTTGGCTCTAAGTTAGTAACTTTAGATTTATGATTATTTAAAGAGAAAAATTTATTTCAATTTTGATTATTATTTTTTTTATAAAAAAATATCTTGCTATATAATTTCTCCTAATTTAATGAGTTTGAAACTAATTTGAATATGCTCATCGAATTTCTGTTAATTGACTTAGTGTTTGATAAATATAGATGCAACATCGGAAGAAAATATCAATTGCTAGATGGTATCATAGATCACTATAAAGAAATATCATAGATCACTATATTTTATATAATGAAAATTATTGAGTCAATATGCTCATTGCTGGCAATAAATTGATATGACTTGCAGGTGGCATTTAGTATGCACAAATTGTTAAATTTGTGCATAGATGCACAACTCTATGTAATGAAATGTAAGCCATTGATATAATATAAATATATTCTAGTGGTTGAGATTCACTTTGTTTTTTGACTTGTTACTTTTCTGGTAACTTATTGTTGATAGGAAATAAAAAAATTGTGACCTTACCAACCCATTATTAAAATACATTAACGTTAGTTTTTTTTATGTGTGCGTTTGGCTAAGTTTTTTTAGCTCAAATATTTTTATACACTCAATTATTTTTTAAGTCCAAAATTTAAGTTTTTTTTTAATCTCAATTAATTTTTTATAATTTATCAACCGTTAGTTGTTTCAGTGATAATTGACATTAAATTTAGTAGGAAGAATTATGGTTCGATTTCTCGCAACTGCAATTGAGAGGGGACCAAAATCTCTTAATATCATAATTGACTCCCTGACTTAGATTAAACTGACAATGAAAAGCAAAAAAGAATTGTATATTTTATTTTCTGTTTGTCCATATATTCTACGCTTATGACGGAAATTAAATTAAAAAATATATATTACCTATAAAATCGTTTATATATTTGGTTATAACATTTATCCATCCAAAGAATAAAAAAATTATGTTAGTCAATATTATATAGTTGGAAGAATGTGTAAAATTAAAGAATAGATAAGCTATACAACAAATCATGAAAAGTTATAAAAAATTATGTTGGTCAATATTATATTGACCATCGTAACATATAAAATATATCGAAGTTTTTATGAAAGAGCTATGAAGTTTGACTAAAACTATCAATTCGATCGTTCAATATCACTTATATGGACTAACATCCGAATGAGAATGAAAATTTTGATGATCGAACTCCAAATGTACAGACCGATTGTAATAACTGTCTCATCAGAGACTTATTTTTTATGAAAGGGCCTTGAAGTTTGACTAAAACTACTTTTTTTTATTGTGCTTTAATTGACTTAAGAATGGTCGAATGAATATCTGGTAAATGACTAGGCTTAAATTTATGTCACCGGTAGTGTAAAGTGTTATATTTAAATTCAATTAAAAAGAATTTTATAATTTATTTTGTAATTATTATTATTATTATTTTATATTTTATTAATAATAATTAAAAATAAAAATTATATAATGCATATCAAAGAAACAAAAAAATTATGAATTAAATTATTAAAAAAAATAAAATCTAATTGTTTATGGTCTTTGTCATTCCAATTGAAAAATTGCAAATGAGAGATTGTATATTGTGGCCACTAGATCCACCCTCATTGGAGAACTAATGGAAGGATCGTGCACTCAAACTAAAACTACAGATTTTAACAAAAGATTTTAAAATTTATCAATTCAGCCGTTCAAATATTACCCAATTGAACTAACAAACCAATAATGAGAATTAGAATTTTGATGACCAAAATCCAAATATATAGACCGATTGTAATAACTCTCATCCGAGGCCTAGTTTGTATGGAAGAGTCATGAACTTTAACTAAACTACAAACTTTGACCCGAGATTTCAAAATTTATCAATCCAACCGTTCAATATCACAATGATACAACGATACTATTTCAATATCTTAGTTATTTCAAATTTAATAGTGGTGCATGTTTTTTAGCCTGTTATTTGTTTTTGTGGGTGTAAATTTAATAGTGTAATTTCATCAATCCGATCATTCAATATAATTTAATTGGACTAACATGAATGAGAATTTTGATGATCGAATTTTGATGATCATTCAATATCACCTAATTGTGATAATTGTCTCATCGGAGACCTAGTTTTTATGAAAGAGCCGTGAAGTCGGATCAAAACTACTGCATTTGACTGAAAATTTTAAATTTTATCAATTCGACAGTTTAATATCACTTAATTGGACTAACACAAATGAGAATGAAAATTTTGATGATTAAACTCTGAATATACAGATCGATTGTAATAACTATCTCAATGTTCATTTCTACTTTTTTAATAATGTTGTTTAATTTAATTTTTTCATAATTTACTATTTTTCGAATTTTAAATATATTTATTCATTTTTAATATATTTAAAGGGATAAAAATATATATTTAACCGCTAAAACAAAAACCATTTTATTTTATTCTTGTTTCAAGTTGAATTGTTTCTATTTCTAAAAAGAAAAGCTGCAACTATTTCACTATAGGATAGGACAAACTAAAGCTAAAACATTAACCGTACAACTATTATTATATTAGAAAAATAAATAAAGGGAACAGTTGGGCAACTTGGAACCAGGCACCTGCCAGTTATTGATGAATTTGTGTATCCTGCACAAATTTTAACATTTGTGCATAGTAAACGGCACCTGACTTGCAATACATTTTATGCATTTTTTTACATTATTGGAAAATCTTTATTTAATTATTTCAACAAAAATTTTAAACAATGTTTAGTGTTATACAAACACAAGCAAGTTTTGCTTTGTTTTTCCATTCTTTTCATTGTTGTAATGCTTTGTGTGTTTTTTACATGGACAATATTTTTAAGGTTGACGATCCTGCAAAACTAAATACACGGGATGATGCATTAAAGATAATCAAATGAGAGTGAAAATAAGTTGGTTGAGACGAAGATCGAACATTAGAGTCCAACTATATATATATTCTTGTTGATGTAAATTAAAGTATTAGGTGTTTTAGTCTTTGGGTCCAACTAAGAAATTAACTAAAACAATACTTGTATATTTAGGCCATTCTCATATAAAATACATTTCATTTAATTATTTTAAAAATAAAAAATATTTAATTATTTATTCTTTCTATTTTTTTTATATTAAACACATATGTGATTAAATGAAATGATAAAATTTAGGCTTAAATATGTTTTTGGTTCATGTAATTATGTCTTGTTTTGAAACGAGCCCTTGTAAAAAAAAAAAATTTTAGTCCCTGCAATATTTCAAAACTTTCAAAATAGCCATTGACTGGATTTCTTCATGATATTGCAGGGACTAAAATCAAATTTTTATTTTTTTACAGGGACTAAAATAAATTTTTTATTTTTTTAGAGGGGCTATTTTCAAAACAAGACATAATTGCAAGGACTAAAAGCATATTAAAAAATTGGCAACGTCAGCTCTAAATCCGATAAGGGGCTATTTTGAAAGTTTTGAAATATTGCAGGGACTAAAATCAATTTTTTTTACAAGAGCTCTTTTCAAAACAAGACATAATTGCATGGACCAAAAACATATTTAAGCCTAAAATCTTTTTGACAAAGACTAACTCGTAATTAACCTCTCTATAAGAAATTGACAAGGGGAACATGATTCACTGTGGCCTTTATATATATATATATGTTTGGAATTAGACTTTGTTTTGTGTCAAAACGATTTGAATCCCTGAAAAAGATTAAAAAAATTTAACTTTTATTCGGATTTTATTCCATAGTCCTACTTTTCTCTTAAAACTCATTATGTTTGCCACATTTTCCTCCATTCATAAGAGGAGAAAGTGGAAGAAAAGGCTGGCTTGTGCGAGACTTAGTTACTTTATCAGGGTCAAACATAAAGTCATAAGCAAAGGTTTGATTAGTTGTTTTCCAAAACTACTTTTGTCGTTATAAGTGCTTAAATCACTACTCCCTCTAGTCTTGATTATAAGAAACAAAAAAAAATGCACACCCTTTAAGAAAAATGAATAAAATATAGAAAAAAATATGACATTTACAATTTTACCCTTAAAAAAAAGTCAAGTCTTGGAAACCGTAGTAATGATTATAGATTTGTAATAGTATGAAAAATATTGAAAAAGTAAAACTAAGGGTAAAGTTGGAATATTTAAAATAAATATAATGATTGGGGTACCTTTTGCTTATATTTAAGACTTTCTAATTTTTTTTTTTTATTTCTTATATATGAGACTGGAGGGAGTAGTTATCATCATATATAAGATTTCTGATAACTTTGAATTATATGAATGTTGTTTTTAGAAGAATATTAAATTTGCTATTTAAAAATGGTTAACAAAGTAATTCATTATCCATTTTTCTTTGTGTGATTATTCTATTTTTATTAATGATGATATCATTATAAAAGTTATGTTATTTGAACATTGAAATAAAATACACACTACAAACTGCATGTAATATTATTTCTATTTTTTCATAGTTTGTTACAGCTCATATACATACTTCAAAATACATACAAAAATTAAAGACACTAAATTTTGATGTAAGAAAAAAAAACATTTCTGGTACATATATGTAGGATAAATTTTTGAGATAAGTGAGCCCAAAAAGCAAGGGCGTGCAGCAAAAATGTTAAAAAGAAAGAAAAGACAATATAAAAACAAAAAGAATTAAGTAAAAGATGTTTTAATACTAGAATAGTAGAATTATCGAATAGAATGATGAGCAGTGCAAGGATCAAGAATTGAGACCAGGTATATAGTGGTACATGACAAACATTCAAATTATGCTTATCTTGGAATCTTTTTTCTCTATCTCTGTAAACAATGAATTATTGCTTTCAAGTTTCAGAATGTCGGGAATATTATTTGAGTTTATGTGAATAGTAACTAACATTTTTGTCCCCATAAGTTTGCTTTTTGCAGAAGGACAGCCATTACATTCAGAAAACCACATGTATATTCTACTATTTCTATTAATTTATCATCACTTTCTCATTCTTTAGTCTCATGAGGGTATATTTATCTCTCTATGTTCTGCCAAATTCTCTCTTTAACTAAACCCTATAAGCAACTAAACCCTATAAAGCTTATATAATAAATCTATTACATATAGGGTCATAAACAGCCTTTTACTGTTTTGAATATAAAAATAGTTATTATTGTAAACATGATTAAAAATCAAATGGAATTTAGCTACCCAATCATTATTCACTTTTTTTGAACCCTCAATATTTTGTTAAATTGACATCACAATAATTATAGGTCTCAATTTTTTTAGTCGAAATACCTTAAATTCATGCAGTCAAACCATTAATGTCTGTGATTGCTGGATCAAGATCGCACTACTACAATTTTGGCTTACAATAGCACTAATTGAAAAGTCTATATATATATATATATATATATATATATATATATATATATATATAAAGATAATTACATTTGAATAAAAGGTAAACGGACAACAAGCTGCGCCGTTAAACCTTTCTGTATAGCAAAACTCAATCTCTGAAAAACTACATTTTGAGACCTAGGCGACACAACATTACTATGCATGACCCTTTGGATTCTTTTTAGAAGATCTACTGCATCTGGTGCTAGAAAGCCAAAAATATCAAAAGCAAACGGTATAAAAACATGTTGATTGTCAGAGCACCCTTTCTTATGTTTGACCATTTTACTTGAAGTGCTATTAAATATCCCACTCTAATTTTAGTGTTTGTCAATGCAGTAGTAACAATATCTTGGATAAGGTATGAAATAAATATTACTAAACTATTTTCTTAGAATTGCCTATATGCCTGTCTACTTCTGTTGTTTCAGATTTTTCAATAAGGAATTGTTTGTTTATGATATGAGTTTTATAACAAAGGAATTACATGATATTAGTAGCTTGTATTCACTAGTGTAGAATGGGGATTTCACACCTATTTTTTGGAGATATTATATCAGTTTTGGTCCGGTGTGAACTTAGCCGGTGAGATATGTGCAAGAAATGTACACCCGTTATAAAACAGGTGTGAAAAGGATTATATTATACTGATTTTTAATTAAAAGAGGTGTAAAATGTATATTATTTACACTTAATTACAAGAATTTAACACCTATTTTTAATTTTAATAGGTGTAAATTGTGTGTTGTTTACACTATTTTTTAATGATTTTACACCTGATTTATGTATAATGAATGTAATGTGTATCATTTACATTGAATTCCAATACTTTACACTGTTTTTTCAAGATAGCTGATGTAAAATATACAATTTTATTTTATAAATTCTAAATATTCATTAGCCAAATCATTCTTGAAACAAAACAAAAATCAAATTCTTAAGTAATTTGTACCCAAAAAATCATACATTAAACATAAGCTATATTTATATTTTGTTTTCAAATTCATTCATATTGTTGTCTTTTCTTCGTTTTTCTTGATGATCTTGTTGCTTTAACTTTTTAAGCACTTGCTTTTGACACTCTTGTTTTTATTCTTCAACCATTTGCAAACAAATTGAGCCATGAGTTGTAGAGTTTTGTCGATTTAATATCTACACATTCAAAAACAAATAAATTAGGAAACTACATATAGTAAAGAATTAATTGACTTTTTACCAACAAAAAAATTATTAATATATTGACCTACATCAATGGCAACAAAACAAAGAATCCGACAATCTAAAGAATTAGTGAAAAACAATTGAACTTTCCTACCTACAATTCATCACATGCTTTAAAGATTTAATGAATAAGTAGAGTTTCCAATCATCTTCTTTGAATACTTACTAAATGAATTCATGAAAGAAATATTACACTATTATTTCTTTGAATTCCCACTATCATAATGGAAAGATCTCAACCATATAAAATTTTCAAAGAAGATTCAATAATCATGTTAAAGAATGTGTACAAGAGTTTGGAGACAAGGTAAACAAGAAGTAACTAAAATACAAAATCATCATAAGAGAAACCCTAGGGTAAGAAGTAAGAACCCTTCTTATTGTAGATACAAGGATGAAGAGATAATGATAAAGATTAAGAAAGATGTTTACTTTTATATTAGAATAGAAAACAAAGAGATAAGAGGGGATGTGAACGGATGAGCGCAAACGGAGAGAGTCGGCGACACCGGTGGGGTGTGGTGGAGAGAGATGGTGGTGGAAGAGAAGGGTTTATAATTTGAGTGAGATAGATGGGGTATGTAGAGAGAGAGTTTGTTTCTTTTTTTTTCCAATGAAGATAAAGTTTGTTTGATACATTCCAAATATAAAAAAGTTTGTTTCTATTTGTAAAGAATAATGTGTAACTAACTACTATATTAAATTTCTTTTGAAGCAAGTTATTATTAAATACAAGTCTAGTTTATCTCACCTTTTTTATATAACAAGTGTATTATAAATTTTGGGTGAATCACCTTTAACTATTACACCTATTTCTTTAAATATGGTTTCTAATATTACAACATAACTCTTTTACATCTAGTTTTTCTCACCTTTTTTATATAACAAGTGTATCATAAATTTTAGGTGACTAATCTTTCACTATTACACCTTTTTCTTTAAACGTGGTGTCTAATATTACAACATAACTTTTTTACACCCATTTTCAATTAAACAAGTGTAATATCTCTAATTATATTCTTATTTTTCCACTAGTGATTGGTCAGTCTCATGGTCTGCAATTGGAGGTAAAAACTTATGGTTATCATTGGTTATATAAGGAGAATCTGGAACAATTAAATCCACAAATGATGTATATTCATTAGTTTAAAACATGTATTGAACAAGTGATTAGCCATTTTAGTGTGATGATCAATGAAAAATCCTGAAATTCATTTTTGTATTTTAAAGATATGTTGATTTGTTTTTCCACTTCTCGTGTAATGCTAGAGTCTGAAGGTTGAAAAACACAAGAAGGGGGGGTTGAATTGTGTTAAGATTTTTGCTAAGTTTTAAAACTATTTGCAGCGGTTAAAACAAACACACAATATAAGAGGATAATAGGAAGAGACACACAAGCTTTTATACTGGTTCCTCCCACTAACAGGAGTAGTCCAGTCCTCTTGTTCTTCACAAGAGATTTCACTATAATCACTTAGATTACAGATGCTCAAGCACTAAGCAAGAGACTTCAACTGCTCAAGCACAAAGCAAGAGACTTCCAATGTTCTAGCACAAAGCAAGAGACTTTTCACAAGTTTTATGATAATAAGATTATGATTGAGATACTTGATATACTATCAGAGGTGTTTACAAAATGCAACATAGTTACAAGACTTCCTAGAAATGTTTCACAAAATTTCTAAGTGTTTGAATAGCTTCAGAATTTTTGACAGAGTGTATGCAAGTTCAGAAGCCTAAGTCTTGATAATGATTCTTCACAAATCTTCTTCCTTTTATAGATGAGGAAATGAACGTTGAAGATTATAGCCGTTTGAAGAATTATTGAGATGTTTAATTGTATTGATCAGAGTGCTAATAGCTGTTCTGATTTGCAGTGTTTAGGAGCTTTGACGTTTACTACAAAATGAGAGATTCCTTTTGGTTTTAGATATCTGAACCTCAGTTTAAGCCAAATAAGGAAATACTCGTTCTTGAAGCCTGACTTGAAAAAGACCTTTCCATGGTCAACCCTTTTTCTTTCTTGATTCCTTCGCTGAGATCAAGACAAAAGGACACAGTCTTCAAGAAAGTTGTTCTGATGTAGCTTCAGAAATATTAGCTTCGGAATCTGGTGAAACTTAGAATTACTTGCTTCAGAATTTTGTGAGCTCAGATTTGACGCGCGCTCAGATTTAACTTTTAATCCTGCACACTAGAGTAAATTATTAGTACTTCCAATTTAACTTTAAATACATTGTTATCATCAAAATCAAATTAGGAGATACAAAAACAATTTTGTTCCAACAGAGTCAATATTTATAGTGATAATGAACATGATTGGTCATTGACTGTCTTTGATGATGATTGTGGTGTGGGCTAATTAGATTAATTTGAAATAAAATTTGTATCAATCTCTCATGACCACAAGGTATTGACGTGGTATATTTTAAACTTTTCAGGGATTTCTTGAAAACAAGACAGAGATGTGCTTGCTTTGGTTTGGAAAATGGCTGATGGTTGGGTTAGGTTTAATTAGGTTGTCTTATTTTAATTAATGTTATGAACATCATCTAGTGGTTGACTTAGGTAAAGTAATTAGTTTGGAAATGGTTTGTGAGCTTATTTTGTGAATGTTGCAGCAAACCAAACTTTGGTACTTATTGTTTGTTTTGTGGCTTATATTAATTTGCTTTTGTACGTCTTGGACAAAGAATTGGATTTGTTTTGTGAAGGGAGGGATGTAATTTTGATTGTACATATAATTGGTCTTTCTTGTGCCATATTATCTTTAATAGAACCGTTGTATTATTTGCTATGTTTTAAGTTGTATAAGTAAATATTGAAAAAAGAGACATGATGTGAAAAAATTAAATTGAAGGTTTTAAAAAAAAAAAATTAAATTGCAGGTTTTAAAAAAAAATACAATAGCGCTTTATGAACACGAGCGCTATTAAAACTGAAAGGTATGATAGCGCTTTTCAGAAAAGTGCTATTAATTAATCAAGTGTTAATTTGCGCTCTGAACACAGCCATACGATAGCACTTTTAGCATACAAGCGCTATTAAAAGTCGGAAATACGATAGCGCTTATAAAAACGCTATAATAGGCATAAACTTTAATAGCACCAGCTTCAATAGCGCTTTAAAGTGCTATTAAAGCCACAAAAAAGCGCTATTAAATGTATGTTTCTGTTGTAGTGTCGTACGCTTAGAATTTTAAACTTAGTATTTTGGATTTCTGAAAAAAAATCAAAATAACCACATTTTTTGTGAATTATTCTATCTAAATCTGACTTCACTTGTATACTAATTGTGTGAATGTAGAAATATGAGAATATCCCAACTGTACTTACATTGTGTGACAACAAATTGCTCCTATATGCACTAAAATTTCACTAGATGTTATAATGTGGAGAGCAAGAAGATAGTAATAATTGTTTCCTGAAAAAATGATTCAAAATTGTTGTAGTAAAAAAAAAGTTAGTGCACTCATTACTCAATCTTAATCACTAAAGATCAGTTGACAGTGTTGACTCATTCACATTTCTTCCCAAAGCTAGTTTAAAAAATGAGTTAGGATGTTGAAACACATTTATACACTCAACATACGGTTCGAGAATCTGAGCAATATGCAACTTCAAACAACTTCAATATCTATCTTCACGCCGTCAGCTAGTGTGAGCCCGAGTCAAATTCCCACATTGTAATTATTAACCCTGCTCTAATACCATTTTAAATGTGCTTGAATCTCTTTTCAAAAGCTAGTTTAAAAGATGAGGTTGCCGAAACATATTTATACACTTAACAGCTTGAAAGTTTGAGCAATGCGAGACTTCAAACCAACAATCATCTGCTCACGATTATAATTTTTTTCCAGTGGAATTATATTGGTAGTAACATTTCCAGTAGAGTTTCAAAAATCAAAATGTCTAATTAAAGTAAAAAAATAAAATTGATATGTTCATAAAGTTAAAATGAACAAGTTTCAAAAAATATATTATTTAGTTATTGTAATTCTTTAAGTTATAAAAAAAAAATTGGAATTTAAAAAGATTTTTCCGTCCATTTGAGCCTCATAAAATTGAAAGATTAATCTCTATAGTTGTCCCGTAAAAGAAACCTAATTTATGAAAAAATTAAAAATAATTGAATCATCTTGTAACATGAGCTTGCTAAATGCAATGATTGTACTATTTTATTGTGATTATTAAAAAAACTACTTATACGAACATAAATCGAAATAATTTTTTTTTTAAGAAACACTCACAATAAGTGAAAAATTAAAGAAAATAATTAAAATAATATTAATTGATATGATATTTATGTCTATCTATAGCCTTCTCGATTATTAGAGTGGCATGTGATACTTAATTATTTGTCCAAGGAAAATAAGATGGGGTCATGTTTCCTTTTCCTTGAGAAACAAGAGGTGGAGGGGATAAAAAAGTAGACACCACGGTTTTCATGATAATTTTTTCATTCTTCGATCCCACAATAGAAAGGAGGGAGAAAGAGAGAGAAAGATATAGAGCTATCAATTCTTTTTCTCAGAGAGAGAGAGAGAGAGAGAGAGATGACACGAACTACCTTGGATTTTTCTTCAACCCTACGACCTCATCACCCAACAGCAATCATCATCATGATTCCCTCATCCTCCTTCTCTCTGACCAATATCCCTAACAATCATCATTACACTCTCACCTCTTCTTTTATCACAAACATCATCATCATCATCATCATCATCATCTTCCACCATACTTTTGCTCATGATGATAATTATCACCTTCACCATCACAAAAACCACTCAAAACTAGCTCAAGAACAAGCACAAGAAGAAGATCTAAACCAAGAAGATACGTTGCTTATGAGAAAACCCTACTTTCATCAACTTGATTATATATAGAGTACTCAAAGGATAGTTAGGGTCTATAGCTTTTGGTGCTATAATTAAGATCCAACTATACTCATCATCAACTCTTGGGGAATCAAGCGTTTTGGTCCGATCCATTTATGTTTATGTTATAAGTATATTTCATTTCAATTACTACTATTACTATTATTATATTGTACTATGATATTATTGTTTTTATTTCATACCAAATTAATTTTTGTTTGATTTGGCAGAAGGATATGTACTTAGCTTGCATGCTTTGTGACTTTCTTCCTTCTCGATCTCTCTTAAAGTGTGTAGAAGTGTTGGTACTTTTGTTGATTAGAAGAACAAAAAAATGTTATTGTTATTGATATCAATCTTTGTTGTCTAGATCGAAAGGTTTTAGTTTTTTGCTATAGTGTCGGTGTAGAAAATGAATTAGGATAACTGATTTAATAGTATTAAATACTAATTAATAATATGAATTAATGGTGTTGATGATAAGTAGAAGCAATCATAGTTCTCATGAGAGGGTAGGTATTGTAACATGATGCCTATTTTTGTTTTGCTTGGTCTAGCTTGCTAGGGTTTTCCCGGCTCTATACTATACTTGCATTGAATATATATATTCAGTCTTCATAGACTATATTTCCATATTCATGTATGTAACTTTATCAAACCTCTACAAATTGTTTGGGAGATTATTTGAGAAACAATTTTTCATAAGATTTTACTAAGTTTTCAGTCGAATTCTGGATAACGAGAGGTTCTTCCTCTGAAATCAAGAGGATAACACACACATAAACAACATTATCCAACTTTAAATTATATTTTAGAATTAAAACATAATCTATTGTCTTTGTAAGTGTAGTTTGAGAAATGGCATGCCTTGCTTTCTCACATATGAACATAGCAGCGAGGTGAAGTTGTCTCATTTTGACATTTACTACTACTACATGTGTGAAAAACAAGTACAAATTGTTTTTGTCGTTTAGCGTTGGAGGAATATGGTTGTGGTCTTAGGGAAGGACGCGGTTGACCCAGATCTGACTTGATCTAAGACAAGTCCCTATTCCGTTGCATCCAACGATGGGGTAATGAAGGATACTATTCGTTCAAGTTTCATCTTTGATGCATTTGTTTTGTGGGACTGCTGCAGGAATTTGGGTACTTCTATGGTGCAGTTAATATTGGAAAAGTCATTTGAATAGACTAATAGGAGTAAAGTCTTTATTTGGTCCCACCAAATCATAATTATATGGTGTAGTTTCATAATTGTGTTTCTGTGTATCCTCAGAGATCTAAAGGTATGAGTTTTCTCTATCCTAAGATCGAGATTTGGCTCTGATACCAGAGTTTGAGCAGAGTTTGAGCGGCAGAGATTTCGCTTTAGCTGTAAGATAAACGTTGGAGTTCATTCTTCGTATATTGTACTAAAAGTCTGTAATTAGACAATAGATCTTTTCTTTTTATGAGTCTTGCCTTTATTCTTGGATTAACATAAGGTCTATCCATATATAGCAGGTTTTTTAAACATCTATATTCGAATTCTAATTTTTGAATTCTTTTCCTATAGACTTTTAGATTTTTTCTTTCTTCAGCTAAGTTCATTGCTATCGTAGGTAACAGGTTGCGATCTAATTTTTCGAGTTGTAAGGACAACTCTGCTACTGAGCTTTGTAGCTTATTTAATTCTTTTAGTTCTGAGATTTCAAAATCTCTTTTTGGGGGTGCTACCTTAAGGCTTTGGCTTCTAATTAATGGTTTTTCTTCTGTTTCTTCAAACAGATTTTTGTCATCTTCTATTAATGAGCAACTCTTCCTTGCCAAGGTTTTGAATATAGGTGATTCTAATGTCACTATAGGGGTGAATAATTCATCAATATGAATTATATCTTTTCCTGTAAATTCTATGCTATGATGTGAATTACTTAAAGCATAATTAATTCTATAGCATATTGTAAAAGGATGATTTCCTTTTTTCATAAATTTTGAATCTTCTAATTTGTAATTAAAGATTATGGATCTGTCCAGATCTTTATCCTTTAGGGATAATCCTATTTGTAAGTTTATATCAAACTTAATTTTTCCATATTTTAAATTGCATCTTCCTTGTGCAATTATAGATTGTCTATCATTTGTAATTCTAGAGTCTCTTAGAATTATATTTAACGGTGTATCAATACCTTTCATGAAAGTACTTTTGATTAAAACTTGAATGGTTGATATGTGAATATAACCAATTTTATTTCTTTCTTTTTCAGAAAGACTTGAAATTCTTTTTTGAATTTGTGTTCTATCTATGGTAGATATGAAAATATTTCCAGAAGTAGAATCAATTGGAATTGCTTCTTCTCCTATCATTATTCCAAATTTCAAGATATTTTTCCTCAAAAGACGTTCTTTGAATTTTATAGACTTTCTTTTAAAGTTTTCTTCAGCAGTTAGGGATAAATCTGCTTCTTCTATTTTGTGATCTTGTATAACATCAGCAAAATAACTAGATGTTTCTTCAAAAAGTGAGATTTCAGACATAATTTTCAAAATTCTTCTGAATTTTCACTAATATTATCGGGCAGAATATTTAAGGTTTTTATTAGACTATAAAATCGAGAGTTTTTTAGTCTATAATGTATACTTGCGAAATCTCCATAGAATTGTCCTTGAAAACACTCTATGTATTTAGAATTTTTAGTAAAATTGTTTAACTCATGAACTAAACATTTTAATTCATGTTCTTCGAAGTCTCCTTCGATAGTTTCTTGAATTTTTTCGAGAAAATCCTTTTCTTGGTAATGATTAAATTTGAATTTATCTAAAATTATCTTAACCAGATTTGGTTCAGGAATTCTTTTTAGTAAATAAGTTACCTTTTTATCATAGTCTTCTATCAAGACTAATTCTAAGTATATGCGACCAGAACTAGGTTCTGTATATTCGATTTCAAAAAAATTTGAAAATAATCTTTGAGTTCTAAAATTCGAACTTTCCATCTGTTATGCAAACAGCATAATATAATAAACAAGTGTTGTGATAATAACAATCATACCTGATATGATTTTCTTTGTTTCTGGTTTTGTTGAATTCTTCGATCCGAAGATGTTTGTGTTATTTTGGGATATAATCTGTTTGATTATTTTGTTTTATGTGGTTGATCCCTCCAGAGTATTACCTCAAGGATCTAGCTCCTCCAGAGTATTACCTCAAGAGCTACTTCTTAGAAATAATTCTAAGGACAGAAGAAAATAATTCTTCAAAAACTAGTTAATAGTTTCGTATTTCTTTCAACTGTAATTTACATTGAGCTTAATGATCTTATTTATAGTGGAGAAGGGCTCACATTAGGTAAACGTCCCTTTCCATGACATTGTACATGCACTCAGAAAAGTGACACGCACTCACACAACAGTGACATGCACTTCAGAAAAAGTGATGCGCACTAAAAAAAGAAAAACGCACCAAGAAAAACGACAAATAGTTTTTTACATTATTTATTACTAAGTGGTCCCCATCTGACTCAGATGTGATAAGGTACCACTGCACACTTTTGTCCTACGTTGTGGCCAGTTGATCCGTGCTGTTAGCCTCCTTGTCTTCTTGTGCCGACGATTTTTGACAGTTTTTACAGTTATGATTTTTGTAATACTGTAAAAAATATCTGCAGCATTCTTCTTGAATTACCCTTGGTAATTTTTCATGACCATCCTTCAGTTGGTCAATTCTTTCTTCAAGTTCTTTGATTGCCTTGATATCTTTTTCTTTTGCTGGTTTTCTGGAATCGCTATACACGATCATTGATGAGTCTTCGTAGATTGTTCTGTAGTTTGTCTGGGATGACAATCTTGAAACTTTCCGACGAAAATTCTTCATCTGATTGACGTACATAGCTGGATGCCATTCTATACTTTCTTTATTCATGACCGGATATTCTTTGTTGGATATCCCAATCTTGACTAAGTATATTGGTTTTGTGACCAGCTCCAAGGTATTTTCATCATACCAAGGATATGTTGAATCGACCTCTAGGAAGATCTCTTTTCCTTTGGCATATAAATTATTGAATTTTTCTGCCAAATTTTGTAAATTTTTTGGAAGAAACTTTAGCTCCCCAAAGGTTTTCTTTGGTTGCTCTTCCAAATATATGGTGTGGATTAAACCATTTTGAAAGAAAGATAGACATGTAGTACTATCTATTCCTGGTAATGTAACTGTTTTGGGACAGCTAAATTTATTGGCCGGGTAGAAGCATTCAGTGGTGAATTCTTCTACATAATGGTTTAACCATTTCCACCTAAGGCTGAATTCCATGTAGGTTGGGTCGGTTATTTGGAAATTCTTTTGATTTTCGAGCTGGCGAATTTTGTCAATCGACAGCTTCCTTTTCGACTCCATTGTTGGAGATTTTTGAAGGTTTTTTGCTGTTGTAACTTCCTTGTAGGCTCCGCAAAGTGCCTGCTCAGCTTCCTTCATGGTTTTGTATCCTTTGTGACGCACATTCTTGCCTAAGATGTGCTGCTTTGCTATTGCCCATTTTCTATAGATCCCTTTCATTGGACCATAAAAAATGACATAAGCTTCAAACTTTCCCATCTCATTGTCTACGGGATCGCTTGTTTGAATGGTTGTTGATAAACCATTTTTTCTAGCTTCATCTTCTTCCTCGACCTGGTCAGCCCAAGACTTCTTGCTATCTGAGGTTGTTTCTGAAGATTCTGCTTCTCGTTCTATATTCCAACCACTGGGTACTATTGTTTCGATAGGGATTTTTGAACTTTCTGGGGTTGTATACTTTACATAGTAGTCATACTTTCCAGAAGGTTGTCCTAGGAGGTCCCAGTTTTCTTCTTTTTTAAGAACTTCACTTGAGCCTTTTGCTGATTGATTTTCATCTGTTGTCATTTTTTGTAAACCTTTGAGTGTTGTAATCATCTCCCCCCTCTCGGCAGAGATTTTTGCTTTTTTGATTTCTAGAGTGACAAGTTGGTCGTCCTTTTGCTTAATGTTGTTTTGAAGTAGCTTTATGGCTTGCTCCATTCTCTCGTCAGTGTATCTGCAAAACTGTTTTGTTCAGATTTTATATATTGAAGATATGGCTCGTATTGTTGTAATTTCATCTGCCATCTTATTAATCTGCCTTGTTTATGGTCAGCTTTAATTTTATATCTCCAAAATCCTGTAAGATATTTAGAGTCTGTACGAAGAAGGAATCTTGACGGTAATAAGTCAATCTTCCATTTTTCTAGTATTTTTACACACGCCAGAGTTTCTAGTTCCTGAATATGGTATCTAGATTCTGTATCTGTAAATGTACCAGAAATATATTTACATAAATGTAATTTTTCAGTATCCTTTATCAGGATTTTAGAAGCACTATAATCAATGCCTTTTTTGGTATCTGTTTCTTCTTTCGAAGTTTCAGATTGTTTTGATTGAAGATCCGATTCTTCAATTTTATATCCCTTCTCATTTAGAGAAAGTTTTACTTTACCATTGGGTAAGGCTCTCATACAACCTGCCCAGGTTGTTTGTGATGCATCCGTTTCTACAATTAAAAAATCTTTTATTGTTGGATTGTAGAGTTCGGGTAAAATTTTTATTTTTTCTTTAATGGTTTTAACATTATCAGAATCAACTTTAGTCCATGACCATGGAACTTTTTCTGAAATTTTCTTTTGCAAATGCTTTCTTTCCTTTGCTAAGTCTTTTAAAAATCCTTCATTAGCAATATAATTTAAACATCCAAGAAATCTTTGGATTTGTTTTCTGTCAGAAAGCTCATTTGGAAAAGCTTGTATTTTTTCTTGGGTATGAGGTGCTAAACTTAGTTCCCCATTTTCTTTTAAAATTAAACCAAGGTATTCTATTTCTTTTTGTAAAATCTTTGATTTCTTTTTTGAAATTATAATACCCTTTTCTTTAATTCTTAAAAGAACAATTTCTAAATCTCGAAGATGTTGTTTTTCATCTCCTTTTGTAAAAATGAGTATGTCATCTATATATGCTAAACATATATGATCCAAACCTGCGAGAGATTTGTCCATAAATCTTTGATATATTGATGGTGCTTGTTTTAGTCCAAAAGGCAAAACATTCCATTCGTAATGTTTTTGAGGTGGACATGAAAAAGCTGTTAATGGTTTTGTTTCTTCTGCTAGTCTTAGTTGATAATAACCAGACTTTGCATCCAAGGAAGAAAACCAATTACATCCTTTTATTTTTTCTAAAATAAAATCTTTTCTAGGTAATTTATAAGAATCTCCAACTGTTGCCAAATTAAGTTTCTTATAATTAATTACCATTCTTCTCTTTCCTCTTTTTATTTCGTTATGGTTTTCGACATAAAAAGCTGGTGCAGAATGTGGACTTGATGAAGGTCTAATAAGGTCTTTATCAAGTAAATCTTTACATTCTTGTTGAAATTCTTCAACATCCCTAATAGAATATGGAATTCTATTTGGAACATTTATCTCGTCATTAGGATTTTTTAACTTAATGACTATAAGTTCATGATTAGTGTTTTTAAGGCTGTCTAGAGGGTTATCTGAACAGACTTCGTCTAATCTTTCTTCTATATTAATGTGGAAACTTCTTTCTTCCCATATAATTCTTAACTCCCTAAGGTTTCCTTTAATAAGGTTTAAGATTTCATTTCTAGTAACTATTTTGGTGGTTACTACTTTTCTATTTTTAGGATTTCCCAAATCCTTCCAATGAAGTGATATAGTATCCTTTCTTTGAGTAAAGGGTTCATATAATTTTAAAAAGTTATTTCCTATGATTAGATCTAATCCTGAATCATGGAGGTAGATTGTTGGAATAAAAAATTTATATCCTTCAATTTCTATAGATATATCTCTAAGGTTAAACCATATCTGATGTTTTGATTTATCTGCAACTATTATTTCTTTTGGCTCGGTTAATCTTTCCCAATTTCTAGAGATAGATTTTTTCCCAAAACAAAGAGTTGCACCTGTGTCTATATAGGCTAAAAGGTTTCTATTTTTTAGCACTATTTTGATAAATGTAGCACTTGGATTTCCTTTACCAAGTATCTTCTTCGACATCTGAATCTGTCTCTGTGCAGTATTCATAAATGTCTTCATTGGATTCTATATCTGATTCTATAGGTTCATATCCCATTGCGTATATTGCATGTAGGACATTTTTCTTAGGATTTTCCTTTTTAGGACACTCATTTGCATAGTGACCTTCTTCATGACATAACCAACATGTACATGATTTTTTACCTTGTGGGCATATTTTCTTTCTAGGGTAAGGTTGTTTTTTCCTAAAGAATTTTTTGTTTCCCTTATTGAATTTTCTAAAAGGAACCTTCTTAAATTTCTTTTTCTTATAGGGTTTTTGTAACCTTGTTTTTCTGGGTTTCTTCTTAGAGTTGCAACCATAATTTCCTACTTTGTCTTGTAGTTTATTACAACAAAGGGATACTTTTGCTTCTCTTTTTGCTATTTTTTGACTACACATTTCTTGGAGCCAAATTTTTAGGGTGGTTATTCTTCCTCCTAGAGTATCATCCACTTTTCCTTCTGCTAATGTCGAAGTAAAGAATGTTTTAACTTGAGATGATACATTTTCTGGTAACTTGTCATAGAATAGTTCTATTAAGTTTCTGAAAATTCTAGTACTATTATCTATGTTGTAATAATAGTCCTGAAATTCACAAATGAAATTATCTACATAGCACATGTTGCAGATTTTTAGGTTAGTTATTTTCCAAAGATTCTGGTCGGAAAATGCTAACTTAGATTGAATGGAGTCCTTCCATCCTTTAAATTCTGTTACGAGAAACATATGAATCCAGTCTACTACTAAAGCTCCTGTTAGGGGTATTGTTCCCATAACTTCTGGTGGTAAGGTCGAAATGTATTTGTAAGCATTTCCTCTAGTTTTATATTGTAGGAAATTGAAAATTTCAATTGGTCCTAAATTTTTAAGGTCTTCATTTAACTGGACTAATACACTATTTGTATTGTACCAATCTCTTAGATCCTTGGCTGTATCGAAACTACAGTCTATGTCTAAAATTCCTTGCCCTTGAAATGGGTT
Source organism: Trifolium fragiferum (assembly GCA_954870985.1). Classification (NCBI taxonomy): domain Eukaryota; kingdom Viridiplantae; phylum Streptophyta; class Magnoliopsida; order Fabales; family Fabaceae; genus Trifolium; species Trifolium fragiferum. The sequence goes on along the minus strand of OX940792.1, from coordinate 31,974,098 downwards.
TTGTGTAGGTACATAATAATGAGGTACCTTTTGGAATTTTTGTTTGGTAAATTCTCTTTCGAATTCTGCAGTTCTTTTCGTACCAGATGTTTCTGCTGGTTCGAATTTTACGAAGTGAGGATTTTCATTTTCTTCCTCTACTTCCTCTTCAGAGCTAAAATCATAAATGATTTGGTTTTTCTCTTTTGGTTCGTCGTCAACTACTTGACTTTTTCCTGATATATCTAAAGAGACCATAAGTCTTTCCAAATTTTCTAATTGCCTATTAAGGGCTTCTTCTGTATCGTCCATTCTTAAAAGAATTTAGATGGTGGTTTAATTTTTAATTGTGTAGAAACAGAAGTTTCTTCGAGGTTTTCTAGAAGCCTAGGAATATTTTCTATTTCTAGTTCCTTTCCTTTCTCTTCCCCCCCTTGAGAGAATTGAAGAGTTTTGTCTTCTAAGAGTTTTATCATGTATACTATCATACAAGATATATTATTTAGCTGTGGATTCGTTGTATGAAAAAGGTGAGGAAATTTATGAGTTTCATCTCCTTCATAACAATCAAAGTTTATTCCATTATGAAACTTCCATGTTTCATATGGTTTATATATTTCTTCTTCAGACTGTAAAGTTTCTAAATAGGATGTTTGTTTTTCTATCCTATCTTGTAAATCAGAGAAGTTATCTAAAACTTTCTGTAATTTACTTGTTAGACTTTCTTCAGTCATCTGGCAATATTCTGAAGATTTTTCTGAAGAATTTCAGCTAGTTTCTTATATTCTTTAGCTAAATAGAGGTTTCCTGAGTTTCTAAACCAATAGTGTAGTCTTTTAAACCATCTAATTTGGACTTTGTATAGAGCAAGATCAGCTAGATTAGGTTTAAAGCTGATTATTGGGTAAATTAATCTTCCACATGGGTTTCTTAGGAATTCATTCCCGTATCGTTTTACTATCATATTATTCATTGGACTAAACTTAATTGCTATAGATTAGCTACCAAATTTTTGCTACTAAATTTGTGCTAATGGGCTGCTTGGTTTCTAGCCATTAGATTTGAGATTTGCACATAGAAATTTTTGTGCCTTTGCCACACTAGATTTTGACTTTTTTGGTGAAGTCATTTTAATGACTGCATGTTAGAATTCTCCCAAGAATTTAGAGTCTGTTTAGTTTGAAGGAAGGAGATCGTGGGAAGGGAAGGAAGGAAAACACATAAATTAATGAATCAAGATTAATTTATTTTAGTTTAAATTCGTTTATTAATTTATATATAAGGATCGCAACTCATCAAGAGAATTGTGCTAATATTTGCTTAAAAACTTTGGTACCCATAAAAACAAAAAGAGTTAAATATGTTTTTAATCCTTACATTTTTTCTTATAGTTAAGAATAGTCTTTACATTTTTTTTATAGATTAAAAAATCCTACAATTTTTTTTTATAAGCTAAATTTGTCCTCGCCGTTATTTTTTTTAACAGAACACTGATGAGGCGCAATTAGCCAATAACATGATGACATATGTCTTTTACCATGGCTTCAGTTTGGGTTATTATTGTGGTTTTGGTTGAGTTTGTGGTGATGAAGATGGAGGTTGTATTGCAGGAAGATGGATGTTATTGGCTAATTGTGTCACGTCAGCGTTTTGTTAAAAAAAATTAACGGCGGGAACTAATTTTGATTACGAAAAAAATTATAGGGTTTTTTGAAATCATAAAAAAATATATGAACTATTCTTGACTATAAGGCAAAACAACGCTGTTTCATATATATATATATAAACACCAAACAATGTTATTTGGTTTTATTTGTAAAAGAAAGATTAAAAAAATAAACAATTTACAAACGCTATTATGGTACTATTTTATGTTATTGGACTTAGTTATTATATAATTTTTAATTTAGTTTGAATTAGAAATTTTATGTCTAATTTTCTAAAATTTTAATTTTATATTAACTATATAACATTTCATCTTTTTCATGTGTAAAAATAAGAAATATTAAGTCATTATTTATTTATTTTTATTTATATATTAATTAAAATAAATATTTAATTAAAAATGGTCTGACCGGTCCAACCCCGATCCGAGCACTTGAACCTTGAACCGGTAAGCTCACCGGTTCGATGATCGGTCCGGTTCTAAAAACCTTGCTAAAAACATATTTAACCCTAAAAAAAATAGTGGATTCATATTCAGTAAGACAAATTAACTTAGAAAAATTTGAAGGTTTAAATATAAAAATGGTCTCATAAATATTGAAATAAAAAATAAACTTAAAAAAAGATAATATAAACTATTTTTTCCCTAAAAGTAGGTTTCAATCTTTTCTCTTAGAAGCTTTTTTTATTTAATTTTGTACATTGAAAAAAGTTGATTTTTATTGCTAAGAGCTTTATTAAAATTGCTTGGTCCAACTTCTCATTATGAATAGAATAAAAAAACTGGGCAAAACAGACCCTTATTTTGAGATACTTAGGGCCCGTTTGGCCCGACTTTTTTAGGTCTTAGAAGCTACTTGAAAGTTAAAAGTGAAAATAAGAGCTTTTGAAAAAAAATCTAAAGTTGTTTGGTAATTGATGTTTTTTTAGCTCCAAATTAGATTAAACTAAATTTATTAAAAATAATAACAAACTTAAAAAAAGATAATAACATCTAATAATATTGAAATTAAAACAAACTTAAAAAAAGATAATAATAACGGATAATAATGAAATAAAAATAAACTTAAAAAAGATAAGAAAAACCACTTTTTCCCTAAAAGTAGGTTTTCAACCTCTTCTCTTATAATCACTTTTTATTCAATTTTGTATATTGAAAAAAAGCTGCTTTTTATGACTAAGAGCTTTATTAAAAATATGTTTGACCCATCTTCTCATTTAAAGAGAATAAAAAGCTAAAAAAAGCCAGGCCAAACGGGCCCTTAATATTATTTATTGGGTCCCACATATCACATATATTTATATTATTTGTTTCCACCTAATTTCGATTAAAATTTAAATATTAATTCATTATGATATAATTAATATTTAAATAAATATTTTTTTGATAACGTATATTTAAATAAATATGATATAATTAAAATAAACCACCGCCGCACCACCACGTCCAACCACCACCTCCGACCTCTCAAATCCACCGACGCCTCTCTCCGGCCACAACCTCTCTCTCACAGAAACATGTTCATCTTTTTCATTTTTTTTTTCACAGCTTCTTTTTATGAATGAGTTAGAAATAAACAATATTTTAATTTTAAGGTTCAACTTTTGAAAGATCCTTAGACTATAATTTTTTCTTAGAAATAATAATTAAGGATCTTCACCTAGATTGTCTCCAATGGCAAAAACATTTAAGTATCAGGTACTTAGTTTAAGCACTAACTAAGAAGCTCCACTAAAGATGCTCTTACAAAATTAATTTATATTGAAATTGGTCACTGTAAGATGTATAAAATTTGTATTTTAGTCTTTTAAAATAAGGATCAAAATATTTTGCAAGGACTAAAACAAACAAAAAGAACCAAGAGCATAATATTATATATTTGTAAGGAATAAAATCAATTTATTTATTTATTTATAGGGATCATTTTCATATGCCAAATTAATAAAATCCCTGTTCTGTTGTTTGTTTTTCTTTTTTCTTTCTTTTTTCTCCCATGTTACAAAAAAAATAAATTCATATGCCAAAATTTATATAACTGGATATGGATGAGAAAAAAGTGATGTTAAATTATTGAAATTTTAAGTTATCTTGAATAATTAATAAATGAGTGTCATCAATAATCTAAGTTTGATCTAGAAAAGTCTAACTAAAATTTATGTTTAGTATGACTATGAGTATTTAAACTTAAGAGTTCTCTTAAACAATTTGATTTAATTAGAATTCATTAACTACATCACCCTTACCACTTGAATTTTTTATAAAAAAGCAAAAAAAAAAAAAAAAAAAAAAAAAAAAAAAAAAAGGGGGGGGGGGGGGGGGGGGGGAATTATGCACTCTCTGGAACCAAAATTCCAAGAGTTTGCGGGAGGGGTGTGATGTACCGAGGGATTATATTTTGTTTTAAAATAATTGTCATTATCATTTTTTAATGTAATATTTTTTAATTATACTTCTAATTATTGCCATATAAATTTTATTTTTTTTAAGCAAAAGGAGGACAGAAAGAAACTTTCTGCACCTCCACAAATAGATTAACATAAAATAGAAAGATTACAAACAAAAATTGGGAGGACAACGACCTAACCTCAATTATTGCCAAATAAATTATTGTGAAGGAAACACACCTACAATTTATAGGGGTAGTGTATTAAAAGTATTATTTCTTTTAACAACATTATTACATTTCTTAATATGCGTGAAAAAACTTTAAACGACAAATATTTTCAGACAAAAGAAGTAATTTTTTATATTGTAAAAAAATTGACAATGTTAACATAGTAAAGTTGAAAGATTAAATTGATATTTTTTTAATATTAAACTTAGTTACATTTTTTATCCTTGTTTTTACCAATTTGTTGACTTGGTCCTTTTATTTTAGGGTTTTAATATCTTACAATTTTAATTCATTTATCATATTTTTTTAATTAAAATTGTTGATCGACATTTATTTTTATATATATATACGCAAAATTGCAAAGATTAATCATAAATTAGGAAATAAACTCATAACTATAGTTAAATTAGAAAAGACTCTACACCATTTTATTTATTTGTTCTTAGGTGGTGACGTGATATATTTTAAATAATATATATAACATAATTTGAAGATAAAAAAGATTAACATAGATAAAACATAATAAAGTTCCCTTAAAAACTTCATTTAAAACATTATATTACATATTTCAAACAAACTATTTGATACAAGAACTAAAACTATTAAATTTTAAAAGAGACGATCAAATTTGCAAGTAATAAAAATAGATACGATGATGGAGTGTATAGCTCAATTAGTTTGAGTTAAGGGTTTAAAGAGTTTTTAGATATAAAAGATCCTGGTTTAAGTACTGATAAAAAAGAAAATACTAATATTAATAACCAATTACTAATTTTTGTTATTGCAAAAGAGACGAAAACTACAATTAATTTTTTAATAATTCTTTTCTTTCACTTTTTTGCACCTAAGAAGACGACGTAAAAAACCTCTATGATTTGAAGTTGCGTAGTCTTATAAGTAAAACTCAAATAATAACTAACCGATATATTTTTAGAATGGTTAAAGTTGGAATTTAAGATTTCACACTTCGTCATATTTAAATGTATGAGTCTGTTAATACAGTACTTAGTTGATCGTACCTGGAACGGACGTTCGATCGATGGCCAGCTGCTAGTCACGTGCGGTCTGGATAATTGCTTTGAAAACGGAGGGGGGGTTGTACCTGCAGACACTCCGATGCTTAAGTCAGCACAGATACAAGAGAAGAGGTAGAGAGAATAAGAATTGAAATACCTGAATCCTCAATGATGAGGAGTATTTATCAGCCCCCAGCGCGGGGCCAACGATTATCACTATTGGGCCGCGTAGTGCAAGCCCAATGAGGATAACTGCTAGGGATAGCGTGGTATACTGGAGAAGTCGTTAGACTCTCCCCCTAGTCAAGCTTAGCCCGTATTCTGCGGGAGACGGATAAGCTCAGGAACGGACGTTCGATCGATGGCCAGCTGCTAGTCACGTGCGGTCTGGATAATTGCTTTGAAAACGGAAGGGGGATTGTACCTGCAGACACTCCGATGCTTAAGTCAGCACATATACAAGAGAAGAGGTAGAGAGAATAAGAATTGAAATACCTGACTCCTCAATGATGAGGAGTATTTATAAGCGCGGGGCCAATGATTATCACTATTGGGCCGCGTAGTTCAAGCCCAATGAGGATAACTGCTATGGATAGCGTGGTATGCTGGAGAAGTCGTTAGACTCTCCCCCTAGTCAAGCTTAGCCCGTATTCTGCGGGAGACGGATAAGCTTGGGATGAAAACGTGGCTTGAGAGGCACGTTTGGCAGGTGCTGAATTAGAGGCGAGCACATGTGTGCTCGACAGTGGTGAACTGGATAGGCTTGAGCTGCTAGCAAGCTTGAGGTGAGGTGTCGAGCTAGAGCTGGTTGTGCTCGACGGTCCAGTGGATTGGGCCTGCTAGTCAATTCTAGGCCCAGTCCAGAACAGAAGCCCCCCAAGTCATTGCTGCTAGGCATAGGAGTAATGACTTAAGGTCCAGTGCAGGGACGCCGAAGAAAGATGCTATGCAGCAAATTAACAGCCAAGCGTGCTCGCCGAAGTTTCGTGTTCGACAACGATTGCTTAGTGTTGCTTATTGAGGGTGTGAATTTTGTTCGCCACTTGCATGCAAACCCATACAGTGGTGCAGTGGAGTCGAGGAGAGCAAGAGGCAACGCGTGGGGAGGCTAAGTGACGTTTGATGGGACAGGATTTTGCATGATCATGCCACATGTGTGGGCTACGAAAAGGCGTAATCATGATCTAGGAAAATAGGCCATGAGTGGCTTTGTTCCCCGTGCAGGTGTGTGGAGCGCGTGATTGAGACGTCGTTTCGTTTTTTGCAGGAGCGATTCTGAAGCGTTGGATCTTGTTGATCAGGTGCGTTGGATTGATCCAATGCTTGCGAGTCCGACAGGAGCGTCATTTCGCAGGGGACGCGTCGTATGGGATAACGCGCTTGGTTGCCTATAAATAGAGAAGTGAAAATTCATTTCAGAATTTTCCTTCCCTATTGCTTCCTGCGCCAAAGCTTCTTCTCCCCCAAAGTTTCAACACCCATTTCTGTTGTTGGTGTGTTCCTGCTCCGTTTGGCCAAGTTTCCTTCACCAATCAAAGCTTTTAATTCCAACCAAGGTATAAATTTCTCTAAGCTTTCGTTTTTGCATTTGCTTAAGTTTGTTTAGGGAGTTAAAACTCTGGTGGTTGTTTTTGTTTAGGAATGTTAGGAATGAGGTTAGTTTGTGCGTTTGAGGGTGTTTGGTGGTGGTTCTTCATTGCCAAACGCCCCTTTTAGTCACAAAGCTAGGATTTTTTAGTTATTTTCGCTTAGAATAAGGTAACTACACCGCCCAAAACCACCGTTTCGTACTGCTCCGATGAGTTTTTCGGTGAGGATTTTCCAGAAATAGATATGAATTTCTGGGAATTTGAATGGGCGTGTCGGGGATAGATTGTAAGTAGCGCGAGCATAAGATGCTTGTTTTGGCGAGCAAGAACGCTTGCTATGGCGAGCAGAAAAGCTTGCCTGTGTTTGTAACGTCCTTAGATCTTAGCCTCTGCTCGCCTTTTTACGGCTCGAGCACGATACGCCCACGAATTTGTTTCTTCGCCATTTGTAAGGGCCTTTGGTCGAGGGCAGCGTCCTCGGCTAATACTTCGCCCTTTCACTTGACTTGCGGTGGAAGGGTGAATTTGATTTTAAACGTCGAATTCATTTTCTTTCGCTGCTTTTCAGGTGCTTTTAAATGGACGAAGAGGAGGCTGGAACGTCGCAACATAGAGAGCCGATCAGGCCCACCGAAGAAGATCCATATGCTTGGATAGCTGAGGGTCCAAGGACGCGCTCGGTGATTTCTCCCTCGACCGAACCCAAGTTTACGATAGTCGAGGAGAGAATAGGAGATCAGCCAATTAATTGGTCGGCGCATGTTGTAGGCGGCGAGCGGCGTGTGTACTCAAATTTTGGCGAGGACGGATTTGCTATGTACGAATTCGTGTTCGAGAAGTTGGGGCTTAGGATGCCGTTCAGCGAATTCGCGATGAGCGTTTTCAGGCACTTGAAGCTGGCCCCTTCTCAATTAAACCCGAACTCGCTGGGGTTCATTCGAATATACGAGATAGTGTGCGAGCACCTGCGGATCGCGCCTTCCCTCGCCTTGTTCTTCAAAATATTTCAACTCCAGCGGCAGGCGGTGAATGGACGACAAGGCTGGGTGTCTTTGAAATCTCAAGGGAATAAATTCTTCAATATGTTTGTGGATTCTGTTCGGGGCTACAAGCCTCGCTACTACATAGTTCGAGCAGAGAGTGAGGCTGCTCGGGAATCCTTGTATAGAAATGTGACGGTAACAGTGGATGGCGAGCAGGTAGTTTGGCGAGAGCCCAAGTTTTCTTTGGCGTGGACATTCGCTCACTACGAGCAAAGTACCGATTCCTATTTGACCAAGGATCGAGGGATGTCCGAGGAGGATTGGGCTAGCTTGAAGGTCTTGAGCGACTATGTGAATGGTTTCAAGCTAGGGCCTTGTGTATATAAGGAGGTGGTTGAAGGAGAGAGGGTAACGTTGCCTGTGCTCGACAAGGAGGCAAACAGGTGTACGGTGTTAGGATAATTAACACCAGGGCGGTGCTGTCGGCCAAGAGCGCCGCTGCTCGCAAGATTTTGCTCGGTATAAGGGCTTGTTTTAATTTTTTCTCCTTGTCTCTTAACTTGCTTTTATTTCCCCATATTTATTTTACTAATCCTTTGATGTTTCACTTTGCAGACGAGATGGCCGATAAAGCTACTGATATCTTGAGGATGTTGGGCGACACTAAAGGAAAGAATAAGGGGAAGTCGGGCAAGAAGGGACCTGTCTCTGCTGTTTCATCCGCTGCTGGAGGTTCAGATTCGGGATCTCCAAAGTTGGATTCTCCAGGGTTAGGGGTTGCTTCTCAACGTCCTGAGAAAAGGCCGAGGACGTCCCCAGATGTAGAGGTCGTCGACATTGCTGCGGGGAAGACCGAGCAAAGTGTGGTTCCTCAATGCTGGGCCATGCGAGGCTACCTTGAGAAATTTCCTCTTGCGGTGGCGGCGAAGGAGAAGTCCATCATCAGGGAGATGGATCCTCAGAGCAGGGAGAATCTCATGAGGGACGACATTGCCGGGCTGATGAGGTTGGTGTCGACGGTCCTGGTGTTGAACGAGGAGAGCAAGGAGCCGGGGAAGGAGATCGAGAAACTGAAAGGGAGGATAGAGATGCTGAAGGCGAGCAAGCTGAAGCTCGAGGTCATTGTTGACGACCTGCAGAATAAAAAGGAGGTCTGGCTCAAGACTCAGACAGATCTTCGCATTGCTAATGAGAGTTTGGAGGCGGCGATCAAGAAGCAGAAGGAGCTCGAGGACGAGCTGAACGAGTTTAAAGCCTCTGCGGCTCCTACTGAGAATGAGCCTGAATTTGCTCGAGCATTGACCACTAGAGCTGCCCTCGTCGGGGAGCTTACTTCTGTTCATGAAAAGATTACAGTAGCGGCCAAGTTTGGTTTTAACAATACTGTCGCCCAGCTGAAGGTTGTCAATGCCGAGCTCCAAACTGCGGGAACCGGCTTCTGGCACCGTGTGGTTGGCGGGGAAGTGGTCCTTCCTCCAGAGAATGAAAACGCCGAGGCTGATGATCTCCTGGCTGATGAGGATGACGAAGACGAGGAGGACGAAATGGAACATGATCACTCAGATGGCGAGGAGAAAACCAAGGAGGATGAACACATTGATGGCGAGCATGTCGAAGAGGAGCATCACGACGAGGAGGGTCATGATGAGAGCAATTAGGCTCTTTAGTTTCATGCTTTTCTTCTGGCTTGCGCGCCATAGTTTGATGTTTTGTTGATTCTGGTGGCCTTTGTGCCTTTTATGTAATATTTGAACAACTGGGCTCTTGCCCGTCATTAAGTACTTTTTGTAATCGACTTATTTTTGTGCTCGCCTGTTTATGTTTACACGTTTATTTATGCCTGCTCGTATGTTTGTTTGCTCGTCCTTAAGTCCTTATTTGTTTTTGAAATCTTAAGCACAACTTTTTCCTTGTCGAGCTGATAGTCTTTATGCTCGACGAATGTTTTGTCCTCGTGGGGCTTTTGATTGTCGTCCAGGAGCCCGGGTACCCTGCCCCCGAACAAAAGAGCGGAGAGCTTGGTCGGTTAAGCTATTCCGTTAGTCTTGCATGTGGCCTTAGTCCCCACGCAGTCAAACTTGGTTTGTTGAAACTGCTCACATGCATTTTGTTGAGATTGTGGGGATAAATAGCCCCATTTGCTTTTCTTTTCTTCATTTCAGGAGTCATGGAGAGAAAGAATGTGGAGAAAGGTGTTGCAACTAGGTATAAGAGGCAATCTGAGGGGTCTGGCAGCAAGGCCAGAGGCGTTTCTCAGCCCAAGAGGGGAAAGGGGAAAGAAAAGGTTCTTCCGCCACCGGGATGGCTTGGCTCTGAAGAAGTCGATGAAGATTGGGCAGAATACCTGAAGACTTATCGTGGAACTCCTCCTACTTCTGATGAGGAGGGAGATTCTCAAGTTACCACGGAGAATGAGCAGGCTGTGACCGAGGTTTCAGGGAAGAAAAAGAAAAAGAAGAAAGCAGGGTCTAAGTGATGACTTAGGCCGTTTGTTTCTTTGCATGTTGAGTTTGAATTTCCTAACGAATAAACGTTGTGATGCTTAACATTATTATGAATGAATGGAGTTATTGTGTGTTTAAAACTGTTGGGTTTTCTTTTATATTTTTCCGTTCGCACTTAGAAGTAAGGTTGCTTGGTTTTTATCACGCGAAGTTGTGTTCGCCTTGTCGCTCTGTTCGACGACGGCTATATCGGCGCGTCTTAGGTCGACAAGATGGACTGCGTCGAGGAAGGTTGATTTCTTGCTCGGCGTTACCATGAGCAGTTTGGGGAACTACCTAGGCGCTCGGAGGTTCGGCTCCGAACATAACAGCGCACAAACGTCGAGGAAGAGGTTTGTTTGCCGTAGCTTCACCTACCCATCGCGAGCTGGGGGTCAAGCCGTGGTACGAGGACGAAGGGGGCTCGAGTTTTGAGCTTTCCCAAGGTGGGTTTGTTATCCTTGTAGAAGTTTGAGGCGGGCACCTGTACCTTGGTGTCTGCCCGTTGTCGAGGAACGGCAGTCCTAGTGTCTTTGGGCTGGTCGTCTCCTTTGCTATGGGCTGTCGTGGTCGACGTTGCCTTAGCTGTAGTATTGTTTTAATTTTTTAGCATTCCAAGTGCGAGGGATTTCTTTTCCTTTGAGGGTTTCGAGGTGGTAGGCTTCAGTTCCTGTTTTTGCTCGCACGCGATATGGACCTTCCCAGTTGGCGGCGAGCTTTCCGTGGTTAGAGTCTTGGTTGTTTCGTCTTAGCACAAGACTGCCAACGTCGAAGCTCCGTGGTATGACTTTGACGTTGTGTCGAGCAGCAATTTTTTGTTTGAGCGTGGCTTCTCGAAGGGAGGCAGTTGTTCGAATTTCGTCAACTAAGTCGAGCTCCTCCCTAAGCGCCTCATCGTTTCCTTCCTCTGACAATGGCTGCGTTGTTCGCCACGAGAGATTTTCGATTTCGACAGGGATGACGGCTTCGGATCCGTACGTTAGTCGAAATGGTGTCTCTCCGGTAGCGGAGTGTGGAGTTGTTCGGTAGGCCCAAAGTACGCTCCACAGCTCTTCGACCCATTTGTTTTTCTCTTCGTCGAGTCTTCTTCTGAGACCGCAAAGGATCACCCTGTTCGCCGATTCGGCTTGCCCGTTAGTTTGGGGATGTTCCATAGAGGTGAAATGTTGTTTTGTTTTGATCGCGGCGAGGAAATCCTGAAAGTTTTTGCTCGTGAACTGAGTGTCGTTGTCTGTGACAACTACCTGTGGGATTCCAAAGCGAGCTAGGATGTTCTTTTTAAAGAAATGGAGGATCGTTTCCGCGGCTATGTTGGGGATTGCTTCGGCTTCTACCCATTTGGTGAAGTAATCGACTCATACTATTAGAAATTTGCAGCGATGGAGTCCCGTCGTGAAAGGCCCGAGGATATCCATGCCCCACCACGCAAAGGGCCAAGGCGAGGACAACGTGTTTAGCTCCGCCGGGGGTGCTAAAACCATGTTGGCGTGTCGTTGGCATTTGTCGCATTTCTTTACGTGCTCTCTAGCATCTTGCTGCATGGTGGGCCAAAAATATCCTGCTCGGAGAGCTTTTCTTGCAAGGGATCTTCCGCCGAGGTGCTGGCCGTTAATGCCTTCGTGTATTTCGCATAGTACATATTCGACATCGTCTTGGTCGACGCATCTGAGAAGAGGGACGGATACCCCTCTTTTGTAGAGTTGGTCGTACATGAGGCAATACGAGGTAGCTTTTCGTTGTATTGCTTTCGCCTCTTTCTCATCTTCGGGGAGGTGCCCGTGCGCGAGGTACAGCCAGAAAGGCGTCATCCAAGATCTTCCGTCTCGGATTGAATTAACGTCGACGATAGCTTTTGAGGATGACGTGGCCAGCTTTTCGATACTTGGTCGAGGAAGTATTTCCTGAATGACGGATTTGTGTCCGCCCTTCTTTTTTGTGCTCGCCAATTTCGACAGGATATCCGCTCTCGTATTATGTCCTCGGGGGACGTGTTTAACTTCGAAAGAGTCGAATTGTGCGACTTTGTCGCGCACCAAGATTAAGTATTCGTGGAGATTGTCATTTTTGGCATGATATTCTCCTAGTACTTGTGACACCACGAGTTGCGAGTCAGTGAATATTGTTACTTCCTTGGCGCCCACGTCTTCGGCGAGTCGTAAGCCTACGAGGAACGCTTCGTATTCCGCTTGGTTGTTCGACGCTGGGAATGACAGGGCGAGGGAAACCTCTATTATGGTGCCCGTTCCGTTTTCGAGGATGATTCCTGCTCCGGCACCCGATGCGCTGGAGGCTCCGTCGACAAAGACGGTCCATTTGTTCGCCCCGTCATCCGGGGACGCAGGTAGAGCCATTTCGGCGACGAAATCCGCTAGAACTTGGGCTTTGAGTGCTTTCCTACTTTCGTATCGGATGTCAAATTCGGCCAATTCGAGGGACCATTTGAGCATTCTGCCCGCCATGTCTGGTCGCCCTAGCAGTGCTTTGATGGGCTGGTCTATTCGCACGGTTATCGTGTGAGCAAGAAAGTAATGTCTTAATCGTCTTGCAGCCACGACGAGCGCGAGCGCGACTTTCTCAATGCGTTGGTATCTGATCTCGGGTCCTTGCAGGGCCTTGCTTGTGAAGTACACAGGCTTTTGGTTTTCCGTTGTTTCCCGGATGAGTGCGGCACTTACTGCCTCGGGAGTTACAGCGAGGTATAAGTATAAAACTTCCTCGGCGTCCGGTCGCGAGAGGACTGGGGGTTCGGATAAAGCTTTCTTTAGGCGTTGGAGAGCCTGCTCGCACTCTTCCGTCCATTCGAAGGCAACTTCTTTTCGAAGGAGTTTGAAAAGGGGAAGTGCGTGCTGTGCGGATTTTGCTACGAAGCGAGATAACGAGGTGAGCATGCCATTGAGGGTTTGGATCGAATTTTTCGAGTTCGGAGTTGGGAGTTCAGCGAATGCTCTGCATTTATCGGGGTTTGCCTCGATTCCTCTTTCGGTAAGGTAGAAACCGAGGAACTTCCCCGCCCGCACTCCAAAGGTGCATTTTTCGGGGTTGAATCGCATTTTGCAAGTGCGGGCACGCTCGAACACCCTTTTTAAGTGAGTGGTGTGGTCGACTTCCTCTTTGGATTTGACGATCATGTCGTCCATATAGACTTCGAGCATGTCGCCAATTTCTGCTCGGAAAACTTTGTTCATCATTCGCTGGTACGTAGCACCTGCGTTTTTCAGTCCGAAAGGCATTATGTTATAGTAATAATTGCCCGATTCTGTCATGAATGCGGTTTTTTCTTTATCCGATTCAGCCATCGGTATTTGGTTATAACCTGAATATGCATCCATAAAAGATAATAATTTAAAACCAGAAGAATTATCTATTAGCTTATCGATACTAGGCAGGGGATAAGCATCTTTGGGACAAGCCCTATTAAGATCGGTGTAGTCAACGCACATTCGCCATTTACCATTAGATTTCTTAACAAGTACAACGTTTGAAAGCCAAGTAGAGTATCTAGCTTCGGAAATAAAATTTGCCTCTAAGAGGTCTTTTACATTTTTTTTCTGCAGCCTCCGCTTTCTCGGGAGACTGCTTTCTCCTACGTTGCACTACAGCCTTAGCGGCTGGATCTATGGCGAGCTGGTGGCAGGCGACCTCAGGGTCGAGGCCGGGCATCTCAGTGGCACTCCATGCGAACAGATCTGCGTTCTCACGGAGACAAGATTCCAGCTGGTTCTTGACAAAATCGGGAAGGTCCACACCAATCTTCACTCCTCTGCGTGGGTCTTCTCCAAGTGGGACAACTTCGAATTCACCATCGGGAATGGGGCGGTAGTTCTTTTTGCTCGCCTCACTGTCTTCTTCATTGTCTTTTCGAAGCTTTTTCTCCTCTTTTCGTTCTTTCTTGGAGAATCGAGCATCCAGGTCGATGGCACTGACGTTGTTGGGCTGTGGCTTCTCCTCGCTTCCCTTCCCCAACGAACTTGGTGCGTTCTTGGCTTTGCTCGGCGCCTTGTCGATAGATGACAAACCTTTGGACGCAGCTTCAAAACATCTTCTGGCCGCGGCGATGTCTCCGTGGATAGTTGCGACCTTACCATTCTGAGTGTAGTATTTCATTTTGAGATGAAAGGTGGAAGGTACGGCGACCAGATCGGCTAAGGCTGTTCTGCCGATGATGCATTGATAGAGGGAGCAACAATTTATGACCAGGAACTTGACTCTAACGGACTTGGCCGTTTCTCCTTTACCAAAAGTGACGAGGACGTCGACGTAGCCCCAAGGTTTGCTTGTCGAGCCATTGAAACCTTGCAGGTCTGAGCCCAAGTAAGGAGCCAAGTGCTTCCTTTCCAGACCGAGCACCTTGAACAGGGAAGAATACATTATGTCACAAGAGCTTCCCTCGTCGACCAGTATGCGGTGCACCTCGAAATTCACCATGTGTGCCTTTATAAGTAAAGGAATCTGAGAGTTGGGAGAGCCGCCGGGCATCTCCTCCGGGTAGGAAGCAAGGGGAAAAGAGCCTTTTTCCCCATCGTCGAGTGTGACGCCCAGATTAGGCGAAGTGGAGATCAGTTCATCGAACTTTCTTTTAACAGAACCAATGGTGAGGGGATTGAAACCCCCACCGGAGATAACCATGGCAGCGAGTTCATCAGTAATCATAAATTCTTCTGGCCTGTGGATAGCCATGGCTACTTGCCCGGGGGCAGCGCCGTCATCATCTTTGTCCTCGGGCTTAAGAGCCAGAGGGTCCTTGTGTCGAGGAGCGTCATTGTTCCTCGCATATTTTTTTAGGGGGCCTTGGTTGACTAGGATTTCAATGGCGTCCTTCAGGTGGACGCAGTCTTCGGTGTTATGACCGTGGGTCTTGTGGTACTTACAGTATTTCTTCATGTCGGCGTTGGGCTTGGCCGACATGGGCTTGGGTACTCTAACTCCCCAAGTTTTGAACTGGGATGTGCCAGTGGTTGATAAGATATGCTCACGAGATGTGGTGAGCGGAGTGTACTGAGTGAATTGACTGTTTGGTCCTCGGTTCCTTTCACGAGGACGCTCTTCGTGCTTTCTGTCGCCACCTGCTCGGTGGGGACCACGATTGTGCCCGGATGATCCTGCTCCGGACCTGCAGAAGTTCGCAGCTTCTTCCTTCTCTTCGTACTCAATAAAGGCTTGCGCTTGCTGGAGGAGGTCGTTGAGAGTCTCTTGTGGGGAGATCCCAATGAATTTGGCGAAGTCGCTAGGGCGGCGAAGACCTCGCTCGATCAGATATTTCTTCATACCATCTGAAGTGGGGACCTGAACGGCTTCCTTGTTGAACCTGTCAAGATAGGTGGGCAGAGATTCGCGTTCTCCCTGAACTATGTGTTCGAGTGTGGCCACCGACTTAGGTGGGCGTCGCGAAGCGGTAAAGTGATTCTTGAAGCGTTCACATAACTCTTTCCATGACGTGATGGATCCTCGGGGAAGGGCTTTGTACCAATCAAGCGCTCCCTTGGTTAGGGTTGTCGAAAACAGCCTGCACTTGATGGGCCCCTTTACCTGGCGATAATTCAGCTGGACGTTGAGATTGTCGATGTGGTCGTCAGGGTCTCCCAGCCCGTCGTATTTTCCCAGGTTAGAAGGTGGTTTCTCTAAACCTGGAGGGAGAGGAGCATTAAGGATATTCCAGGACAGGGGTCCCTGGTTGTCATCCTCGTCGCTTGAGCTCGGCTGGTGGCGAGGCGAGTTGTACCCCTGAGGAGATGGGGAGCGCTCCTCGTTGTACGGCGGAGGAGGAGGATTAGGATGCACATGTTTCTTTCCACGATCAGTGGAAGTAGTTGCGGGATTTCCGCCTGGCGGCCGCGTTTTGCGGGAAGGAGAAGGTTCGCGGATCATGATTCCTTTTCCTCTTTTGCTAGTCTGTGTTGGACGGTCCTCGCGGGGAGGGGTTCGTCCTCTTTTCTTCTGCGCCGGCTGGCGGCGGTTAGGATCGTCGGTGCCGTGGCGGGACGGACGATAGTGTTTCTCGAGGGACTCCAAGCGGCGGTTCTGCTCTTTGATGGTGTCAACCAGCGTTTTGAAGTCTGCTGCAGTTATAGTAAGGACTTGTTGTCCTGGTCCTTCGGCAACTTGGTTAGCCGCGGGGGCTTTTTCTGATGTTCCGACGTTGGGGTTCGGAACCTCCTGGACTTGGTCGTCATCTTCGGTGAACGGAGAGCATTCTTGTCCGTCTCTTTCATCACCGTCGAGGTCGACGGCGGCGTTGGCCTGTTGATCGTCCTCATTGTTAGAAACGATGAAGTCGTTGCGTTGTTCGACGACGGTGGACATAGGGCGTCCGTCGGCGTCAAAGAACTGAGGAGTGGTTCTGTCGTTCTGAGGCGGAGGTGTGCTACCAGTGGCCATGACTGATGAATCGATGGGTGGTTTTTCTTTCAGTTAGAGAAAGGGGGAAAACTCTTCTCCCCAGTGAAGTCGCCAATGATCGTACCTGGAACGGACGTTCGGTCGGTGGCCAGCTGCTAGTCACGTGCGGTCTGGATAATTGCTTTGAAAACAGAGGGGGGCGTTGTACCTGCAGACACTCCGATGCTTAAGTCAGCACAGATACAAGAGAAGAGGTAGAGAGAATAAGAATTGAAATACATGACTCCTCAATGATGAGGAGTATTTATAAGCCCACAGCGCGGGGTCAACGATTATCACTATTGGGCCGCGTAGTGCAAGCCCAATGAGGATAACTGCTAGGGATAGCGTGATATGCTGGAGAAGTCGTTAGACTCTCCCCCTAGTCAAGCTTAGCCCGTATTCTGCGGGAGACGGATAAACTTGGGATGAAAACGTGGCTTGAGAGGCACGTTTGGCAGGTGCTGAATTAGAGGCGAGCACAGATGTGCTCGACAGTGGTAAACTGGATAGGCTTGAGCTGCTGGCAAGCTTGAGGTGAGGTGTCGAGCTAGAGCTGGTTGTGCTCGACATTGGACCGTCCTCGACGACGGTCCAGTGGATTGGGCCTGCTAATCAATTCTAGGCCAGTCCAGAACATTAGTAAAAATGAAAAATAACCATAAACATAAAACAGTTTAATCCGCGCATAATTTAATCCAAACCAAACACACTGAAAAAGGAACAAGAGAATGGAAAAGAAGCGGAAAAGGAATCAAAAAGCGGAGCGCGACGGCGATCGAAAACCAAAACCGGTTGAGTTAGGTCAAACCGAGAATCAGAAGCAACCATTTCCTTCACACAGTGGACCCACTCCACAGGAATGCCTCGATATACGAGACACACTCTTATCCCTCCACGGCCTACCACCAGAACTCGCCAAATACCGCAAACCACAATCACCCGACGATACCGTCAATCAAGAACCACCAGAAACCGTTCTCGACGGTTTAGTCCGAACCATACTCTCACAGAACACTACAGAAACGAATTCTCAGAAGGCTTTCGTTTCTCTCAAATCATTATTTCCCACATGGGAGCATGTAGGTAACAACTTCGTTAGTGTTTATAATTGAATTATTATTTTAGGTTTTGTTTTGTATGAAACGGTGTCGTTTTGTTTGTTGAAGGTGCATGATGCTGATACTAAGGATTTGGAGAATGCTATTCGTTGCGGTGGTTTAGCACCGACTAAGGCTTCATGTATTAAGAATTTGTTGCGTTGTTTGTTAGAGAGAAAGGGGAAATTGTGTTTGGAGTATTTAAGAGATTTGTCTGTTGATCAAATTAAAGCTGAGCTCTCTGTTTTCAAAGGAATTGGTGCCAAAACAGTAATCTTCTTTTCCTTATTGCTTGGTTAATCAAAATCAAAATTAGTATTTGTTATCATATTTACCATTTTAGTCACCAAAATCATTTATCATTGTTATTTATAAGGAATTAGACTTACTTTTTGAAGACATATCTACAAATTAGATGAAGCAATAGAATAGATTGAATTGCATGTGAGATAGTATACAATTTTTTCATGATTGAATCACATTAGATTAACAGTGTAACTTCTTTAGATTGAATCGCAAATGTGATAGTATACAATGTTATGTATAATATTTGCCTTGTTTCTTGTTGAATTACTATAATGTTATGATTCCCATGTTCAATAGGTTTTGGAACTTATTATCATGTCTTTGTAAATGTCTTTTGCTTATTAAACACAGCTCTGATACCACTCTGTTGGTGGTAATTGTCACTAACACACTCAATGATAAGGGTAGTATATGATAAACTATATTGCTGCAGAATTTTGAGTAAGAAAATATTTTTCGGGCTGATTATTCATGTATTTCTCTTATTTCAATTATCATCTCTAGAATACCACCAACATAAACAATGCTCATATGTGGCCGCAAAGATAATATGCTGTAAAAAATACATGCATTTGTTATGATTTGATAAAAATGTGAACTCATGCACATAATGTTTGTTTTCCTCCCATTCAATTTTAGCTACCTGGTCTCTTTCCTAATTTGGTTACTACTTCAGCATCTTGATTCTCATTCAGATACGACCGTCTTACAAAATTTTATCGCCACATCATATACATACATTTTATCTAACAAATGAAGTGACAGTCTTGAGAAAATTATTAGCATTTTTTTGTTGTTATAGTTTTTGTCAATGCTTTTATTTTTTATGTTACTTTTTTTAACTTGGTTCAGAGGCTCAACATAGCAGAGCTGTAGTACATCACAGTAAGATTATTTTGTAGGTGCGTGCATGTATATGATATGACCCTGTTTTAGCAATATGTACTACTACAATGTAGTATATGATATTAGGCGCGAAGAGATTGAGACATGGAAAACCTATTAATTTTTCAACTCAAGGCTATTTGGTGTAGAGAAGGTGCCCTATGGGCTACGAGCCTACGACCCTCCCAGAACTCATGGATTCAAGTGCTTTGAGTGATTCTCTTGGACTGTTTTTGAGACAATGGGCTTAATTTTGGTGTTAGGCGTAATGTTAGACAATAGGCTTGATGTTCAGGGCATATGTTTATAAGGTTTTGGACTCTTGTAACACGTAGAGAATTCCCTTCATCAGAAAACAGAACCTGGCTTAGCCGAGGGAGTAAAATGATAAGCTACCTATCACCATGTTGCTTATTTTCTGGAACTATCAAAAAGTTCCCTTGTGTTTGGACATTTTTTTCTTTAATTTTTTTATGAGAAGGAGGATAGTTTTCAAATCAGATGAAGGAAGGGACTTTTCCATTTTGTTTTTGGGATATGATGGCACTTAGACATCAGTACTTGACTTAATTATGTGAACTTCTTTTTCCAATTCAAAGAACACTATTAATGGGATAATTTATTGCATTGATGGTATATCAATGTTGATTGTATTTTATTGCATCCTTTGTAACATCATGTCAAAATTTGTGATCCTCTAAAATTAATATTCAATTCAACATGAATGTGTTATTCATTTCCTTTGAGTTGATTTCTCTAAATTACGTGATTGATAATAGGTCTCTTGTGTGTTGCTGTTCAACCTTCAGCTAGATGATTTTCCCGTGGACACTCATGTATGTATTGATTCCATCTTTCTTTTACAGCATTTGATTCCATTGAGTTATTTCTCAACACTTGCATATTTATGCAGATATTTGAGATTGCGAAAACCATTGGTTGGGTACCCACTGCTGCTGACAGAAACAAGACATACCTTCATCTAAACCAAAGGATCCCGGATGAACTTAAGTTTGACCTAAATTGCCTTTTGTATACTCATGGGAAGCTCTGCAGTAAATGCTCCAGTAAAAGGGGCAACAAGCAACAGAAGGAAAAAAAGCAAAATAAGAAATTCAATGATGACTCTTGTCCTTTATTAAATTATTATAAAGAGTCAGTTTGAATTTTAAATTCTGCAAACTTATTTTCAATCTTTTGATTCCAAGTTCAACACGGGAACTCTGATCTTCTAACTGTATATAACCCTAGTGACTAGTGTTATAGACTTATAGGCAGGCGAACTCTTTTGAGAACAGTTAGAAGAATGGCTCAAAATTTTGTGCTGGTGCTTGAAACACATGTAGGGTTTAGTTTGGATTGTATGAATATGGTCAATCTCTAATTCGATTAGTTGGTCTTTCATGTAAATCTACTTTTGTTTATAGATACAATCCATTTGGAAATCTGTTCTAATTTCTAAAGTTTGCATCACAGGTTCTTGACTTCATGCATTTCTTCATGCTTCTAGTTCCATGTGACATGTTCCTCGTACCCGACATGTAATTGAGATTAATCACCATTAGTAATAATAGTATAGCATAATTGAAAAATTGAGCAATGGAAGTTTTATTTGTAATACACAATTGGAAGGAGGGAACTGCCCATCAGAACTTGGCATCATTCGAGATTATAGACAAAGGTGAACATCCAAGAGAGTTGCCTACTTTGATGACAGGCAGATGACCCAAATCCAAAGCGGACATATAAACCTGTTTGGCACACTTCACTACACCCTTCATTAGCTAACAATGTTAAACTCTAATTCCAACACCTCTGTAAGCTTGATTGAGTTATTTTTACCCAACTGGAACTCACCTCATAAAAAACTCAAAAGTATAGTAAAATGGTTTTTCTAACATGCATAAGTAAAATAGATGTATGTTTGGTTGTGTGTCTACATCTCCAAGCACATGTCCATCCTTCCTCCTACCGTGATTTCTAAGAAGTTACATGACCTAGCATTTGTGTTGCTGTGGTTTCTTGCAAAGCGTCGCACATCCAAACAAATGCCAGCCTAGAACACATGTTGTTCGATCCAAGGTCATAATCCCCAAAACGCTCTTCAACCATCCTCACCACAACACAACCATCGACTTTGATTTCCACCAGTTCATGTATGAAGCAATTGTGATCTAGTCTCATGCAAGATAATCATTTATGTACCCTGACTACACATTTGTCACGACATTTTATCTTTTGATCAGAAATCGAAAGAAACTTAACATTTGTGAAACACAAAAAGTGAATAAAACCCTCAACATTTTTTAATGTAATGTGGAATTACCATATTATCAGAACATTTCATCTTGGTTTTTAGTTACTTTCTAGCTATTGTACGAACTATATGAAGAGTTTACTATATTGCCGTTAAAAACAACACTAATGTTCAATGACCAGCATGACCGCACATACAGTTCCTCCAGTTGCAAGGCACGTGTACAAAAAACACAAACTCACGTGTACTCTCGAAATTCATTATTGTGACTGATGATTCATGAAATTGAAAAAACAAAAACACACACACAAGAGAAGCAGATCTTACCTACGACCTGTTCCTTGTCTTTCCCCTTTCAACAATATTTTCAAACCAAGTCCGCGAAAATCCTATGATTCCTCATCGCTACTATTCCGCATGTCTCATTCTCTTCCTCCTCCTACTTTCCACTTTCTCTTTCTCTCACTCACAATCTCATTGCTCTACCAAGAAAAAACGCATGAGAGAAAAAGTTCGCAAGATGTAAGTAAATCACAATTCCATTTCCAATTCATTCATCCTATTTTCTGCACCAATTTTTAGATTTCGAAATGAATTATTATGCAATTTCAATCTCTCAATTTTGTATTCTATGCGAAGAATTTCCATAACCTTTGTAATTGGCTAAGCAATATTTTGTTCTAATTTGAAAGCAAAAACTTATAACTTTTGTTGTTTTTTTTTTTTTTGTACTTCTGTTTGTAGGTTTCATCATGCTTATGACAACTATATGACTCATGCATTTCCGGTTAGTTAATGTTATTCAATGTTTGCTGTTTATTAATGTGTGCACTTAAATTGCAATGTTAAGATTGTCATGTTTTTTTGCAGCATGATGAGCTAAAACCTCTAACGAAAACTTTCACCGATTCCCTAAGCGAGTTGGGAAATTTGAAGGTAAACAATGACATATATATTTAGGAATACATACAAGAAGGAAATTAGTTAGAGAACTGTAGAAATAACTGTTTGGCGTTTGTATTGCAGCTTGAACGTTTGCCTCAAGATTACAATGGTTCTGCCCTTTCGCTAATTGAATCGCTGTCTAGGTATTGATACGGCTGCTAATGTATTAGTAGTTTATGTAATTATTGTTTATATTCAATTTGGTAATTTCTCTGTTGAGCACATTTTGCTGCGGATTTTGTTGAACTGGAAACTGATACAAATTGTTTTTTTTCTTTTAGCCTTGTTATTATGGGGAACAATACCGAATTCGAGAAGGGAGTGCGCTGGCTTTCACAAAATTTAACGTTTGATGTTGATGCTCGCATAAATCTTTTTGAGGTGTATATTTGATTTCGTTGAAATTATTGATTATATAGCTCCGTGTAACACAAAATTTGGAAATTTGGGGCTTTAATATATTTCTGAATGATATCAAAAGACTATTTATTCTGAGAACTTATTGTGTTTTCCTTATCACTTGATTGGAAATTGGAATCATTCAGTGCAACATTAGAGTTCTTGGAGGTCTTGTCTCTGCTCATTTACTGGCATCTGATTCTTCAAAGAAGTTATTACAAGGATCTTACAATAATCAGCTACTAGGTCTGGCCGAAGATTTAGGGAAACGTTTTCTACCTGCATTCAATACGCCCACTGGATTACCATATGCATGGATTAACTTAAAGGTACATTATTCAACACTCAAATGTCTGAAATTCTGTTAACTTTTTGTTTAGACATAGAGTCACGACACTTACAACATTTTTTCATTTAATTGCTTTTGAATGTTTAGTGATATGTAATAGTACTCTTCTATGGCCCAACTGTCAGGAGTTCTCATTACATCACTAGTATTTAAGAAAAAAAGTTACTCAAGTATAAATTATTTCATCATATGGAATAGTATACATAACAATGCAATCATATATGGTATTATTTGATGTTTGTCTTTGTATTTAAACCATGATGCTTGAGTTTTTTTCTCAATATAAGATATGTAAATTATAATCTATTGCTTTTTCTTTCTTTTGTTTTCCATCCTTTTAGAATGATATATAACTCCATACCAATACAAAATATTCTGTGCACAGTATGGAGTAATGGAGAATGAGACTACAGAAACAAGCACTTCAGGGTGTGGTGAGAGGTCAAGCTTAGTGTTTTAAGACTAATAGGGTATAGTAAAACGATACGTACGATTTGTTCTAAATTTCCAACTGGGTGCAGGTTCTCTGATTCTTGAAATGGGTGCTTTATCAAAATTGACCGGTGACCAGAGATATGAGTCAGTAGCTTTACGAGCCCTCCGTAAGCTATGGAGTATGCAGAGCTCATTAAAATTATTTGGAACCACGCTTGATGTGTCAACCGGGCAATGGATTGAACATTCCTCGGGAATTGGAGCTGGTAGTTAGCTTTGAACTCAGATATTGACTATCTTTTTAGTTGCTTCTAAACTTGCAAAAGCTAACGAGCTGACCTTGATGTTTATTATGTTGAAATTATTTTCCTGATGTATTTTAGGGGTAGATTCTTTCTATGAATATCTACTTAAAGCCCATATCCTTTTCGGAAAGGAGGACTATTGGAGAATGTTCCATTCTGCTTATGTCGCTGTGCAAAAGCATTTCAGACACGGTCCCTGGTATCACTTTAACTTCAAAAAACACTTGTGTTATGAGAATGCCTTTCCAGTTCTTTAAAATTGAAATTTAATGAAGAAAATATGATCAACACAGGTACCATGAAGCTGATATGAGGACAGGAAGAGCAACTTATTGGCAGCTTACGAGTCTTCAAGCATTTTGGCCTGGCCTACAGGCTAGTAGCTGGACTTTGAATTCACAGATTAGAAATTTTATTTGATATCTTTCTGAGATTTTCTATGACTTTATTGAAACCAGGTTCTTATTGGGGATATATCTGCTGCTAATTCATCTCACCGTGAGTTCTTCTATGTGTGGAAGAAATTTGGAGTGCTACCAGAGAGGTATTTTCTGATTTAATTAGTTTCATTATAACATTTGTCTCATTGTATATCGTCGTCGTCATCATTCTATCATCATATTTTTGTTATTACAGTACTAGATAATATATCACAATGAATCATAAATTCATGTTAAGGTATTTGCTGGACCATCAGATGCTTCATCCAACTGAAAATTATTATCCATTGCGCCCTGAGTTTGCTGAATCGACATTCTACTTATATCAAGCTACTAAAGGTCTGAATAGTTCTTCTATATTTGTATTTTGGGTTTATTAATATTGTGGCATCGTGTATGATTGCTTCTATATACTCTTATTGTTGCACCTGTAAATACTTCTTTAGGTGATTAAAATACCAAAACCTAATAACTAAATTTAAGACGATATTTATTAGCAAATACCAATATTTTAGTTGAATAAGCTCGCAGCCAGGCCTGTTCAGTTTGTACTACATTAGCACTTATCCTAGAATATTGACAGAAAATTTGAGTAGTAGCCAAACATTTTGTATGTGATAAAATATATATTCTTTGTATTTGACTCATTTGAAGTGAGGAATTGCATTTTAGAGGATAAAGTGTATTAGAAAGAACCTAAGTCCCGCATTGAATAGAGGTAAGGCCTGAAATAAGTATATAATGATTGCACCCGCACTTTACAATTTGGTTTTTTAAGGATGAGTTAGACCCAATATCAAAACTCAATATGGTTTTTTAAGGATAAGTATATAAAGATTTGACTATATAATGTTAATTGTAAAATATTGTATCTACCAATAACAATTCATTCATTTCACTTTTTCACATCAACTTTTGTTAATTTCAGATCCATGGTATCTTGAAGTCGGTGAATTAATAGTCAATTCCCTTAATATATACTCCAGAGTAGAAGGTGGATTTGCAAGCATCAAGGATGTGACAACTATGCAGTTGGAAGATCATCAACATAGTTTTTTTCTTGCTGAAACGTAAAACCTTCTTGTCTTTCCTCCTTTACTTACGAAATTAAAAAACAAAAAATCAAAAATGGAATTCCTCACTCAGATAATTATTGAACTTTAAATTTTCTCTGATCAGTGATCCTGTGCTTTCTGCAGGTGCAAATATTTATATCTTCTCTTCGATGATTCATTTTTGCTCAAGAGTAATTACGTATTTACCACTGAAGGTCATCCCCTTCCGGTATTAAGCACTTGGCACGAAGAGCTTCCAGAAACTTATATTCCGACTAATTGGACCACCCTGAAGGTATTTTAACAATTACCTGAAATGATACTATACTTTTAATTTATAGAGAATTATAGGTTAAATCAAGTGTATGGACCCCTAAACTTTTCTTCATTCACAAAAATTAGTCCGTAAAATATGACAAACGAACATTTTTAAAATGCACATATATATTTATCTGTGCAGAAACAACCAACAAATCGAGCCAGCGCAATGTCTTTGCAAGTATGTCCGGCTATGACTTTAAATTCTGATATAGAGAGTGCTTGCCACATCTCCGACGTTCGCATTGACCACAGGTGTTTGACTGATGAAGATTGTGGAGTTGATGCAACTACGTGCAGAAGAAGATCATGTAGCATGGCTGGTTATTGTGGGCTATGGCTCTTCATTATTTGATACCATGTTTAGACAAAGTTCTTTTTAGGAACAGAAAATGTAAGTGAGAATTCTGTCATAAAGAAAGATAAAATTTGAATATTACAGGGTTTAGAGTAAATTCGTAAGCACACAATTTTACCCTTTTTTTTTAGAAGGTTTTATTGTGTTACATGCTTTGATAGAAGAAGAGATGGGAGAAAAAGGAGGTCACTGTATTTTGTCGTAATATTATGTTGTTAAATTTGGAACATTGAAAATTTGTATTTATTTCATGAGGTTTCTTACCCTCCCTATCTATTCTAGACCTATTGGGCACATCTGGTATAGAGAGAAAAATAAACAGCAAAGAATAAATCAAAGCTTGAAGCACAAGTTATAAAGATAATGATGTATGTATGTATACTTTGTGTTTGTGTTGCCCTATCATTTTTATTTTTTCCTTTGATATATGCAAATAAAACGGTGAGTCTCAAAACTCATTTTTAAAATAGAGCTGTCAAAATGGGCCGTAACTTGTAAGTTTAAGTCAGTTTGGTCAAATCTGATTATTTAGCTGTTCTTGAAATTATCTCATTCTAGAGTTTGGTACGAGATAGCGGCTATTATTATCTATTGCAAAGATCTTGGAAGGATGGCTTGGTAAGAGTTTAGTGCAGAAAATCAAGTGGTTATTCAGGTCTATTAGATGAGCAATCATCTACACTATTCCAAAATATTTTTTTGATAAAATTTACACTTTCAATAACATACTTTTCAATAGAATATACACTATTCAAAGATATTTTCTGGTAGAATTTGCATTAGAGGAATATATTTTTTGGTGATGAGAGGAACACTTTGGGATTTTGATCATATCAAGGGGATGAGCAATCATCTACAATTTTTAGATTAGCGAATGAATCTATCTTTGTACTGTGTTCTCTTATATTAAACAGATTATTTGATATATCTGGTGTGTGGAAGTAAGTCAACATTTCAATTGGTAAATAGAGGATTTCTATTATCTTTTTAGGTTCTTTAATAAGTGTTTCATAGACATTTGACAATATTTGTAATTTTTCATTAAACAATGTTTTTGGTTTATTTTCGCAACAGATAAAAATTTATTTTCTTTTTCTCAAAGGCTAACTTACTAGTTACTAGGCTGTGTTTTGTAAGGATCAAAATCATATTTCACTCAATCAATTTTTTTGGGTTCTTATTTTTCTTATCTTAAAATAATTATTATCAATTGGATGTTAAGCTGTGAACAACTGTGAGATAAATACCTTTTTACAATTGCTTAAAATATATTTTTTTAACAACTGCTTAAAATAGTAAGAATCTGTAGATATATTTTTTTACAATTGTTAAAGTAGTTAAGAGATTGAAGGAAATTTTGCTTTTGAGGCACGTTTTGAGGCAGAACTTGGTACGGAAGGTACTTTAGCCACATAGAATCATTGTGATTCTTTCTTTTTTTACACTCTTATCATAAGTACTTTTTCCTTTGTCGTACTCACCGAGTGATGATGAGATAAGGATTGAGTTGAGGGAAGTGCACAGTTTTTACAGCTTTCATACAGCTGTTTACAATCAACAATGCTCTCATCCCAATTTCTCAACAACTCTGCCTTATTTTATTTGGATTTATGCACTCAAGTTGGCCTAATTTCATTTTGATCACATCCAAATACAAAAAAGAAACAAAACAAAGTAATACTAGGATTTACTTAGGACATTGGAATTGGACCACGGTCTTGTCCTCTTCAACAAAAATTGTGCTAAGATTTAGAATATAAATATAGAAATTTATAATTATATTTTTAAAAGGTTGGATATATAAATTTTATATTTATTAGGACACTTTTTTTTTACATTTTTTAAAATTATTTGAGGAAAAAAGAATTACTATCAATTAAAGTGGTACCATTAGTTCATTTTACAACCTTCTATAATAACTTTTGTAAAAAAAATACCTTCTATAATAACATATCTTAGACAAATGTCAAATAAGTGTTACTACAAATAATTAATTCAGGACAAATGTCACATAAGTGGTACAATTAGTTCATCTCATCTCTTGAATTTAGCATATCCTAGACAAATCAATTTAAATATTTGATGTTCTTTATTCTCTAATTTTTTTCAATTTACGTATAGCGTCCACCATCATGATCAAATCAAATCAGTAATTATTCTGGAATTGGGTAAATAAAAGTCCAGAAGGTAAAACATAATAAATAAATAAATAAATAATAATGTGCCAAATACACTGGGTTATGGTGGTAATTTTAGCTGGTTGGAAACTGAGCTGCGGGACCATTTCACCTATATAAATAGTAGCATGTAGAGTGAATGAATATCAATATAAAGTATAAACTCTACTCATCAAGTTTAGCTCAAATTTGAAGTTCCATTTTAGAATTCCCTTTGTAATGGCATTACGCAAGCTTTTTGTGTTGGGGTTGTTACTTCTAGTGTGCATCTCTAAGGTATCTAAGTAACTAGTAACTAACCACTATTAATTATATCCACATAATTAATATGATATAAACCACTATTAGTTTCATCTTATACTTAACAAACAATTAATCAAAGCCTCTGTTCCAAATCCTTTGTTTATGTCCAAGGTGTTTAATTTAGACAACATATTCTTGATTCCTGAGAGAGTGATTTTGATATGTCATGCAGGTTTCATCTGATCATGAGATAGAAATGGAAGAAGATGATGAACTTCAGTTACCTGATGATAAGCTGGTATATTTTTTATTTATTTTTTTCTCCAATGATATATTAAGGGTTAAATATGTTTTTAGACTTTATTTTTATGTGAGTTTCGACTTTTAGTCCTTATATTTTTTTTATTATATTTTTAGTTTTTATATTTTTGCTGTTTGCATTTTTAGTCCCTACTTTTAATTTTTTGTGACTTGGATAACGAAATCGGCCACATAGAATAACACATAGATGTTACGTCATTCGAAGCAAATGTTATTCTAGTCAATTTAAGTTATTTTATGTGGCCAATTCTATTATTCTAGTTATAAAAAATTGACTAAAAATATAATTAAAAAAATGTAGAACTAAAAATATAATAAAAAAATATAGGACTAAAAGTCAAAACTCACAAAAAAAAAAAAAAAAGTAGGTACTAAAACATATATTAAAGTTCTTATTAATTAGAACCAAATATGATATATTAATGCTTCTGTTGGTACTATTTTCAGCTTATTGTCCGAGACGGAAACAGAAGGCTAATGTCTTATATAGGTAAGCCTCTTATAAAAACAAGTCAATTCTTAATTAGTCTTCATTCAAAATAAAAATAAGTGAAGGTGTGAATTATTTGTCTGCTAAGTAGTTTATATATTTTGATTTTTTGGTGATGTTATGAGTGCAGATTGTGGAGGATTATGCGGGTCGAGGTGCAGTGTGCATTCAAGGCCTAACTTATGCAAAAGGGCATGTGGGACTTGTTGTGTGAGGTGCAAGTGTGTTCCACCTGGTACTTCTGGCAATAGGGAGTTTTGTGGAGCTTGTTACACTGATATGACCACTCATGGCAACAAGACCAAGTGCCCTTAGAGGGCTTGTAAAGACCCATATAAGATGGGCCTAATTAGTTTGGGCTCTTTTCACTACCTACTTAGTACCTACTAGTGTGGTTTATTAGTAAATTGTGTGTTTGTTTGGGTTACAAAAAGAAGTATTTCTTATGTTGTTGTTGTTGCAGATACCTTTGTATTGGTAGGATTCTGATGTAGGGTTGTCTATTATGGTAGCAAGACATGAATCATATGTATAAACTGTGTTTAAGATCGTTTTTTAATAAACTGTGTTTGACATGTGTGTAGTGATAACTGTTGAATTATTTTGCAAGTGCACGAATATCGCAAGTAGTAAAATCCACTTCATCCATTTCAAAACACTTCAAAACTCCTAAGCCTTCTCCCTCTTCATACACTTCTTTTTTAATCTTTCTCTTCACTCTTGGCTCACTTATCGGTGGTCTAGGAACCACTCTAGACCTCAACTCAATAGCATTACCACTCTCTTTTTTAGGATTGTCGCATGTGTTTCCTACAAAACCATCATTTGATGAAGAAGCAATTTGCTTTGCCAATTGACCAACTTGTACCTCCAAATTCTTTATAGATGCTTTGTTATTTTCATCGGAGGCTTCTTGGTTTGCCCTCATGGGTTCAAAATTGTCTTGGGTTATTTTCATGAATTGAGTATGAGTGTCTTCCAAAGGTGAATCACGACTTTGTTGAGGTAGATTAGGGGATTGGTTTTGATCTCCACCCCAACCTTGGTTGTATGAGTTACTCTTCCTAAAGTTTACCAAATACTTGCCCTCTTTGGATCCCTCGGGCATACATTCCCCGTTATCATGGGTTTGATGACAAAAATCATATCGGGGTCCTTGCAGTTGGTTATCTTGAGTTATAGGAGTAGGAGAAGTGGTCAAGTGCTTGTGTAGTGTAGCCATTTGAGTATTGATGAGCTTGAATGAGGCAAAAAGTGTCGTTTGAGTGTTTCAGGTAAAAAGTGTTGTTTGAGTGTTTAACTCAAGCAATTCGGCCTTCTTCTTAGAGCTTTGGTCATTTTTAGCACGATATTCATTTTGGGCCATTACCTCCACAAGCTCTCTTGCTTCCGCTGCATTCTTATTTTTCAACGAACCACCCGCGGATGCATCTAACAACATGCGAGTTTGAGGTCTAAGGCCTTGGTTAAAGGTTTGCACTTATTGCAACTCGTCAAAACCATGATTTGGACACTTTTTTAAAAAGCAACTTGAACCTTTCCCATGCGTCATAAAGCGACTCCACATCTCCTTGCTCAAAATTATTGATGTCAGTTCTTCTTTTAAGGAACTTGTGGATTGGGAAGTTGCGATCTAGGAACCTTTGTTGGAGTTGTTGCCAAGTATGATGGTTCCTGGTGGTATAGTGTTGATCCAATCGTGTGCTCTTCCCGTTAAAGAGAACTTAAAGAGCCTCAACCTTTTATCATTTTCGGTCACCCCAAACGGATCCGTATAGTCACATGCTTCATAGAAATGTGCCAAATTGAGATTCAGGCATTGTCTATCCGCCCCTGAATATTGGTTTTCTTTTAAGAGTTAATAGGTATTTATCCCCCTGCAAAGTAGACGAGTTTTGTTTTTCCCTCCGTAATTATTTTTTTTAGATTGCCCCCTGTAATGTTTTCTTATTTTTTTCGAAGTGTATTTTACCCACTTGCTGATTTTATTTTTTTAACACAGTGGGATAAAATACACTACGAAAAAAAATAAAAAAACATTATAGGAGGGCAATCTCAAAAAAATATATTACAAGGGAAAAATAAAATTCGTCTACTTTGCAGGGGGTAAACACCTATTAACCCTTCTTTTAAATCATTGAGGACCATATTGTTGATGTCAAACGCGACCGGGTTGGCCGACAAAAATCCCATATTTTTCATTTGATTGTCTCTCGACCCATAGTCTCCCAAGGTTCTCCTTGGGGTGGTAGCGGTGGTGGTTTTGCCGCAATGTCGATAGTATCCTCTTCCTCCGGTGAGTCATTGTTTTCAAGTGCTTCTTGTGCTATGCGTGCAAGATTTACCGCCTTCCGATTTGCTCTAGCGGTTTTTTCAATCTTCGGATCAAAGGTTAGTTCCTCGGACCTATTACCTTGCATATACAAACAGAAAATACCAAGCAATACCAATCCAAAACAAAATAAAAATAAATGCTAAAAGTAAAAGTATGTACAAAAATCTTCAGCAAGCCAATTGCCTTGTTGAAATGAATCAATAATCTCCGGCAACGGCGTCCAAAAATTGGTGGACTAAATTTCGCACGTGCACAGATATCGCAAGTAATAAAATATGTCGAACCACAAGGATTGTTGTAACTCAACAGAATTGGCTTATCTTGTAATTGTAAAATTAAAGAAATTAAAAAACGGGGGAGTTTTCGCACAGAAACCGTTGGACAAAATGACAATAAGATAAATTTGAGTTTTTACACAAGCAATTGGATTTTGCTTTGAATTCATTGCATTCCACTATGATACTAATTGTTTGATTTCTAAACATGGTTCATTCAATTACTATGACAATTTAACTAAACCATTACACTCACTCTCATGGTCATACAACTCACTATATCACACAATCTCATAATCTCTTAGGTCAATTGCATAGCATAACATAGGCAAATTAAGTGTGTTAAATCACTAGTCTCAACCTTTAATTCTCTATCTCCAGGTAAATTACAAGGTTGCATTCATTAATCTATATCTAATATACACAAATTTAATCTCTTAACATGCATGAATCAAGCATCATCACATGCATTCTTCAATGAATATGAAGCAATAAGCATAAGATCAATGAAATAGTAATGGAATTAACCATAAAGAAATAACACTACAGGAAAATCAACTTTTTGCGACGGCCAAAAGCCCTCGCTAAAAGGTAAAAGCCGTCGCTAAGTAAGTAGGTATTGGTGGCCAGCTGGCGGCCTCTGGGTGTCAGGAAAACTGGCATCGGTAAATTTTGTGACGGCATAGGCCATCAGTAACGGAGATGACGGATTTTGCGACAGCCACTGACCGTCAGTAATGAATAACGGTCAAATCCAGTCTGTACAGGTAGCGACGACTTGGGCGGTCGCTAAGTCTGGGCGAAATATTTTTTTAAAAAAAAGTTAATAGGTCTTTATCCCCTGCAAAGTAGGCGAGTTTTGCATTACCCCCTATAAAAAAAATTGCGATTGCCCCCTCACAATGTCAAGATTCCATCGTTTACCCCCCTAAGGTGACAACTTGGCATAGAATCTTTATGTTTGCCGATGTGGCAAGCTTAGTTGGCTTTTTTATTTAGTTTTTAAATTCTTGCTGGATTTTCTCTAAAAAATTATTATTAAAAAAAAGTATAAAAAAAATCATAATAGAAACCATCAGGTTAAAAAAACATCATCTTTTCATCTTCAATTCCAAACCATTACCAATTTCTTCCAACACCATCCATTCAACATTTTTCATAGACCCAAATGAAAAAAATCTTAACTTTATGTAACAATCTCAATCAAGAATCAAGTGGAGGACAAAATCCAACAAATTGAAATGTTGGTTTCTTCTTCAAAACCACTCATAATGTTCTAACTGTAAAAATCAACAAGTCAAAGCAAACAAAATAACACAACAAGTAGAAATCAAACACAGCAACAAATCCCTTGTCATCTTCTTCAAATCCCTCGGCCCTTTTCAAATTACCCTAAAAAAATCCAGATCCCTAATAAAACCACCAAATCCACAATTTGTGTTGCTGTTTGTCGGAGAAGAACGAAGGGTTGTTGTTTATGTTGCTGTTCATGTGAGAAGGATTTCTGAGATGGCGAAGAAGGTGAGGTTGAGGTGGAAGATGAAGAGGTGGTGAATGAGAAAGGGGAGCATCGATTTTAATATCGCCGTCGATTTCCTTTTCGCCGCCGTCGTCGTCGATTTCGCCACCGTCCTCCTCAAACCATAAAAACAACAACCACAAAATCAAATCTTCACCGTTGATTTCGTGAGAGAATCAGATTCGAGAATAGATTAGAATGGAATTGCGATTTGAGAATCGGATTAAAGAATAATGAGAATTGGGGATTGATATTTGTTTTTTATTGATTTTCTTTTCTTTCAATTATAATTGAAAGGGAAGTTAAATAAAAGTTAAAGTTAGTAATGAAATTTGAAAAATAGAAGAAATCAATAATGGTGATAGAAATTAGCAGTGATGATGACATGCGAGAGAGATGAAGATGTTTGCTGTTTGTTCTTTACTTCCCATTTTTTTATTTGTTTTTTATTTTTTCTAAAATGACATAGATCAATATGTGGAAAGATAATAACAATTTAATAAATAAAAAAAGCCAACTAAGCTTATCACATCAGCAAACATAAAGATTTTATGCCAAGTTGTCACCTTATGGGGTAAACGATGGAATCTTGACATTGCGAGAGGGTAATTGCAAAATTTTTTTTATAGGTGGGTAACGCAAAACTCGCCTACTTTGCCGGGGTAAAGACCTATTAACCCTTAAAAAAATTAAATATTTAATTTTTTTTAAAACAAATTTATTTATTATTTTTTAAAAACAAATTTATTTATTATTTTGAAAAATAAAAATTAACATAAACATTATTTTAAATATATTTTATGCATATTAAACAGTAAATTTGTTTATTATTTTCTTTATATCATATTAAACAATAATTAATATTTTATGCAATACTTTTCTTTATTGTAATCAAAATTAGTTAAACAAAAGAAAATATTATATATATTTTAAATGTGAACACCAAACTATAAAATTATAAAAGAACAAATATGATGCACTAGTTTTTTTTTTTGACAATATGGCACATATATATATATATATATATATATATATATATATATATATATATTAACAACACATAATTTTCTGCATTAAATTTTTTTTAAAAAAATTATTAATCTAAATTCATAATATAATTTAAATAAAAATATAAAATAATAAACTTTGAAACTTGATCAAGGAGTAGAAATCATTTACATTATATTAAGACATCAAAGATTGATGAAGAACAAAAGTGATATTATGGAGATATAGTGAAAGATGTTGGACAAATTTAGAGAGAAGTTGAAAAACAAATTGAATGAGAAGGGATTTGTATAAATGAAATGAAGAGTATGAAGAGTTATCTTCTTCACACAATGCTTGTTTCGATCGGCGTGAACAGCTTTTTTTTTAATTCGCTAAGACATAGTGACGCCCTAGGCCGTCGGAAACTCCGTCGTTACATTGTGACGGCTTGGACCATCAGAAACGTGTTATTTTGTGACGGCCTAGGCCGTCAGTAACGTTTGGACGAATTTCAATTAAAAAAATCATTTTGTGACGGATTTTGGGTGTGTATTGACGGCCTAGGCCGCCACTAGTTTAGTGAGGGCTCAGGCCGTCGCAAAAAATTAATTAAATTCATCAGTTAAACAAGGTTTTCTTGTAGTGTAAACACAAAACTAGCATATGAATCATAATTTCATACAATTATTCATCACAAAATCCAATCTAAACAACTTAGTCATCATAGTTACAAGAGGTGGGAAAAAAATTAGAAATGGAATACATGATAATTGGAGAAAGAATTGGATGAGGAAAGATCTTCGGTCTTGTTTCCAAGCATTCAAATTTGGTTTCTCCATCATGATTCTCTTGATTCCAAGCTCCAACAATGACTTCCAAAACCCATCTTCAATCAAATTTCGTAATCTCATTCAATTGGATAAAGTCTCCCTTGTTTTAACAATGTGGTTGGTAAGAGAGATCTCATTAAAAATGATCAATTATTATCTTATACTCTCCCTAACTTTATTTATAAACAAAAGTTACTTTTTAGATTTATTGAATAATTAATGTATTTAAATTAGATACATTAGTAATTGAATGAATTTAAAAAACAACTTTTACTTATAAATAAGGTTAGAAGGAAAAGAGTTTCACTACAACATTTTAGGCCTACCGCAACGCCTAAATTTTGGGATGTAAAAAAACTGTTCTCGTAGAGTGTCAATGACAACACTTTTTGTAAACCGTTGTGATAGTATATATATTTTTGTCAATTGTATGCAACAGTAGAAAACCATTCTTATAGATACTAACAAGAACAGTTTTCTATCTCTAATCTACAACAACGGTTAAGAACAGTACTCATATAATTTTAAATTATTTTAATAAAATATATTATTCATAGTATTTTTTTTTTATTTTTGAAATTTTGTAGAAAACTGTTTTCGTAATCTATTGAAACAAGAACGGTTTTTTATTTATAATCTATAAAAATGGTTAAAAACCGTACTCATATAGTTTTAAATTATTTTAATAAAATACTCTCTCCATCCCAAATTATAAGGATTTAGCCATTACAAAAAAATTATAAGGATTTAGTCAAAAAAAAAAAAAAAAAATTTGCAGAAAACTTTTTTTTTTTTTATTTTGTTAAATTTTAAAAATATTTAGTAAAAAAAAAAACAAAATTACGTG
The DNA here is from genome assembly GCA_954870985.1 of Trifolium fragiferum. Lineage (NCBI taxonomy): Eukaryota > Viridiplantae > Streptophyta > Magnoliopsida > Fabales > Fabaceae > Trifolium > Trifolium fragiferum. The sequence continues at coordinate 31,938,214 of OX940792.1, read as the reverse complement.
TATAGAAACAATATGAGTGAATATAGTTATCTTCCCCAAAACAATATACTTATCAGTGTAAAACAAATTTCCAAAATCAAATAAAACAGATTCCTATCTATCCCAAAATCACATATATTAGTGTATATACTTCTCATAATTGATTCCCAAAAATCCCAATTGATTCTTCTCCAATTTGATTTCTTCTTGTTGATTTCATCCCCAAAATCCCAATTATTCTTCCCAAAATTGATTCTACTTCTCATAATCGATTCTCCTTGAATAGAAAACACAACCGGCGACAAATCAGAAACTCAGAAATTGATTCCCCCAAATTGAACTACCCTTATCTGTTTTATACTTAGACATTTTTAATTTGGGTATATGTATGATAATGACGATGTTTAATTATTTAGTTACTGATCTTTGGAGTCTTCTGTTTATAAAAAGTGTAAGAATAAGAATGAATTTCAAAAAGGAGAGAAAGAGAAAATTTTGATAAGCAGAAACAAAATTTGACACGTATCATCAGCAGCAGCACCTCTGCTGCAGTGCCTGCTGCTACATCCTCACCGTTCAATTGATCTGGCATGCTGATTCCATATTAACACATATAAACTGAGAATTCAACGCGATATTATTATGCATGTGCCCAATTGACAATGCTTGAAGATTAAGTGGCAAATTGACAATGCTTCAAGTGTAATATCACTATTGGAATGTAAATATCAGCTCTCAAACTCAAAGTAAAGTAGCTTGGAATCATACTTCCCTGATGCCATCCACAAATATTACTAGAATTTTATTTTGTTAGTATTGAGTTTGAGAGAAATTGTGAGTGACTATCAATTGAATGAATGTTTTACGGTAGCATACAGCTTTATATTAGCAGCGTGAGTGTGCTAACTAACTGAACTGAACTGAACTGATGAAACTGAGAGCTTTATATGGCTGAGTGAGTCTTTATGCATAGACCACATCTCCTTACTCCTAAACATAATAATCAGAATAGCAATATAGTAGCCTCATGGTTTAAATGATAGTCTAACATAGATTTCTTTATACTCGATTGAATCAAAGTAACCTTTATACTATTTGTTGGAAGAGACTAACCTCTTAAACATATATCTCAATTAAATTGTGCACAAAAAAAATAGGTAACATTTGACGAGGTTCAAATTGAGAATTGTGATAGAAATTCATTCGTACATGGATATCTGAATTCGTGAACTCGTTTGTCATGTTGGCTGTTGCTATATCAATTGCATTAGCTTATGAATGTGTGAGGTCCTTATGCAAGGCTCTCGATCAGAGGCGTAAAACGCCATAGCTTTCAATGATGCAGAACAAATATTCTATATATTATTTCATGAATGAATTTTACAATTTTAATTAGCATAAATAAATATGACGGTGAAGAAGAAAACAAACAGAGCAAAGCATTGTCAATTTGCCACTTAATCTTCAAGCTTATAATTACATAGTATAAATCTCAAAAATAAATTGGATATATGCATAATAATAGCACGTTGAATTCTCAGCTTATAATTACATGTTGCAAGGACTGATATGTGTTAATATGGAATCAGCATGCCAGATCAATTGAACGGTGTCGTTTGTCGACAACATTACATTATAGGAATCTATATATAGAAATAAGAAGCATATCATTATACAATATAAAAATATCCAGAAACACGTACAAAGATATACAATACCAAAAAAATTAAACTAATGGGAAGAAACATGTTGAACTATACTTTTATGTAAACTAATCCTAGCCTTTGAAGCTTTAATTCCTAAAATTTGTTCATATGCAGAAAGTTTCATATTTAGGAACACGTGCAACAACACAGTTAACAAAATAGGTGTGTAAATGACATGTGCTTATACAACATAAGGTTGAAGTTGCTAAATTTGGTATTTAGTTATGAAGCACGGACACTACTCGGATTAGGCGTGTCCCGATGTCGGACACGTGTCAGTGTCGGATACCGACATGACACCGACACTTATAATTACATTGAATTGTGTCATCTTTTTTAAACTATTATCGGTGTTGATGTATCAGTGTCTATATCGTGTCCGGTATCCTTACTTCATAGGTATTTAGTATTGTTAATAAACTCAATAAATGTTCCTTAATAAACAAAAATAAATAAATGAAGTGATTTGAACATGAAAATTTGATATATTATTTTTTAATATTGCTTAAATGAGTTTGATATCTCAATTACATAAAAGTTCACAACTTAAGATCTCAGGATCTCCACTATGATAGGAAAACAATATACACTCCTATACATATTCGTAAATCTTAATGTATCTTCATTTAGTATGTGTTCTCTCAATCTGATTCTCCCAATTTCTACTTGGGCTACTTGCGTATTGCATAATATTCCAACCTTAAAAAATAAAGAAAGAATGTTAGATAATATAAATGGCAAGAAGTACCTATTTATTTTATTTTTAAATTTAAATGTACACACTGAATGTAACAATAAAATCAAACCAACGCTTAGCTAACCACCCAATTTTTTTTATCTTAAACTAAATGTGTGTGTTTATCCTCCCAATCTGAAATTGAAACTAACTGTAGAATTAGGAATAATATGTCTATATAGGTACAAGTGTACAACAAAGTATAGGGTTTTATAAATAAGGGTCTCTATGGGAGCCTTTACATTTTGATCAAACATGTACTAAATTCCCTTTCAAAGTATAGTTGGCAAAGAAAATCCTGTGAGATTGCGTTGCCACGGAAGAACCACAACACCGACTCTCTTGAGAAGAAATGAAGAAATTGCAAAACTTAAAAGAGAGCATGCTAATGAGGTGAAACAGTTAATACAAGAGATGGAGGAGAAACGTCGTCAGGATAAGGAAGCAGCGGAAAGAAAACTTCAGATTCTTCTTAAAGCCATTGTGAACCAAAACACAACAAACTTGGATGTGGAGGCTCTAGCAGCTTTGATATCAGCTCCTACATCAACACATGCTTCTAATGATAATGAAGTAAGATACGAAATCTTATTTGTTTCTGTTCAGTTGTGTCGTCAAAGACCAATGTTAGTGTTTGAAGTGTCTTTATTTTCAAGAGTTTTGAAAAATCGATATAAAAGATTTAGTTTTCCTCTTTATCGGTGAATAAAAAATCCATTAGCTTGTATGGGGTGATTAGGCAATAGGAAAGGAAGCTCCGGTTAATATAATTATGTGAGTTGTGGGACTGTGATCCTTAGGACTGTTCATTCAAAACCGTGAACGGAACCGATTATTTAGGACTGCAATGATAATATTCTAGATATTTTTGTATTGAAAATTTGCTTGTTTAGGACTGACTATATATATGTTAGTCACACTTCTAAATAGCTAATTCATTGGATTTTTTACAAAAAAAATTGTATTGACTTCTAGATAGCCGATCTGCTCGTTATTTCTTTTCTTTCTCCTTAGAATTTTAATTATATTACTTTTAATTTGCAGAAGATCAATAATGATGATATCGAAGAAGAAATGCAAGATTTTGAAGAAGAATCAGAGATCTAGATGCTTAAGTTTTAGAATAGGATATACATTTTGAAGATGTTAGTTTGATGGTGAATGCACATTAGGATATACATTTAAGATGTTAGTTTCATTTTGAAGATGCATGGTCAATTTCATTTTAAAGATGTTAGTTTGATTGTGAATGATTGACAATGTTAGATCAATGTTATGTTGATCGATGTTATTATTTTAATATATATGAATGATAATCATTTTAGTTTAATTTGTTATGTCTTTTTGTTATTTGATTATATTGAAATTATTGTTCTTTAGGTCTAATATAATAATTATTTATAAGGATGATAAAATTAAATTGAAAATATTTGTACCTCATTAAAATAAAATGTTACTTTTTGCAACAGTGTGAAACTGTTCTTGTAGCTAAGAAACCGTTGTTCTAGATCATACGGTAAAAGGTTAACCAGAACGGTTTTTATAGAGCAATGGTGAGAAAGCGTTGCTGTATAAAAAAAAAAAGAACGATTTTTTAGTTGGAAACAGAGAACATTTAATTGTTGTAGAATTAAATTTTAAAATTAAATATGAAATAATAAAATAGCACACCCTATTGATGTATATTTTATTGGGTCTTCAAGACTTCTCATCTACCAACCATTTACAGAAGTAAAAAACAAAAAACCACCAACCATTTACAATGTGTTTTATTAGCAGAAAATATAGATTGCAGCTACCAATGTGTTTTAATATAATAAGTAATATATATTAAAATCGTAGCAAAAAATGCAAAGGGCATGATATTCAATTTCAAAGATTAATAGATGGATGTTGAAGCTAGTGTGAGATGCTACTGATATATGTTTAGATTAAGCGAAATGCTAAAGTGCACGAGGCACTGTTGTCGTGCAAGTTGTACGACTGTTTGATTGACATGGTTTTCTATCATAATTTCAATTATCCAACATGATTTTAGGTAGGGGTGGACATCGGGCGGGTATGGGCGGGTTCGGGCTCAAAATGTTCATCCATCTTAAACCGCGGGTGATATGTAGAGATCCGTCTTTGTCCATTTCCGTTTTTCGGTTTGGACGGGTTAGGGTTGTGCGGTTTGCGGGCGGATTATTTCGGTTTCAATAAAAAAAATATAAATAAATAGAGCAAGATAAAAAAAAATAAACTTAGATTCATAACACGAAAATTAAAATATCAATATCATCATATACATATCTTATATGTATTATCACCAAACCAACAAAAGAAAAATAAAACATAAAATAAAAAATAACAAAACATGAAGAAAAAATTGATATTTACAAAGATAAAAAATATTATAATGACGAAGAAGAGAAAAACGGGGAGAAAGAAGTGATTCGTCTACTTAATCAGTTTCATAACTTTCATTGTGATTGGTTGTCTCATTACAATATTAGATGAAATGCAAATATTAAAAGCAATTTTTGTATTCTCAAGAAATGAGAGAATTTGTGTTTCTAGAATATGCAGAGGTATTATTTTATTGTGATAATAAAAAAATGTATTGTAAATTGAAATACATTTATTACTTCCATTTGAAAAAGAATAATACTAGTATAATTACTAGATATTTGTGCATTTTTTAAAAGAAAAAAATGACATATATGCATTCCACTAACGTCGACATTATTAGTGTAGTACACTAATTTTTATTTTTTTTCACTATGCGGGCGGGTTTCGGGTCCCATCGGTCCAGTTCTCTCCACCCGGACCCGCCCACGTCAACTCTGTTCAAACCGAATTTTCAAACCCGCAAACCCGTGACCCAATCCAAACCGCCCATTTTTCAACTTTTTTATCGGTTTTGTCGGGTTAAGTCAGGTCGCGGGTTTTCTGTCCACCCCTAATTTTAGGCATGAGTGCATCAATTAATTAATAAAAAATTATTAAGAGTCTATTTGAATTGACTTATTTTTTAGTTTATGCGAAATAATTTATGTAAATAAATAAATTTTTATGTATTATTATAAACTTTTCAATATAATTTATAATAAAATAACTTATAAAAATATAATTTTTGTCAATGAAAATTTTTCATCCAGCATAAAACTTTATTAATTTACATATGCTATTTTAATAGGATAAAAAATAAATCAAATCCAAACAGACCTAAATCATGAAATTAAATTACTAGTTAGCGGCGTTATGAGTAGGGTGCAAATTCTGAGCCTTTCATTTTGTGTATGTGAATTTCAAATGTCTTATTATTTTGTTTATCCACCAATAAAAATTTCACTACCAAAAAAAAAAATAAAAAAATTTACTCATTAGCGGCACAACTTATTATTTTATTTTGTTATTTATTTAATCTATTCATTTTAGTTTAATCTTCCACCTTGTTTTCTTATTAATTAATTTAGTCTTTAATTTAGTAGTGAAAACTCTGGTTAGTATCTATGAAATATTAGGTTAGGTTTTCATTGACAACATTATAATAAAAAAAAATTATAAACTCTCTAATATATTGTAGTGACCAATTTAATTGATTAGTTTAATCTTAAATATACCCACATGCACTTGACCAGCAAATTATTAATATAACAGCACCGATTATATATGAAAAAATGCCATGTCGTGCAGTTCGTCGATACATGGCGTCGTGCCATATAGCATGGCTCTTAGGTTAATAGATACATGTATAACTAGTTTCGTCATTCATAATTTATTGTAATTTTGATTTTGAAGCGGCCAGAAAAATGGTGGGGCGAAAAACGCTCGCTAGACAGTAAAGTCGCCACCGAATTTTATTTATTCCCAAAGGAAAAGGAAAATATCGATAAAACCTTGAGAGAAATGGAAAGACGGTCGTCGCGACCAAATTTCGGGTTCGGGAGTCGGTTATGCGAGGGGAAGGTATTAGCACCCCTCACATCCGTTGTACTCAACGGGAACCGTTAATTAAATTAGCTTAAAAATAAGTGTTAGTTCATGTTTGCTTGTTTTAATATTAAAAGAAAATTTTTGTAAAGAGTGGAAAACGAAAAAATAAATTATCAACCAAAAATAGGTTTTTTATTAGTGCGCTTGACGGTTGTTGGATCCCGCTCCTACGTATTTCCAAGTGCAATGGAAAATTCAAAGCTACGTAGTTCTTTGGTAGAAAATGTTTGTGTGTTGGCTGATTTTATTTAGGAAAATTGTTTGGTCGCACTTGGGCGAAAAAGTTTGCTTGATTAAAAATGCAGACTCGCACTTGGTCGATGATATCCGTTTGAAAAAAAAAAATTAACGCGCATGGGCGTAAAAAAAGATTTGTTTGAAAGAAAATGACGGACTCACACTTGGGCGATGATATCCGTTTGAGAAAAAGTTAAATGCACATGGGCATGAAAAGATTAAAGGTTTGGTGGGTTGAATTTATTTAAATTTTATGTTTTGAAAAATAATTTATTTTTGGGTGTGGAAGACGGATAACCGATTGACAATGCGGATGCTAAGCATCGGTTATTCGAGAGACGAACGGAAGTACATCCGCCAATCTCCTTTTCAATCCAAGATTTATTGAAAATTGCTTGGTGCAAATATTAACAAATTGATATTTTTGTGTTTTATGATTATTTATTGTTTTTGATATTTTTATTTATATTTGAACATGAAATGAATTTAAGACATAAATGATATATTTTCTTTTTGTGTTTTTATAATATATAGAAAAACATTTTTTTTTTGATTTTTTTTTTAATAAATAAGAAGATAAAATACAATTATAAACATATTTTTTTTGGGTATTTTGATATCATAAATAAATAAGATTAGGTGACATTAAATAAAGCATAAATAAAAATAAAACAAAATGCACAAGGGATATAAACAACAGATCAGGGGGTAAGGAAAGAAGGAAGCCTCATGGGCCCAACACAGAGAGCCCAGATGCCCCAACCAAACAAAACACAGAAAAATAAAAGGATGGAAAAAGCTGGGTTCGAACCCATGCCCTTCCTGCAAGAAGCACAAAGCCTTGCCACTGCACCAGCGCGCATTTACTGATAATATTCCGCATCAAAAGATATTAAAACGCGTTTAAATTTTTAACAAAACCGCGCGATCTGCATATCGTCTTCAACCTCCGGACCTCAAAAACCAAATTCGTGTTTTTGCGTTTTTAAACCAAATGAGACATGTGAATATATCATTTTGCTCAGAATTTCGAGAGGAATCCGAATATTATATTTATATTAACTGTAATAAACTAAATAATGCGAATTTAACCAAAAACTATAAGAACCCTAAACTTTAAGTTTGAAATTAAATTTTATACATGAACAATAAATACCCAATAACTTAGGGATATTATTCATCACATCGAAAAAAATATGAATGGACCAAGAATGAAACAAAATGATGCTCAAATAAGTGAGTTCGAAATCTCAAGAACATTACCAATTGGAGAAAGTCCAATGCTTCTTCTCAGGGTGTTTCAAGATGTAAATATGATCCCTTTAGCTTCCTTGAGTTCTCAGGAACGTAATGGAATGTTTACTTTGGCTTGAAACCTTCTCAAACGTTCTACCCAATTCAAGTTGAAAGTGGCAAAAATGGAGGTTGGAAGATGGTGATGGAGGTGTTTCAGTTAGTGTTTAATGCATACAGAAATTTACTCATGATGTATTGATGATGTTTCAATGGAAAAAGTATGAGGAAATGGAAATTTCGAATTTAAGATTTCTTTGAAAGTGTAGTGATGGAGTTTTAGAGCAATTTTGTGGATGATTTGTTCTGAACTCATGAAGGCCTTTTATAGAGGTCTCAATGTGGTCTCAGAAGTGAATGAAATTGACTTTGGTTGTATCTCAATGTTGGTTGTCTCAAAAGTTGCAAAAGTGATCTTTTTCTTTAAAAGCTTCATGGTTTCAAGACAACAAAGGTGGAGTGATTTTGGGAGAAGGGAAGCTGTTCAGAGTTTGCATGCATTGCCTCTGGTGTTTAGATGGAGTGAAATCTCAGCAAAATCAATTCACAAGGCTCAATGCAAAGTGGTTGAGAAAAAACAAAGGTGTAAGAGACTTTATGCAAAAGTGCTCTATAAATGATATTTGATTGGACAATGCTTATGACACTCTTTTAATACACCTTTAAGCCTATAATTCATGTCCATTTACTGAGATTTAGTGGTACAATAGGTCTGCAAAAGAGGATCACAATGTTGGATTTGGTTTGAGCAAACTCTTGACATGATTTTTGGCCAATAAATCTGCTGCATCATGCCACCTTCTCCTCTTCGAAACTTGCTGCTCGTGCCATGAAAATTCTTGATCTTTGTATCAATGGAAAGAAGGCATGACATTCTACAACTTTGATGTTGAACATTGGAGCTGAATCAATTTGTATCATATAGAAAAATGGCCATCAATATTGAAATTTGTCACAGACAACATTCAGAAAAACAATTGGTCTTCTAGTATGCTCACTTCATCTCTTCGAAACTTTGTGCTCAAACAAACGAAATTCGTGATCTTGATACCAATGGAAAGAGGCCATAGGATGCTACAACTTTGATGTTGAAGACATGACCTGAATCAACTTTGATCATATATAAAACTGACCATCAAAATTCAAACTTATCACTGAAAAACACTTAGAAAAAATTTCTAAGTTTCCAGATTTTTCAACAACTTGAAACATCAACTTTGGAACTTCTCAACTTCCAATTTCCATGAGCTTTTGGTTAAATCTTTCCATGATAATGAAGTATGCAGTGTCATCTATAAGTACATCCTTCTAGTATGAAAAATGATTGCTTGGATTGATCACAAGTTGGCCATAAAGTCATGCACTTGGTAAGGTCAAAAACTCTTAGAAAAAATTCTAGTGTCAGAATTCTTAACAACTTGGAACATCAACTTTGGATATAAATTTAAGCACTTTCATGATCCTTATGACCTCAAATCTTTTAACCATCTTAAAATTCGCCATGAGAGCATGAAATAAAGTCCTTGTTTGTACACTTTAGTGACTTGGGGAGGAAGTTACAACCATGAGAAGTCACCTCCATGAACATGAATTCTTGGTACTTAGAAAAAATCAAATCACAAGTAAATATGTGATTTCAAACCTCATTTGCATGATTGTGAGATTGTTGACCTTGTGAATAAATACAAATAAATGTGAAGCATAAATAAATTAAAATAAAAAAATAAAATGTCGGGACAAAATTGGGGTGCTACAGCTGCCCCTACTTAATTATTCCTTAACGTAGAGTATGCGAATATTATGGGTATTCGTGAACTCTTTGTGAAGGGTAATTAAGTATGAAGTATCCAAATTTTGTCCCTAGAGAAAAAATATGAGTGAAACATGTGTGAGATGTCGTCACTCGGGAAGGGTTGATCATATCTAGCCGCTTGCACCAGAGGTAGATCCTTGAGGATAAAAGGTAAAAGTGATCATATCCAGCCGCATGCACTGAAGGTTGATTTTCTAAGGATAAACACAAAAATGATTTTGTTCAGCCGCCTGCACTGAAGGTCAATCTACTGGGAAATAAAAATGATTTTATTCAGCCGTCTGCACTGAAGGTCAATCTACTGAGGATAAAAATAAAGGTGATCTTATTTAGCCGCATGCACTAAAGGTCGATCCTATTAAGGTAAGAGGTGATCTTATTCAGCCGCCTGCGCTGAAGGTCAATCTGCTAATGAAAAAGTAAAGGTGATCTTATTTAGCCGCCTGCACTAAAGGTCGATCTACTGAGGAAAAGGTAAAGGGGATCTTATTCAGCCGCCTGCACTGAAGGTCAATCTATTGGAAAATAACAAAGATCTTAGTCAGCCGCCTGCACTGAAAGTCGATCTACTAAGGATAAAAGTAAAGGTGATCTTATTCAGCTGCCTGCACTGAATGTCAATCTACTAGGAAATAAAAATGGTCTTATTCAGCCGCCTGCACTGAAGGTCGATTCTAAAAGGATAAAAAATATTCGTTTGATCATTGCCAGGTGGACCCCAGTGAAATGATAAAGAATGAAATGATATGATTAGTCTGATGTTGGTGAAATGGTAAATGTATGATATGATCATTGTCAGTCTGCCACTGATGAAACAGTAAACGAAATGATATGATAGTTACCGGTAGATTCACTAGAGGAGTTCTAGCTGGGGAAATTAAGTGAATGTGAGTAAATCTACTGGAGATTGGGACAATTAAGGGAGAGGTCCGCTGAGGGATTTTCAAGACTTGTTGGGAATCTTTTGAGATGTTCACTAGGGAACATGGCCTGACATATGCTCGGAGATTTAGAATGAAGTTCATTGAGGAAAACTAGAATGACTCGCTCGGGAGTGTTTGAAACCTTACTGGTGAAGGGATTTCATGGGGAACAAATATGATATGATATGAGATGAATGCTAATGAATGTGTATAATTATAATATGATGCATGTGATATCCTGACTCTTGGGAATGCAAATGACATGTTGGGTTTTGAAGTTTTTTTTTTTTTTTGGGCAAAGTGATTAAAGTATGGTGTTTGGAGATTTGGCCCTTCGACATTCGCAATACCACACACTTTGAAAGTTCAGATGCATGGCTGTTGATGGAGCCTTTCGACACTGCGTGACCGCTTGTTGTATAGCTGCTAATTCGGCTATGAGAGAGTAATTAGTCGTGGTTGCTCTGAGAATGTTGGGAATCGTTGATTTCCTTTTGATATTTTCAAATTCAAATGATCATGATTTTCAAAAAAATTAAGTTTTTTTTTTTTTTTTTTAATTTCAAAGTTATATCATCAAAAAATAAATAGCAATTATTGAGGACGAAGCAAAGACAAAAGTAAATGGGAAAGATGCATTTCATTGATGGCCAAACATGACTTTGTACATGGAATGGTATTACACTAAAGGTGTAACTCCATGAAAAGAGTAGAAGAAAATGAAAATGGCAATAGAAAAAAAAAAAATTTGGAAATTCCCATTGAGTCGTGATGACCACCACTTTCTTAATAACTCTAAGTCCGTAGAACCTTGCTTCTGGGGATAGCGAATGAATGAGTTCTTCAGTTGATGCTAGGAGTAGATTGTCTTGATGCAGTTACTTGCCTTTTTTCTTTTCCCAACTTTTGCCTAAGTCGCCTTTTCAAGTTTTCGACTTAGCGGGTTTTCTTTTGTTGTTTTTTTGTATCCCTAACTTTTGCCTGGACTGCTCTTTCGAGTTTTCAGTCCACCGGGATGCCCCTTTTTGCCTAAGCTGCCCTTTCAGGTTTTCAACTTAGCGGGCGTTCTTTTGTTTTCAGGCATAGTATTTCTTGACTGCATCAGAATTCACAAGGAGCGGAAGGTCCACTCCGTCCATTGTCGTGAGAATCAAGGCTCCTCCAGAGAAAGCTTTCTTCACTATATAAGGTCCTTCATAGTTCGGGGTCCACTTCCCACGAGAATCCTTATGTATGGGTAAGATCTTCTTGAGTATTAGGTCGCCCTCTTGAAACTCTTGAGGACGGACCTTCTTGTCGAATGCCTTCTTGAGTCTGCTCTGATATAACTGACCATGACATAATGCTATCATCCGCTTCTCATCGATGAGGTTTAGTTGGTCAAACCTTGCTTGGACCCATTCTGCTTCTTCCAATTTGGTCTCCATTAAGACTCTCAATGAGGGGATTTCCACTTCAATGGGGAGGACTGCTTCCATGCCATATACCAGTGAGAATGGGGTTGCCCCTGTCGAGGTGCGAACCGAGGTCCTATAGCCATGTAAGGCAAATGGAAGCATCTCATGCCAATCTTTGTAAGTTTTTACCATCTTTTGAAGGATTTTCTTGATGTTTTTGTTCGCTGCTTCTACGACGCCGTTCATCTTTGGCCGGTATGGTGAAGAGTTGTGGTGTTCAATTTTGAAACTTTCACACAGCTCCTTCATCATTTTGTTGTTCAAGTTAGTGCCATTATCAGTGATGATCTTGTTGGGAAGCCCGTAGCGACATATTATTTCCTTTTTGATGAATCGAACTACCACTTGCTTCGTTACATTGACGTATGAAGCAGCTTCGACCCATTTGGTGAAATAGTCGATGGCGACTAGGATGAAACGGTGTCCATTTGAAGCTCGAGGTTCAATGAGTCCAATCACGTCAATGCCCCACATAGAGAATGGCCAAGGTGATGCCATGACATTCAAGGGAGTTGGAGGGACATGCACTTTATCAGCATAGAATTGGCATTTGTGGCATTTTCTTGCGTAGTTGAAACAATCAGATTCCATGGTCAGCCAATAGTAACCAGCCCTTAGAATTTTTCTAGCCATTGCATGTCCATTGGCATGGGTGCCAAAAGAACCTTCGTGGATTTCTTCGATGAGCAAGTCTGCTTCATGTTTGTCTACACATCTTAGAAGAACCATGTCGTGGTTTCTTTTGTAGAGCACATCACCATTCAGGAAGAACTTAGCTGCGAGTCGCCTTAAGGTTTTCTTGTCTCTGTTTGAAATATTGGCAGGATATTCTTGATCTTTTGAGGTAAACCTTGATGTCATGATACCATGGTTTGCCGTCAGATGCCTCTTCGATTGATTGGCAGAATGCTGGTTCGTCTTTGCGTTCCACCTTTATAAGTGGCACCTCGTTATGGAACTTTACCTTATACATTGATGATAAGGTAGCCAAGGCATCCGCCACTTGATTCTCCTCTCGAGGGATATGGTGGAAGGTGATTTCATCAAAGTATTCCATTAGCTTCAGAACATGAGCACGGTATGGGATCAGATTAGGATGACGGGTTTCCCAGTCTCCCTTTACTTGATAGATGACTAGAGCCGAGTCTCCATACACTTCCAAAATCTTGATTCTGTAGTCGATGGCAGCCTCGAGACCAAGGATACATGCTTCATATTCAGCCACATTGTTTGTGCAATCAAAACATAGCCTTGCTGTGAAGGGGATATAACCATCCTTGGGAGAGATTAGAACCGCTCCAATTCCATTCCCAATGACATTAGATGCACCGTCAAATGCAAGCTTCCATCGAAACTCGGGTTCAGGTCCTTCGTCGTCCCCTATAGGTTCTTTGTAGCTCAAAACCATGATGTCCTCATCGGGGAAATCAAACTGTATGGGTTGATAATCGTCCAGTGGTTGGTGAGCTAACTGGTCTGCTAGCACACTTCCTTTGATAGCTTTCTGAGTTACGTGCATGATATCATACTCGGATAACAACATTTGCCAACGGGCAATCCTTCCGGTCAGAGCGGGTTTCTCAAAGATGTACTTGATTGGATCCATCTTTGATATCAGCCATGTTGTGTGACAAATCATGTATTGTCTCAATCGACGAGCAGCCCATGCCAAAGCACAACAAGTTTTCTCTAACTGGGTGTATCTGATTTCACAATCGGTGAATTTCTTGCTTAGGAAGTAGATGGCATGCTCCTTCCTACCAGTTTCGTCATGTTGCCCCAACACACATCCCATGGATTTATTCAAAACTGTTAAGTACATGATGAGAGGTCTTCCAGGAACAGGCGGTATCAGGATGGGTGGTTCTTGCAAGTATTGTTTGATCCTTTCAAATGCCCCTTGGCAATTCTCGTTCCATATGATAGCTTGATCTTTGCGTAGTAGTTTGAAAATTGGCTCACAAGTAGCAGTGAGATGAGAAATGAACCTAGAGATGTAGTTCAATCTCCCTAGAAAACCACGGACTTCTTTTTCGGTACGAGGAGCAGGCATCTCTTGGATGGCACGTACCTTGTCAGGGTCAACCTCGATCCCTCGTTGACTAACAATGAAACCAAGTAACTTTCCAGATCTGACGCCAAAGGTGCACTTAGCCGGATTGAGTCGCAGCTTGTACTTCCTTAGACGTATGAATAGCTTTTGCAAATGAAGAATGTGGTCTTCTTCAGTTTTGGATTTGGCAATCATGTCATCCACATATACCTCTATTTCTTTGTGCATCATGTCATGGAAGAGAGCCACCATTGCCCTTTGATAGGTTGCCCCGGCGTTCTTCAAACCGAAAGGCATTACCTTGTAACAATAAGTTCCCCATGGGGTGATGAAGGTAGTTTTCTCCATGTCTCCCGGAGCCATCTTGATTTGGTTATAGCCAGAGAATCCATCCATGAATGAGAAGACTGCAAATCGGGCTGTATTGTCTACCAACACATCGATGTGAGGTAATGGGAAGTCATCCTTGGGACTTGCTTTGTTCAAATCTCGGTAGTCGACACACATTCGTACTTTGCCATCTTTCTTGGGTACTGGTACTATGTTAGCAACCCATTGTGGATACTTCGCTACGGCTAGGAATCCTGCGTCAAACTGTCTTTTGACCTCTTCTCTGATCTTGAGCGACATGTCTGGTCTTGTCCTTCTCAATTTCTGTTTTACCGGAGGGCATCCTGGACGGAGAGGCAATTTGTGCTCAACTATATCGGTATCCAATCCCGGCATATCTAGGTATGACCATGCGAACACATCTGAATATTCCTTCAAGAGTTCAACCAGCTTCTCACGCTCTTTTGCTTTCAAAGACGATCCAATCTTGACCTCTCTTTTGTCATGCTCAGTCCCCAAGTTGATTAACTCTACGGGCTCTTGATTTGGTTGTATTTCTTTAGACTCTTGGTATAACAGTCTCACTAACTCATCGGGAAGTTCACAATCACTTTCATAATCTTCTTCAGCTTGGTTAATGGGGAGCTCAAAGTTATTTGGGATCGTAGCGGTATCATACTCAATGGGTTTATTCTGAGATCTGCATATGTTTTATGATGATTTTTATTTTAGAATGATGAACAAGAGAAAATTGAAACAAGAGAAAATATTGCCATTTTTTAACATAAATGTAAAAATGAAAGAACAAAAGTAATGGAAAACAGAGTGCTTTTTATTGATTGATGATTCAACATCTGAAATGAAAAGGGTGCCCTACAAAGCTATCCTTATGCCTTGGGCAGAGCAAAAGGATTTGAAAAACATGATGAAAATTACTTTGAAAAAGAAAACATCTCTGGGATTTCAACAGCAGTCCAGTTGTTGAGGCTTGCATTCATAGAGCAACGGTAGACCAAACAAGGCATCTCCCCATCATCTGGAGCATCTTCAATGACAGCCACTTGATCTTTATGAGCAAAACCCGCACCGCAGAAGATTTCTTGAATGTTACCAATGGGCATCTTTGCAGCATTATCTTTCTCTATGGATGGTTTGTATCCCAATCCATACTTGTCCTTTTTCATAGGCATATCCCATAGTTGCTCGCAACCTTTTGAGTCTCTTTCTTTAGCCAACAATCTGTCATTCTTCCATGAGATAGGAGGGACTTTAGGTTTTTCAACACGAGTCTTCTCAAACACTGCCCCAGCATTGGCGACTTCTAAGGCTTGAAAGGCAGTTTCTATAGCTTCTCCACTTGCTTCCACATATTGGAAAGAAGACAGATGACTTACAAAGATGTCCTCTTCGCCAGCCACAGTGATTAGTTTGTCACCCACCGCGAATTTCAATTTTTGATGCAAGGTAGATGTCACAGCACCGGCCGCATGGATCCATGGGCGTCCCAATAGGCAGCTATAGGCTGGGTTGATATCCATCACCTGGAAAGTAATATCAAAAATATGTGGACCTATTTGGACGGGTAGGCATATCCCTCCGATGACAGACCTCCTAGACCCATCAAAAACTCTTACGATCAAAGCGCTAGGCTTCATGAAGACTCCGTCAATGGACATCTTGTTGAGAGTAGGCCTTGGCATAACATTCAATGATGAACCATTATCAACCAACACTCTTGCAAGGACTGTTTCATGACACGTTGTAGAGATGTGTAATGCCTTGTTGTGAGCCCTTCCTTCCACAGGTAAGTCTTCATCATTGAAACTTAAGCAGTTATTAGCAGTGATATTGGCAATTATCCCATCAAAACGGTCCACGGTAACATCTTGGGTCACATGAGCTTGATTCAACACTTTCAGAAGTGCCTTCCTATGCGCCTCAGAATTCAGTAGTAGCGATAGGATAGATATCTTGGAAGGAGTTTGATTTAATTGATCAACTATCTTGTACTCGCTTCTTTTGATGATTTTTAGGAATTCATCATCTTCTTTTGATGCTGGCTGATTATCAGATTCTTGCCCTTTGTCTTGACCAGGTGTTTCTATCACCACCTCATTGCTTCCTTTTCTAAGCTTTTCGGGAGCAAAGATTCGACCACTTCGAGTCATACCACTGCTTTCAGAAATATGGGAAACACCATCTATTGCTTTCATGGGTTCACCTTCCTCCCTTACTTTTGATTCTTGAACAAAGGAAGTTGCCTCATAATCCCAAGGTACTGCTTTGGAGCTATTATAAGGAAATGGAGATGGAACACAAATGACAACAGGCTGCTTCCGGTTCATGAATGGCTGAGCACCTCCCTTCTGATAAAGGATCTCGACAGGTTTCGGGATTCCTTTGTTGCTTTCAAAGTATGGCTCAATGACCGAAACATCTTCCGTTTTTCTCGCTCGGCTGATTTGCAATATGCCTTGATCAATCAATTTTTGCATTTCATTTTTGACCACTTGGCAACCTTGGAGGCTCAAGTCGCATTCTTCGCAATTGTCATGACTTCCTTGAATCACACCACATTTGGCTAGCTTGGCATGAAGCATCAATAGAGGAGTTTTTACTTCTTCAACATTCTTGATCACATCAAAATCAGAATTTTCTTCCACGACATTGACATTTGAGCCATTGTAATCCGGCAAAGGGTTATTCTTTACATCAGGCCCTTTCTCTTTGAAGGAGAGACTCTTGTTGTTGATTAGCTCTTGCACTATTTGTTTAAGCGCTCTACAGTCTTCGATAGAGTGACCAATTGCCCCAGAATGAAACTCACATTTGGCATTTGGATTATACCAATGTGGGTACGGTGGTTCCAAAGGCTTAACATTTCGAGGCACCACCAAAGAATTCTTTATCAATAGAGGCCAAAGTTGGCTATATGGGATAGGGATCGGCTCAATCTGACTTGTTCTTTGATTGTAAGGAGGCCGATGTTGATTCTGACCTGGAGTTTGAGCCCAATGATTTGGACGAGCAGGTTGATATTGAGGCCTTTGAGGTGGTGGAGGTTGATATTGCACAGGTGCTGCTGCGGCAACATAATATTGGCCTTGATATGGTACTTGAAGAGCTGAGTGATGATAAGTATTCATGGGCGGACGATAGAAATTTCGAGGATCATTCATCACAGCATTTGTTTCTCCTTCTTTCTTTTTGGGAAAAGAGGTTGGAAATTTCTTCGCAACAGCTTGAGCACTTTGAACATTATGGATCTTTCCGTTCTTTAGACCCAATTCTACCATCTCTCCAGTGATGACCAGATCAGAGAAACTAGAAGAGGCAATTCCTATCACATTTCCATAATATGGAGCTTGCAAAGTGCTTATGAAAATTCTCACAAGTTCTCCTTCACGTAAAGGGGGTTCAACTTGTGATGCTAGCTCTCTCCATCGTTGTGCATATTCTTTGAATGTTTCTGTTTCTTTTTTGGTTAAGTTTTGCAATTGCATCCTATCCGGTGCCATGCCCATGTTATACTTGTATTGTTTGACGAAAGCTTCGGCCAAATCTTTCCAAGTTCGGATTCTACTCTTCTCGAGATGCATGTACCAATTCAAAGAGGCTCCACTGAGGCTATCTTGGAAGAAGTGGATGAGGAGCTTATCATCTTGGGCAGCTACACCCATTTTTCTGCAATACATGATCAAGTGATTGCGTGGACAAGTCAATCCTTTGTACTTCTCAAAATCTGGCACTTTGAATTTGGGAGGAAGCACCACATTCGAGACTAAACACATATCAAGCGCATCAAGTCCAAATTCACTATTCCCTTCCATTGCTTTCATACGTTCCTCTAAAGCAAGAATCTTTCCTTTAGCCTCTTCATCTTCAACCGTTGCGAGTGGTCGTCCATTCAATGAAGGTTCAGTATTCGCCCTTGGAGGGTTGGAAGAATGATACACCAATAACGGGTTTTCTGTCGTACCTTGAGGCATTGGAAAGCCGGTAGCAACATCAGCATTTCCACTGGTGCGGGCTGCGTGTCTTGCGCTCGGTTGGCAATTCCTTGGAGCGTTTCCATCATTCGATCAAACTTTACGTTCAACCGATCGATGTCTTGTCTCATGACTTCTTCATTTTACTGAACTATTTCAATGACTCTTTGCGCGTTCCTTCGAGTGTAATGCGAATGTCGAGGAGCGGGCTCTCGGGCCGACTGACTTCTTGGTTTTCTGGCTATGATGAAATGTTTCCTAGAGTTTTGAAGGGGGAAAGATATGAGGTTTTTTTTTTTGCATGATGAATTGTATGTTATGCAATGTGAGTGAACTTAACATGAATGCATGCAAAAGCTTTTATTTTATTTTATTTTATTATATATATATTTTTTTTTGGGAAATTGCAAGACTTTAGATGTTATTGCAAGTATCTAACAATTGTAAAGACATTGAGATAGAGAGAAACAAAAGTGGCCAAAAAGATTTTTCATTCATAATCAAAGAGCCATACAAGTAGGGAAGTTACAAATTTTTTCAAACTTTCTTAATCTTCTCCTTAAAGTCTCTTAGCATAGTCTTACAAAATTCAACAAAAGCAATGACTTCAAAAGGGGTGTTCAAGGGGTGCATTGCCGCATCGGCTTCCTTCAACTTTTCAGGGATAGTTCCAATCACATCATTGGCCAACTTTACTAACTTTGAGAACTTATCCTCCCAGTGTGCACCCTCATGACGGAGTATTCGAAAAAGGGTTCCTCTTTCAATTTTGTCAACCAAGTTCAAATAGCGGTGTTCCCATCCTTCATTTGCTCTTTTGAGGTCTTCACAAGTTTCTCCTTGACGGTCGCAAAATTTCCCATATTCCTCTAAATTCTCTAGTGCCTTCTTCAACTCAAATTCACTCCTTGCAAGTTTTCTCTCTAACACTTCTTTTTGCAGCCTCTCACTCAACACATATCCCTCGTACTCGTTCATCATGCTATTGAGATGTCGTTTTGCATCTTCGAGCTCTTCTTTTAGCTTTTTCCCTTCGGCTTGAGATTTTTCCAAATCTTCATTCAATTTGCCGGCTATACCCAAAAGTTCATCTCGCTCTTCGTTCTTACGCTTGAGTTGAGAATTTGCTCCTCCCAAACATTCTTTCACCTTGCGTTTTGCATCTTCCTCAAGTTTCAACCTTTTGTTGCTACCCTCAATGATTTGGTCCCTTTGAACTCGTTCCCTTCTTAGCTCGGAGTTTTCTTGAGTAGCTTTGAGTAGACTAGCTTCCAACTCTTCTTTTTCTTTGTTGAGTTGTGCAATGGTTGCTTTGAGCTCGTCGGCTTCCTCAATTGAGACAGGAATAGGCTCGGGGGAACTTGGTGAAATAGGAGCCTTGACAAGGAATGGCACTTTCACCACTTGGACTCTTTCTTTAACCCATGGCCGGTAACTTTCTTTGTCGATGCCGGCCTTGCGTTTCAAATCACTTCCTTTTTTGTTAACTTTTCTCCAAGCTCGAATAATCCTTTGTAACATTGGAGGATCTTTGGTACCCATATCATGCAACACTAGACATTCCAAGGATTTTGCTTCGGGCTTCTCCCACATAGGACGTCCCAACTGTCTTAGGGCCAAAATCGGGATGTAGTTTATGCATGATTTGGACCCTATGAGAGGAACATTTGGAAAGTCTCCACAACTGATGATGATTTCTTTGATGTCGAGCTTTCTTGGATACCAACGAATCTCATTTTCGGTAAGGGATGCCAAAAATTGAGACCATCCTTTCCTATCCAACTTGTTCATTTCTGATTGCTCCTTGCTCATGTGAGATGTGAACCAACAATAGAGTAAAGGGAAACAACAAATGAGGTTGCCACCTTTCTTATCGTGACGCGTGTGAAGAGTGTAGTACACATCGGCCAAGAGTGCGGGAACTGGATCTTTGTCTTTGGTAAGGACAGCCCAAAAGACACTAATTGCAGCTAAATCAATGAAGTCTTCGGTTGATGGGAACAATACCAAACCATAAACAAGGAGAGCTAGCACGTTGTTGAAAGACTTCATGTCTGGGGACTTGGCAAAGACACGAGCCTTTTTCTCTAAATAACTTCGGAGGAAACCGGGAACTTTCGCTTTTTTCGTCACATTGGCACAAAATTCGAGCTCGTCAATGTTTAGAGCTTCGGCCAATTTTTTCATTTTTGGAGGATGACCAATTTCCACAAATGGACCCTTGTTTTTTGGAGGAATGCCCACAATCCTATTGAACTCTTCAAGTGTGGGTGCTAGCTGAAAATCTTGGAATAAGAAACTTCTCATTGGAGGGTCATAGAATTGTGCTAGCGCGGTGAGAGCGTCAACTTGAACATCGGTGAACAAAAGATCAAGGATGTTGCCATACTTGAAGACAAAAGCGGCCCTTGAAAGTGGTGCTAACTCGGTGGTCAAAACTCTAAGACTTTCCAAAATTGGGAGCTTGATTTTCAAAGACAGAGTTCCTCTTTTCTCGGAAGCCATGTTCAATTTGTTAGAACCTTGCAACACAATTTTAGCCTTTGCAATTTCCTGAAACAAAACTCGCATGCTAAGGAAATGGTTTTATGCAAATGGATGCAATGTATGTATGATTTATATGAGTTTGGATAATCGGGAAACAAACTTAAGAGGGGAGGCTCCCTACGGGGGGCTTAGTTCTATGTGCTTTTATATCAAGGTTCTCACCAAGGATAGTTCTAAAGTTTTTGAATTACGAACACCTAGAGTTGTGGAAGCATCTCGGAATTTTGCCATAATAACGGGTTAACCACTATATGACAAACCTTTCACGAGCGCCTCTCGTCTAGGCGAGGTTTGCACCAACTAAACGAGATGTGTACCTCGAAAGCCAATACAAACACCAGATTTGAAAAAAAAGGTTCTAAGAAGAAGGTCCTTGGAGTTAAGGGTCCAATTCAGAATTTCGCCATTATAACGGGTTAACCATTATATGACTATCTTTCACGAAGAGGACCATCTCCAAGCGGGGTCTTTGTGTTGACTAAACGAGAGTGTCTACCTCGAAAGCCAACACTACACAACCACCATCCTAAACCTAAGTTTTTTCGAACTCGGGTGTAGAGCTCCACTCAAAAGTTTTTTTTTTTTTTTTTTTTGAACCTCATAAACCCTCAATACGATAGCACAATAATATGGATAGGAAATAAAATAAAGACAATAACATAAAATATAAACAAACATGGAAAATAAGAAACTAACACTAAAAGCTAACCTAACTAACTAGGTTCGACTCACTAAGACTAAGCTTAAAGTCCCCAGTGAAGTCGCCAGCTGAAGCGGCCAGAAAAATGGTGGGGCGAAAAACGCTCGCTAGACAGTAAAGTCGCCACCGAATTTTATTTATTCCCAAAGGAAAAGGAAAATATCGATAAAACCTTGAGAGAAATGGAAAGACGGTCGTCGCGACCAAATTTCGGGTTCGGGAGTCGGTTATGCGAGGGGAAGGTATTAGCACCCCTCACATCCGTTGTACTCAACGGGAACCGTTAATTAAATTAGCTTAAAAATAAGTGTTAGTTCATGTTTGCTTGTTTTAATATTAAAAGAAAATTTTTGTAAAGAGTGGAAAACGAAAAAATAAATTATCAACCAAAAATAGGTTTTTTATTAGTGCGCTTGACGGTTGTTGGATCCCGCTCCTACGTATTTCCAAGTGCAATGGAAAATTCAAAGCTACGTAGTTCTTTGGTAGAAAATGTTTGTGTGTTGGTTGATTTTATTTAGGAAAATTGTTTGGTCGCACTTGGGCGAAAAAGTTTGCTTGATTAAAAATGCAGACTCGCACTTGGTCGATGATATCCGTTTGAAAAAAAAAAAATAACGCGCATGGGCGTAAAAAAAGATTTGTTTGAAAGAAAATGACGGACTCACACTTGGGCGATGATATCCGTTTGAGAAAAAGTTAAATGCACATGGGCATGAAAAGATTAAAGGTTTGGTGGGTTGAATTTATTTAAATTTTATGTTTTGAAAAATAATTTATTTTTGGGTGTGGAAGACGGATAACCGATTGACAAAGCGGATGCTAAGCATCGGTTATTCGAGAGACGAACGGAAGTACATCCGCCAATCTCCTTTTCAATCCAAGATTTATTGAAAATTGCTTGGTGCAAATATTAACAAATTGATATTTTTGTGTTTTATGATTATTTATTGTTTTTGGTATTTTTATTTATATTTGAACATGAAATGAATTTAAGACATAAATGATATATTTTCTTTTTGTGTTTTTATAATATATAGAAAAACATTTTTTTTTATTTTTTTTTTAATAAATAAGAAGATAAAATACAATTATAAACATATTTTTTTTGGGTATTTTGATATCATAAATAAATAAGATTAGGTGACATTAAATAAAGCATAAATAAAAATAAAACAAAATGCACAAGGGATATAAACAACAGATCAGGGGGTAAGGAAAGAAGGAAGCTTCATGGGCCCAACACAGAGGGCCCAGATGCCCCAACCAAACAAAACACAGAAAAATAAAAGGATGGAAAAAGCTGGGTTCGAACCCATGCCCTTCCTGCAAGAAGCACAAAGCCTTGCCACTGCACCAGCGCGCATTTACTCATAATATTCCGCATCAAAAGATATTAAAACGCGTTTAAATTTTTAACAAAACCGCGCGATCTGCATATCGTCTTCAACCTCCGGACCTCAAAAACCAAATTCGTGTTTTTGCGTTTTTAAACCAAATGAGACATGTGAATATATCATTTTGCTCAGAATTTCGAGAGGAATCCGAATATTATATTTATATTAACTGTAATAAACTAAATAATGCGAATTTAACCAAAAACTATAAGAACCCTAAACTTTAATTTTGAAATTAAATTTTATACATGAACAATAAATACCCAATAACTTAGGGATATTATTCCTCACATCGAAAAAAATATGAATGGACCAAGAATGAAACAAAATGATGCTCAAATAAGTGAGTTCGAAATCTCAAGAACATTAACAATTGGAGAAAGTCCAATGCTTCTTCTCAGGGTGTTTCAAGATGTAAATATGATCCCTTTAGCTTCCTTGAGTTCTCAGGAACGTAATGGAATGTTTACTTTGGCTTGAAACCTTCTCAAACGTTCTACCCAATTCAAGTTGAAAGTGGCAAAAATGGAGGTTGGAAGATGGTGATGGAGGTGTTTCAGTTAGTGTTTAATGCATACAGAAATTTACTCATGATGTATTGATGATGTTTCAATGGAAAAAGTATGAGGAAATGGAAATTTCGAATTTAAGATTTCTTTGAAAGTGTAGTGATGGAGTTTTAGAGCAATTTTGTGGATGATTTGTTCTGAACTCATGAAGGCCTTTTACAGAGGTCTCAATGTGGTCTCAGAAGTGAATGAAATTGACTTTGGTTGTATCTCAATGTTGGTTGTCTCAAAAGTTGCAAAAGTGATCTTTTTCTTTAAAAGCTTCATGGTTTCAAGACAACAATGGTGGAGTGATTTTGGGAGAAGGGAAGCTTTTCAGAGTTTGCATGCATTGCCTCTGGTGTTTAGATGGAGTGAAATCTCAGCAAAATCAATTCACAAGGCTCAATGCAAAGTGGTTGAGAAAAAACAAAGGTGTAAGAGACTTTATGCAAAAGTGCTCTATAAATGATATTT
Source organism: Trifolium fragiferum (assembly GCA_954870985.1). Lineage (NCBI taxonomy): Eukaryota > Viridiplantae > Streptophyta > Magnoliopsida > Fabales > Fabaceae > Trifolium > Trifolium fragiferum. The sequence continues at coordinate 31,914,051 of OX940792.1, read as the reverse complement.
GATTGGACAATGCTTATGACACTCTTTTAATACACCTTTAAGCCTATAATTCATGTCCATTTACTGAGATTTAGTGGTACAATAGGTCTGCAAAAGAGGATCACAATGTTGGATTTGGTTTGAGCAAACTCTTGACATGATTTTTGGCCAATAAATCTGCTGCATCATGCCACCTTCTCCTCTTCGAAACTTGCTGCTCGTGCCATGAAAATTCTTGATCTTTGTATCAATGGAAAGAAGGCATGACATTCTACAACTTTTATGTTGAACATTGGAGCTGAATAAATTTGTATCATATAGAAAAATGGCCATCAATATTGAAATTTGTCACAGACAACATTCAGAAAAACAATTGGTCTTCTAGTATGCTCACTTCATCTCTTCGAAACTTTGTGCTCAAACAAACGAAATTCGTGATCTTGATACCAATGGAAAGAGGCCATAGGATGCTACAACTTTGATGTTGAAGACATGACCTGAATCAACTTTGATAATATATAAAACTGACCATCAAAATTCAAACTTATCACTGAAAAACACTTAGAAAAAATTTCTAAGTTTCCAGATTTTTCAACAACTTGAAACATCAACTTTGGAACTTCTCAACTTCCAATTTCCATGAGCTTTTGGTTAAATCTTTCCATGATAATGAAGTATGCAGTGTCATCTATAAGTACATCCTTCTAGTATGAAAAATGATTGCTTGGATTGATCACAAGTTGGCCATAAAGTCATGCACTTGGTAAGGTCAAAAACTCTTAGAAAAAATTCTAGTGTCAGAATTCTTAACAACTTGGAACATCAACTTTGGATATAAATTTAAGCACTTTCATGATCCTTATGACCTCAAATCTTTTAACCATCTTAAAATTCGCCATGAGAGCATGAAATAAAGTCCTTGTTTGTACACTTTAGTGACTTGGGGAGGAAGTTACAACCATGAGAAGTCACCTCCATGAACATGAATTCTTGGTACTTAGAAAAAATCAAATCACAAGTAAATATGTGATTTCAAACCTCATTTGCATGATTGTGAGATTGTTGACCTTGTGAATAAATACAAATAAATGTGAAGCATAAATAAATTAAAATAAAAAAATAAAATGTCGGGACAAAATTGGGGTGCTACAGCTGCCCCTACTTAATTATTCCTTAACGTAGAGTATGCGAATATTATGGGTATTCGTGAACTCTTTGTGAAGGGTAATTAAGTATGAAGTATCCAAATTTTGTCCCTAGAGAAAAAATATGAGTGAAACATGTGTGAGATGTCGTCACTCGGGAAGGGTTGATCATATCTAGCCGCTTGCACCAGAGGTAGATCCTTGAGGATAAAAGGTAAAAGTGATCATATCCAGCCGCATGCACTGAAGGTTGATTTTCTAAGGATAAACACAAAAATGATTTTGTTCAGCCGCCTGCACTGAAGGTCAATCTACTGGGAAATAAAAATGATTTTATTCAGCCGTCTGCACTGAAGGTCAATCTACTGAGGATAAAAATAAAAGTGATCTTATTTAGCCGCATGCACTAAAGGTCGATCCTATTAAGGTAAGAGGTGATCTTATTCAGCCGCCTGCGCTGAAGGTCAATCTGCTAATGAAAAAGTAAAGGTGATCTTATTTAGCCGCCTGCACTAAAGGTCGATCTACTAAGGAAAAGGTAAAGGGGATCTTATTCAGCCGCCTGCACTGAAGGTCAATCTATTGGAAAATAACAAAGATCTTAGTCAGCCGCCTGCACTGAAAGTCGATCTACTAAGGATAAAAGTAAAGGTGATCTTATTCAGCCGCCTGCACTGAATGTCAATCTACTAGGAAATAAAAATGGTCTTATTCAGCCGCCTGCACTGAAGGTCGATTCTAAAAGGATAAAAAATATTCGTTTGATCATTGCCAGGTGGACCCCAGTGAAATGATAAAGAATGAAATGATATGATTAGTCTGATGTTGGTGAAATGGTAAATGTATGATATGATCATTGTCAGTTTGCCACTGATGAAACAGTAAACGAAATGATATGATAGTTACCGGTAGATTCACTAGAGGAGTTCTAGCTGGGGAAATTAAGTGAATGTGAGTAAATCTACTGGAGATTGGGACAGTTAAGGGAGAGGTCCGCTGAGGGATTTTCAAGACTTGTTGGGAATCTTTTGAGATGTTCACTAGGGAACATGGCCTGACATATGCTCGGAGATCTAGAATGAAGTTCATTGAGGAAAACTAGAATGACTCGCTCGGGAGTGTTTGAAACCTTACTGGTGAAGGGATTTCATGGGGAACAAATATGATATGATATGAGATGAATGCTAATGAATGTGTATAATTATAATATGATGCATGTGATATCCTGACTATTGGGAATGCAAATGACATGTTGGGTTTTGAAGTTGTTTTTTTTTTTTTGGGCAAAGTGATTAAAGTATGGTGTTTGGAGATTTGGCCCTTCGACATTCGCAATACCACACACTTTGAAAGTTCAGATGCATGGCTGTTGATGGAGCCTTTCGACACTGCGTGACCGCTTGTTGTATAGCTGCTAATTCGGCTATGAGAGAGTAATTAGTCGTGGTTGCTCTGAGAATGTTGGGAATCGTTGATTTCCTTTTGATATTTTCAAATTCAAATGATCATGATTTTCAAAAAAATTAAGTTTTTTTTTTTTTTTTTAATTTCAAAGTTATATCATCAAAAAATAAATAGCAATTATTGAGGACGAAGCAAAGACAAAAGTAAATGGGAAAGATGCATTTCATTCATGGCCAAACATGACTTTGTACATGGAATGGTATTACACTAAAGGTGTAACTCCATGAAAAGAGTAGAAGAAAATGAAAATGGCAATAGAAAAAAAAAATTTGGAAATTCCCATTGAGTCGTGATGACCACCACTTTCTTAATAACTCTAAGTCCGTAGAACCTTGCTTCTGGGGATAGCGAATGAATGAGTTCTTCAGTTGATGCTAGGAGTAGATTGTCTTGATGCAGTTACTTGCCTTTTTTCTTTTCCCAACTTTTGCCTAAGTCGCCTTTTCAAGTTTTCGACTTAGCGGGTTTTCTTTTGTTGTTTTTTTGTATCCCTAACTTTTGCCTGGACTGCTCTTTCGAGTTTTCAGTCCACCGGGATGCCCCTTTTTGCCTAAGCTGCCCTTTCAGGTTTTCAACTTAGCGGGCGTTCTTTTGTTTTTAGGCATAGTATTTCTTGACTGCATCAGAATTCACAGGGAGCGGAAGGTCCACTCCGTCCATTGTCGTGAGAATCAAGGCTCCTCCAGAGAAAGCTTTCTTCACTATATAAGGTCCTTCATAGTTCGGGGTCCACTTCCCACGAGAATCCTTATGTATGGGTAAGATCTTCTTGAGTATTAGGTCGCCCTCTTGAAACTCTTGAGGACGGACCTTCTTGTCGAATGCCTTCTTGAGTCTGCTCTGATATAACTGACCATGACATAATGCTATCATCCGCTTCTCATCGATGAGGTTTAGTTGGTCAAACCTTGCTTGGACCCATTCTGCTTCTTCCAATTTGGTCTCCATTAAGACTCTCAATGAGGGGATTTCCACTTCAATGGGGAGGACTGCTTCCATGCCATATACCAGTGAGAATGGGGTTGCCCCTGTCGAGGTGCGAACCGAGGTCCTATAGCCATGTAAGGCAAATGGAAGCATCTCATGCCAATCTTTGTAAGTTTTTACCATCTTTTGAAGGATTTTCTTGATGTTTTTGTTCGCTGCTTCTACGACGCCGTTCATCTTTGGCCGGTATGGTGAAGAGTTGTGGTGTTCAATTTTGAAACATTCACACAGCTCCTTCATCATTTTGTTGTTCAAGTTAGTGCCATTATCAGTGATGATCTTGTTGGGAAGCCCGTAGCGACATATTATTTCCTTTTTGATGAATCGAACTACCACTTGCTTCGTTACATTGACGTATGAAGCAGCTTCGACCCATTTGGTGAAATAGTCGATGGCGACTAGGATGAAACGGTGTCCATTTGAAGCTCGAGGTTCAATGAGTCCAATCACGTCAATGCCCCACATAGAGAATGGCCAAGGTGATGCCATGACATTCAAGGGAGTTGGAGGGACATGCACTTTATCAGCATAGATTTGGCATTTGTGGCATTTTCTTGCGTAGTTGAAACAATCAGATTCCATGGTCAGCCAATAGTAACCAACCCTTAGAATTTTTCTAGCCATTGCATGTCCATTGGCATGGGTGCCAAAAGAACCTTCGTGGATTTCTTCGATGAGCAAGTCTGCTTCATGTTTGTCTACACATCTTAGAAGAACCATGTCGTGGTTTCTTTTGTAGAGCACATCACCATTCAGGAAGAACTTAGATGCGAGTCGCCTTAAGGTTTTCTTGTCTCTGTTTGAAATATTGGCAGGATATTCTTGATCTTTTGAGGTAAACCTTGATGTCATGATACCATGGTTTGCCGTCAGATGCCACTTCGATTGATTGGCAGAATGCTGGTTCGTCTTTGCGTTCCACCTTTATAAGTGGCACCTCGTTATGGAACTTTACCTTATACATTGATGATAGGGTAGCCAAGGCATCCGCCACTTGATTCTCCTCTCGAGGGATATGGTGGAAGGTGATTTCATCAAAGTATTCCATTAGCTTCAGAACATGAGCACGGTATGGGATCAGATTAGGATGACGGGTTTCCCAGTCTCCCTTTACTTGATAGATGACTAGAGCCGAGTCTCCATACACTTCCAAAATCTTGATTCTGAAGTCGATGGCAGCCTCGAGACCAAGGATACATGCTTCATATTCAGCCACATTGTTTGTGCAATCAAAACATAGCCTTGCTGTGAAGGGGATATAACCATCCTTGGGAGAGATTAGAACCGCTCCAATTCCATTCCCAATGACATTAGATGCACCGTCAAATGCAAGCTTCCATCGAAACTCGGGTTCAGGTCCTTCGTCGTCCCCTATAGGTTCTTTGTAGCTCAAAACCATGATGTCCTCATCGGGGAAATCAAACTGTATGGGTTGATAATCGTCCAGTGGTTGGTGAGCTAACTGGTCTGCTAGCACACTTCCTTTGATAGCTTTCTGAGTTACGTGCATGATATCATACTCGGATAACAACATTTGCCAACGGGCAATCCTTCCGGTCAGAGCGGGTTTCTCAAAGATGTACTTGATTGGATCCATCTTCGATATCAGCCATGTTGTGTGACAAATCATGTATTGTCTCAATCGACGAGCAGCCCATGCCAAAGCACAACAAGTTTTCTCTAACTGGGTGTATCTGATTTCACAATCGGTGAATTTCTTGCTTAGGAAGTAGATGGCATGCTCCTTCCTACCAGTTTCGTCATGTTGCCCCAACACACATCCCATGGATTTATTCAAAACTGTTAAGTACATGATGAGAGGTCTTCCAGGAACAGGCGGTATCAGGATGGGTGGTTCTTGCAAGTATTGTTTGATCCTTTCAAATGCCCCTTGGCAATTCTCGTTCCATATGATAGCTTGATCTTTGCGTAGTAGTTTGAAAATTGGCTCACAAGTAGCAGTGAGATGAGAAATGAACCTAGAGATGTAGTTCAATCTCCCTAGAAAACCACGGACTTCTTTTTCGGTACGAGGAGCAGGCATCTCTTGGATGGCACGTACCTTGTCAGGGTCAACCTCGATCCCTCGTTGACTAACAATGAAACCAAGTAACTTTCCAGATCTGACGCCAAAGGTGCACTTAGCCGGATTGAGTCGCAGCTTGTACTTCCTTAGACGTATGAATAGCTTTTGCAAATGAAGAATGTGGTCTTCTTCAGTTTTGGATTTGGCAATCATGTCATCCACATATACCTCTATTTCTTTGTGCATCATGTCATGGAAGAGAGCCACCATTGCCCTTTGATAGGTTGCCCCGGCGTTCTTCAAACCGAAAGGCATTACCTTGTAACAATAAGTTCCCCATGGGGTGATGAAGGTAGTTTTCTCCATGTCTCCCGGAGCCATCTTGATTTGGTTATAGCCAGAGAATCCATCCATGAATGAGAAGACTGCAAATCGGGCTGTATTGTCTACCAACACATCGATGTGAGGTAATGGGAAGTCATCCTTGGGACTTGCTTTGTTCAAATCTCGGTAGTCGACACACATTCGTACTTTGCCATCTTTCTTGGGTACTGGTACTATGTTAGCAACCCATTGTGGATACTTCGCTACGGCTAGGAATCCTGCGTCAAACTGTCTTTTGACCTCTTCTCTGATCTTGAGCGACATGTCTGGTCTTGTCCTTCTCAATTTCTGTTTTACCGGAGGGCATCCTGGACGGAGAGGCAATTTGTGCTCAACTATATCGGTATCCAATCCCGGCATATCTAGGTATGACCATGCGAACACATCTGAATATTCCTTCAAGAGTTCAACCAGCTTCTCACGCTCTTTTGCTTTCAAAGACGATCCAATCTTGACCTCTCTTTTGTCATGCTCAGTCCCCAAGTTGATTAACTCTACGGGCTCTTGATTTGGTTGTATTTCTTTAGACTCTTGGTATAACAGTCTCACTAACTCATCGGGAAGTTCACAATCACTTTCATAATCTTCTTCAGCTTGGTTAATGGGGAGCTCAAAGTTATTTGGGATCGTAGCGGTATCATACTCAATGGGTTTATTCTGAGATCTGCATATGTTTTATGATGATTTTTATTTTAGAATGATGAACAAGAGAAAATTGAAACAAGAGAAAATATTGCCATTTTTTAACATAAATGTAAAAATGAAAGAACAAAAGTAATGGAAAACAGAGTGCTTTTTATTGATTGATGATTCAACATCTGAAATGAAAAGGGTGCCCTACAAAGCTATCCTTATGCCTTGGGCAGAGCAAAAGGATTTGAAAAACATGATGAAAATTACTTTGAAAAAGAAAACATCTCTGGGATTTCAACAGCAGTCCAGTTGTTGAGGCTTGCATTCATAGAGCAACGGTAGACCAAACAAGGCATCTCCCCATCATCTGGAGCATCTTCAATGACAGCCACTTGATCTTTATGAGCAAAACCCGCACCGCAGAAGATTTCTTGAATGTTACCAATGGGCATCTTTGCAGCATTATCTTTCTCTATGGATGGTTTGTATCCCAATCCATACTTGTCCTTTTTCATAGGCATATCCCATAGTTGCTCGCAACCTTTTGAGTCTCTTTCTTTAGCCAACAATCTGTCATTCTTCCATGAGATAGGAGGGACTTTAGGTTTTTCAACACGAGTCTTCTCAAACACTGCCCCAGCATTGGCGACTTCTAAGGCTTGAAAGGCAGTTTCTATAGCTTCTCCACTTGCTTCCACATATTGGAAAGAAGACAGATGACTTACAAAGATGTCCTCTTCGCCAGCCACAGTGATTAGTTTGTCACCCACCGCGAATTTCAATTTTTGATGCAAGGTAGATGTCACAGCACCGGCCGCATGGATCCATGGGCGTCCCAATAGGCAGCTATAGGCTGGGTTGATATCCATCACCTGGAAAGTAATATCAAAAATATGTGGACCTATTTGGACGGGTAGGCATATCCCTCCGATGACAGACCTCCTAGACCCATCAAAAACTCTTACGATCAAAGCGCTAGGCTTCATGAAGACTCCGTCAATGGACATCTTGTTGAGAGTAGGCCTTGGCATAACATTCAATGATGAACCATTATCAACCAACACTCTTGCAAGGACTGTTTCATGACACGTTGTAGAGATGTGTAATGCCTTGTTGTGAGCCCTTCCTTCCACAGGTAAGTCTTCATCATTGAAACTTAAGCAGTTATTAGCAGTGATATTGGCAATTATCCCATCAAAACGGTCCACGGTAACATCTTGGGTCACATGAGCTTGATTCAACACTTTCAGAAGTGCCTTCCTATGCGCCTCAGAATTCAGTAGTAGCGATAGGATAGATATCTTGGAAGGAGTTTGATTTAATTGATCAACTATCTTGTACTCGCTTCTTTTGATGATTTTTAGGAATTCATCATCTTCTTTTGATGCTGGCTGATTATCAGATTCTTGCCCTTTGTCTTGACCAGGTGTTTCTATCACCACCTCATTGCTTCCTTTTCTAAGCTTTTCGGGAGCAAAGATTCGACCACTTCGAGTCATACCACTGCTTTCAGAAATATGGGAAACACCATCTATTGCTTTCATGGGTTCACCTTCCTCCCTTACTTTTGATTCTTGAACAAAGGAAGTTGCCTCATAATCCCAAGGTACTGCTTTGGAGCTATTATAAGGAAATGGAGATGGAACACAAATGACAACAGGCTGCTTCCGGTTCATGAATGGCTGAGCACCTCCCTTCTGATAAAGGATCTCGACAGGTTTCGGGATTCCTTTGTTGCTTTCAAAGTATGGCTCAATGACCGAAACATCTTCCGTTTTTCTCGCTCGGCTGATTTGCAATATGCCTTGATCAATCAATTTTTGCATTTCATTTTTGACCACTTGGCAACCTTAGAGGCTCAAGTCGCATTCTTCGCAATTGTCATGACTTCCTTGAATCACACCACATTTGGCTAGCTTGGCATGAAGCATCAATAGAGGAGTTTTTACTTCTTCAACATTCTTGATCACATCAAAATCAGAATTTTCTTCCACGACATTGACATTTGAGCCATTGTAATCCGGCAAAGGGTTATTCTTTACATCAGGCCCTTTCTCTTTGAAGGAGAGACTCTTGTTGTTGATTAGCTCTTGCACTATTTGTTTAAGCGCTCTACAGTCTTCGATAGAGTGACCAATTGCCCCAGAATGAAACTCACATTTGGCATTTGGATTATACCAATGTGGGTACGGTGGTTCCAAAGGCTTAACATTTCGAGGCACCACCAAAGAATTCTTTATCAATAGAGGCCAAAGTTGGCTATATGGGATAGGGATCGGCTCAATCTGACTTGTTCTTTGATTGTAAGGAGGCCGATGTTGATTCTGACCTGGAGTTTGAGCCCAATGATTTGGACGAGCAGGTTGATATTGAGGCCTTTGAGGTGGTGGAGGTTGATATTGCACAGGTGCTGCTGCGGCAACATAATATTGGCCTTGATATGGTACTTGAAGAGCTGAGTGATGATAAGTATTCATGGGCGGACGATAGAAATTTCGAGGATCATTCATCACAGCATTTGTTTCTCCTTCTTTCTTTTTGGGAAAAGAGGTTGGAAATTTCTTCGCAACAGCTTGAGCACTTTGAACATTATGGATCTTTCCGTTCTTTAGACCCAATTCTACCATCTCTCCAGTGATGACCAGATCAGAGAAACTAGAAGAGGCAATTCCTATCACATTTCCATAATATGGAGCTTGCAAAGTGCTTATGAAAATTCTCACAAGTTCTCCTTCACGTAAAGGGGGTTCAACTTGTGATGCTAGCTCTCTCCATCGTTGTGCATATTCTTTGAATGTTTCTGTTTCTTTTTTGGTTAAGTTTTGCAATTGCATCCTATCCGGTGCCATGCCCATGTTATACTTGTATTGTTTGACGAAAGCTTCGGCCAAATCTTTCCAAGTTCGGATTCTACTCTTCTCGAGATGCATGTACCAATTCAAAGAGGCTCCACTGAGGCTATCTTGGAAGAAGTGGATGAGGAGCTTATCATCTTGGGCAGCTACACCCATTTTTCTGCAATACATGATCAAGTGATTGCGTGGACAAGTCAATCCTTTGTACTTCTCAAAATCTGGCACTTTGAATTTGGGAGGAAGCACCACATTCGAGACTAAACACATATCAAGCGCATCAAGTCCAAATTCACTATTCCCTTCCATTGCTTTCATACGTTCCTCTAAAGCAAGAATCTTTCCTTTAGCCTCTTCATCTTCAACCGTTGCGAGTGGTCGTCCATTCAATGAAGGTTCAGTATTCGCCCTTGGAGGGTTGGAAGAATGATACACCAATAACGGGTTTTCTGTCGTACCTTGAGGCATTGGAAAGCCGGTAGCAACATCAGCATTTCCACTGGTGCGGGCTGCGTGTCTTGCGCTCGGTTGGCAATTCCTTGGAGCGTTTCCATCATTCGATCAAACTTTACGTTCAACCGATCGATGTCTTGTCTCATGACTTCTTCATTTTACTGAACTATTTCAATGACTCTTTGCGCGTTCCTTCGAGTGTAATGCGAATGTCGAGGAGCGGGCTCTCGGGCCGACTGACTTCTTGGTTTTCTGGCTATGATGAAATGTTTCCTAGAGTTTTGAAGGGGGAAAGATATGAGGTTTTTTTTTTTGCATGATGAATTGTATGTTATGCAATGTGAGTGAACTTAACATGAATGCATGCAAAAGCTTTTATTTTATTTTATTTTATTATATATATATTTTTTTTTGGGAAATTGCAAGACTTTAGATGTTATTGCAAGTATCTAACAATTGTAAAGACATTGAGATAGAGAGAAACAAAAGTGGCCAAAAAGATTTTTCATTCATAATCAAAGAGCCATACAAGTAGGGAAGTTACAAATTTTTTCAAACTTTCTTAATCTTCTCCTTAAAGTCTCTTAGCATAGTCTTACAAAATTCAACAAAAGCAATGACTTCAAAAGGGGTGTTCAAGGGGTGCATTGCCGCATCGGCTTCCTTCAACTTTTCAGGGATAGTTCCAATCACATCATTGGCCAACTTTACTAACTTTGAGAACTTATCCTCCCAGTGTGCACCCTCATGACGGAGTATTCGAAAAAGGGTTCCTCTTTCAATTTTGTCAACCAAGTTCAAATAGCGGTGTTCCCATCCTTCATTTGCTCTTTTGAGGTCTTCACAAGTTTCTCCTTGACGGTCGCAAAATTTCCCATATTCCTCTAAATTCTCTAGTGCCTTCTTCAACTCAAATTCACTCCTTGCAAGTTTTCTCTCTAACACTTCTTTTTGCAGCCTCTCACTCAACACATATCCCTCGTACTCGTTCATCATGCTATTGAGATGTCGTTTTGCATCTTCGAGCTCTTCTTTTAGCTTTTTCCCTTCGGCTTGAGATTTTTCCAAATCTTCATTCAATTTGCCGGCTATACCCAAAAGTTCATCTCGCTCTTCGTTCTTACGCTTGAGTTGAGAATTTGCTCCTCCCAAACATTCTTTCACCTTGCGTTTTGCATCTTCCTCAAGTTTCAACCTTTTGTTGCTACCCTCAATGATTTGGTCCCTTTGAACTCGTTCCCTTCTTAGCTCGGAGTTTTCTTGAGTAGCTTTGAGTAGACTAGCTTCCAACTCTTCTTTTTCTTTGTTGAGTTGTGCAATGGTTGCTTTGAGCTCGTCGGCTTCCTCAATTGAGACAGGAATAGGCTCGGGGGAACTTGGTGAAATAGGAGCCTTGACAAGGAATGGCACTTTCACCACTTGGACTCTTTCTTTAACCCATGGCCGGTAACTTTCTTTGTCGATGCCGGCCTTGCGTTTCAAATCACTTCCTTTTTTGTTAACTTTTCTCCAAGCTCGAATAATCCTTTGTAACATTGGAGGATCTTTGGTACCCATATCATGCAACACTAGACATTCCAAGGATTTTGCTTCGGGCTTCTCCCACATAGGACGTCCCAACTGTCTTAGGGCCAAAATCGGGATGTAGTTTATGCATGATTTGGACCCTATGAGAGGAACATTTGGAAAGTCTCCACAACTGATGATGATTTCTTTGATGTCGAGCTTTCTTGGATACCAACGAATCTCATTTTCGGTAAGGGATGCCAAAAATTGAGACCATCCTTTCCTATCCAACTTGTTCATTTCTGATTGCTCCTTGCTCATGTGAGATGTGAACCAACAATAGAGTAAAGGGAAACAACAAATGAGGTTGCCACCTTTCTTATCGTGACGCGTGTGAAGAGTGTAGTACACATCGGCCAAGAGTGCGGGAACTGGATCTTTGTCTTTGGTAAGGACAGCCCAAAAGACATTAATTGCAGCTAAATCAATGAAGTCTTCGGTTGATGGGAACAATACCAAACCATAAACAAGGAGAGCTAGCACGTTGTTGAAAGACTTCATGTCTGGGGACTTGGCAAAGACACGAGCCTTTTTCTCTAAATAACTTCGGAGGAAACCGGGAACTTTCGCTTTTTTCGTCACATTGGCACAAAATTCGAGCTCGTCAATGTTTAGAGCTTCGGCTAATTTTTTCATTTTTGGAGGATGACCAATTTCCACAAATGGACCCTTGTTTTTTGGAGGAATGCCCACAATCCTATTGAACTCTTCAAGTGTGGGTGCTAGCTGAAAATCTTGGAATAAGAAACTTCTCATTGGAGGGTCATAGAATTGTGCTAGCGCGGTGAGAGCGTCAACTTGAACATCGGTGAACAAAAGATCAAGGATGTTGCCATACTTGAAGACAAAAGCGGCCCTTGAAAGTGGTGCTAACTCGGTGGTCAAAACTCTAAGACTTTCCAAAATTGGGAGCTTGATTTTCAAAGACAGAGTTCCTCTTTTCTCGGAAGCCATGTTCAATTTGTTAGACACTTGCAACACAATTTTAGCCTTTGCAATTTCCTGAAACAAAACTCGCATGCTAAGGAAATGGTTTTATGCAAATGGATGCAATGTATGTATGATTTATATGAGTTTGGATAATCGGGAAACAAACTTAAGAGGGGAGGCTCCCTACGGGGGGCTTAGTTCTATGTGCTTTTATATCAAGGTTCTCACCAAGGATAGTTCTAAAGTTTTTGAATTAGGAACACCTAGAGTTGTGGAAGCATCTCGGAATTTTGTCATAATAACAGGTTAACCACTATATGACAAACCTTTCACGAGCGCCTCTCGTCTAGGCGAGGTTTGCACCAACTAAACGAGATGTGTACCTCGAAAGCCAATACAAACACCAGATTTGAAAAAAAGGTTCTAAGAAGAAGGTCCTTGGAGTTAAGGGTCCAATTCAGAATTTCGCCATTATAACGGGTTAACCATTATATGACTATCTTTCACGAAGAGGACCATCTCCAAGCGGGGTCTTTGTGTTGACTAAACGAGAGTGTCTACCTCGAAAGCCAACACTACACAACCACCATCCTAAACCTAAGTTTTTTCGAACTCGGGTGTAGAGCTCCACTCAAAAGTTTTTTTTTTTTTTTTTTGAACCTCATAAACCCTCAATACGATAGCACAATAATATGGATAGGAAATAAAATAAAGACAATAACATAAAATATAAACAAACATGGAAAATAAGAAACTAACACTAAAAGCTAACCTAACTAACTAGGTTCGACTCACTAAGACTAAGCTTAAAGTCCCCAGTGAAGTCGCCAGCTGAAGCGGCCAGAAAAATGGTGGGGCGAAAAACGCTCGCTAGACAGTAAAGTCGCCACCGAATTTTATTTATTCCCAAAGGAAAAGGAAAATATCGATAAAACCTTGAGAGAAATGGAAAGACGGTCGTCGCGACCAAATTTCGGGTTCGGGAGTCGGTTATGCGAGGGGAAGGTATTAGCACCCCTCACATCCGTTGTACTCAACGGGAACCGTTAATTAAATTAGCTTAAAAATAAGTGTTAGTTCATGTTTGCTTGTTTTAATATTAAAAGAAAATTTTTGTAAAGAGTGGAAAACGAAAAAATAAATTATCAACCAAAAATAGGTTTTTTATTAGTGCGCTTGACGGTTGTTGGATCCCGCTCCTACGTATTTCCAAGTGCAATGGAAAATTCAAAGCTACGTAGTTCTTTGGTAGAAAATGTTTGTGTGTTGGTTGATTTTATTTAGGAAAATTGTTTGGTCGCACTTGGGCGAAAAAGTTTGCTTGATTAAAAATGCAGACTCGCACTTGGTCGATGATATCCATTTGAAAAAAAAAAATTAACGCGCATGGGCGTAAAAAAAGATTTGTTTGAAAGAAAATGTCGGACTCACACTTGGGCGATGATATCCGTTTGAGAAAAAGTTAAATGCACATGGGCATGAAAAGATTAAAGGTTTGGTGGGTTGAATTTATTTAAATTTTATGTTTTGAAAACTAATTTATTTTTGGGTGTGGAAGACGGATAACCGATTGACAAAGCGGATGCTAAGCATCGGTTATTCGAGAGACGAACGGAAGTACATCCGCCAATCTCCTTTTCAATCCAAGATTTATTGAAAATTGCTTGGTGCAAATATTAACAAATTGATATTTTTGTGTTTTATGATTATTTATTGTTTTTGGTATTTTTATTTATATTTGAACATGAAATGAATTTAAGACATAAATGATATATTTTCTTTTTGTGTTTTTATAATATATAGAAAAACATTTTTTTTTATTTTTTTTTTAATAAATAAGAAGATAAAATACAATTATAAACATATTTTTTTTTGGGTATTTTGATATCATAAATAAATAAGATTAGGTGACATTAAATAAAGCATAAATAAAAATAAAACAAAATGCACACGGGATATAAACAACAGATCAGGGGGTAAGGAAAGAAGGAAGCTTCATGGGCCCAACACAGAGGGCCCAGATGCCCCAACCAAACAAAACACAGAAAAATAAAAGGATGGAAAAAGCTTGCCACTGCACCAGCGCGCATTTACTGATAATATTCCGCATCAAAAGATATTAAAACGCGTTTAAATTTTTAACAAAACCGCACGATCTGCATATCTAGAGCTGTCAAAATGGGCCAGCCCGAATGGGCCGGCCCGAATAGCCCGATATTTTCCCGGGCTTGGGCCTTAAAAATCTAGCCCGAATTAACATCCAGGCTTTTTTGCCCGGCCCGATAAAGCCCTCAAAAAATATGGGCCGGCCCGAATGGGCCGCGGGCCGCCCGCAAGCCCGAATAAATTATAATAAAAAAATAAAAATAAAAAATATGAGTAAATAAGGAAGGATGTTTATAACATTTTTAGTTGTGCCACAAATTAAAAGCCTACACAAACATAATAAGTTAACAACACAGCATCAACACAACCCAACACACACGTCACACACACCTTCCAATTCCATCAAACGCGCATTTAAGAGAATAAATATGCACTAGTAACGCAAATTAAATACATGCATTAGTAACGCAAATTATACATAAAGAAATGAAAATAAGCTAAAAGTAAAAATAACTTATCGTGTCATTAAAATAAATAAATAAGCTAAAAATATAAAACCATGGTCATGAATTATTTCTCTACGTAATTACTCGTAAAATGTAACTAGCTTAAACTTTACATTAATTATAACAAATTTCAACTTATTTGTAATTAATTAATGTTGTGATCTCTCTGTAATTTGTTGCATAACAAATCTCTGAATTTTTCTAATTTATTGGGCACTTAAATTTATTCTTTTTTCATTACCCTTCATCTATCTAATTTTGCTTTAAAATTTTTTTTTTAAAAAACCGGGCCGGCCCGAAAGCCCGAGAGCCCGTACCGGGCCGGGCTCGGGCCTTGTTTTTTCGCCCGTTTTTTATCCGGGCTTTTTAGCCCGGCCCGATTAAGCCCGAAGCCCGAATGGGCCGGCCCGAAATGGGCCGGGCCGCCCGTTTCGACAGCTCTATGCATATCGTCTTCAACCTCCGGACCTCAAAAACCAAATTCGTGTTTTTGCGTTTTTAAACCAAATGAGACATGTGAATATATCATTTTGCTCAGAATTTCGAGAGGAATCCGAATATTATATTTATATTAACTGTAATAAACTAAATAATGCGAATTTAACCAAAAACTATAAGAACCCTAAACTTTAAGTTTGAAATTAAATTTTATACATGAACAATAAATACCCAATAACTTAGGGATATTATTCCTCACATCGAAAAAAATATGAATGGACCAAGAATGAAACAAAATGATGCTCAAATAAGTGAGTTCGAAATCTCAAGAACATTACCAATTGGAGAAAGTCCAATGCTTCTTCTCAGGGTGTTTCAAGATGTAAATATGATCCCTTTAGCTTCCTTGAGTTCTCAGGAACGTAATGGAATGTTTACTTTGGCTTGAAACCTTCTCAAACGTTCTACCCAATTCAAGTTGAAAGTGGCAAAAATGGAGGTTGGAAGATGGTGATGGAGGTGTTTCAGTTAGTGTTTAATGCATACAGAAATTTACTCATGATGTATTGATGATGTTTCAATGGAAAAAGTATGAGGAAATGGAAATTTCGAATTTAAGATTTCTTTGAAAGTGTAGTGATGGAGTTTTAGAGCAATTTTGTGGATGATTTGTTCTGAACTCATGAAGGCCTTTTACAGAGGTCTCAATGTGGTCTCAGAAGTGAATGAAATTGACTTTGGTTGTATCTCAATGTTGGTTGTCTCAAAAGTTGCAAAAGTGATCTTTTTCTTTAAAAGCTTCATGGTTTCAAGACAACAAAGGTGGAGTGATTTTGGGAGAAGGGAAGCTTTTCAGAGTTTGCATGCATTGCCTCTGGTGTTTAGATGGAGTGAAATCTCAGCAAAATCAATTCACAAGGCTCAATGCAAAGTGGTTGAGAAAAAACAAAGGTGTAAGAGACTTTATGCAAAAGTGCTCTATAAATGATATTTGATTGGACAATGCTTATGACACTCTTTTAATACACCTTTAAGCCTATAATTCATGTCCATTTACTGAGATTTAGTGGTACAATAGGTCTGCAAAAGAGGATCACAATGTTGGATTTGGTTTGAGCAAACTCTTGACATGATTTTTGGCCAATAAATCTGCTGCATCATGCCACCTTCTCCTCTTCGAAACTTGCTGCTCGTGCCATGAAAATTCTTGATCTTTGTATCAATGGAAAGAAGGCATGACATTCTACAACTTTTATGTTGAACATTGGAGCTGAATAAATTTGTATCATATAGAAAAATGGCCATCAATATTGAAATTTGTCACAGACAACATTCAGAAAAACAATTGGTCTTCTAGTATGCTCACTTCATCTCTTCGAAACTTTGTGCTCAAACAAACGAAATTCGTGACCTTGATACCAATGGAAAGAGGCCATAGGATGCTACAACTTTGATGTTGAAGACATGACCTGAATCAACTTTGATCATATATAAAACTGACCATCAAAATTCAAACTTATCACTGAAAAACACTTAGAAAAAATTTCTAAGTTTCCAGATTTTTCAACAACTTGAAACATCAACTTTGGAACTTCTCAACTTCCAATTTCCATGAGCTTTTGGTTAAATCTTTCCATGATAATGAAGTATACAGTGTCATCTATAAGTACATCCTTCTAGTATGAAAAATGATTGCTTGGATTGATCACAAGTTGGCCATAAAGTCATGCACTTGGTAAGGTCAAAAACTCTTAGAAAAAATTCTAGTGTCAGAATTCTTAACAACTTGGAACATCAACTTTGGATATAAATTTAAGCACTTTCATGATCCTTATGACCTCAAATCTTTTAACCATCTTAAAATTCGCCATGAGAGCATGAAATAAAGTCCTTGTTTGTACACTTTAGTGACTTGGGGAGGAAGTTACAACCATGAGAAGTCACCTCCATGAACATGAATTCTTGGTACTTAGAAAAAATCAAATCACAAGTAAATATGTGATTTCAAACCTCATTTGCATGATTGTGAGATTGTTGACCTTGTGAATAAATACAAATAAATGTGAAGCATAAATAAATTAAAATAAAAAATAAAATGTCGGGACAAAATTTGGGTGCTACAGATTTGATATGAACATTTCAACATGTAATCACATGACTTATAAATCAATATGAAATTATGACTTACAAAAATAATGGGGCACCAAATTTATAATTCGAACAAGACATAAAAAATCTCGAAGACATTCAACCAAATTCATATACATATCAAATATTGAGAAGCGATTAACATATCAACGATCAATGCTAGAAAAAGCGATTAACATTTAACAGTATAAGACAGCATAGTACTCTATGTTTTCTCTGCCTGAGGCTCCATTGGAGCACAATCCTTCATATGTATGGAGAAGGGATTCAGTTTGACTGTTGATGGCGATAGCTTATCTTATTTAGGGACCACGTTGGGTTTGATTGAAGTGATAATACATTCAAAGATATCACATGCCCTTCACATGCATGTCCTTGCTTATATAGATTTTATGCTCAATGGCCAGAAAAGTTGGAAATGAGGCATTCATGTTTCAACTCTTGATGGAAAGGCCACGAACCTTCTAAAATATCTTCATTGAAAGTAACCTTACATTAAGAATGTTATTTTTGAGTTGGAGTGCAATGTAATTTTTGGTCTATTATTATATTATTATTATAGGTGTCACCTATGCGGTTAGAGCTTGATTTTGTGACTTTAAAGGGACGGTGTTACATTTTTAACATTTCTAAAATGATTATTAGTGTTATTTAATATTAGTGGCCAAAGACAAATAATCATGTGTGTATGATATGGGACTTAGATTAACTAGCGTAGCAATTTGCCACAATTTGTAATATCAGCAATTAATATTAGATCCAAAGTATTCGCATAATCAATTAATTTCATCCGCCAATTTAGATCGGACGGTTCACAACTATAATTGCATCATGCAGTTACAACAGAAACTCCATTTTCGTTTGCTAATCATTTACCACTAGTCTTCAAAAAGATTTATAGTAAAAAGGTTAAAAGTCTAAAGAGAAGATATTACAATGCGATTAACATGGGAAAGAAATTCCCAATAAATTGGTAGTCATCGGTCAAGTAACAAAAGCATTACGACTTCGCAATGTTTTTTAAGAGATTTAGGTCAAACATAACAAAAAAAAACTTACTTCCTTCGGACTTAATTATAAGTAAATGTTACTTTTTAGATACATTGAATAACTAATGTATCTCTTCTGAAAAGTGGATTAGATACATTATTTATTCAATGTATCTAAAAAGTGACATTTGCTTATAATTAAGGTCAGATGGAGTATTTCGTTTACTCCATCCGTACCAAAATGTAAGTCACTTTAACCATTTTATACAAATTAAGAAAAACAATAATTGTTGTATGGAAAAGAGAGATTTTGAATTAGTTTACAAAATTATCCCTCATTAATGGTATGAGAAAGATAAATTGAAGAATTAAAAGAAGAAAGAGAAATAAACAGTTAAAGGTATAATAGAAAAAAAAATTAAATATTTTATTGGTAATATAAAGTGATATACAATTTGATACAAATTTCTGTTTTCAAAATACGGAAAGGAAATATAATTTATATTCAACATGAATTTTGTGATAAAAATTGACTAAAACTGATCATTCACCGAACAAAATGAATTTTATGATAAATATTGTTAACGAGTATTTTGTAAACCTTAACTATAAGTTCATGAATTATAGTCACGTCTAATTTGAACTGGTTTTTCTTTTTTTTTTTGACGGAAAGATGCTTATAGCATTTCATTTATAATATTTTGTTCAATACAATGGGATACATTAATATAAATAGTGGGACTAGCAGAAAAAGGACAACACTCGCCAAAACGTGAGCTACCTCATTAGCTTGTTGCCGATTAAACTCAACCCTAGAGTTTGTAAACGATGAGGACATGAGGCTTCTATTAGCTGACATAACTTGACCAAACTTTGAGATGTGGTCGTTGATGGTGAAGGGCATCTGTGACAATTTTAGAATCTAAGGCCAAATCAACATGATCAAAAGACATGTCACGAAGCCACTGTAGCACATGAAATAAGCCCATGGCTTCACCAAGGGGAACCGAACACCTAGGTGCAAATTGGAGCGTCTTGACCGAAAAGAACGTACTTGCAGCGTCTCATATGCAAACACCAATGCCTGTCCTATTCAAGGATTCAGAAAATGAGGCATCAATGTTGCATTTCAGTCTACCTTGTTGAGGATGTTGCCAAGCTACATGGGTCGGATTGAAACGGACACTCGGCATCCCTTGGGACGATTCAATGGAGAGCTCTTGATTCTGAATGATGGAATTAACTGTACACCAGTCTTCAATCAGATGGAATGCCCTATCAATCACTTGAGCAACAGTTTCATTAACATCTTGCCAAATTTTAAGGTTGCGGCGTTTCCAAAGGCTCCAGAGGATGGCTGTAAATCGCCGGCAATTTTCTACATTATAGTGTTATAGAAGGTCAAAAATACAACCTGACACTGAGTCTACATTTACGCGAGCCTGTTCAATGGAACTCCAGAAACCTATCCTTTGCCACACCTGCATAGAAAAAGGACAATTAAAGCAAACATGATCAAGATCCTCCTCCGCATTGTTACAAACGACACACATCAAAGGACATTGAACTCCCTTGTCATGTAATCTCTACCGGGTAGGTACTACATTCCTGCAAATGCGCCAGATCAAATTCTTGATTTTGGGAGACATTTTAAGACGCCATATACCCTGCCAAAAGCCTTTCCGACGAAGGTGGGAGGAATTGGTAAGAACCTCAACACATAACTTGTAAGCACTTCTAACTGAATAGTAACCGTTTCTCTCCACCTTCCAGATTAACCTGGCCTCAGTCACTTGATCAACCAAATGCGTGGTTGGAATTAAGCTAGCAACTTCGGGATTGAAAGTTTGGTCCACGACATACCAGTTCCATGTCTTATCAGTAGTGTCAATAAGACTTTGAACTGAAGGACCGGCCATAAGGTGCGACAGATCATAGTTACCTTCGATGCACTCCCTATTCAAAAGCCACGGTTCACGAAGAATAGGAATAGACTCACATGTACCAATGTACCAATGCACCAACGTGACCCACCCCTCACAATAAAGCGGGCTTGTAAAATGTTGCGCCAAACATAACTGGGATTATGTCCCAAAGAAGCTGTCAAATAGGTACCTTGAGGGAAATAACGAGCTCGAAAAATGTGGGAGACTAGTGAATCGGTATCAGTTTGAAGCTTCCACCCCTGCTTACCTAACATAGCCAAGTTAAAAGCCGTAAGGTCTTTGAACCCCATACCTCCATGATTCTTGTGCGTCGACAATCGTTCCCATGACATCCAATGGATCCCTCTGTTGTTAGAATCCCCGCAACCCCACCAGAAAGAGTTCATCATTTTTTCAATGGATCCATGGTTTTTCATTTTGTTTGACATAAGTTTTGTAAAACTATTTGAGTTATAAACAATTTTCATAAACATATGAGAACAACTTATAGTGTTATACAAATACAATTTAATTTTATTAAAAATAAAAATATAGTTCATATTATAAGCTATAAATATTCAAATTAGGAGTGATTGTATCCGAACCAATCCAATAATAAAATCACAAACCGAACTAATTCAAATCGAAAATCGCAAAAATCACATTTGATTTGTATGTCTTTTTTGTTGAACCGCAAACACCGCATTAAATTTATATTATAATCCAATACCGCTAAAACCGAATTAAGTTTATATTATATTTCAATATACATAGCCCCATTATCATATGGAGAATGAAATCAAAGACTTTATTCTTTTATTTTGTAATGTCATGCAAATGTGTTATATGATACTTTGTTTAATTTAATGAGTTTAGCTCTATAAAGATTATTTCATACTTTTTGTACTATGTTTAATTTAATGAATCTTTTTGCTGTTAATAAAAAATGCATGTAAACCACAAGTATTTAGTTTAATTTAAGTTTAATATATTTTAATTATGGTGTAAACCGTAACTACCAAATCAATCATAATTGTATTAGTTTGGTTTGATTTTACCATATATAATTTTATCTGACAATTAAAATAATTTTTAATTTCAAAACTGAATCTAATTGTACCTCGAACATCCAACAGAGTATTTAGAGGTTGAAAAAATGGTTAATCTACCATTTCATTTTCAATGGATGATGAATGAACCGATGTGGCAAAGGCAATAAGGCCACGAGAAGCGCGTTGAATATAAACAGTTGAAAAGTAGGACCCACTTTTACCAAGTCAGACAAACACAACACAACAACACAAACGCAACCTTATCATGGGTCCCACTTTCTTCACACCTCCCTTTCCTCAGCCTGAGGTTGTAATGTTCTCTTCTCTCTCGTTTTCAACTCTTCTTCCTTCTTTTCTCTAATAAGCTAACAAGTAAGAAACACTCTTTCTCTTCATTATCCACTTCTGGTTTTCACTAAACTACGATAATTCTTAATACCTCAGAAACATCCTACACCAAACAACACCCAAGTACTTGTTCTTTTTCTTACTAACTAGTAATTTCTTTTTTTTTGGACTTTTTATTCTTCTTTGTCTTTTTCAGTTACTTCCTCTTTTTGGCGTCACAATACCTTTTCTTTTCCTATATATTCGTGTGCTATGTTTTGTTTCTTTCCTATATTTTCTTATTATTATTGCTCTTTACACCCCCATGCTGTTCTTCTTATTGTTCGGTTTCGATTCTGAATACCCAATACAACACAACACACTTTTCTTTCTTTCTTCGATCATGTCGCTCAAAAGGGGTCCCGATGATACCAAGTCTCCAGAAGATAAGCGTAGAAAGCCTCCTCCTTTTTGCAGGTAGGTTATTTACTTAATTTTTAATTTCTTGTTTTTAGGAAATGGGAATGGTGAAAGGGATTAATTTTCGTCTTAATCTCCAAATGGGGTGTGTTTGTTTTGCGAATGTGAAATTGTGGATTGCATTTTATTTATTTATTGGGGGGTGGGGTGCTAAAATGGGTTTTGATATGTGTGAATGAGAATTGAATTGATATTGGGCAATGGGTATGTTCTTTGATGAAATGAGAAACTAGTGTTAAATTGATCACTTTTGTTTACTGTTTAAGTAGGTGTAATAATTTCATGTTCAGAGAAAAAAGGACAATGTCATTGTGTAGTATTTTGGGTACTGATTAACTGTTGTACTTGTCTGCAGTGTTGTTTATTTGATTGTAACAGGACTATGTTGTTGTTATGTTTTTGACATTTTGCTTTGGTTGTATAATGATAAATGTTTAGTGTGGTGCGTGAGGTGATGAAGTTGCAGTCGGTTAGGAATTTGATGGAACCGATTCTAGAACCCTTGGTTCGTCGAGTGGTATGAACTCCCCTTGCTTTACTGTTTATTGCATTTATAATTATATGTATGGTGTTAATTCTTTGAAGACTATCAATAATTAGATATACACTCATATGAGTGTTGAAGACTCCCAATAGAAACAATTCAAATTCTACTTCATTATTTGTTTCAAACCATGTGATTGGCTTCAATTATTAGATACACTGATACGTGTGTTGAAATGTTTCACTACATTACATAAAAGTGGGCTACTATCCTCCGATACAATGGCTGAGCTAGAACTATTTCTATGGGATGGCCATGTTTTTAATATACATATACATAATGCATAATGTATTATCGATGGTATAGTGGTTTGTTCATTTTAATCTTGCTTACAAAACTAGGGTTCGAATCTGACATTTTACAATGATATTATAGTATTTTTTGTTAAAAATAGAGGCTAAAGGCTAAAAAATGGAAAACACGGGAATCAAACTCACATTCTAATCTATGGAGCTATGCTTCTTAACCATTAGACCACATTACACATTTATTATATAATTGCAAATGGTATTATATACTATAACATTTAGCTAAAAATATGTATATATACCTATAAAAAATGAAAAATTGGGACTTTGGGCGGATCATGGCCCTCCGCAGCCCTAAAGGAGCTCTGCTCCTGATCCTATACTAGACTCATAAAGTTGGCAACTTGTCTGTAAATAAAATGAAGAGAAAGAAAAGACTCGAAGAACTTTCTTGGTTGAGTGCAACCTTAATTGTTTCCAGTGTCCGGTCCAGTTTCTGTCATGTATAAACAAAGTTGCGTGAATAGAATACTAGAGGTTTTAGGTTATATACTACTTATTTTTAATGTTGTGAAATGAATGAACCCATAAAAATGAAGTAATGTTTGTATTGTTTATTATCTGAAACCGTATGTGAATACTTTTTCTGGAGGAGAGCAGGTTTGGATTTTGGTCCTGTAAATGTTAGTTCCGCTTTACTAAAATATAATATGATCACAGGTTAAGGAGGAAGTTGAGTTGGCCCTAAAGAAGCATTTGAGCAGCATAAAACAGTAAGAAATAATCTTCTAATGATAATTTAAATTCTGATGCCTCATTTGCCGGGTTTCTTATGAAGCAAGGGAATGGATTAGGATAACAATCTTTTACTAAATGGTTTTAAATTGTTTAGCTTGAATCGTTTCTCATGCATCTTCTTTGATTTGTTTTCAGGACTTGTGGAAAGGAGTTGAATACTAAAGAATTAAGAACTTTGCAGCTTCAGTTTGAAAACAGCATTTCTCTCCCTGTCTTCACAGGAGCTCGAATTGAAGGAGAAGATGGCTCAAACTTAAGGATAAGATTAGTTGATGCTTTAACAGGGAAGGTTGTTTGTACAGGACCTGAATCTTCAGCTAAGGTGGAAATTGTAGTCCTTGAGGGTGATTTTGAAGAAGAAAGCGATGTTTGGATGCCTGAAGATTTCAAGAACAATATTGTGAGAGAGAGGGATGGAAAAAAGCCCCTCCTTACAGGAGATGTGATTATATATCTTAAAGATGGGTTTTGTATGGTGGGTGAAATTTCATATACTGATAATTCAAGCTGGACAAGGAGCCGTAGGTTCCGGCTTGGAGCAAGAGTATTGGACAGCTTTGATGGTATTAGAATAAGAGAAGCAAAGACAGATTCATTTATCGTCAGGGATCACAGAGGAGAATGTGAGCATTTGTAATACTAGTATAAACATATACTAACCTTTACCAGATTAATTTTATTTTTTTTGTCGTAACTGAACAAGTTATTTATCTCATTTTGTACTTCTGATTTTTCGCTGCAGTGTACAAGAAACACCACCCTCCAAGTCTGTTGGATGAAGTTTGGAGACTGGAAAAGATAGGCAAAGATGGAGCTTTCCACCGGCGTTTGAGTCGTGAAAAGATCCGCACCGTTAAAGATTTTCTCACACTACTCAATCTCGATCCAGCAAAGCTGCGAACGGTAAGAACTATTTTAGCAGTATTTAAATATCGATGTAGGTATATATATTTTTGCCCACTAGTCGGTAAATCTGCCATCTTTGTTTTAAGACTGTCTTAAATTGATTTTGGTAGATTTTTAAAGTATTTTCTGAATCTAGGTTTGGTCTTATAACATCCTAGGTAATGGATTCATGGGAATGTGAAACATTCTTGTCATTATTATTTCTTCTTGAAATAGACATGTACTATTTCTCTTGGGAAATTGACTAATTTCTTTGCCTGGGAATATGTAGATATTAGGCACTGGGATGTCTGCAAAGATGTGGGAAGTAACTGTAGAGCATGCTCGGACTTGTGTTCTTGATACAACAAGGCACCTGACCTTCGCCGCTCATTCTCAACAACCTCATGTGGTCTTCAATGCCGTGGGACAAGTGACAGGACTGCTCTCTGAATGTGAGTATGTTGCTGTAGATAAGCTGTCTGAAACAGAAAAGGTATTTATCTCTGATCACCCATTACTTTGCTTACTTTCTCATTTCCATTCATCATTTCTTCTTAATACCTACAAAATTTGATTTTCTGCAATCAGGCTGATGCTCAAATCTCGGTTATTTCTGCACTTACCCAAGGCGATTTTGCCTCTTTAGAAGATGAGGCCTCCCTAATGGATGGTTATTCGCACTTAACTACTGTACATTACTCCCCGAGTTCTCCGAGAACTGAGGGGTCAAGTGCCAACAAGCTTTTGGCTCCGCAAAAAACTGGAGGATTCAATTACACACAAGAAAGCGCCTCTTCTACAGATATCATGCCATCTATTTATTCAGTCGGTGGAAGTAGTGGCTTGGATGACTATGGCTTGCCGAATTTTGACAGCATTGGACTTAGATATGATCAGAATCTTCACTTTCCAGTCCAAGTCTCCAACTCTTTGATCTGCGACACAGATTCAATTGTCCATGCTTTCGGTGATGATGATCATCTGCAATTTTTCGATGCTGATCTTCAATCTCAGTGCCATATTGAAGCAGATTTACAGCGTGCTGTTGATAGCTTCATGCTGGCACCTTCTCCATCTATGGCTAATGGAAAAGCTCAGAGACGATGGAGAAAGGTAGTCAATGTTCTAAAATGGTTCTTGGTGAGGAAACGACGAAACCAATTATATAGGTAAGGTTTTGTGCATTGCGTTTGTGAATGCAGCCAGCAAAAATAATAATTTGCCGTGTTGATAGAGAAAAGTTATGGTTTTCTCTTATATGTAAATATACACCCTCTATGCATTGGTTTTTGTAGCTTGCCAGAGGTTAAAGGGCTGTTTTGCTCTTCTCTTTTGTTGTTTAAAATTGAGATTGTAAATACTTGGATGTTTTGTTTACAGTCAGGAGAGGATTTCTGATTGTTGGTAGCTTAGTGAGGTAGTAAGTAGTAATCATAATTTAATGTCCAGAGACCTTTATTCTGGATCATATTTTTGTAACCATATTTTGTCCAATAAAATTAGCTTTTCCATGTTGGTTCGCAGTTAAATTTTTATCAAACAGTGTTTTGCATAACAGCTATAACGCTATTGCAGAGTGGAGTTTGAAGAAATTGATAGTTTTGCGATTCACTATTTAGCGCCCTCCCAATCAAAGTTGCCACTGAACCAACTAACGATTGGTCGAATTAAATATTCTCAGGGATTGGCAACATTCGATCATAGTTGCTTCATGAGCTACAAAATTGTTTTTAACTAACATTACCCATATGCCATTTTCATCAAAAGTTCACTCTGAATCTAACTACAAGATTATTAGATTAAAAAACTAATTAATTTGCCACTTATTTGAAACACACAAAACTCAAAAGATAGAAAAAATATTGAACTAAGATTGGGTAGGGGCCGCGCGAACGCAGGCCCCCTCTGCAACAAATTATGATGTAGGCTGTTCTACTTGAGAACACCTTAGGCAGGCACCCCTCCAAAGTGCAATGGAGGTCACCAACCTAGGCCATGAGCCTTCATGATCACTCATAGACCCCATCCAGGTAAGTATGTTTCAACGTTGCTACTACCTCTTTATTTATACAATTCTAAACACACCTATATCTTTATGTTCACCGATGTGGGACTCAAACTTGGTTCAATAATAAGCTGTCACACATTTTTATCTCTTCTTTAGTGTATTCCTTCTCTATCTTTCCACCTATTTTTATCTGCTTCTGTTGATGTGATCCAATTTTTCTTCTCCCTTACACATGTATGATATTTATTGCTTTTATTATATCTTGTTGTTATCTCCATGTGCATAACATGTGATTATAGTTGGTGCTGTTTGTTGTGACCTGTGGGCTATAGAATGAAAGTTTTGGCCCCATAATGAATCACATAATAAAAATTAGTTTTTCATTAGCACAAGTTAGATTGCTGAAATAGTCTATCGAGATGCATCTAAATTGTATGGTGAGGGGATTTGAATACAAGGGTCTAATGGAGAAGATGATTTTGGATGATATGTATTTTAAGAAAATGATAACAGTAAATGCTTCATGTTTTATTTCTTGCTGCTCCTGTGCAGTGTTTGTAACTTGTAAGTCAGACATCAGAATTTAAGACTTTTGCAATCCAAAGAAGTACACTATTTTTTACACAATTGTTTTAATCTTCCATTGAGTTTGAATATCAATTAAGTAGGTTTGCTTTCTACTGCCAAATAACAGTTACTAGCTTTTAGTAATAATTTTCTGTATATATAAGCCTGTCCATATGCTCTTGTCATCTTAATTTCAATATTCATGTGAAGCTTTTAAATTCTCAATGGTATCTTTGGATGAAGGGTTTGGTCTCGTGCAGACGTCAAGGGGCACGGCACGGGGAGGGGTACGCAATTGAGTAATTTAGTCAGTTGTGAGAAGGATTTTATATAGGCAACAAAGTGGAACAGTTGAGTTTCGAAGGAGGGGGACATTACAAACGGTGTCTCATTAATGTTTAGAACAAGTGGCCATTGAAGACATTACTAGCCGTTAAGGCGTTTTGAGTTGGACATTATCCGAGGCTGATAGGGTAGATTCCGTGGATTGAGCCTTTGTCGGATGAACTTTAAGATGGTGGTGGATTGGGCTTTCGGCCAGTTCATAACGGTCCCATTTTAGAATAAAATATTAATAATAATAATTATCATCATTATAATAAATTGTTTCAAAATTTATTCAATCAAACTCATTCTTTTTGTATTTATTAAGAGATTCATTAAGAATTTGACACTAATGTTTATTCTTTAACTTTTAGCCTATGGAATTTAATTCAGTCAAAAAAAAAAAAAAAGAAGAGGAAAGCTTATGGAGCTTAATACTAAAAAGTTTATTGTAGAAAAATAGTAGTAGGAATCAGTAATCATCATCATAAGGAAATTTTAAAGCAAAATACGAAGTTGTTGACTGTCTTTTTGTTATAGATTCATCGTATCCCTTTCTCATTGCCCTTTTTTAGGTCAAAAAACACTCATTGGCTTTGAATTAGCAAATTACTAAATTGTGCAATGCATCAAATTTTTTGGCTAATATCTTTGGGGTCATGCTAATCCAAATCATAGACCTTTCGGCTAAGCATTTTTAGAAAAATAAAGAAAGATGGAGTCATTATGATCAATAGTAGTAATAAAGCATTTTTAGTAATGTTTTATTGTTACTTTTGACCAAAAACCATTTATTTATTTTTCACAAAATATAGTGCTAAAATGTGAATGTATTTCTTTTGATTCAATTTTATTTTTAAACTTTATATATCTTTTGACTCAAAATTAAATGTGCATGTATTGATAACATTGTTTTTCATAAACTATATGCTATAAGCTAGCGATTAGCATTTGACTTTTCCGAAAAGACCCTTAATATTAATATGGCAAACAATAATTATCATTGTTATTCCTATTATTATTATTATTATTATTTGTGTTTTGTTTAAGACTTAAATGTAGGGCAATGGACATGATCACTAATAATTTGTGATATAGTTGAGCTGTGAGTGTCCCCTAAACAGAATTTGAAAGAATAAAAAACAAGCTCCTTCATTCATTCAAACCTTCAAGTGAGAATTTGAGATGGCATCATTTGTAGGAACTACACAAAAGTGTAATACATGTCAAAAGAAAGTCTATTGGGTGGAACAACTTACTGCTGACAACAAAGTGTACCACAAGTCTTGCTTCAGATGCCACCATTGCAAGGGCACCCTTAAGGTATAAGACAAGACCAAGCTTTTATTTTTAGTTTTCTTTGTTTTGATGAATGTTTCAATAAGGTTTATTTCATCTTTACATGTATGATATTTAGAAATCTTAATCAACTAGATCACCCTTTTAGATCAATATTCATTTGGTTCTTTACTTTTTATTTTGGATAAATGATGAAACTAGACTTATGTGCATGGCTAAAATAATGTTCTGTTTTCATAAATTTCATATAATGTGGTTCTTTAGACCAATTAGCTTTAATGTGCATTAATATGTACATATTAATACATAGTATGTTTTAAAACATATATATTAAAAATCAAATTGAAAGGTTCAATCGGTTGAACCGAGAATTGGCCAGTTTGTTGGTTGAGACCTCGACTACATTGTAGTCTGATTGAACCAGAGATGAATTCCATTGCATGGTTCAACCAGTTTTAATTTTTATTTATTCATTTTTTTCATTTTAATATTTTTTTACCTTTGATTTATTTATATGTCATTTAGTTCCATATGTCATTTTAATTACTTTATCATTTTATCACTTGTTTCTTGGTCAACAAATTTAGATTTACTTTTTTCAGCATTGAATCTGTAAGCCAGTCATATGTAATTGGAATTGTGAGACAACATTTTGGTGCTCATTACATAATTATAAAACAAATAAATGCATGCATATTTGCATTGACGATGATATTGGTAGAATCACAATGAACCATCGTGATTTTGGCAAAAACTAAACTTTAGAATTTCCGTAAAATCACTATGTCACGATGATTTTTTGCTAAACTCGTTGTCAATCCAAACATACAAGTACCGTTATGTTATGTATGCAAATATCCTTAATCGTCTTTTCCTTATACTCGATGCAGCTGAGTAACTATTGTTCCTTTGAGGGTGTCCTATACTGCAAGCCTCATTTTGATCAACTCTTTAAGATGACTGGTAGCTTGGACAAAAGTTTTGAAGGTGAATGAATATCTATTACATAGTTTTTCTTAATCATAAGCACTTTTTTTAAAGTTCTAATACTCACTTCTATTGTTTTTTTTAATTTGCCTTTTATATCTATTGCTTGTAGGCATTCCAAGAATTTATAGAGTTGAAAGATCTACTATTCAGGTTTTTATACATTGTTAATTAATACTAATAACAAAATTTTCTTTTTCTTTTTTTTTTGTACCAAAAAAAAAAATTTCTTTTTCATCCTTAGGAATCTTATTTAATTTTTGCAAGTAAAATATTTTGCTACATGTCTCAGGTCCAAGCCAATAACAAAGTTTCAAGATTTTTTGCTGGAACTCAAGAAAAATGTGTTGGTTGCAACAAAACAGTGTACCCAATTGAAAAGGTATATAACTTAAACTAATTTTAGTAAACTTAAGGAGAAAAGTCCCTTTAAAACTTAAAAATAATAGTTTACCTCTAAAGTGAGTAAGAGTGAATATATCTCTTAAATTTTATCCAGTTAACATCATAGTATACTTTAAATGGAATTAATGGTGAATATATTCTTATTTCTCACTTTAAAGAATCTTATCCTTGTCAACTTTATTGTTAAATCCAAATTTATTTTTTCTTCCATACTATTTAGATTAGATTAAACCACAACTGTGAGAATCTCCCTTATCCATGTATAAATTAAATGTATTATTTACCAAGTTTTTTTTTTTTTTTTCACCGCCAGTTGAATCTGGTTTGGGGGTCAGTTCTGGCATCAAGTGGTTCCAGCCCCTTCCCGATCGCAGTTGCGGGGGATCGAACCATGGTCCTCCCTACCAAGTTCAGCACCAATCACCACTAAACCAACTAACGATTGGTTCAAGTTTTTATACCTTTATAGATGTGAAGATACAGTATGATTCATTTATTACATTAATGTTACTCAACATAGATTCAGATTTGCCATTAGGCCAGCTACACTTTCTGAAGTCATTGCTTAAATAAATTAAGGGGTGTAAATTAAAAAAAAAAAAAACTTAGAGCCCAAAATTAATTTAATTAACCGGTTAAAAATATCACATAACATGCCCGCACAAATTGTCAAGTAGTATATATATGGTTTAGGAGAATTTTAACTTACGTGGGGTTTAAGTGTACATGTTAAAAAGACAAATGTGATAATATTTTATTAAAATTTGTTTATTTGTCTACTTGAGTTGATTTAGTGGTATTGACTTGAGATCCGGGGTACATTTATTATAGATTTTTTTAAAATAGATTCTCCTAGTGTAATATAATTTTGTGTAAAAAAATTTTACAAAGAAACTTTTTATAAAAGCTTTAAATGAAAATTTGGTTTGAATAATTATTCTTAAAATTTCATTCTAGGTATTCCATCATTTTATTGAAAAATTATTTGGATATCAAAATTTCAAAAAAAATCACTTTTTTTGAAGCTATTTCAAATAGATTTTTATAAAAATCATTTTTGAAATATAACTTTTTGTAAAAATTGAGATTTTGACTATGTTTTAATCTTCAATAATGTACGTTTATGTTATATAATGTCAAAATTAGTGTTTGAATTTAGAAAAAATGAATATAAAAAAACTTATAATATTTTGAAAAACGATTTTATAAAATCTATTTTAAAAAAGACAAAGAAAAAAAATCATTTTTTTTAAAGATAAAACAAA
Source organism: Trifolium fragiferum (assembly GCA_954870985.1). Taxonomy (NCBI): domain Eukaryota; kingdom Viridiplantae; phylum Streptophyta; class Magnoliopsida; order Fabales; family Fabaceae; genus Trifolium; species Trifolium fragiferum. Next base: position 31,882,328 of record OX940792.1, on the reverse strand, counting down.
CGCACCCCTAGTAGTATATATGCTTCTCCTTGAGGTCTCGAATTCGATTCACTCGGGTACCAATTTGGGTGGGTTGCTTTAGCTTCTTAAAAAAAATTGTGTATTTAACTTTTTTAAATATTTTATATTATTAAATGCTAAATTTTTATTTTAAATGGTTTAACATGTTTCTTTTCATATCGTTTAAATCCATTTGAAATCTGGTATGGATAATAAATAGCTTAACATGTGCCCTTCCATATTTTTCAGGTGTCTGTTGATGGAGAATCTTACCATAAGACTTGCTTCAGGTGCACACATGGAGGTTGTTTAATTAGTCCATCAAATTATGTAGCTCATGAACATCGTATTTATTGTAGACATCACCATACTCAACTCTTCAAGCAAAAGGGAAATTTCAGCCAATTTGACAAGATTGAACAAGTTTAAGTGATGATTGAGAACACAATATCTGAGTGATAATACTATTAAACTTTGCAATGGGAATATTTGTCTAGTTGATTTGACTCTTTTTTGGCATTAAATGTCATTGCTACAATAATAAGTTATATTTGTTTCATCACGTACATTATATATTTTGTGGTGCACGTTTTTAAAGATGATTTTAATATAGTAGGTGCAGTTTTTCTTTATTTATAAATTAAGGCATCATTTGCGATCTATTACATAGATTAATCTTTCGAGTTAACTGAAATTCATTTAAATAGTTGACATTTCTCAACAAATATGTATGTTTCTATACGCACATTTTATTTTGCGCTAAGAAGAAAGAAAAAAAGGCAACACTCTTGCATCTAAAAAAATAGGGGTTTATAAAAAGAGAAAATGGTGAGATGATTAGCATCTTAAAGATAGAGAGAAATTTTGATGCAGAGGATGCAAGTTGATAATTGATTTCAAAGTGCAAGTCCGTAATTGATTTCAACGCCTAAAATAATACGTAGAAATGGTCTATAAATACTCTGACGCTTAAATTAGTATATGTTTAAAATATATGTTAAATTTAGAATAAAGCATACTTTTTTTTTTGAGAGGTGGGTAATGGTAATGTGATACTTTATAGGCTCTGTTTGGCAAAATTAGCAGTTGGCTAATAAGCTAGCTGATGGTTGATAGCTTATGGCTGATAGCTGATGGCTGATGACTGATGGCTGATAAGTTAATTGAAATGTTTGGTAAAATTAGCGGTTCAACTAGCTGGTAAATGTAAAATGACATAAAAGGGTATTATTAATTCAAAATAAAATTTATGTTAAATTAATAATTAATATACTTGAAATTTAAAAATTAAATGTACTAATATAATATATATTTTTTATATTACTAAACTAATTGTTATTGGTTGAAATTTTATTTTCAAAAAATTATGGGTTTTCTTATTGACTTTTTTATTAAAAAAGTATGGTTTTTTTTTTTACAAGATTGAAAAAGTATGGTTTATTATTATATTTTGGTCCAAAACAATAATTATTAGGCTATTTTATAAAACAGAGCAACATTATTTTTTTTATTTTATATAAAGCAACGTTATTTTTTTATAGTGAGTACTGAGTAGCATACATAAGGTTTTTTTTTGTAGTGCATACATAAGGTTTATATTCACGTAAAAATTGCCATAAGGTAATAATGAATGATAATGCATGGTTTATTAAAAATAAAAGTATGGTTTATATTTATTAAAAAAATTATGGTTTATCAGGTAGCCAAAAAAAAAGTATGGTTTATTTTAAAGTGAAATAAAAAAAAAAAGGTAAAAGTGAACATTAGTTAAAATAATAAGGGGTAAAAATGGAAGAAAAAATAATAAGCTATAAGCTCATAAACTACTTGAAATAGCGTCTGGAAAATAAGCTATAAGTCAGTAAAATAAACTATAAGCTCATACAGAAAAGTCTGTTACCAAACAGGTATTTTAGCTTATAAGCTATAAGCTAGCTTTTTTGCTAACCAAACAAACCCATAATCTAAATAATGCGGTAGGTTTGAGACAACTTCAAATCCGGTTTGGAACAAAAACTAATTATAACATCTCTTGAAAAAAAAATAATTAAACTTTAGTCTATAACCACCCTTAGCCTAAGTTGTTGATATCATATCATATCATATTATAAAGGAAATTAGGAATACATACACTTTTGTGAATTAGTGTATTGTTTTTATTTGGTGTAGCCCCGGAGAATATATGGTCCAATAATTAATAGCATAAAGCTATATTCATCTTGCTCAGTGGTACATACACTTGAAACAGAAATCATAAACCATAGAATACATACTCCTATACCTTTATCATTCAAATTGAAGGCGGTTTATTTGTTTATTATTGTTGCCTTATGCCGTACCATATAATCATTGTTCTCTATATATGCATGCACTATCGTCCTAACCAATACTTGGTTATAACATCGCTCGTAACAAAGATTATCATTTTACACACTTTTTTCTTTTTACTCGATCTTATACACTTCTAACAAATTCTTAAATTTTCAAGTGAGATCTAATTCAAGCATATAAAACTGACTTATATAATGAAGATTCTCTCTATTAATAGACTCAGTTTTATCGTAAGCTCTACAACAGAAATATGGTAGCAGCTGACATTTGACGTAAAAATTTTAATTAAGGTTGTCAGAATCGAGATTTCACCTTAATTTTTTTGTTTAAGTAAAATCAAAACGTAAAATCGTCGATTTTACCTCATATTTAAATAACATTAATTTTATATACATGACATATATATACTTATATAATATTTTAATTTATCAATAACTTAAAATTTCAACTTAATTTTAAAGTTAAAATATACTAAATTACCATAATAAAATGTAATATTTATAAAGCTGGATCAAACTACACAAATTACCCACCATATCATCAAAGTAGGTCAATGCTATGGTGAACCACCTCATCAAGTGGTCCACCGTGGACAAGTGGTCAATACTACTATAACGAATACGAATTTTACAAAATCGACCGTTGGATTGAAAGTTTATATCATATAGATCATCCATAAAAAAAATTAGAAAAATTGAAAATCATTTGATATGTTATTGAGATCCATAAAGATTAACGGTTTATTAAATACTGTAAATCTTAATGAGTCCCAAAAACATATCAAATGATTTTCAATTTTTCTAATTTTTTCTGTGGATGATCTATATGATATAAACTTTCAATCCAATGATCGATTTTGTAAAATTCGTATTCGTTATAGCGTTGGTCCACCATGGACCACTTGAATAAGTGGTCCATATTAGAATTGGCCCATCAAAGTAATATAAAAAAATTGAGCTTTTTTTTTTATAAAAAAAATGGTCAAAAAAATAAATAAATAAAAATGGTAAAATTGTCTCAAAGAGTTAAAATCAACGATTTTACCAAGATTTTACACGATTTCAGAGATTTTATCACGATTTAAATTGTTTAAAATCGTTCCAGATCACGATTTTACCAAAAAACGATTCTACCGGCGATTTAACTCGAAATCACTAACTAAAAACGTAAAATCTATAATTTTTACGTTTTAAATCGCGATTTTAAAAGTTTTAACACATCTTCTCACAACTGTCACTATTGAGTTTGGTGCATTGATATAAATCGTTGGTAACTTGATAGTGGAAATTTGATAGCTGATCTTGGAGGGCCGCATATACAATGTGGGAAGGGGTTAAATATGTTTTTAGTCCCTATAAAATAGTAATCTTCTAAGTTTAGTTCTTACTTAATTTTTATTAAATTTTTAGTCTCTGTAAAATTATCATGCACTCTGTTTTGATCCCTACTGATCTTAGAGGGCTGCATATACAACATGGGAATGATTTATTTTTTATTAGTTTTTTTTTCTTTCAAAATATTGATATAAATAATGTATTTTTATATGGTAATAATAATATATACATTTTAGACGTTAAAAAAACATCACTCTAATTTTATTTATGTAATTGTACATCTTTAGTATTCTTGAGAGATATGTGAAAAACATAATACAAAACTATTGACCAACAGAAATGCAATCTGTAAAAAGAAAAAAGGCATGCTTAATTTGTTTGAATATCTATGTAATGTGTATCCTCCATGCATGATTGTCCATCATATATACATAAGGCAAAAAATAAAATAAAGGTAAACATTTATATATCAAACATAAAAAAAAAAAAAAGAAAGGAAAGAGCGCAGTGCCTTATGTTATGGATTTTTTAAACAATGAAAAAGCACTTATGTTATTGGGAAAGAAAAGTTAAAGAAGCCAAATATTGGGGGGCCTTGTGGAAGGAATTCCATGTACTGTGTGATGGAATCTTAAGACCCCTCGTGCAGTGCAACCAACAACTTTCATGCGTAAGAAGAACTGCACGAGTGCTGAGCTGGTTGCAATTGTCCTATTCTATTATTTTTATTCATATGACTTTTTTATAAAAATGAATATAATGAGTGATAATGTGAAAAATCACTGTTTGAATTCTTCTAAATCACTCATACCGGAAGATTGAGAATCAAATAAAAAATTATATTTATATAGATGGTTTGGAGATTAATCTCTGAACCATCGTAATTATTTTATTATCTTGATAGTAATTTCTCACAGAAAAACACAAAATCTTGAGCACGGCTATCAAGGTACAATCTCAAGTACATAACGAGAACAATCTCGTAGCGGATATATAGACCAAGCTATGGTGCCGAGATACGCTAATAGACTCATTGGGGTGCCAAAGACACTAATCATGGTAAATTACAAAATAAATAAGAAATATAAGAAGGTAAAGAGGGAAAAAAATGAAACAAGTGAAAATTAAGAAAAGGGTCTTTTGCTTTAGTGGCCAAAATAGACAGAAAGAAAGTTAAGGTAAGAAAAATACAATGGGCCATGAGAAAAATTCTTCTGCTTCTAATGCAACAAAAACATATCCCTAAGGTGTCATGTATGTCTAAAGTGATATAAAAATGCACAGGCACATTGATTGCATATGTTTTTAAAGTAAACCTTGTGTTGTGTCACATCTTCATGCTTATTCATTCATTCTTTTACTTTTCATTTGAACAAAAATTCCTCGGTTGCTATATTATCTTATTATCTTATTAATGACTTGCTTCTTTAAGTTGATCAAGGGTTATTCTTTTAGTTTTAAAAACTACATAGATATAGTTGAAGACAACCATGCTCAATAGCCCCATTTGAACTATTTGTTGCATTAGCATACATCAACTAATACTGTTCAAATCATGCATTTTCCCTTTGTAAGTAACATGCCTTGTAGTGTTGTTTGATGTAAAATTGAATACGAGACGTCCGTGTTGAGAGCCCCGCATCAGATTAGAAAAGAGTCGAAATTATGTTTATAATTGAGGGATATATATCTCTCATTTTATAAGTCATATTTGTAGCGAATGAATTAGAATTATCTTAATTTTAAGATCATATTACAATAATACAACTCTTTTTATGATCTTGATCGTTCGATCTCTAATCAACGTCTGAGATTATTTTGTAGTATAAAATTGTATTTTAAATTTGAACCATCTGATCTCAAATCAACGGCCACAATTAAATACCGAATGAAATTGCGTCATTATTAAACAGCAGTAAATCCAGATCTGAAGAAAAAAACTAGCATTATATTTTAACATTAGTCTTACTTGTACGGACAATAAAATATCATTAGCCAACTTGTTCTATATTCTTGAAATTAGAAGAAGAAAGAAATAATAATGTTCATGATCTCTAATTTGTGTTTATTGCTTAATTACTAGTAATACTTAAGGTTTAAACAAGCTAGGTACAAAAATCTTATGCGTAGTGATTTGCATAAGTTTGTGTGAGACAGTTCTCAAAAGAAAATATTCTTCTGTTTGATCAATTTTAGGACCATATATATCTTTTGATTTTATGCAATTATATGTGTCATATGTCGACATATGATTCGTTTGAAGCCATATTATTAGTAAAAAAAGAATGACATAAGAATAATGGTGAATGCTGAACTGGTAATGATGAAGCCTGATTTCATTGAAGAGCAAATATCTGAATACATGAAATGATATCCAATATTATATGTCAACCTTTTACTTAATAATATACACAATTATTATTATTATTATTATTATTATTATTATTATGCATGAGTGAATTTTATCATCTCTCAATTTGTCACTATAGCTTCCCTAAAATGTGCTGTATTTAATTTAATTTAGTTTTTCCACAGATCTAAGCAATCATAATTGTTTCTCCTCTGTCTCTTGAGTCATCACATGTGAGTAAGATTCAAAAACACATATCAGCTGGAAGATTCAGTGATGCTTTGTAAAGAGGGTTGCCATGTTCTTGACTTATTATGATTATTATTGCCACCATTACTTGTTGCTTTTGTCCTTGACTCATGTCTTTCAGATTTTGTTTCCTGAAAATAAGGAACCAATTACATATTAATAACTACTATCATTCAACAAAACTCTCTCTTATTTTCTTCAAAATAATTCACTTATCTAATTCCTTGCAACACTATGTGTTTGGGTTAAGGAAAAACACCAAAATCGATTAATAAATGTGGACTAACTTTCCTAGTAAGAATTTAGCCTTGTAACATCTTAACTCAATAGTAAAAATTTAACCATGTAACATCAAAGCGTCGAACAATACATCAAATTTTGTTCATGTGAATTCGATTTTCTCAAATACATTTCTAATCGGTCAAGAACAAATCATTTAGAAAAATTTGATACTAATTATGACTAAAAATATCATTGACCAAATTTAATTTATCTCTAGGTCGAATTCTAAATTATCATACCCTCTTTCATCAGAATTAGAGGTTTAAAAAAAAAAATTAATCAATGTGTAAAATACTAAAATCAAAATCCTTTTGGAAATAAATATATGACTGTTCATAAAAAGAAGTTAGTTGACAATAAACAAAACATGTTCTTGTTCTTTGAGATTCAACAAATGATAAACTAATTAATGAAAGTAAAAACAGCAAAAACCAAAACTTTGTTTAAGATTTACCTTGTTGTCTTGAGGCTGAGAACTCTTAGCTGCTTTGTCACTAATCCTTTCCTTAATCTGATTTGTCTTTTGTGCTGATTCTGAGACAGAGTTTCTCTTCATCTTTGCTTGTTTCTTAGCCCACATACCCTTTGTAACTTCTGTAACCAAAAAACAACATAAAGACTCAAACTTTGAAAGAAAAAACCAAATTTTTTAAGTGGAAACAACAAAATAATGAATCAAAAGAAAAGGGTCAAGCTCAAACCTTGAGTTGAGATAAGTCTATAAACTTGACCAAGCAAAAGTGTATCTGTTGGTTTAAGAAGCTTGATACGTGTAATACGAACTTTATTGTTGTTGTTGTTGTTGTTGTCACTGCTCTTATTCGAGCAATTTTCTTTGTCTTTTGATGAACATAATGTTGTAGAGATAAGAAGAGCAACATAGTGATCAGGATTTGATTTCATGACTTCACTAGCACTAACTGGCCAATATAATCTTTCTTCTTTTCCATTTGGTTGTTGTATTACAAGAGTTGCAGTATCAATTGCTTGACAATTTCCCATTATTTGTTTCTTCTTTTTCTTTTTCTCTCTCAATGGAAGAAAAGAGGATAATTAACAAGGAAAGATGCAACGGAATGTTGAAGTACTTAGTACTAGAATATTTATAGCAGCCACTCACTCTCACACCACTTGTTTTCAAAGGGTCAAAAAATGTCTTATACATACATCTATTATTATTGATATTATATCCTATGCTTATGCTATGTAGCAGATCATATAATAAATGCACACATGCAGGCCTATATATAAATACATGTAAATAAACAATATATTTGAATCGTTTAAAAATATTTGAATTTTGATTTTTTGTAAAGGAAAATTAATTATAGTTTAATTTATCTCATAGTCGAATTACGAGGGGTGGGTGGGATAGCTCAGTTGGCACTTGCTGACTAGCAGGTGTATGCTGTTGGTAAAGGGTTCGATTCTTGGCAGCAGCAAATGTATTATTTTCTTTGTAAATAAGTTGGTGGTACTTATAAATCATCAACTTTAAAAAATAAAAAAACATTACAAGTTATAAAACTCCATTCTTCAGAGAACTAAAGTGTTACCAAAATAAAATACTTGTTAAAAAGGTTTTTAATTTGTAATGAATTTTTTTATAAGATTAATTTGTAATTAATAAATATAACTATAAATTAATAAATATATTTAATGTATTTCATGTAAAATTAAAATTAAATATATTAACTTTTGTTGATATATTGTTGTTTATATTTCAAAATGAAAAAAATACATATCTCATTTTATTAAATTAGATATTTTAAATAACTCTTTACTAGGTTGTGAGATTAACCGCTGCAAGCCTGCAATTACTAACATATGATATGATATGATCCGATATGATACATGGATAGACAAAGACAAAGGTAGTGGTGGTAGAAAGTAACATTTTGTAAAAAAATAAATTTAATTAAAGTTTATTTATCTTATAGTCAAACTAGGAATTCAAAAAAAAAAAGTGTACCGAGAAAGATTAATAAGATTTACACAAGAATCCAAATCATAACAAGATAAATATAATAATTAATCGAAGTCCAAACAAAGTAATGAATTGTTGATGATATATTGTTGTTTATATTTTAAAACAAAAAAAATAAAAAAAATACATATTTCATTTTATTAAATTAGATATTTAAAATTACTCTTTTACTAGTTTGTGAGATTAACCGCTGCAAGCCTGCAATTACCAACAATCTAACATATGATATATGATGGATAGAAAATGACAAAGGTAGTGGCGGTAGAAAGTAACATTTTGGGGGAAAAAGAGATGGCATGCATGGGTATTGGCACCAAAAGGGGGTGCGCCAATTTAGATGAAGACAGTGGAAAAAAGATAAATAAAGAAAATGAAACTGTTATGAAAGAAGGGTGAACAAGATAAACAGTGGTTGGAGTTTGGAGGGATGGAGAGGAAACAGAGTAATGGAGATAGGGCAGCTGAGTTGATGTGATGTGATGTGCAGCTATAAGGCGTTACATTTTGTGGTGGTCTACAGTCTTTGGTTAAGTTAAAGTAGCGGTGGACAAAAACCCGCGGCTCGACCTAATCCGAAAAAACCGATAAAATAAATCGAAAAATGGGCGGTTTGGATTGGGCCACGGGTTTGCGGTTTTGGAAATTCGGTTTGAACAGAGTTGACGTGGGCGGGTCCGGGTGTAGAGAACTGAACCGATGGGACCCGAACCCGCCCGCATAGTGAAAAAAAAAAAAAAAAAAATTAGTCTACTACACTAGTAATGTCGGCGTTAATGGAATGCATATATGTCATTTTTTTCTTTCAAAAAATGCATAAATATTTAGGAATTATACTAGTATTATTCTTTTTCAAATGGAAATAATCAATACATTTCAATTTACAATACAACTTTTTTCTATCACAATAAAATAGTACCTCTGCATATTTTAGAAACACAAACTTTCTCCTTTCTTGAGAATCAAAAATTGCTTTTAATCTTTGCATTTCATCTATTATTGTAATGAGACAACCAAGCATATTGAAAGTTATGAAATTTGTTAAGTAGATGAATCACTTATTTCTCCCCCACTTCTCTCTTCTTCTTCATTATAGTATTTTTTGTCTTTGTAAATATAAATTTTTTCTTCATGTTTTGTTATTCTTTATTTTATGTTTTATTTTTCTTTGGTTGGTTTGGTGATACATATCAGGTATCAGTGGCGGAGCTAGGATAAAATTTTGGGGTGGGCCGTAACGAGTTTGACTTTTTTTTATGCGAGCCATATATATACAGTGTAATATCTTATATTGCTTTGTAGTATCTTAATAAATATAAATTTTAAAAAATTTATATTATATAAAATATTTGTGTAAAATTTTACATAAATTTAATATTTTTCGATATGTTTTTGAGATTCGTAAATATTAAATGTTTATATATTTTTATTGAATATCGTTAATTTTATGGATCTTAATCGCATCAAAGTATTTTTTATTACTTTAAAATTTAAGAATATAAATTTTTAATTTTAGAGTAAATCTTATAATATTTATAATCAATGCAATGTTATTGATTTAATTTGATTCCTGCAAATATGCATGTATGTAAGAAAATATATGTTGATCAATAGCATAATGAAAACTATACTCAAAGCTTACAACGTGCTGCTCTTAAAACTATAGTTCAAATAAATGTTTGTTAAAAGTGAAAATAAATAAAATGTCAAAGGGCTGGATTGAACTCTTGCCCTCTTGATTAAGAGCAACGCTTACAACCACTAGGCTGCGTCAATCAGTGACAAAAATATTTTTACATATATACCTATTAAAATCGAAAATTTTGGGACGGGCCGTGGCACTCCCCCGCCCTAAGGCAGCTCCGCCCCTGTCAGGTATGCAAATGATGATATTGATATTTTAATTTTCGTGTTATGAATCTAAGTTTTTTTTTATCTTGCTCTATTTATTTATATTTTTTTATTAAAATCGATATAATCCGCCCGCGAACCCGCAAACCGCACAACCCTAACCCGTCCAAACCGAATGACGAAAATGGACAAAGACGGGTCTCTATATATCAACCGCGGTTTGAGATGGATGAACATTATGAGCCCGAACCCGCCCATACCCGCCCAATTGAAATGAAATGTCACTGTTCCATATTTTTCATAAGGTTAATGTAATTCTTCTTTGGAAAAGGCTTGTTCAAATAAATTCTTCCTTGGAAAAGTTGTTCTCACAACTAAAAAGTTGTCTATGGATCATTTGATTATGTGATCTTTTATTGATTTCTATTTATTCTCTCTGGTCTTATATATAAGAAAAATTTTACTTTTTAGATTCATTGTAAAATGGATGAATCTAGACTATAATATTGTCTAGATACATTCATTTTACAATGAATCTAAAAAGTAAAATGTTTTTTATATATGAGATCGGAAGGAGTATCTCAATACCTAGGGATCATAACAAATTGATGGTCAGCAATACGTCAGTAGTTGAGCAAATCATGGAAGAGGAGTTATACCTACGGGGACTCTGATTTTTAAGTCACTTCAAAGAATAAGGTACAAGTGAGAAAGTGGTAACAGAATAGAATATTTGACCATTTGGTAGATGAGTGTTTTTATAGATGGCAGTGTTGGGTCAAATATCTCCTTAATGGTTGTGTTGAGCAGCCCATTAAGATTGACTGTCAGGATTCCACATAACTGTAAGATGAGCCGTTCAAGCTCATCATCATGGGTGAACTGATCCACTTGTTAGGGGAGGTGGATAGGCTCGGATTGCCACGTGTCCTCGATGTAGGACTCAGTAGGAGCACATGGTAAATGCCTTTGTTGACTCAAGTTATGTGGACCTGGTTTCGTTGGACCGTCCTCGACGCCCTAGGGGATTGAGCCATGTTCGACGATGTACCAACTTTAGACTCGATCCAAAACACTCACCATTAGGGGTGGACAGAAAAACTGTAGCCCAACTTAACCCGAGGAAACCGAAAAAAAAAAAAAAAAAAAAAAAAAAAAAAAAAAAAGAAAAAGAAAAGAGGGAAATAGACGGTTTTGATTAGGCCACGGGTTAGTGGGTCTGAAAATTCAGTTTGCACATAGTTGACATGGGCGGATCCGGGTGGAGAGAACCGGACCGATGAGACCCGAAACCCGCCCCATTAGTAAATCAAAATTTCGCGTTTAACATTTTCCTTTTGCAATATACACAATCTAAGCTCTTATCCCGCGTGCTCTTCACACTTTCTCACTTGACCTCAAATCCATAGAGACTGAAACAATCATGAAACATTTTGAAACATATATAAAGCTTATCTTTCTTCATCTTTTTGGTCTAACTTCGCTGAAATCAAATGTTATATTTTTTATTTTATTTGAGCTTTTTGTTTTTTTCTTACTTTTTATGTTTATTTAGGGTTTGTAACACTTTCATTTTGTGTTTGTTTCATGATTCTCTTGTTGCATATTTTCACAATCTAAATTGCAAAGGTTGAGTTTGTTATTGATTTTTTTTTTTTTTTTTTTTTAACTGAATCAAACCGCCCAATAACCTGATTAAACCGCAAACTCGAACCCGTGAAAATTGATCTCTATTTTATGGACGGATTAGGCCTTATTTTTTATTCTGCGATTTGACTTAGGTGACAACTTTGGATCCGAACCCACTCAAACCCGCCCACTGTTTGTTTTTGGATACTTTTAATTTTTTAACGACTTTAAAATCTTCCAAATTTTATATGATTTGATGGGATAATTGTATTTTGATACAAATTTTTGAACATGATATTATTTATACGATGATTAGTATTTTAACTTTATAACTAAGTTAATATTTTGAATATTGACGTGTTTATAGAATTATATTAGTTTTTTTAAACTAATATAATACTAGTATTAATAAAGCTAACCACATTTTTTAACATCTTCAATTAGTCATATATGGTAGACGGAGGGAGGATGGGAGTTTATATCATCCTCTCCCAATTATAATCTGACCATAACCAGCCATGTATTCTCTCACTCACCGGTCACGATTGTGATACTGAGATCTACTGTTTGATACTTGTCTTGTCTCATTTTTGGTTGTTTTTTTATTTGCACAAGTCTCATTTTGGTTTTGTTTCACAATGATTCTTAACAATATTATTAATTTATTATTGCATATATGATCAAAATAAAATTCATACTTGTAATCATACTATGAAATGCTGAATGGTTATTTTTTTGGGTATGTTCACTTGTGAAAGAGACATAGTAGGCCGCAGCATGCATTCCTTGTTTGATAACTGCCACTATAGTCCACTTCCAATGATTCGATCATACATACCAAATATTGGATTGCATGAAAAAAAAATTCAATCCCTTGATTTCAATAATTCTCCATGTTCTTTCATAATCATCCTACAATGAGAATGTGCATGCATATATGTATAATATATAGATAAATTTTGTATATATAATATAGTGGATTTCATGTTCAGTTTGAAGATGAAATGACCAACTTCAGCGTGGCATTATTTTATCAATTTTCTTGGACCACATATATATAAGAGGGAGGAGAGCACCAAGTGGGTTCTCTTAAGGGTGAGCACAAACCCACAACTCGATTCGAAACCGACATAACCGCCAACATATGGAAGGACTCGGTCGGGTGCGGGTCGGGTCTCGGGTCAACATTTGTGAAAAATCGGCCATGAACGGTTGTATACGGGCGGGTGCGGGTCTCTAAAAGTTCGTCTCTTCATAACCGAAACCGACCGAACAATTTCTAAAATACAAATTAATTTTTTTTCTAGTTTTGAGCACCTCTTCTCTCTCTTAATATCATATGCTCTTCACTTTGTTAATTTTATCTATCTTTGATAGAGGAGAAAACTATTGTATTTTACAAGCTTTAGTTTGTAATATGTTGATAAAAGAGATGCGAAAGATAATATTTTAGATTTATCTTAATTTTTACTTCTCATTTATTATTTATTATTGTCGTTGAATTTACAAATTTGAAACAAATTAACTTCATCTCATCATTTTTATTGTATCTTTTGTTGCAGTATGTACGAAATATTGAACGAATTGTCAAAAAATAAATAATTTTTTGATCAATGAAGTTTTAAATGTAACAACAACGTTTCAATCTAACCTGTTTAAACCGACCCGTTGAAACCCGTCACCCGTATGACCCGAACCCGAACAAACCGAAGACGTAAATGGTCGGAATTGGGTCCAAATTAAGAGGTCGCTGTTTTTATTAGTTTGACGATTTTCGGCACGAACCCGACCGATGCTCACCCCTAGGTTCTCTCATATCTTAAATGATACTAGTTTTGGTTGAGTGGTGTATAATCAATGAACAATTATTTTTTATATTTTAAAAAGAAGATAAATTGAGTAAGCAATTTATAATGTTCTAACTTCAAACTAACGGTTTTGAGTTAGTTGGTTAAATTAAAGAAACATGAATTTATAGGGAAGGCTTGCGGTTAAATGCAAGGATAGTCCATGTACTAAGCGGTCCAAGTTGAGACTTTATAGACTTTAAATTTTAGTAGAAAAACACTCAGAAAGAATTAATTAATTTAATATGACAAAATAATTATAGATGTTTACCTATTTTTTAATTGATCAAGTTGAAGACCTCAAATGTATAGTGTTCAATATGCAATGCTCAAAGGGTTGAATAGTTTAAAGTGTGTGTGCATATATATATATATATATATATATATATATATATATATATATATATATATATATATATATATATATATATATATATGAGTTAACTAATGAATCAAACAAGTTAAATTAGTTTAAATTTAATTATATTATTTAATTAACATGCTTAATCTTTAATTTATTTGATTCATGAAGTAAGTTCAATGAATCATTTATAATAAATTTTAATTTCAACATTATTAAGAAACAGTAGGTAACATACCTTTGGAATTGGTCAATTTTTTTGGTGTTTCTATACGAACCTTATAGAAGGATATAAGAAATCAATGTGTTTTGCTAAGAATCCACTATGGGAACTACTTTAGCTGCTATTGCGTGTCATTATATTATATCAAATTATTCATAAAAAATTGATAAATCCGAAGGCTCATTCTAGGATGGGAGAGTGATATAGATCTCCCATCATGGGAGAGTTAGAGAAATTAATTTTAGCCATTGAATTGTGATGCTCTATGATTCTTTCTTTCTTTCAACACTAACAACACTAACTTTTTTATTCGTTCTTACTTTTTTATCCTCTCTCCATTGATACGGGTCTTTCTTTCTTTCTCACCCAACACTCCATATTTGCAACAAGCAATTATTGACAAGAAATCACAAATTTACGTTTCCGTTGATGATCGAGTTCCCATACTTGAGATGTTTGATCGGAACACTTCTTCACCCCTTCCTTTCAACAAATTATCTCTAACCAATAATCTACAATCTCGATTCCAATTCTAAGAAATCAAATTTTAAGAAAGTTTTGAAAAAATATAAATGAAAAAAGATTAAATTAATTGATTTTTTTTTTACAATCAATTAATCTTCTGCAGAGCTCTCTAATTTATTGAAGTGAATTTTTTTTAATTATTACTTTGAAAGTTCATTTTGTTTCCATTTTATGAATTGACCATGAAGTTTACCAACACCACTAAAGCAAGTCACATATTTTTATGTATGACTTGTTTTATTGATTTTGAATAAATTAATAACTCCAAATTATTAAGGACAAGGGATATATAGTGTAGGCCTCACCAAACAAATCCACAATTTCTCCGGAAAAAAAAAAAAAAACTATTTAACTTCTTATAATACTTCTTATAATACACATACAGCTAGAGTTGTCAAAATGGGCTAGTCCGAATGGATCGGTTCGAAAAGCCCAAAATTTTCCCGGACTTAAGTCTTAAAATTTGAGCCCGAATTTTTCCGGGCTTTTTAGCCCGGTCCGTTTAAGCCCGCTCAAAATATGGGCTAGCCTGAATGGGCCGCGGGTAGCACGAAGCCCGCATAAATTATAATAAAAAAATATGTATGAAAATAAATATTAGCTATTATGTTACATTTTAAGTGTTCATTTTTTTTTATTTGGATCAACTCAATCTAAAATATTTTTTTAAACAATTTAATATGTGAATTTAAAACTAATATGTTGTTGATTTGTTTTTGTATGTGAATTAATATTTCGACGTTCTCTTGTGTTGAATTAATATGTGAACTTAAATATAAATAACTCTATTTCTTTAGTTTTCTATTTTATTTTTTGTAACTTAAATATGTTGAGTTTATGAAATTAAAGAAAAATAATATTAGTAACATCTATTTTAATTGAACACTAATAACTAAAGAGAATTTAAAATAAAACGGGCCGGCCTGAAAGCCCGACGGCCTGTTCCGAGCCGGGCTCAGGCTTTATTTTTGGAGCCCGTATTTCATTCGGACTTTTTTAGCCCAGCCCGATAAAGCCCGAAGCTCGTCCGGGCCGCCCGTTTCGACAGCTCTACCTACAACCATATATCTATCTTACTTTTTTTTAAGTAGTGGCTAAAAATGTATTTTTTTTATGTGAATAAGTGAAAAATATCGAATTTAAACTTCAACATCTACATATAATATGATGTATCTACTAACTGAGTTATGTTCGTAGAAATTATTTTAATTTATTAATTCTAATAATCGATGATATTCATTTTACACTTTTAAATAATTTTTTGTACGACTAATATTACTAATTAGTTGTTACGAGGACCTCCAACTTCTTTAACTATTTACTCAAATGAGTTGATCTATCCACCTTATCTTACTTTTAAAATGAATTGCTCTCTCAAGACACCCTCCTACATATAGGAGACGTAATGAGTGGATGTTCTTTTGAGCGATGCCCAGCGTGCATAATAATAATTCATATAAAAATTAGTTCAAAAATAACCACCTTAATAAAAATGAGCAATTATATTTGTTTGTCTCCAAAGAAATTTATGAATTTGTTTGTGTTAAACTTTAGCGTTTGCGTTACAAAAGAAAGGGCATCCGATTTTATGAATTGAAGTGGTCCCCCAACTCACCGAAATTGACCTCACTCAAGTTATTTCTTTGTTAGCTCCTCCAAGAATATGTTCCTTTCCCTTTTAATTTTTATTCAATTCTTTCAATTATTCTTCTTTTACTTGTATTATATAAATACAACTTTGTTGGTGTCTGTACCTATCGTTAATTACTATATTCATGGACTATGTAATGTAGGGTTTATATGGATAGGAACTTGAGAAAATGACTTGTGTCTTTTTCTTTTAGAGATTATCTATAAAAAAAAAATTTGATTTAGGTATTGATTAGTGAGGTTTGGTTGATTTTGGCTTTGACCTCAACACGTGTTTCAATATTTTTGAAATGTATAAATAAAATTTGAGAAGCAAACCAATATGGTTTGAAAAAAAAATCGAGTTAAAGTCTGACTCACCTCTTCTTTATTCAAATACAACAGTTTCTTTCAATTGATGTATTAAAAGGTCGGACATAATTCTTACATATATTATATACAATATTCTTACTAACTGAATAATGTTTATAGGGACAAATAAAACGGTTTTAAAGATGAATATATAATATATTTAAGAAAGTTTAGCACGACTTAATTTTTAACAAAAAATTTAAAAAAAGTGAAAAACCGATGTAGCGTATATTTAAAAAAAGTTAATTCCGAAATTTGCACAATACATACAATATGATTGGAACTCCGGTGATATTGTTATCAAGAGTTTGTTTAAGTGTCCGCCACATACGGCCCACACGCACACATCAATTTTTTAGTGTTAATACTATCTAATAAGTAGGGATGTCAATTTGTATCTGATAACGGATTATCTGTACGGTGATCTGAAGTCGCAGATTTTTTTTTTCCCGTGGGGATGGAGGTAGAAATTCCCCCGTAGATAATTTGGGGCGGGGGACGGGGAAGGTTCATCCGCCACCGTGGATTCCCTGACTCCGACCATATTATTTAAATTATATATACAATATATAATTATATAACTTTATATGTTTTTTTAAATAAAAAAATAATAATTAATATACTATAAAGATTATGTATGGTGTCAACAAGTTCAATTGGATATTTAATTTTTTTGACAAAAGTAAATATTAGAATGTGCTTTGCTGTTTTTTGTTATTGATGTAAAATGTACATGTACTTTTATTTAAAAAAAAAAAATGAAAGATACAAAATATATATTTTTTTAGAAAAAAGGAAAAAAAAAAAAGATATTAATGTCGTATTTTTGATTAAAATGTATAACAATTTTGTTAATTTTTTATGTCAGTGGAGATACGTTGATACTGTGGGGATCCGTGAGGATGAGGATGGAGGAAGAAATCTCCCCGCGGGGATGGGGATGGAGGAAGAAATATCCCCGTAACGGGGAATGGGGGTAAGGAGTGATAAAGTATCATCCGCTCAATCCCCGCCCAATTAATAAGAGAGATTCATTGAATAACAACAATCAAATTGATTCATTGAATGATAGATATTTTTGCCACTATTTTTTTTTAACCAAAGTATCCTCCGCACGCGACTGCAGAGATTAATCCTCTCGAGGTTTGATCTTTCCCAACAAATATTTTTCCATACGCACCGGCCGAGAATCGAACCCAGGACCAAATAGTTAAAAGGCCCAAATATCTATCACTTATGTCACACTATGTTAATTTTTTTGTGTTACTTTTTTGTTTCGTACTATACTTTTCGTAATAAGAAAAATTCATTAAGTAATTTATTAACTAGAATTTTATCCTTAAATAAATAAGATTGGAACTTCAAATTCAATTTTAATATAAACAATTTGATGCTATAATCAATTGAATAAAACTCACAAGGCTAACTAAATATTTCTCTATAATTACGGTAAAAAAAAATGAATATTTCTCTATAATTAAATAACAAATATCAAACTACGGAGACTTCAACACAAATTTTAATCTTCTAAGTTAAAACTTCTCTCAATCTCTCACAATTGCTCACTTTTAATCTTATTTTTTTCAATTTTTTTAAACTATTTTTGTTCTCTTCATCTAGAGACAAATAGAAAAGATAAAGAGGAATGTTGATCGAGATGATCCAATTTGTGTAATATTTTATATTTCTATTTTATTTTTTTTGCAATTTTTTTATATTTCTTCACAAAATTTATTTCACTTTTTTATGACCACGAAATTGATTCCACTTATAACCCACTTTACATCTATTCAGTGGATTGGGCTAGAAAAATATATCTAAGAGACTATTACTTCTATCATCTTATAAGTTATTTCCGCGCTCTATAAAATGATCATTTTATCTTTCAGTTATTTATGCAACGAACATTGTAAAAATGAGAAATTTTGAAAAATGTTATTTGCAACTTATGTAGTGGACATTATAAAAATAAAATATGGTGAGATGTTTTGAGGGGGTATCCACTATTTAAATAGTGGATATAATATTTTAATAATTTTGTAGAGCGCGTAAAAAAAATCATTATGGCACCTTGGTTGAGCACGCAGAAAAAATAGTAAGACGCCAAAAATAATCATCTATATAAGAAGAGAGAAGCTTTCTCTTCCCACCCCCCTATATCTTTTTCACCCCTCAATATTCCAATTTTGCTCTTGGTTAAAAAGTTCGGACCGTGTTTTCCGAACTTTTCCTAGTGTAAATTCAACAAAAATTTCAGAAAACACAATCCGAAGTTCGTATTCAAGGCAAAAAAAAGTTCGGAAAACACGTTCCGAACTTTTTTACCAGGGGCAAAATTGGAATATTGGGGGGTGAAAAACATATATGGGGGGTGGGAAGAGAAAGCATCAAGAAGAGAAACGTGTGGGGGTGGGAGGGGAGATGGAGCCCATAAGCCCAATAGATTAACGAGCAAGTTTAAGTTGAAAAATACTCCATAATCAACTTGGATTTGTCTCCATTTCTTTTATAAAAGAAATGCTTTCGTTGCCAATAAAAAAAAAAAAACATTAGTTAATGTTATGTAGGACTTAGGAGGCTTTTTTTCGGAAAAAGAGGAGGTTTATTGGGTCCGTTTATTTTGGATTTTTTATGAAAAATTTATTTTATTTAAAAGATTCTATTTAAAATTTTGATAATGCTTGTTATAGATTTTTTTAAAATTAGTTTCACTTTACATATATATATATATATATATATATATATATATATATATATGAATATAGTAATTACACTTTAATGGAAGGAAAACGGGCAACGAGTTGCGCCGCTAACCCTTTTTTATGGTAAAATCAATCATTTTAAACACTACATTTTGGGATCTAGGAGACACCACAAAATTATTTTTAACTTCAAAATAAAAATTTATTTCTAATAGCTTTTTAAGAATTTATGCGACATACTTCTGATTGTTCCCAATTAAAGAAAAAAAAACCAAACAAGGGAGATTAATTTGAAACTGAAAATAGAGTAAATTAAATCGATTAGTCATCGTTGTCATGATAACTTATTCAGTTCCTTCCCTTTTGTTGTAGTTTGATCGATGTTATTTGGAACTAAGTAGGAGTGTAGGACTGTTTCAGTTGTATATCAAATAGCTTAGACCAATGTATTGCATGTCATTTGCATTCTTGCTTAATAAAAAAATAAAATTGAAATCACAGAACTTGTAACTAATTTGTAATTACAGAACCTGTAAACAGCAAATTCGGCAATAATCAAACATCAAATTTACAGTAACATTCGAATTCATAAGCATTAGTGCATCAATGTCATACACTTTAATTGAACATAATTTACATCAAGGATCAACAATCATTACATATAGAAATTGCATTAACAATCCAATTTAAATTACATAAACGGTCAAATTTCATAATATTGGTAAAAAAAAAAATAAACAAAACTATGTCATAAACATGACTACATCAATGTCATACACAATGAAAAGTCCAAAATAACACAATGTCATAAACTACGTTGATCAATCACTTTCATCATCAACGGTCAGTGGATTGTTTACACTAGAACCAACTCCGACTATTTTTTTTTTTCTCACAACAATGGTTTTTTCAATTTCCAATTCATCAAATTGTCTCTGTCTATCCATAAATGTATACTCT
This sequence comes from Trifolium fragiferum, assembly GCA_954870985.1. Classification (NCBI taxonomy): domain Eukaryota; kingdom Viridiplantae; phylum Streptophyta; class Magnoliopsida; order Fabales; family Fabaceae; genus Trifolium; species Trifolium fragiferum. The sequence goes on along the minus strand of OX940792.1, from coordinate 31,861,699 downwards.
CATGCCATAGCTTCTTCTAAACAATTTTGCCTCCACTCCTGACATGTCGGAGGTAATGGACAATCATCCTTCAACTTAACATAAACGAAATGATTCGGAATCAATCCTAGGCACATAATTTGTGAAGACGCGTCTTGTGGTGGACTGTCTCGCAATGGGGAAAAACACTTGATAATTCCAATATTGGGCATTTATCAACTCGACTACAACTTTGTTGTAGCAAGAAGCAATGATATGACTCATATCCGGAAAAGTTAGTCACTTTTCCATAGGAGCTACACCGTGTTTAGAAACTTTCTTGGCTGGGTACATGCATCTAAAATATAATTAAAACGATCCTTAGGACCAAATATTTTCTCATACGCGGCTCTATGCAATTTTACTTCCCTAAGTATGTTCAACTTAACTAACTCAAAATCATGTTAAGTTTTACCACTATCCAATGCAACAACACGGTAATCGCAATAGTCATCACCCTTAACTTTGACAATATCTTCAATATATGGGTGCATGAATGAAGACATTTGATTAAGCAATGGAATAGTAACTTGTGAGTTTTGAGTTGGAATCCATTTACCAATTCGGGCACCCTTTTGAGAAGAACTTGAAGGCTTCGATTGTGAGACTTGACAATTCAGAAATTGTGCATCAACATGCTCCCAATGCGACTTCTCTCGAGTTGTCAATCAGTCACTGTCATCTTCGGTATCTCATGCCCTCACTCCTCATAAGACTCCGAAATTGTTGTAGTGCTCATGAAAAATTCTCCTATTTTTCGTTAGATATGAAGGAAAATGCAACATTAAATGTCTTCTTGTTCGACGACACACCCACCATCTCGAGTCCATCAACAAAACAGTCGGAAAAGTGTTAAACAATGCCACGAGTTTAGGATGAGCAAAAAATATATCCTGGACAGTTGTAGATTCACCAACGGTATAACCACGAAGTCAAAACGGGCATCCGCATTTCCTCGTTCCCGTTTCTTCAAATTTTATCTTCTTAGTTGTTCGTTGGTAAACACCTCCTCTTTCACAACCCAACACAAGCTTCTGCTTTCTCCTACCAAAACTGTTGTTTGAATTTACAATCACAATTGCAAACTGTAACTTGGTGGCAACGTCGTGAACCCACTTAAGTAAATCTTCATGATTCTTAAAAACTTCACCCGTCAAAAAACTCGAAGTAGTATCAAATTATATTGTGGGAAGATGACTAATTTCAATTGCCGGAGCATGACAATTGACAGGATCCGCTTTAGTCACAACTTTTTGGACAGGTATACCAAGTACTACTTGTCTCGATTCATGATCCATAACTACAAAAAATTAAAATACATATCAAATACAACACATGCAACAATATAAGCATTAAGCAATAAGCTATAATCAATAATCAATCAAAGTTTAACATTGAATCTTCTAAAAATAACCAAAACATAACGTATGCAGTAGCAGACAATGAAAAAATCATAGGGCGTGCAAAATTTGGAATGCGGATTCCGAAATTTCTTGGCCAAAATTCGGAAAATGTTTTCCGAACGATTAGGTGTCAGAAATTTCGAAAACCTAGAATTTGACTGGCTATTTTAAGATGCAATAACAAAAAATAATCGGTTAAATGTAAAATTTACCTTATGTTTATGCTTCAATGAGTGTAGAATCCTTTAGATAACGTTCTAATCTTGCATTTGACCCAACAATGAATTGAAAATGCAAAAGGTTTAAGGAGAAGAAAAGATTGAGTGTGAAGATGAAGAAGAGAAAGTGAGCTGCTTCTGTGTCTATATCGCACTTTTTTGAAAAACGTTTACCAAAATAAACCCGAGCGGAAAATGTTTTCCGAAGTTTCAAAATTGCAGTTCGTAGAACCCGAAATTTACTTACCAAGGACAAAAACGGAAACCTGAAGGGAAAAAGACAACGGAGGGTGGGAAGAGAAATTTTCCATATAACTAGTGTTATATATTGGATTTTTGTGTTAAGTTTGGTCAGATTCAATACCATCGGTCCAATACTACATATAAGTTTCACCTTACCACCTAACAAGATATGCCTCATTTTAATCCTAAGTCCTAACACCCACCTCGAGCCTATACTAACTTTAACATCTTCAACGTTGTCATCTCTTCCTTCGTAGACACTGATCCACCATCATTGAAAGTTCTTCTCAAACTGAGTTTCGTTCGGAACAAGTAGACTTCATTTAAAGGGTTAAATGCTTTTTTGAAAATAAATTAAATGACTTTCTAACTATTTGACATATAAAAAAAAAAAGGAAGAAAAAAAAAGTAGTATTACACGTGGATTGAGAAAAGACATAGTGGCGGAAATAGAAAAAATTATTTAGGGGGATTATAAATTTATTTTTTTTAATTTATAAATTAAGTAAAAAAATATTATATATAAAAATATAAGTAGTAAAAAGCACAAATATACTATTTGGCAATTCCAAATTTTAAACTTATAAATTCATATCAAGAAAATAAAAACTTTATGTCATTTCATATTTATATATACTGATTTAATTGGTAATTTTATTCAATATTATAAATTTAATTAGTTATCTGTTATTTTTTGACAAATAAAATCAAAGTTCATTATTATAAAATTAATTTGTATAGCTTAAAATAATACTCTACGTAATAATCAATAATATAAAGGGTAAAATATGTTATCAGTCCTTACTTTTATAGTGAGTTTTAGTTTTTGTCCCTGTAAAATAAAATCAATGGTTTTCATCACTACAAAAAAATTATTTTATTTTTAATCCTTAATGAGTAAAATTTTGACATGTTAATGCCAAAATTACTACATTTTATGTTCAAAATGATCTATACTATGTTTATATATCATGGTAAACTTATATAAATTCATGTGTTAAAAAATTGTCCCATTAGGAATTAAAAACAAAAAAGGATGAAATGAGCGATTTTATTTTACAGGAACGAAAACCAAAACTCGCTATAAAAATAGGGACTGAAAACATATTTTACCCTAATATAAACTAATATTTGTACTAATATTTATTTCTTATAGTCATTAAAAAATAAACTCTAAATTAGTATTTACATTAATATTTATATTAATATTTGTACAAATATGTATACAAAATTACTTAAAACTATTAATAATATATTTACATAAAAATTATACCTATAAAAAAATTAGTTTTTTAGGTGGGGAAGGGCCGTGGCCACCACCGGCCCCTCGTTAGTACCGCCTCTAAGACATGTGATATTATTATGAGAATAGATCCTCTCTATTTTTTTCTTTTGTGACGATATTTTTGCTTTCCAATCTCATTACTAACAATGTTTTATTTTAGTTTGGATACAGATAAGATAACACAGTACGTACAAAAAATAAAGTAAATGTATCATAGTTAAATAGCAGTAGTGTGATAGAATATGAATATAATATAAAATCTTAACTCTATCTAATAATTGATTTAAACCAAACAATCCTAAGGAGAACATGATTACTGATGATATATATCAAATACCGAATGAATGATATATAAAGCATACACTATTACCATGAATCCAGTTCCCAGGTCAGCATTTACAGAATGAAAAACAATAAAACAAATGTTCTTTTTGTTACATAACATTGCATTATGAAACAAATGTTTTAGACTACTCTATAGCAAGTGAGATAACTTGATATAACTATATCCTGTAATAAGATCCAATTTCATATTCGAAAAAGATCAAATCACGACATACTAGAAGGCTCTTGTGGAACAATATTTGATGAAACAAACCACCTAAATAAATTACACAGATGGGAAGTATTTGTTTAGATTGAAAGGCAGTGAATAAAACTCCTCACTTCTTGTATCAGTCTTAAAGGATCTGTACTTGTCCCACCAATGCTTTCCTCTATCTTTTCGAATAGCAGATTCTTTCTTATGTAGCGTGTTATCCAAGAAATATGCCACAACTCCAGCAACAAATGCTTTTGATTGGAATGGCACATTTACTATATCATTGAACTGCAGCCAAGTACATCAAAAGGTTAGTGGTGCATAAAAAGCGTTAGACAAGAAATTCGAAGCTAGAGAATATGACATGTTGTGGGGGGTGGGAGGGGGGGTCAATATATTAATAGAAAAATAGATAACCATAGAGACATACCCATCTTGCTCCGGTGTGAACTGGACCGAAACCATTAATTGCTGTGTACTCATTGAAGTACTGTGGGATAGATAAGCCCAGGAAGATGGAGAAGCCTAACACAAACTTTGTCCTAAAACTATTGAGGTTGCAGAATTGAAGAAAACTTAGACCTCCCGAACCTACAAATGATGAATGAAAGTGGAAAGTTAAATGCTGTTTATTGTAAGCATGAAAATAAATCAAAAGAATGAATGACTTGTGATTATATGTTATATCAGACATACCAACATAAGCAAAGAACAAGCAGTATAGTGCTGCAACGATGGGAGGGGGAATGGACGCGAATACTGCTCCAAATTTTCCTACACCGTAAAGAAAAAATAGTAAGTGTTGAAAGAAAGAAATGGACTAGGTTAAGGAAAAGAAGATGCTCATTATAAATGTGGCACTTAGACTTTCAACTCACCTAGAATTGAAAAGAAAATCATAAACCCGGCGGATATTTGCACCACTCTTCGACTACCAACACGTGTCAAAGCCAAAAGACCAGCATTTTCTCTATAAGGAAACAAAAACAAACACCTTTGTTCATCAACAAGGATGTTGATACGTTTTAGTTAAAGCGAGGTATACAAGCAGAATGGTTTCGTTCTTACACAGATACAGAAGATCCAATGCCAGTTCCGAACAATCCTGACAACAGAATGCCAACACCCTGAAGAGCAGTGATAAAATGTACAATTATCAGTGTTGACTTTAAACTACTATTGTTTATAAATCAATTTCAATTTATTTTTGGATATTTAAATGCAAAAGTACCAACTACATTTGTACCTGCCAACCAATACCCCGACTAAGAATCGATGGTGGTAATGGTGTAGCACTTGCAAACCGATAAACAGCAATAAAAGCTCCACTGGACTGTTTGCAACAAATAAAACACAAGTATAAAATTTAACTCTAGTGAAGCAGCATTATTCAATGAAAATGCAAATTAGCAAACTGCATCACACTAATAATCAGTTAGAACATAACATAAAACTATGAATGTAGAAATTAATAGAATAATTATTGAATAGGAAGAAAATTGCTCACTATTAAATGAAAAAGGAACTCTCATTCTAACTTCAAAAGAAATGAAACTATTCAAATAAGGGAATTACCTCTACTAGAGCAACAAAGGATGCCATCATCATGGCAAAGGCTTCACCTGCATCAAATGAAGGTGCACCCCATTGAAATGGATACGGAACACGAATCCTGCAAACCCAAGATCCCAGAGAATAAGAAACTAATATCTCAAGGATGCAATTACATTTTACTTCTGAATATCCTTTTCGTTATGTCCATGCTCTAAGGTTCAAAAAACTGAAAGTATATAAAAAGGAAAAGGTTCAAGAATGACAAATGTGACACTAACGAATACTAAAACTCTTTGAATACACACCGGTGTCGTAAATTGCAAATCACAGATAATAGTTGTTCGTTCAAATTCTGGTATGCTATTGCACTGCTATAGCCTATAGCTACTATTTAACAATATTGGTGGACATATCGCTGATCGCGGATGATAGTGGTTTGTTCAAATTTTGCTATGCTATAGCACCACTGTAGCCTCTATTTCACAGCACTGAAACACACTTTATGATCCATCCAACTTTTAACAAGTCAACACACTTGCCTCGTAAGTTAACCATATTTTAGAAAATGGACTAAATATAAACAATATGTTGAAGAATGCCTTTTAAAAGTGGGTTACTACTTTCTAGCACTTCTCATAGGACAATCATTCACCATCTAATAATTCCTAATTTGTGACTCAATCATCGCACTTGAAATATTCTTTCATTTCATCCATCCTACTTGGATCCTATGGTCGACTGCTTTGTTTATCCCCCGTCACATGGTATGATGGAGTGATGGCCCAAAGATGTTTAACTGCATGTTTTCCAAATCTCACCTCCACAAAGCATAACTGATAAATGGAATTACAAGAATAAATTCCCCATAAGGCCTTTTGGAAAAAGGTCCCGTTTTAAGTTTTATGAAATAATTGGATAAATATAAAATGTTAAAAACTTCAAATGATACAATTTAATAGACTTATAGTGACTACACAGTGCATCACAACTTATGGACATTATTAATTGTAATCAAATAATCAGTTGCCAAAGAAGAAAACCATGTAGAGAATTCCACAACTCACCATTCAGCAGCCTCTATTAGGCCAGAACGATCAGTGCGGCAGGTTATCTGTGTTTTATGTTTAACGTGGTTATAGGCCCCTCCAACGGTGAGAATATAAGCATATAACCAGACAATTGCAACCGTGAATAAAACAGAGAAACGGTCGAAGACATGTTTTCCTGAATGGAGCACATGGGGCACAAACTGCATTACAACCAATAACTGTTGTTAACGAACTCAGTTCAACATAAACCATCATGATAGAAAGATAAAGAAACATGAATAGAGATCATGATGCTGATTTGAAACATAGATATTGGGTTTGTGACACTTCAAAAAACTGTACCTGTGAAACAAATACTAGCAATACAAGCTCTGGCAATCCAATCTCTACGCATTGAGCAACCTACACCGAAGCCAGGTATCAGTAATAAAATAATTTATCAATTAACGATGAATACAGTCACTTTAAATATGTAACTTAAGGCTTACCCCAGGAAAGCCCAATTCATATAGCCCAAAACCAACAAGAGATACCAAAGGAACTGCTGATAGTGGACTTAAGAACCTGAAGAAAGAAGTTGAGCTTGCATCATTTGGGAATATTAAGCTCAATCACAAGAACCTCAAGTTAATTTAATCTTTTCAGTTTCTGAAGACTAAATAGTTAATACAAATTTCACATCACAAAGCACTCAAGCATATCAGTAAAATATGAAATTCAATCATCAAAACCAGAACATTTAATATATCTTGCTTACACTCCACTTTGGACATTTTCAAGCCACACATAAAGACCAATAAAGTATGACACAGACACTTGCTAAGAACACGAGACCAACCTTGCAACATTACGCCAAAGACCACTAAATCCTAGTACTATTTGAAGGGTTGAAGCAACAATAAGAGCACCTTGAGTTGCCCGCATAATCTTCTTGAATTTCTGCATAGAGAAAATAATAAAATAAAAAAGCAGGTAAAGAAAGTGATCAAACAGTTCATGTACCCAAAAATAAAAACGGTGATCCAACATTTACTTTAGCACCAGAATCTAATGTCAAATGCTGCTTGTTAGATTAAATTTATGCTATTTGTTCAGATTATGGCGGATTTCATTACAATACTCAATACAATGCAGTGACCAAGCAAGTGAATGGCGTATCTACTTTGCACAATATAGAGCAAGAATTGTTCTCATACAAACCTCTATAGGATCTGGCTCATCATTGAATCGACCAGCAAGAATGATTGAGATTGTTGTCGGAACAAAGGTATACGACCCTCCGATTACTGCAGGCAATCGGCTTCCAAACAGGGTTTGCACCAAAGTGTTGATTCCAGCCACAAAGAGTAGTGTTTGGATAACTTTCGCTTTCTCCTCCTGCAAAAAAGATGGACTTTTAATTCTTTTCTTGTTTGAAAATAATAATGATATTAATATTTTTCCTAGGACAAAAATGCAACTTCAATCAAAATGTCAAATATGAATATCCCTTTCAAATTTAGCAAATATGATTTCCTTAATTATATTTTACTTGTTAATGCTTACATTGCCACCTCCCATCTGGGGAACGAGAGAAGTAGGAATTAACACGGTTGTTCCCAGCATCACAAGATAATGTTGAAAACCAAGAAGTATGGCCTCAGCTGCATAAGAATGCCCCCAAATTTCACATCAAATTTAGTATCGGACATCTGCTTTTCTTTTTGTCGTTGAAGATGACCGATACATCTGCTTTTCTTTTCTGCTTTTCTTTTCTACGAAGAAAAGCAGATGTATCGGTCATCTTCAACGACAAAAAGCCTTAGAGAATATTATCATTAAAATTTAAAATTCACTCTATTTAGCACGGGACAGAATATTGTCCAAAATTCAACAATATGAATGAATGTTTGTTTAGAAGAAAAAATATATATTAGAATTAACCAATAAAATGTTTGCAAATTATTACATCAGGGAACAAAAATGAAGTAGCATCAAAATAATTTGTGAAGCACTCAATCTGTAATATGAAAATAACTATGAAGAGTCTCAATGCATGTAGAATTACATCACTAGAAAAGACAAACCAAGAAGTTGTGAAAAAAATTTATCAAAAAAATAGGACTCCAAATTGGTTCCAAAATCCAAATTAGAATAGTCACACTTTACTTAAGCAGACCCTTTTGGCCAAAGAAAAATTATAAGGTGAGACTCATGAATTTTCTTTTTTTGTATTAACTCTCAGGTTTCCCGAGAAAGGGCCCCATAATCCAGAGTTCCGCGAGATAAGTAAAGTCTAATCAATAATTGTTTCCACCAGAAATCAAACACGAGTTCTCCGAATGATTTGTCCTAAGGGGAGCTCATGAATTTATTGATAAAGGAATCTTTTTCCCCTTATTTTCTCTTCCTTCACATGCCTTGCTAAATATAGAATTATAATTAAATTAATTTATTTAAATTGAATATTATTTTTCTTCATAAACTCATGAAGCCAACTAAAAGGAAAGAATTGAAAGAAAGACACTTTACACAATAGGATAAAAAGATAACATTCACAAAGCAAATAAAGTAACCATAAAAGAAAAATACATTCTTTAAATAAGAATCAGGTTCAAAGTTAAGAAATGGGAATGAAAATGAAACTCACGCCAAGGTGGAGGACTTGTTATGCAATAAGAAACATTTGGTAGCTGATCCTTCGGTGGATGTGGTTGTGGTTCATCTGCTTTCGGTGCCGGAGCTCCTCCACCACCACCTCCTGCCATAACTTTCTTCCTTCACACACAGTCTCTACAGTTAACTGTAACAATCAATAAATCAAACCACAAATCTCACTCAAACCAACCGCACAAAGAAAGAAAACAATAACAATGGATAGAGTAAGTGTGAGTGTGAGAGTACAAAAGAGTTAGTTTTGATTTTGGAAAGTAAAATAGTGACAACAATTGCAAAGTTTAACAAAGAAGAGAAGAAAAAAGTAGTAGTACCTTTTAACGATGCTTGTTTTCAGCTATGAAGTATGAAAAGATAGAAACATAAATAATAGAAAGAAAAAAAAAAATGTTTATTTTGAGTGAAAGACAACTCAGAAGGTGGTGTTTGTAGCTCTAGGGGAGTGTTTGTTTGTAGAGTGTGTCAAGTAAAGCAGACTCCAAAACAAAACAAAGGGTATGTTGAAGATTTTCACAAACGATAAAGTAGTAATAGTAATAGTACACTGAAAATGAATAAATATTCTCTCTCTTCTCCTACTTCACCGAATTTTAATAAAAATAATATTAAATTTATAAAAAAAGGTGGCTTATTATTTTAATGAGCATCTCCGATAAGAATGTTAGTTTTATAGATTAATGATCCGTATTTTTTTCTTCTAACTTCTTAATGGAATGAGTTATTATGCATAAGCTTATTACTTATGCATGGTGCATAAATAAATTTTCACCATCAAATTGCATCTCACATTCTCACAAACTCATTTCGCTTACTTGCTCACCTAATTCGGAGTTAAAATTGTAGTGAATGATAAATCAATTGAACTTTTCTGTAAACATATAAATTCCTCGATGTCAAAATCATTTTACTGTGGAATTATTTCACATTAGATGTATTTAATCATGTCAAAGTCATTTGTTGTGAAATAATTTTAAATGGTTGTACTCTAAAAATATTTTGCTCTGAAATGATTTAAGATAGGTAAAATTACACATTTGGTCTTTTATCTTATTTTTTGTAACATTTTGGTCCTTTATTTTTTATTTGTAACACTTTGATCCTTTATCTTATATATTTGTAACATTTTAGTCCTTTATCTTTTATAACATTTACATATAAATCTTTTTTCTCATATTTTTTTTATTCAAAAAAATGTTGAATTTTATTTGTTAAAATACCTTTTTATTAAAATTAAATAAAACTCATAATTTTGATGAAAATGTTCATCATTTTCATCAATTCTTTTATATTTTCATGTTCTTTAAGGGACCAAAATGTTACAAATAAAAGATAAATGACCAAAGTGTTACAAAAAGATAAGATAAAGGACCAAAATATTACAAATGAAAGATAAAGAACCAAAATGTTAAAAAAAATAAAATAAAAGACCAAATATATAATTTTGCCTTTAAAATATATACATGATGTTTATGCACCATAACCAAATCCATTTTTAGAATTTCATAAAACTCAAATTGATGCAAAACTCTCGATTTTAATATTGTTGTATATCCTAATTCAGAGATTAAATTCAAAGAACTTGTATATCTCATCTAAACAATATTGTGGTGCTTCACTTTATCTTTCTACTATAATCTAGAAGTAGAATAATTTATTTTCTCTTTCTAGTTGAATGGAATAATGAAACCACACGAGTTATTATATTAGGAAATCTATCCTTTCAAGTTTAATATACTAAAATAAAATTGGTGTATATCTAATAAAAATTAAGAAAACGTTGATTTATTTAACATTGAGACATCATTTTCATATTTATTATGGTTAGTTTATTTACCTACTAGTATTTTTATGTGATTGTTGGGTTTGGGTAGTGACATAATAGAATGAGAAAAAGTGAGGCCCCTTGGATGAGTGATGAGGGTGATGGTTGTTGGATAGTGTTTGTAAACCGACAACAATGAATGAAAATGAATTAATTGATTAAGAAGATGTAATGTAAATTAATTGTACTGGGACTTGCAGTCAAATATGAGAGACGGTGTGTAGCAGCTTCAGCATAGCATAGCTGGAACTTTCTGACTTGTCCAAATAAAATCGCCGAGCACATCATTGTGTAAAATACTACTCCTCAATTTCAAACTAAATTATATAATTCAAATGTAAATTACAGTATTTGTCCCAATTATTTGACATAACTCGTATTCTGTATTTTAAAATTAATAGCATACAATTTTATGATTAATGTGTTGCGGTGCTTAATACTCATATAACATTCATACGACACGTGTCGAATATGTGTTAAAAACATATTTTTTTCTTTACCTCGACACTTTTTAGATTGGTGTCCGACAGCTTTAAGACACTCGTATAAACGTGTCGGATAAGTGCCCTAAATTTTTTCTCCTTGCTTATATTCTTCTTAGACATATTTACAAGGATGTGTCGAAATAATAATGTTGATCAACGAAGGATTAAAAGAGATTACATTTTAATTACATTATTTTTAATTTTTCGACAGTAGATGAATGAATAAATGTTAAATATATTATCATATATTCTTTTAAAATTTCTTTTAATGAAAAATTTGTTCAACTTAGATGCATATGTATCTATTTTAATTCTCAATTTTTTTTTATAAATATATAACGGTGTTAGTGTCATATATTTTTTTACATTAGCAGTGTATGTGTAGTAAACAATTAAGTAAATGTAACATTCTCCTTTTTCAATTTATTACATTATTTTTAAATAATGTCAAACATGTCATTTTAAGTAAAATAAAAGGAGTCAATTTCAAAAAGAAAAATATGGGGAGTACTTCCGTTTAAAATAAATATCATTTGATAGCAGATAATGTCGAAATTATTAGGCCGAACATCCATGATCGGAGTTCGATCCCTAGTCACTCCATTTTGTCTGCGTGAGTTTATCATGACCGATGGCTTTACTATTTCATCTATGTACAAAAAAAAAAAAAAAACTATGGATCAAAGTAAAAATTATTATTTAATATAAAATTTAAATATTTTGCATGCTTAATGATGACAGAAATTTTTGCAGTATTTTAGGTAGTATTATTAGTATTAAAATGACCAAGACAGACCTAAATATCAACAAAAACCTGAAGAATCGAGAAAAAGCTTCAAGACAATGTGAAGAAACGCAAAAGACAAGAAAAAACCCAAAAACGAAGAATATCAGCCTATCGTGTCACGTTGGGTGCCATCGTGACACGATGAAGCTCCTTGCTCGCCAAGACAAGATCAATTATATTTTTGGAAAGAATCTTAGCATCGTACCACGATGAAGATCAACGCAGTACGATGGCATTGTGTGGTGATCATGCAGATCAAACGCACAGGATCAGTTATAATTTTGAACTGAATCTGCCCATCGTGACACGATGGACCTAGCGTGTCACGATGGCTTGCGGAGGCCTATTACGAAAAGTATAAATAGAGCCTCCATAATTCATTATTATTCATTCTGAAATAGAAGAACTTTTTATTCCTTTTGGAGAGAAGTTCGGATGAGCTCTAAGGACATAGTTTTCTCCCCTTACGGGAAAACTAACTCAGCAAAGTATGATTCTTTAGGCTTTTTATAGTTAGATTCTTGTAATTTAATTATGTAGTCTTTTGTAATAATTCCTTAGGTTGTGGTGGAGAAGATCTCCCCGATGAATACTTGGGTCATGTAATTGAGTCAAAGTTATAATAAATCGTCTTTATAAATTATTATTTGTTATTTGTTTACTTCCTTTAATATCGTTAGTCGGAATCTTGGCCGGATAAACGGCGACGTCTTAGAATAAATAATTAGGGTTTACTTTAATCGTAGCACATTAGGGTTCTCTCTATTATTTGTCCGAAACTAGTAATAAATAACACTAGGTTAAAGGAACGGCACAACAATCTTGAACTAGTTATGACTTAATAATTAGAGGAAGAATCAGGAACTAGTTGTAATAACAATTGGAACTGAATAACCGTAACTAAGATCTAGGGGTATTGGATGGTCGATGGTCATAATGCATGTTTGTAAATAACTCTGCCTAGTAATTTAGGGTATGTGACAAAGCAAGGTTAGGCTCTCGTAGGTACCTTAGTTGCAAAAGTAGTGGGATTTTGCCTACATAGGATTGCAGTAAGGTACTACTAAAACAAGGATAGAATCGACGCCCGATAATAGTACGAATGACTATGTTATACACCGATTATGCCAAGTATGAGGGAGGGAGTAAGTTCAACCACCATACCATCCTCTATGTCTCTGAATCAAATCTTCTATTTTTCTTGCAACGCATATCGCTCTTTTTATAAAATTAAAACCTTTTTCCTAAAAACCAAAGCGAATGCAAAAACACACGAACGAGAATAATACTAGCGAAGGTTTGACACGATCCTGTGGATACGAACTCATTCTAGACACCTAGAGTGTGAATTATTGCTCAACAACAAACTGGTCCACTTGCGTAGTCAAGCTTTTGGTGCCGCTGCCGGGGATTGTGTTCACAAAACTTTGTTAGAATTATTCTAGTTTATTAAAAAAAATTAAAAATACAAAAATATTAAAAAATCAAAAATCTTGTTAATGATTGTGGATTTAGAACTGTGAAATTCTGGCTAAGGCAAAGTCAATGTATTTAAGCGATCCTAGTGATCCACCTCACTTACCTGAGAAATTTCATGGTGACAAAGACACATGAAACAAAACCAAAAATATTTATAAATATCTTTTCCAGTGCTACTGATGGTATTCATTTGTTGTGCTTGATAACAGATATCCTGGAGTTTGAGTACTTCGGCGAGCCAGAGAAAGAGCTAAGGAAAAGACTGAGAGCTCTAAAGCTAGCAGAATCTAGTAATCTCGAGAAAGAAGGAGAGCCTACCACCAAAGCCATGGGAGACGAACAAAGAATCACTATGGGAGATTACTGCAAGAGGACTGACAATGATAAGATCTCATTGGGGTTCCAGCCGGCAAACCCAGCTAACTTTGATATCAAAGGTAACGTTCTTACAGGTTTGCGGGAGAACCAGTTCGATGGCCGCACCAACAATGATCTTTGGGATCATTTGTCAAAGTTTTCAGAGACTTGTCAGATACAGAAGGTGCCGGAAAATGTCACAGAGGACCAGAAGAAGCTGCGGTTGTTTGCTTTTTCTCTTACAGGTCCAGCAAAAGATTGGTTTCAATGTTTGCCAAGGGGATCAATCACCACATGGAAGGAGCTTGAAGACAAGTTCCTTGAGAGGTTCTTTACTCACACTTTATTCCAGAAGCGGAAGTCTGATATCCTAAGTTTCAAACAGCATGAATCTGAAACGCTGTGTGAAGCTTATGAACGCTTCAAATTGCTCATGAGGAGGTGTCATAACCATAGCATTAGTGCTATTGAGCAGATGCAGATATTCACGGCAGGTATGAAAATGCAACATCGCATGATACTCGATGCCTCGGCTGGTGGGTCTATCAAAATTAAGACCTATGCAGAGACCAAGGATCTAGTTGAACAGATGTGCCAGAACGAATACAACATGAGTCATGACAGGAATGAGAAGACACCTGGAATCATCAAGGTGGACAAAGAAGTTGCATACAAAGTAGAGATAGAGCTACTAAAGAGGCAACTTGCTGAGAAAGAGGTAAAAGAAGCTAGTGTGAAACAGGTAAAAGGAGTCTGTGACTTCTGCCTAGAAGATCACCCAAACGGGCAATGTTTGCCAGGAGGTGAAGAGCAGGTGAACTATATGGGAAACAACTACAACCCAGGTTGGAGTAAGCACCCAAGTTTACGTTGGGACCAGACCGGAAACCAAGCTCAAACAGCACCTCAACCAAGAAAGCCATCACCTTTGGAGGAGTTACTCACAAAGTTTGCAAGCATGAGCAAGACAAATTTTGAAAGCATCCAGAATACAGTAGACAACCAGGGGGCGACCATCAAAAGTCTTGAAACCCAAATTGGTCAGCTGTCCAAACTGGTAAGTACTCATGTTTCTAAAGACATTGCAGGTAACACGGTGGACAACCCAAAGGAGGAGTGCAAAGCGTTGAAAGAGGCAAAGCCACAACGCGATGACAGCTAGATAGATATGATACAGTTCCAAGAGTTCGAGGTATGGTTCGAGGAAGAGTTCAGAGTGACTCTAGAAGAAACCTATGACGAGTACTTAAGTGAACTGGAGGAATACATAATCAACCTAGATGATGGAACAAAGCTACCAACCAAAAAGAAAGATCCTGGAAGCGTCACCACGATCTGTCAAATTGGGGACAAAGGAGTGGTTGCGTTATGTGATGTGGGCTCAAGTGTGAATGTCATGTCATTATTATTGGCGGACAAATTAAAGCTCAAATTACAAACCACAGGTACATCAAAAGAAATATTATTGGCTAACCAATCAACCATTCGATCAGCAGGTACAGTAGAAGATGTCCTGGTGAAAGTCCAAGACCTGGTTTTTCTAGTAGACTTTATGATCCTAGACATGGAAGAAGATGAAGAACATCCCATCATCTTGGGAAGGCCATTCCTAGCCACTAGCAGGGCCATCATTGACATGGATCTTGCTGAGATGACATTAAGGAGTGGAGAATGGGTAATCACCATTCCAACTTCCAAGACAAACAGGGACGAATGTTGCAAGCTCGAATGGAAGAATGAAGAAGCTACACCATCGACTCCAGCTCAGGTAAATTAGAAGATAGAGATAGAGGAGCTGGGGGATGAAATGGCGCAGCTACAGGTAGAAGCAAAGGTCGAGGAGGAACCTGAGGGGCTTACTGACAAAATGAAGAGGCTGACTATTGAGGTAAAAATCCAGGTACCATGGGTCAAAGCATGGGGAAGAAACTGAAAGGCGACAAGAAGATCTAAGTTTGGGGTTAACACGCCACCTCTGAAGAAGCCAGCTGCTACAGGAAGGAATATACGGTTCCAAAAGGTAGAGGAGAACCGCTGGGTCAGCATACCACACGAAGAAAAGAAGGAAAGTCCACCACAAGGTAAATGTAAATCTATCATCAAACCAGTTGCTTCAGATGATAATGGAAGGATCTATTTTGCCACCTTTAAAGAGAAACATGACCCAGAGAAGTACGAGAAGAGCACCAAGAAGGAAGGAGCTAAGGCGGAAGCTCCTAAAGAAGAGAGAGACATGCGAACTTATCATCTGTAATGGAGGAAATGCGTCAAGCTAATGAGACGCTAAACAAGCGTTGCTTGGGAGGCAACCCAGGGTTATTATCTAAGTATTTTTAATTCAGTATTTTGTTTCAGTATTTTCAATTCAGTATTTGCTTCAGTTTTTCAATTCAATAAAATATACTCAGAATTCCAGCATGTCATATTCATCTGTTAACAGCCCCTGTCTTACAAAAAATAAAATAATTGTTGTTGTTTATTATCTTGTGCATGAGAAATTGTTATATGTAAGATTGCAGCGAAGAGAGTTGTAAATTCTGATGATCCGAATTTTGCACCTTAACAAAAACACCAAAGGTCAATGCTCCGAAAAGCAGAAGTTCGGGGGACAATGAGACGAGTGATGAAGCGGTGTCTGCAGATAAGTGTTCACGCCTTCAGATACCTAAGCCAAAGTGAGGACTTTAGCCAAATATTTCCAAAGGTATTACCAATTTCTTTCGATCCATGAGAGTTCCGCACTTTTGTTTATTTTTCAGAACTTGCTCCAATTCTCTGTAACTGGTTGATTTAGTAAATTATGCATTGAGGCAATTGTTTGTTATAACTCTGAGCCTTTTTCAAGCCACCCTTATGAATTATTATCATTTGCTAACCACTTTGAGCCGTAAAATAACATATCTCTTTTCTTTCAGTGACAAACCACGATACAAGCCTATAGACCAGAAAAACAATGAATTACCCTCTTTTGGAGTTAGGTAATAGTTCTCTGATCATAGCAACAATGAAAGCTTGGGGTTGCTCATGGAACTAGCAACAATTCAAGTTTGGGGTGGGTATACAGAGAACTATCACTACAAAAAAAAAAAAAAAGAGTCGGGAAAAACCCTAAAAAAATAGTCTCTACAAAAAAAATAAGAAAAGAAAAAGAGACGGGAAAACATCAAAAATCCCTAAACAAGTCTCTACAAAAACAGTGATAAAAAAAGAACCGGAGAGACATACAAAAGGCACAAACAACCTTAGGTTCTATTCTCTGAAAATACCAAAAATCAAAAGGCATCCTATGGGATAAGGTTGCATACCCAAAAAGGAAACAAAGTAGTACTTAACTCCAAGTTTAGCCTACTTTGTTGGAACAAAGTTGGTTCTAATATAACCCAAGTAGTTTTGATGATAACAATAGTATTAATATATAATAGGGAGTACTGATAATTTACTCTAGTGTGCAGGTATATAAGTTAAAATTTTATATTCACTAGAAATTGAAGTTCTGGTTGCTATGCTAAGATGCACTCCCAGAAGTTGGGAAAAGCAAGTTCTGGAGAATGACACCAGAAGTTGTGGTCACCAGAAGTTGCCAAGTCAAAGTCAACCAGAAGTTGAACTCATCAGAAGCAGAGTTTTCTCTCAAGATTCTGATGATGATGAAACAGCAGAATTTGCCAGAAGAACATTCTATTATCTATAACGACTATCATCTATATGGCAAATTCAGAAGAGACAGAAGAAATCTCTTATAAGACCGTTATCCTCATGATAATGACGTTTGTACTATTGTACTATATTTATTTTCCTGATATGGGCGAATATTCGAAATCAAGGCTCAGATTTTATTCTTTACTTGATTTGAATAAGCACATTTCAAATGAAAATATTAGTACAGTACTACGTAGCTGTTTTCATCTTTGTCCGCTCAAATTCAAGACTCTCCAACATCAACTATAAAAGGAGGAAGAATTTGAAGACAAATATAACACATCTACCAAGAACAAAAGCGTTGTTATACTGCTGAATTTTCTAAGAGCAATTTTTAACTTAGATACAACTTGAGCTTATATCAAAATTCAGGACAAATAGTTTTCAACTTCTGACTAGTCAGTTGTTGAACCTTAGTTTTCTTTTCTAAGAATTCTAAGATAAGTCTTGTTTTTAAAGTTGTATTATTTTGTTCTAAGAACTATGATATTGTTTATCAGAAGTTCAAACTTTGTCTTTGTAACTTTGTTTTTAGAAGTCTCTTGCTTGTGAGCTTGAGCATTGGAAGTCTCTTGTATTGTGTTACTTGAGCATTGGAAGTCTCTTGCTGTTGGCTTGAGCATTTGTAATCTTGTGTGATTATAGTGAAATCCCTTGGAAGTGCAAGGGGACTGGACTACTCTCGGTTTGTGAGAGGAACCAGTATAAATCTTGTGTGTTCATCTCTTCTTTCTCTTCTCTGTTTTTCATTTCCTATCGTCCAGAAGTTGTTTGTGTTTAAGTTTTTCCGCTGCTGATTCTGATAAGTTGCAAAACTTAAAAGAAGTTTTTAAAACTACCAAAACACAATTCAACCCCCCCCCCCCCCCCCCCTTCTTGTGTTTTCACACCTTCAATTGGCATCTAGAGCCTTGGTTCTGTTATATCACTTTGCAGTGAGACAATTGTTTGTTGTGTTAAAACACCATGTCTGGAACTGGTGAACATACTAAAAAACCTGAAGGTACTGCTATTCCTTTCAACTATGATGTTGATGATAAAAACAACATCAGCAAAGCTCCTAAGTTCAATGGAGATGGTTCTACCTTTTCCTGGTGGAAAGATAGAATCTACAATCATCTAGTTGGTATTGACGATGAACTTTGGGACTTAGTTGAAAGAGGAGTAACGTTTCAAGGTTTGGATGAAAGAGGAAGATTAGACTATGACGCAAGACAAGCTTTCACTGATAAAGACAAGAAAGCATACAAGAAGCACCACAAGGTCAAGGATATTCTGATTAGTTGCATATCTCATGAAGAGTACCTTAAGATCACAGATAAATCTACTGTCAAGAGTATCTATGATTCTTTGTGTTCATCTTATGATGGAAACAAACAGGTACAGGAGGCAAAAGCAACACTTCTGAAAGAAGATGAGAACATTGAATCTATGTTTTCTAGATTCAAAGTTCTGGTTGCTGGTCTTCAAGTTCTGAAGAAAAGTTATACTACTTCTGATCATGTGAAGAAGATTCTCAGAAGCTTACCTGCTAAGTGGAGACCTAAGGTCACTGCTATTCAGGAAGCAAAGGATTTAGACACCCTAAGCCTGGAAGGTTTAATTAGTTCACTCATGAGTCATGAGATTGAGCTAGCTTCTGATGAACCTCAGAAGATAGTGAAGTCTTTGGCTCTGCCAGCTACTTCAGGATCTTCTAAGACTCTAAAGGCTAAAGTTGTTGAATCTGAGGCAGAAGAATCTTCTGTAGATGATCAAGAAGAAGGATCAGATGATGATGTATTTGCACTTATGACCAGGAAGTTCCAGAAGTGGACAAAAAGAAAACCAAGATATTCTGATAGAAGTTCTGGATCTAAAGGTTCTGGTTACAGAAGTTCTGGAAACAAAGATAAGAAGGATGATTCAAAGAATTGCTTTAATTGCAACAAGCCTAGACACTTCATTGCTGATTGTCCTGAACTGAGCACCAAGGAAAAAGGAAGAAAGAGCACTTTCAAGAACAAAGCTAAGAAGAGTCTTCTGGCTACATGGGAAGATCTTGACAAGCTGTCTGATGATGAAGCTGAAGATGCAGAAGCTAACTTGGCACTCATGGCCACAGCTGAGTCAGATGTTGAAAGTGATGTTGAGTCAGATTCAGAAGATATTGAGCAGGTTATTTCTAAACTATCTGATACTCAATTCTCTAAGGCTTTGAAAGATACTGTGATGAAATACATGGAAAAATCAAATGAGCTAGAACTTTTTAAACAAAAGTTTGACATGCTCAATGATAAAGTTAATCATATTCAAGAAGACTACAAGAAGTCCTTAAAGACTATCAAGTTCTTGAAAATGGTTGCAGATCATGTAGCAAACCCTATGATAAGCATGAAATTGCTCTTCAAGAGTTTGTTCATCATAATATTGACAAGCATAAATTAGTCTCTATGATTTATGGTGCTGGCAAATACACTGGACAAGGTTTGGGAAGTACTGTCAAAGGAAACTCAAATCAGTCTGTGTGCATAAGCAAAACACCTTCTGATCTTTATTCTAATTTTGTTCCTAGTAATGGTACAGAAAATCCAAAAGTGTCAGATGCTCAAGTAAGCGTGGAGTTTTTGAAAACCTCTGCTCCCATTGCTTCAGTATCCAAGTCTAGTAAAGGAGTACAGAAGATCTTCAAGCCTAAGAGTACTCGGGGCATGAGATCAGGCTGTACAAACTTGAAAGCTGGTTTGCTGACACATTCTGGATCAAGGTCCAAATGAAAGGTTAAGCCTAAACATGTTTTTCAAGGCTCACCTCACCTTGGATCCTCTGGAAGCTACAAGAGACAGAAGAAGGATAAAAGAACTAACTTTAGTGGACCCATTAGAATATGGGTACCAAAGTCTGAGATAATGTTTACTGCAGGCATGCATCCCAAGAAGAAGACAAAGCTCCTGGTATCTGGACAGTGGATGTTCACGACACATGACAAGAGACAAGCACTTGTTCCACACCCTGAATCTGAGAGGGGGAGGAATAGTAGGATTCGGTGGGAACCAGAATGGCAAAATCATTGGTATAGGTAAAGTAGGTAATTCTTCTCTTACTATTTCTGATGTTTGGTTGGTTGATGGACTACAACATAATCTACTTAGCATAAGTCAATTATGAGACAGTAATTATGATGTTGTGTTTAATAAGAATTCATGTACTGTAATCAACAATTCTGATAAATCCATTTTGTTTAAAGGCAATGTCTATAAAGTTAATTTATTTGATCTGGAAGATCAGAATGTGCTTTGTTTATTGACTCTAAGTGATGAGAAATGGGTTTGGCATAAAAGATTAGGTCATGCTAACTGGAGATTAATTTCTAAGCTTAGCAAAGATAATCTTGTGAGAGGCCTTCCTAAATTGACGTATCACTCAGATTCTCTTTGTGACTCTTGTCAGAAAGGGAAGTTTGTCAAAAGCTCATTTAAACTTAAAAACATTATTTCTACCTCTAGACCTTTAGAACTTCTGCACATTGATTTGTTTGGACCAGTTAGCACTGCTTCACTCAATGGAAAGAAGTATGGACTAGTCATTGTTGATGATTATAGTAGATGGACTTGGGTAAGATTTCTGAGATCTAAAAGTGATACATATGGGGAGTTTAGTGTCTTCTGTGCCCAAATTCAAAATGAAAAAGATTTAAAGATTTTGAAAGTTAGAAGTGATCATGGTGGAGAATTTGAAAATGAACCTTTTGAAAATTTCTGTGAAGAACATGGAATCTTCCATGAGTTCTCTTCTCCTAGAACTCCATAGCAAAATGGAGTTGTAGAAAGAAAGAACAGATCTTTGCAAGAGATGGCTAGAACCATGATGCATGAACATTCTTTGGCAAAATTTTTCCGGGCAGAAGCAGTAAGCACTGCTTGTTATATTCAGAACATAATCTATATTAGACCTATTCTGAATAAAACAACATATGAACTTTTTAGAGGAAGGAAACCCAATATTTCTTATTTTCACCAATTTGGTTGTACATGTTACATTCTGAATACTAAAGTTCATCTTAAGAAATTTGACTCTAAAGCTAGTAAGGGTATCTTCATTGGATATTCTGAGCGCTCCAAGTCATACAGAGTGTATAATTCTGAAACTCAATCAGTTAAAGAATCTATACATGTAAAGTTTGATGATAAAATGCCTGACCATGAAAAGTCAGAGCCTGTTATAGAAATTTCATATTCTCAAGACTCAGAAGATGAAGGTTCTGGATTTGATTCCACTCCTGAACTTCTGGAAGCTCCAGAGAACAATCAAGTTCAAGAATCTGATGATCATCAAACAACACCAACTGAAGATCCTGATCAAGAAGCAACAACTATTACAAGAAATACTTTCAAGTACAAGTCATCACATCCTGAAGAGCTTATCATTGGGAATAAGAACAGTCCTAGGAAGACAAGATCAAGTTTTAGGGATGAAGAGTCGTTATTTCGTCTAGTTTCCTTGATTGAACCTAAGACTACTGATGAAGCCTTATCTGATGATGCTTGGATAGTTGCAATGGAAGAAGAACTGAATCAATTTCAAAGAAATGATGTATGGGATCTGGTACCCAAGCCAAAAGACAAGAACATTATTGGAACAAAGTGGGTATACAGAAATAAGCTGAATGAACAAGGAGAAGTAACAAGGAACAAAGCTAGACTTGTTGCACAAGGATACAGTCAACAAGAAGGCATTGATTATACAGAGACTTATGCTCCAGTTGCAAGATTGGAAGCAATAAGATTACTTCTTTCTTATGCTGTCAACAGCAACATTACACTTTATCAAATGGATGTTAAGAGTGCATTTCTGAATGGAGTAATTTCTGAAGAAGTATATGTCAAACAACCTCCAGGATTTGAAGACATTTCAAATCCAGATCATGTGTTTAGACTAAAGAAGTCACTTTATGGACTCAAACAAGCTCCCAGAGCTTGGTATGAGAGACTAAGTAACTTCTTGGTTGACAATGGTTTTGAAAAAGGTCAAGTTGATAATACATTATTCAGAAAGACTTTGAAGAAAGACATTCTGATTATTCAAATCTATGTTGATGACATCATTTTTGGATCAACCAATGCTGCACTTTGCAAGAACTTTTCTAAGATGATGCAAGATGAATTTGAGATGAGCATGATGGGAGAATTGAAGTACTTTCTGGGAATTCAGATCAATCAAACAAAGAAAGGAAACTTCATTCACCAATCAAAGTATATCAAAGATCTTCTAAAGAAATACAACTTAGAAGACTGCAAACCCATGAACACTCCAATGCATCCTACATAAAATCTTAGCAAAGGTGAGTCTGAAGGTAAGGTTGATCATAAGTTATATAGAGGAATGATTGGATCTCTTCTCTATCTAACAGCTTCAAGACCTGATATCTTATTCAGTGTATGTTTGTGTGCAAGATTTCAGTCAGATCCTAGAGAATCTCATTTTACAGTAGTAAAGAGAATCTTCAGATATCTGAAGGCTACTTGTAACATTGGATTACTGTATCAGAAATCTGATGATTACAAACTGATTGGATTCTGTGATGCTGACTATGCTGGTGATAAACTTGAAAGAAAATCCACTAGTGGAAATTGTCAATTCATTGGTGGGAATTTGATTTCTTGGGCCAGTAAAAGGCAAACCACCATAGCTATGTCAACAGCAGAAGCATAATACATTTCAGCAGCCAAGTGTTGTACACAACTGCTTTGGATGAAGTATCAATTGGAAGATTATCAAATAAGCAGTCACAATATTCCTTTATATTGTGATAACACTGCTGTCATTCATCTTTTCAAAAATCCTATTTTACACTCAAGAGCTAAGCATATTGAGATTAAACATCATTTTATAAGAGACTATGTACAGAAGGGTGTTATTGATCTTAAGTTTAATGATACAGAAAATCAATGGGCTGATATCTTTACAAAACCCCTGGCTGTTGAAAAATTTGATTTTATCAAAAAGAATCTTAATATGATGCAAATCTGTGAATAAGCTGAAACTCTGGTGAAAAATATTATTTTTTGGAAGTTCTGGAAGTCTATCAGAGTTAGGGGGAGTCAGAACCTTTGTATCAGAAGTTTAGACAAACCATCTTCTGGTATCTCTATCAGAAGTTGCATGAGTGGTTCTGGGACGTGACGTGGCAGTACTTGTTGAGTAACCTCTTCAACTGATGTTGCTAACGTGTCAGTTATTTAATTAAACTTCTAATACACGTGTCTTTTTGCTATTGGAGAAAGAAGTTGGTTAGTGATGATTGTGTTCTAATTCAATTTGTGAATTGTTAAGTTACTCTTTTACCTCTGTCCTTTCAGTTAGTACGTTTTTGCGCGTTTATTTCCCTTTAAACTCACTAACTGTTCAAATTCACACTTTTGCACACTCACTACCTATACTTTCATTTCTTCTTAGACTCAGAAAATTTCTTTCTTCCCAAAATTAGCAAACCCTAACCCTAAAACTCATAATAATGGCTTCTTCATCTGGTAAACATCAACAACAACAACAACAACAAGGAGAGCAATCACTTTATGTCCCTCCTATTGCTGACATAGAAGCTTCAACTCCTGGAGTTCTTACAAAAGATAAAATGGGTTTTCCCATTTCTGACCTTTTCTTGCTTATCGAAAGAGCGGTTGATTTCGAAGGCATAAGGGTAAATGGTGTAAATGGAGTCAAGGAAGTTTTTCAAGCACAAGGGTTACCAGTATTTTTGGACATTCTTAATGGACCTGTCTATCCAGAATTAGTAAAGGACTTCTGGATGAAGGCAGAAGTGATTACTAGAGGAACGTCACAAAAGGAAAGTGAAGAATCTGATCAAGTTATTGAAGAAAATGCTGATCAAAGGAAAAAGTTAAAATTTCTGGGAAAGGAACTCCGTTCAGAAGTTGGTGGTGTCTGTATAAGCATCAGACAAGAGCATATAAGGCAAGCGATTAAGTTACCTTTATCTGGAGTTGCTCCTCATCCTAATGAAACAGACTCAAATCACATTATGCAGGAAGAGATTTATTGCAAGCATTCCACTTCTAAGAGTAACAAGGACATGAAACCTCTTTACAAGATGATTTACAAAATTCTACATGAGTCAGTTATACCAAAAGCTGGATCTTCTGACCAAGTCTCTCAATACTATAAGACTATCTTATACTATTTGGGAACAAAGGCTCCTGTGAATTTTGCCAAGGTTATCTTTGATCATCTGTGCAGAGCTATCACAGATAGTAAAAACAAAAGCATCACAAATGTGTAATATAGCAGATTTTTGTCTTTCATGTTTTACAGAAGTTATCTGTTGCAATCATTAAGACCTGTCTTTCTTGGATAAGGTTCTTTTATTGATGCAAATCCACCTGTGATAGATGGTGCTACTGTAAAGAGAGTGGTGAGGATACCTGGTCCTTTGGTTACACCTCAAGTTACTTTTAAGCCAAGGAAGTATGAAGAAAATAAGTATTTCTTTCTTACTATTGTGTCTAAGGAAGAAGTTTGAGTTATTGCTGGAATGCATAAGAAACTTCTGGATGAAGGAGGATCTCAGAAGTTGAATGACAGACTTGCTGCAAGATATTTGTTGCCTGTTCAAGAAAAGAAAAGGAAGGCTTCTGAAAAGCCAGAAGCAATAGAATATGGATCCAAGAAAGCAAGAGGATCCACTCCAAAGAAGTCTGTGAGTACTTCTGGTGTAAAGGACACATCAGAAGTTGGAAAGAAAGTTGTAGAAGAAACCCCTGAGAACCCTGAGCCTGCTGTTATTGTTCAAGAAACAGAGGCAAGCAAAGTTTCAAAAAGGCCAACTAGAACTTCTGGCACTGCTGCTGCTGCCCCATAAGTATCTAAGAAGAGGAAGACTGCTAACAGAAGAAAAAGGCAATTGAAACTTTCCGCTGAAGATCAAGAGGAACTGGAGACTCGAGAAGCTTTGAAGTTGGTAGAAGAATACACTGCTATGGAAGAAACTAGCTGGGAAGGTGGTGTGGATGCTGAGCCCAATGCATTTCTGGACTCTACTATTCCAAATGAGGAGTTGGTGATGAAATTGGTTAATCAAGGTATTTACAAAAAGGTCAATCTTAAGAATATTCCTGATTATGTCATTAATGGTCCAAAGCATGCTAAAAACATCCCCTATACAGTTCCTGTCAAAAACTCTTTTTCAAAAATCCTTTCTGATTTGGAACCTAAAACCAACTGTATAGTAGAAGTTGCTGCTAGTGCTTCTGATGAAACACCAGTTGTTAGCTTTGTACCATCCCCTGAGTCAATGAGGAGATTTTCTGAACATGTGTTGTCACTGATTTCAAAAACAGGTGTTGATACTCCTGCCCCAGTGGAGAATATTGAGCAGGAAGCCTCAGAAGTTAATCCAGAGGTTGCAACTTCTGATGCTCCTCCTCCTTAAAATATTTCTCATGAGGAGACCATTGTTATACTATCCCCAGTGCATGAGTCTATCCACCCTGTTTCACCAATATCTGCTGATTCAGAAAAGACCCTTTCTGATCACAACCCTAGCCCTCCTGTAGTTGAAACCTTTGTTGAAACTAGTATTCATCAATCATCTTCTGATAGTGTTGTATCCAGTATTCCAGAACATGTACAAGCAAAACTACAGAAGCTAGCTTTGGATTTAGAGAATCCCTCACCTCAGAAATCTCAACCTCAACTCACCCTTGTCCAAAATAACTTTCTCAAAACCTTTGAGCAAGTTATTACACCTCCATCAGATCAAAAAATCACTATCATTCCAACAAATACCCTAGATATCTCATCATCATCATCTACTCAAACTTCACAAAAAGTCATCACCCCAGAAGATGTTAAGCATGTACTGATGGGCATTAATGATAAAATCAAGGGATTTCATCAAGATTTGCCTACACTTTCTCTTGCACCAAGTCAAGTATCTAATGAGTGTAATGCTCTATCTGAAATGTGCAAGCAAATGCTTCTTGACTATAGTTCTCAATATGAGAAGGACTATATCATGAACATTGCTAGGAGGAAGTTTGCTGAAGCCAAGATTGAAGAGGCTAGATTGCAAGAAGCTCAGAGGTTGTATGATGAGAAGATGAAATTGGTTATGGCAGAAACAGAAGATCAGTTATCCACTCTTTATGCACAGGAAATGGAAAAGATTCTTCAAGTGGAAACTGTGTCTACAGGTCTTATCAGAAAAGTTGATTCAGAAGCTATTATCAAGCAATTTGAACAGATCTCTGCAAATGCTCTGAAGCAACTACAAGAGAAACTACTGAACCCCTCTAACCCATCTCAACCCTAGGATTCTGGCACATTTTGTTATTTGCTATTTGTTTTTATGTTTTGTTATGAACTTGTTTATTTGTTTTCTTTGTTTGAATGTTATGAATATTATTGTGGTTAATTGTTCTGTTTCAATTTATTTTGTTCAGAAGATATATATAACTGCTGCATACACATCATTGCATTCAAATAAATTTGTTTTATTCTTATAAAATTTGCATTACAATAACTTTGCATTTTTCTAGATTTTTGCATTACAATAACTTTGTTCTCAGAACAAATTTTTGCATATGAAAAATCCAGATACATATGAAAACCTAAAGAAATTTTTACAAAAAGATAAATTAGAAGAACTGAACCAAAGGGTGTTGATCCAAACTTCAACCTTGGGGTCTGGAAACATCAGCTAATCTGATGATTCTTATAAACCTCTCGAGCTACAAATTTCCTGTTTTGGAAACATAGAGCATCCCTTCAGTTCGTCCTGTTCATCTTTTTGCATCAGGAGAAATCTTTGTTCTTTTAAGAACCGAAGATGGTTGAGAAACTTGCATCTGATTTTGATTCCAAACTCTTTACCATCTTCATATGATTCTTAGAAATCATATTCCATGTGGTTGCATCTCTTGTTTTTGAGATTCTACCCTGTTTCTCCTCTGAAAATTTCTTAAACCCATTTCTTTCAATCACTCTTCTATCCTCATCAATATTTTCTTTCATTTTGTTGAAGAAATATCATGGAAGTGTTGAGTGAAATAACAAAGAGTATGGTGCGTTTTTATAGTCACTCTGGTGGTTAGAAGTTACCTCGTTTTTCGTTTTTGCATTAAATTCTTTGTGGTTTTTATCATCTTTGAATTTTTTGACCTGACTAATTCTTTAGTCACGTGTTTTTAGTTATTTGACTATTTCTTTATTTTTCTTATTCTTTATGTTTAATGACAAAAGGGGGAGTAAGAGTAAATTAATTTAAGAATTGTAACTGAAGCCTAAATTAAAATTTATTCATTTAATTTCAGTTATTGAATATTATCAGTTATGATTTTGAAAGGAAAAATTTTCTATTGAGATTAGAACTCTCTATACATGATACACGTAAGAGAAAATTGCACTTTTCTCTTAGGTAGATCTCACCAAGGAAGAAAGCTTGCAAACCTATCTTCTGGAAGTCAAGTGTATAATGAAGTTCTGGATTCAATGTGAAAATTTTAAAACTATTTTAATCATTCATTACTGAATTCAGGGGGAGCTTGCAAAACTCATAAACCTGAAGGATGCACTCTATGATTAAAATAACAACCATTGTAAATTAATACTTGGCTTGTCATCAATCAAAAAGGGGGAGATTGTTGGAACAAAGTTGGTTCTAATATAACCCAAGTAGTTTTGATGATAACAATAGTATTAATATACAATAAGGAGTACTGATAATTTACTCTAGTGTGCAGGTATATAAGTTAAAATTTTATATTCACTAGAAATTGAAGTTCTGGTTGCTATGCTAAGATGCACTCCCAGAAGCTGGGAAAAGCAAGTTCTGGAGAATGACACCAGAAGTTGTGGTCACCAGAAGTTGCCAAGTCAAAGTCAACCAGAAGTTGAACTCATCAGAAGCAGAGTTCTCTCTCAAGATTCTGATGACGATGAAACAGCAGAATTTGCCAGAAGAACATTCTATTCTCTATAACGACTATCATCTATATGGCAAATTCAGAAGAGGCAGAAGAAATCTCTTATAAGACCGTTATCCTCATGATAATGACGTTTGTACTATTGTACTATACTTATTTTCCTGATATGGGCGAATATTCGAAATCAAGGCTCAGATTTTATTCTTTACTTGATTTGAATAAGCACATTTCAAATGAAAATATTAGTACAGTACTACGTAGCTGTTTTCATCTTTGTCCGCTCAAATTCAAGACGCTCCAACATCAACTATAAAAGGAGGAAGAATTTGAAGACAAATATAACACATCTACCAAGAACAAAAGCGCTGTTATACTGCTGAATTTTCTAAGAGCAATTTTTAACTTAGATACAACTTGAGCTTAAATCAAAATTCAGGACAAATAGTTTTCAACTTCTGACTAGTCAGTTGTTGAACCTTAGTTTTCTTTTCTAAGAATTCTAAGATAAGTCATGTTTTTAAAGTTGTATTATTTTGTTCTAAGAACTATGATATTGTTTATCAGAAGTTCAAACTTTGTCTTTGTAACTTTGTTTTTAGAAGTCTCTTGCTTGTGAGCTTGAGCATTGGAAGTCTCTTGTATTGTGTTACTTGAGCATTGGAAGTCTCTTGCTGTTGGCTTGAGCATTTGTAATCTTGTGTGATTATAGTGAAATCCCTTGGAAGTGCAAGGGGACTGGACTACTCTCGGTTTGTGAGAGGAACCAGTATAATCTTGTGTGTTCATCTCTTCTTTCTCTTCTCTGTTTTTCATTTCCTATCGTCCAGAAGTTGTTTGTGTTTAAGTTTTTCCGCTGCTGATTCTGATAAGTTGCAAAACTTAAAAGAAGTTTTTAAAACTACCAAAACACAATTCAACCCCCCCTTCTTGTGTTTTCACACTTTCATACTTATCCCAAAAATGTCCTACCTTGACCCTAGCCACGTTATAACCCTTAAAGACCTCCAAAAATGCATATTTATTAAATTTTGACACGATGGCACCCAACGTGACACGATGAAGCTCCTTGCTCGCCAAGACAAGATCAATTATATTTTTGGAAAGAATCTTAGCATTATACCACGATGAAGATCAACGCAGTACGATGGCATTGCGTGGTGATCACGCAGATCAAACGCACAGGATCAGTTATAATTTTGAACTGAATCTGCCCATCGTGACACGCTAGTTATAATTTTGAACTGAATCTGCCCATCGTGACACGATGGACCTAGCGTGTCACGATGGCTTGCGGAGGCCCATTACGAAAAGTATAAATAGAGACTCCATAATTCATTATTATTCATTCAGAAATAGAAGAACTTTTTATTCCTTTTGGAGAGAAGTTCGGAGGAGCTCTAAGGGCATAGTTTTCTCCCCTTACGGGAAAACTAACTTAGCAAAGTATGATTCTTTAGGCTTTTTATAGCTAGATTCTTGTAATTTAATTATGTAGTCTTTTATAATAATTCCTTAGGTTGTGGTGGAGAAGATGAACTCCCCGATGAATACTTGGGGTCATGTAATTGAGTCAAAGTTATAATAAATCGTCTTTATAAATTATTATTTGTTATTTGTTTACTTGCTTTAATATCGCTAGTCGGAATCTTGGCCGGATAAACGGCGACGTCTTAGAATAAATAATTAGGGTTTACTTTAATCGTAGCACATTAGGGTTCTCTCTATTATTTGTCCGGAACTAGTATTAAATAACACTAGGTTAAAGGAACGACACAACAATCTTGAACTAGTTATGACTTAATAATTAGAGGAAGAATGAGGCACTAGTTGTAATAACAATTGGAACTGAATTACCGTAACTAAGATCTAGAGGTATTGGATGGTCGATGGTCATAATGCATGTTTGTAAATAACTATGCCTAGTAATTTAGGGTATGTGACAAAGCGAGGTTAGGCTCTCGTAGTGGGACTTTGCCTACATAGGGTAGCAGTAAGGTGCTACTAAAACAAGGATAGAATCGACGCCCGATAATAGTACGAATGACTATGTTATACACCGATTATGCCAAGTATGAGGGAGGGAGTAAGTTCAACCACCATATCTATCCTCTATGTCTCTGAATCAAATCTTTTATTTTTCTTGCAACGCATATCGCTCTTTTTATAAAATTAAAACTTTTTTCCTAAAAACCAAAGCGAATGGAAAAACACACGAACTAGAATAGCACTAGCGAAGGTTTGACACAATCCATGTGGATACGAACTCATTCTAGACACCTAGAGTGTGAATTATTGCTCGACGACAATTTGGTCCACTTGCCAGAACGTAGTCACTTAACTAATGTCTTTAGTTTGTAAAAAAAAAACTTAAATATGCTTTTGGTCCCTGCAATTATGTCTCGTTTTCAAAAGAGTCCCTGTAAAAAATAAATTTGATTTTAATCCCTGCAATATCTTAAAACTTTTAAAATAGTCCCTGACTGAATTTAGATCTGTCGTGGCCAATTTTTAAATATGTTTTTGGTCCCTGCAATTATGCCTTATTTTGAAAAGAGCCCCCGTAAAAAAAATATAAATTGGTTTTAGTCCTTGTAAAAAAATTAAAAAAATTGATTTTAGTCCCTCCAATATCATCAAGAAATTCAGCCATGGGCTATTTTAAAGATTTTGAGATATTGTAAGGACTAAAATCAAACTTATTTTTTAATAAGGGTTTTTTTTAAAACAAAACATAATTGCAGAGACCAAAAATATATTAAAAATAAAAAAAAATAAAAAAACTAGAACACTTGTCAAAATGATCCATATGTTTATATCCATGTCTTAATAAGGTCTTAAAAAATTGATTGGGGCTCTTTTTAAAAGATCTTTCACGAATAATTTTTATGAAAAATTATTTAAATTATCTTTTTTATTTAAGAGACTTTTTGAAATTTTATTTTCCCAAAAAAAATGTAATAAAAAATTTAAAATTTGACTTGTTTGA
Organism: Trifolium fragiferum; assembly: GCA_954870985.1. Taxonomy (NCBI): domain Eukaryota; kingdom Viridiplantae; phylum Streptophyta; class Magnoliopsida; order Fabales; family Fabaceae; genus Trifolium; species Trifolium fragiferum. The sequence continues at coordinate 31,830,196 of OX940792.1, read as the reverse complement.
TGAAAAACGTTTAAACAAATTTCTCAATTGAAAATTTTAATAGTGCATATCTTGAAGAACAAATGATCAAGCAATTTCTAATTGCCCATGCAGTTTTAGCAAAAATATGTTTGAGAAGATCCTTCCTGCAAACACCATATGCCACACAAGTATCGGGTATTTATTAACATCTGAGCCTACGAGCAAAAAAATGTTATGATCACACTTTCTATCACACTCCACTAACACATACCAATTAAAGTTAGCCACGTTATCAACTTTTTTTTTACCACTTATTGGCTACCGGTTCCACTAACACACACCAATTGGATTTTAACTTTTAAAAAGAAAAACAAATAAAGAAAGAATGTTTTCATCTACGACCTCTCTGACTCTGTGCACTTCAACCTATACCATCACTCTCTCTTCATTCTTCATGTTCAACAATGGAACCCGTAAAGATTACCATTGTAAACATTTTCCAGCAAAAAAGATTTCTTTTAATTTGATACTAAAATTTCACTACCCCCATTTTTATAGTTCAATCCCTCACAATCTATCTTCACATTTTTCTTCGATTCATACATCAAAGTTTAAATCTCTTCCATTAAACTCCATGAAAGGGTTCAGATCAGGGTGCTCTCTTGTAATTTGCATATGGGTTTTTGGTAAAAGTTTGAATTTTGTTTCCAATTTGATGAGTAAATTAGTTCTTTGGAACCAACAATGGTGGCTAAGGATGTTTCAGAAAACAACACAAGAGTTTGACAGAGACGATGGCGGAATCGGTGTGTCGATTGTGAGGAGAATGGAACCGAGAGTGCAAAGTGTTGTAGTTTTTTTTTTACTTTCTTGCGTGTGAATGTTGTAGAAATCTCAAACCGGGACAACCAGTTAGCAGGTAAAAGAACAAAGGAAAGGAGTGACATGGCTAACTCTAATTGGTGTGTGTTAGTGGAGTGTGATAGAAGGTGTGACCATAGTATTTCTCCAAGCATAAAAAGAGTGTAATAACTACTTGATGTTGAAACGACACGTTTTTCTCCAAACGAGGAGCTTTAAATCCAAGTTTTTTGTGCACAAAAATTAACTTTTCAACTTTTATAATTTCATAAAATAACTTCTATTTCCTCAAAAAAAAAACAAAAAAAAAAATAATTTCTATGAATTCTTCGATAATTAAAATTTGAGTTCATCATAAAAGAATACAAATACATGAAATACTTATGCTCCTATTTTCAAAGGTAAACCAAAGGTTTGTTTCTTACAACCAATTGCAGACAGGATTAAGCAAAAATTGTCTGCATGGAAGGCCTCCTTACTCTCAATTGCTGGTAGGGTTCAGCTGGTGAAGACTATTGTTCAAAGCATGATGATTTATAGTATTACTCTCTACTCTTGGCCTGTTTCTCTGATCAAAGATGTTGAGAGAAATATTAGGAACTTCATTTGGAGTGGGGATCCTGATAAAAGGAAATTAGTAACAGTTGCTTGGAAGAAGTTGTGCAGGGCTATTTCTCAAGGTGGCTTAAATTTAAGGTCCTTATCTGCTTTGAATAAAGCTTCTAATTTAAAGCTTTGTTGGTCTATCATCAATTCTAAGTGCTCTTGGGCAAGTTTGTTGAGGGATAGAGTTTTTAGAGGCAGAAGAGTTATTCAGCATCATATCTCTTCTTCTATCTGGAGCAGTGTGAAAGATGAGAATGCAACAATATTAGCTAATTTAGTTTGGTTGATTGGCAATGGCAAAGATATTAATTTTTGGAATGACAACTGGTGTGGTTCTTCCCTTGTTGATGTTTTAGACATCCCTCCTCGCATTAGTCTTAAGCTTCACTCCATTGTAAGTGATTACATTATCAATGGTACTTGGTCTTTTCCACCCCTTCCGCTTCAAAGATTCAACATCAGCTCTTTGGTCCATAATGTCACCATTCCTTTTGATGATCTTAAAGACCAATTGTTATGGATTCATACTGACTCCGGTGACCTTCATCTAAAGGATGCTTACTTTTTCAAGTCTCATCAGTTTCAAGACTTACCTCGGGCTAATGTCATTTGGAGTCCTAATTTCCCTCCCTTTAAGTCTCTCCTTTCTTGGAGGTTGATGCATGATAAGCTTCCCACTGATGAACATCTTCCGCATAGAGGTTGTGTGATGGCTTCTATGTGCAATTTCTGTCATAATCATGTGGAAACTTCTTTTCATATCTTCTTTGAATGTCAATTTGCCATTCAACTTTGGTCTTGGCTGGCAAACTGTTTAAGCTTAACTCTTCAATTCACCTCTATGGAAGACATGTGGAAAATTACTGAGTTGAACTGGTCTCCTCAGTGCAAGGTAATTGTTGTTTCTGCTATCATTAATCTTTTAAACACCATTTGGTTTGTAAGAAACAAGGCTAGGTTTGATGATAAAAGAATTAATTAAAACTCTGCAATCTCTATAATTATAGCTGGTTCATTTCTCTCTGGCAATAACACTAAGAAATTAGCTTCTAGCTCTATTAGGGATTTCTCTGTCCTTAAGAAGTTTAATGTTTCAATTCATAACCCTAAAGTTACTATAGTGAAAGAAGTTATGTGGAACCCCCTCCTTTACTGAATTGTGTTAAGTGTAATATTGATGGAGTATCAAAACGCAACCCTGGTTTATCTTCTTGTAGAGGTATCTTTAGGAATAGCTCTGCTGATTTTCTCCTTGCCTTTGCTGAACCTCTTGGTTTCTCTTCTTCCTTTCTTGCTGAGTTACAAGGTGCTTTAAGGGCCATGGAGATAGCTCACCAGATGAAGTGGAGTAACCTTTGGTTAGAAACTGAATCTGCATTATTGGTGTTAGCCTTCAACAAACCAAAATTTCATGTTGCTTGGTCCTTAAGGAATAGATGGAACAATGCCTTGGTCTTGCTTAGACAAATGAATTTTTTTATCTCTCACATCTTGAGAGAAGGAAATGAAGTGGCTGACTGCTTAGCAAACTACGGCCTTTCTTTGAATTCTATTTTGTTTTTTCATAATTCCCCTTTGTTTATTAAGGACTGTCTTGAGAAAAACAAATTGGGTTTGGCCAATTTTAGGATTGATTTTTGTTGATGGAGTTTTGGTTTGGTCCTTTCCATTTTGTTTTCCTTCCTATCTTATATATATTTTGAGGTGATCTAGCTCTTTGCTAGCACCTTTTTTGGTTTTAAAAAAAAACTTATGACCGATGATTGATAGTTGATAACTTATAGATGATGATTAATGACGTGATTCCGACTTCTAGCCGATGATCGGGGAACGCTGATAGGATTAGGATTCAGTAACTAATTAAACTGATAGTCCCAAACAATAAATCATAGGCCTGGTTACTTAGGAACGGAAACTCCAACACTATTTGCGACAACTGCGTAGAAACGAAAAACTCTGACGATATGAGCAAGTGGTAAAATGATTAATTGAACGTAATGACTGCTTGTATGTTAACCCGAGTGACAACACGGAGTAGGCTCCCGTGGGTGCACTAGTTAATATGTTCTATGGTAACTTATAATGTATTAGGACAATACCAGTGTATTGCCATAAGATATACAAATTAATCTGCCAAACATGGACTAAATAGTTGTATTATGCGCCAATTACCAAGCAGGAATATGAGAGGAATTCTATCTATCTAATCTGTCCTTATCTTCTGAATCACACTTTAACTTTTTCAAACAAAACCTTTTTAAAAATCAAAGTGAATGCAAACCAACGAACTTAAATAACGCTAATAGCGCTTGACACGATCCATGTGGATACAAACTCATCTAGACATCTAGAGTATTAATTATTACTCGACGATTGATTGATCTACTTGTCAGACAGTAGTCAGCAGAGGCGGAGCCAGGGGTGGCTGGGCTGGACCACGGCCCACCCCAAAAAATTGGAAATTACTTTTATAACCCTATATGTATATAAAATTAGGCGTTTAGAATACATATATTAATTGATGCAAAATTTATCATGGAAGCGAAATTGGTCTGGTGGTTGTGAGCGTGTATGTATACATGAGGGGGGATTCATTTTTTAATTTTTCTGGTTTTTCTCTAACAAAATCAATTTCTGTTAAGTGAATTTTTTTCTTTAAAATGTCAATTTCATTATATAAGGTGAGTTTCAAATCCATGCCTATAGACAAAATTAATGTCTCAAGCCACTAAATTAATGTAACTTTTCATATTTATATATGCATTATTATATTCCTCACTAATTTTTGGTGTGAATAAAACACAATTTTTTACAAATCAAAAATAAGTATTCTCTCTTGATTAATATTATTTATTTTGGATTATATCATTATCTTTTTAGTATATATGTAATACAATATAAAATATAATTTTTTAATGATCAACTTTTTCTTTTACGCGAGTATATTTATGATATTTC